>CM032494.1:18641080-19271666 GCA_019059595.1 Marasmia exigua
TCAAGTCACCGCTACTATGATGGGATTAGGTTTAATCACCACGCCTTGCCTAAAGCCCGAGCTGTGTTCGATTTTTGCTTGACCTAGGAATCGGAGCTAGAACCCCGAAATCACGGCACGGTACCTACTCAAACCACCAGACCAACAAAATATAATAACATTTGGCGAATATTGGGAAACTATTTTTTAAGAATTTTATTGTAAACACCATTTTATGTACCGTGTTTCGAGTGAATAAATTGAATTGAATACGTAATGAACAAAACAATAACATAAATACATAATTAAATACTAATAATAAAATAAATGTGTCAAATAGGCGACCGCTCAGCTTTTGTCGACACTATCCGAATATAGCCAGCAGGCCAGGAGCGCCGACGCTTGTTTTCAGCGGCTAAGCTAAGACATTATTGCGCCTGTGTTCCCCTCCGCCTCCATTAGTAATAATATCCTCCAACCTATTTCGGCTGTTCTCAACGATCAGCCACTTACACATGATATATTATAGAGCTCAAATGTGTGCGAAACACAAGTGCACTCTCTACTCCCTTACCCTCATATTCCGATGGGAAACTAGTGTGACACAACCGGAGAGCCAACTTCCAGGCTCCGGGCTTACACTGAGATTTCTTAACAGAAAAACTCAGGAACAAATTTTGGCCCGACCTGGGGATCGAACCCGGGACCCCAAGCGCAGCCGTCGCTTTAAAGTGCGATGCACTAACCACTGCGCCAATGAGGCAGTCAAATTATACAACCCTTCATGGAGAAGCCAAATAGGAACAGAGCTAGAACAGAAGAGCTACTTGATGGCTGGATGAAAAGCTTTACATATAATCATATTCTTTATTGGTAATTGTACGAGTCAACTCGAACATATTACCTATTGTACATATTATTGCAATAAACGCATTCGGCAGCTATACACGTCTTGATATTAAATCCCATCAGCGGTTGATAGGGCGGCGCTGTCTGACATCTCGGTTACTTCTGGCATCTAGTACCAAAGGTTACAGTAATATTATTACTAATAAAGAATATGATTATAGCTACAAACATAACATACCATCGGATGATCCGTATTCTCGCACATAAAAAACATACTTACGTTTACAAACAGGCGGGAACTCGTCGTAGAAGCCAGTGTCCAGGCAAGTCCTCACGGTGGGCCCTACGAGGAGATGGCCCTCGTCACACGCGTACTCCACGGAGGCGCCCACCCCGAAGCTGTCCGCAATCATGGTGGAGTTGGGTGGCTGTTCTGGTCTGCCACACGCCTTGGGCTCTGTGGGCAATGCAGGACATGAGGACATGAGAGTAAAGGCTTTTTTATATTGACAGAATTGTATGAATCATTTATTTCAAGTCACAGAGAACCCCCTGTCTATGTTTCAAGTCAATAACTCATATTTTGTTAGTAACATCTTAATCCTAGGTATTAGTGATCTATTTCGCATGTAATACGCCACAGTGCAGCAAATAGCCACAGTCCACTCTGTCTGCAATCATCTTCAGGAGGGATTTGTGGCTAGCCCTGACCCTGCGCACGAGGGACGCAGCGGCTTCCGCATAGTGGGGAAGGCACGGTCTACTCGCGCCGCCACGAACATGTCCGAAGCGCTGCAGCGCCAGCGCAGCCCTATTAACCTCCTGAAGGCGTTATTATATTGAACACGGAGGGCCCCATTCGCCCTCTGCGTATTAGCCCACAGGCTGCATGATAGTATGATGAGGCTTGGCTTGGCTAGCTACCAAACGCGCCAAACATCATCCTGGCAACCCCAGTAGCAACAGTGCTCGAGTTGTGGGCAGTACACGCGGAAGAAAAATCCTCTCATGAGTGTAGCCATGAGCGTAGTTTCTATGTTACATCCCGCGATGCTATTTAAGGTGACGGGTAGGGCACACTAGCGACGCCAATCGATTTTATTTTTTAGCTACTAAACCGGATCTATTTTAAACAATTTCAGGGTTAAAACCTCTAGGCGAACACTTACTATTTGTTAAATAACCATGCACAAATGTTGGGTCAGTTTTTGTACGCGAAAAATTGATTCACGCCAATAGTGGCCGCTTTTGGCGTGAATCAATTTTTCGCGTACGCGTTGGACCCAACATACAATACAATACAACAATTACAATTCTCACAACATCTCATACGTTGACCTGATTCCGTACTAAGTAGATTAAGCACTTGTGTTACAGATATCAGACAACAGAGGAACACAAATATATACTTAAATACATATATTACACCCAGACACCGAACAAACACAAGTGTTCATCGCACGAATGTTTGTCCAGGGTGGGGATCGAACCCACGACCTTTGGCGTAAGAGGCAGGGTCACTACCAATTGTGCCATCCGGTCAGTCAAACATTTGTGCATGGTTATTTAATAAATAGTATAAGTGTTTGCCTAGGGGTTGTAGCCCGGAAAATGTTTAAAATAGAACCGGTTTATAAGCTAAAAATTAAAATCGATTGGTGTCGCTAGTGTACCCTGCCCGTCACCTTAAGTCATCTATCATAGATGTAAAGGCGAAACCTTTTTAGTCGGAAATCTATGTTTATTTAGACGATAACTAGAATCATGGATGAGATATTTATAGTAGGGGGGTAAATTGCATTATGTTAAGTAGGTACATCAGCTAGCTACCGCTATGGTGGTTACAAATGAGGTTGAGTAAATCTAATTTTCACAGCTACATATGAATAAAAAAAAAAGGAAAAAACTATCATCCAACCAAAAAAAAAACATTTAAAAATCGCATACGCAACATTCGCAAAGCTCAGCTCGCCAATTCGCATCGCTAAAACGAAAATCCACTTACGGTGCTGGCAAATAAAGTTCAGTCTCGCTTGGCAGTCGGTGTCAGCCCACAGCCAGCCCTTGCTGCCGTCGAATCGTGCGCAGCCCTCGGTGCCGCCCGGCTCGCTCCAGAAGGACACCGTGACGTCATTGCCGTTTACCCACTTCCAATTGGAGGAATCTTGAGGGTCCCGGACGGCGCCCATCCAGTATTGGCTGCTGCTGTCGCTGCTGCAAGATATTGGGGCTGTGAGTACTGGCAATCAAGGTTAAGAGGTCCCTCCTAGCTCTCTTTGGTAGGCGGCCTACAACGCAACCCTTCCGTAAAGAAAATAGGTATAGGTACTTGACACGTACATACAAGAGACGCATAGCGAGTAAAAAGGACCGGAGTAAAGAATTAGGCGTTTCGTTTTTCGTTTTTCTTCATGACATAGGCTGAGTGAGGGCCATTTATTTATGTTAGAGGATTTATTTATGTTAGACACAACACACAATATATGTATATGCACTGCCTGGTTATTTGTACCCTTATTGTTTTGTTTTTTCTTTGTTTTGTTTTGTTTTTTTCTGTATCAATTTTTTTTTTGTTTGATTGTGTTTTGTAACTGATGTTCTACTAGTGTTGTGATGTCCAAAATAATAATGATTTCTTTCTTTCTCTCTTTCTTTTATGACCAAATCCCGTAACTAGAGTAGAATTGAAGATGGGGCAGCATTGATTTTTACAGGCGACCATGTATGACAGGGGGAGACGAGGGGGTGAGGGGTTGGGAGGATTACGCAGCGGGTCATTGTACATTATAGGATTTACGACGGGGCATCTTAGTTTTGGTCGCTATTTTTAAGATAGGGCATTGCCCAACAATGTCCCTCCTAGTCCCTTGTCCGGCCCTGCCCGTGGGAAATTAGCTAATACAATATTAAAAAATTGTAAAAGCTTTCATGCAATAAAATTGACCAGGCGACATTACAAATGGAATACTAAATTAACATTTATAACATGGTAAAAACTAAATCTATGAAAGCAAAATCTGAAATGAATTATATTTATTTATTTAAATTAATGTGTGTTACATTTAAAATTAGGGAAGTACATAAATGATTCGCTCAAGACATGCAATAAATTAACAACAATAAATTCGCTTTTTGCTTTGCAGCACTGCAAACACCAATACTATGATAGGATTATAGGAGCAGAGTAATTGAGCAAGTGAGTAGCACATTATCACGGCAGCGCATCAAAAAGCAGTAAGGGTGGTCCCACGATATGGCCGACTTTTTCTCGGACGGATTATCGGACCTTAGATTAATACAAAATAGCGGAAGATACGGCACGTGCCTTCAATTAGACAACTGAAAACGAGCTTGATGGACAACTATGCACACATACTCACAGCTCTGTCACATTGGTTCAAAGTTGTACGATATTGAAAGACAGAGACAAAGCTATTTCTTGACATAAGCGTGAGTGAGTCAAGCGTACTACACGCAGCTACGCTTCAGAGTTGAGTCCTGTCAAAACGACTTGACTTTACTCGTCACACATTAATGTATCGTATATTTCTAGCTCTATTTTGAATTAATCTAAGTATCGGACCTACAAAAATTCGACTTTTTGAAGATCGTGTCCGTTACACTATCGATATCAGTACACAGTGTTATCCTACAATCGGTCACCGATTTATCGGTCATGTGGGATCACCCTAACAAAGAGTGAAACAGTGGCACAATATACACACAATTCAAATGAAGTCTGATTTTCATACAAAATACATGTTGACGTAGAGGAATATCGCACACGCTTCAATTTTCAAAATGTTTTTAGATGTAATTTATTTTTTGTAAATCGATTGTTTATTCTTTCTGTGCAGATTTGAACAAACATTCTTTCTTAAAATCACTGAACAGGAAGACCTGAGTACGGTTTAAATTTCAAACCAATATCTTCTCGTGTTCCCCAAGTAAAGGGTAAAGACAGACAGATGGATAAATAATCAAACGAAAACAAGGTGGATAAAGATCTTTTCTCTTCGAGACACGATTGCTAACGACTCTAAATGTCGTACTACAGTCAGTTTACGAATCATCTAATTTCCCCCTATGCCTGCAACATGCACTTGGCGGAATGTCGCGGTGCATCTCGACTGTTATTCAAAATGGCTGAATCAGCTGCCGCGATTGCCGTGGCAGGTCCCGTTCGGACGTAGGGTTGTCACCTGCTAATCAATCACAGCTTTACAAAATCAAACGTGTACATACATACAGTTATATTCTAAATCTATAAAATAGGGTATTTGACTCGTTTTAAGATAATCTCTCAAATTATTCATCTACACATTATACGTATCTACATTTTGAGTAAATACTTGTAAACTTCTTTATTTCCTACAAAAATCATCTTCAAAGTTTCAATTATTTTATAGCAGCCAAAACGCGTAGTTACGTGATCTCTAACAGCTTTCAATAAATGTTCCGTTTCACTCAGAGAGGCTCGGCGAGTTTTAAATAATATGATTTATGTATCAAAATTGTAAACAGTAATCTATACATTTGCAGGTAAAAGTAGTTGAAAACCTCAAAATGTAACTATGCAGATTTCTTTAGAGTTAATAATGCTTCTGTGTTTACAGATTCTGTATTAGCAACACTTGCAACGGTACAACGTACAAAATAGATTCGTTGATAATTTTTTTATATTTTTAAAATGGTATCACGGTCTCGGATTTTTCTATTTGGACATGGCTGGTATTGCCGGGGTGATATTCTATTTTGTATGAAACAGCTGATTTTTTTCGCTTATATTGTTGATCTAACATGCTATTTGGACTTCATTCACGGTACCTATTATGAGGTTTTCGGGATGTAAGCGATAAAAAAAATAACGGTGTATACGGGGAGACGTGATTCAAAGCCACCCCTGGATTTTTTAAAATCTATTTAGATCATGGTCCAAGCGTACCCAGGCCTTCAACGCGACGGCTTTGGGCGCAACTGGGAGTCACGCCAAGATGAGGCGAGACTATCAATGGGTAGAATCGACAGCCCTACCATTATATTTATAACGGATCGAGGAAATGTGTCACTTGACTCATTCGTAAATGGTTTCGAATTACATCGATAGAGCCGCGGGCGGGTAACGGACGGTAGAGCCGCATGTCACTCCGTGAAATTGCAGTGACACTCTTCGCCCAGAAACTGGATCTCGCCAATTTGATTTGTGGGCCAACAGAACACTGTTAAGTGTAGGCTCTACATCAAGTAAGTGAAACTGAGGACGATTTGTCAACCAAGAGTTCTTGTTATTTTAATGATAGAGTAGGATGACGCTTGACTGTACGTGAATGGCAAGAAATGTGTGGGAGGGACACGCTACGGCATGAATGGGCCGGCTCGGACGGAGTGATACCAGACCTCACAGAAAACCAGTGTAAAGCAGCACTGTGCATGTGCAACCTTTAGACCCCCCTTTTCCCCGGATTTGGCCTCTGGTACCCCCACTCACGCAGCGAAACACAGTATAGTGTTGCTTCTAGTCGGTTTTCTGTGAAGCCGTGGTATTACTCCGGTCGAGCCGGCCCATTCATGCCGTGGCATGGCTCTCCCACTGTCATTAATTGTCATTAATATTCCGCTTCTTGTTTATTCTTAGGATACTGTAAATAGGTACTTTTATTTTTTATATTCTTAATGTATTGTCGTATTCTAGAATTTGTAATAATATTTCCACTGAATATTGTAAATATACTTACAATATTGATGAGACTATCGACAGCTCATATCGAATCAAGCACTTAAAAATGTCGGCGACTTAGTAACGCGTACAGTGGTCTAATTGGTAGAACATTCACCCGGATTGTGGAAGGTGTGGATTCGAGTCCCGCCTGAACACGAGATGAAATTTTTAAGTGTGTTATTTACTTAAGAATAAATTGCAGAAGATTGCTATGAATAGTATCAAGTATAAATAGTAAATAGGTTCCTACTATAATTTCATGTACAGACAGTTGATTTACAGTCTTAATAATGTCCTCCAACCGATTACGGCTTCGGCGGCCAGTCTCAACGATCAGCCACGTACGCAGGATATTATTGTAGTTCTCAATTGTGTGCGCAGGGGTATTCTCTATTCCCTTACACTCATATTCCGATGGGACACCAACGTGACACGACAGGAGAGCTTAACGTGCTTTCCTAGGCACGGTGTTACAAGATGGCCGACTTCCACACTCCGGGCTGACACTTCTTACCGAAAATTACGCACGAATTTGTGACCTCTTCCGCAGCCGTCGCTTTAAAGTGTGACCCACTAACCACTGCGCCACCGAGGCAGTCCAGTCTTATTATAGGTTTTACAAAAATCAAAAATCAAAATCAAATAATTATTTATTTGCATAGGCTTGTACACAGCACTTACAAATCGTCATACATTTGAATGATTTAAGACTATTTATAAGTACTTATGTAATAATTTACATGTTAATACATATATATGTTGATACATTAAATATACTAAAAAAGTAAATAAACATAATGCGATTCTACCACCGGAAAGTTGTTTCTGGTCGAGAAGATCCGGCAAGAAACTCGCCAGTTACTCTTTTTAATCGTCTTATTATAGAGAATACAGTCTTATTATAGAGAATAGAAAAATCTGAATAGATAATAGTAATTCTATATCACAGTAAAAGTTTCCATTACTTAGTGTGGGTACGAGAAATTTGCAATCGTTTTTCCTCCTGCTGACCTAACCTAAACCCACAGCTGGGGGTCGCGCACTGGGAAAAAAATATGGAGAAGTAAGACGAAAGACGCGCGCGAGAAGAGGTTCCAAATTTATTAAAATAAGAAGATTAACACTTAAAATCTAAGATTGTGCCTATTTTATTGTGCAAGAAGAATAACACCCGTGTTGCTGTATCGAATTTCATTTGCCCCAAGCCCCAACATCACGTTCCTGCTTATGACGCAATTCACTATATACCAAACTTTATTGTGCAATTGCTTGCCCCGGTGACTTACCCCCCAGCTGGAGGTCGCGCATGCGCTATTCGCAATAACGCAGTTCACTATATGTACTCCCGAAGGCCGTTTGTCCAGTCAAAACAATAACAGCGAGCTATTACATAACAGAGTACAGTTTTACCAATTTTATAAGTTAAACCAATGTTCCTGCGCAGAAGTATTATTTTCGAAAACTGCGGTAAAATCTTAACCAATCACAACGCTCCATTTACGCGCGCCAATAATTACAATTTCTTATTCTTTGATGCGCCAGCGCCGTGTTCAGTGCGAGTGCGTTTAAGGTGACGGATAGGGCACACTAGCGAGGCCAATCGATTTTAATATTTAGCTACTAAACCGGATCAATTTCAAACACGGGGCTACAACCTCTCGGCAAACGCCTATGCTATTTATTATATAACTGCACAATGTTGGGTCCGTTTTTGTACGAGAAAAATTGATTCACGCCAAAAGCAGCCACTTTTTGCGGTAATCCCAAATTTGAGAGCAAAAGCAGACCAAATAATTTACTACACTCGTAAGTATAAAATAAATAGTGTAGGTGTTTGCCGAGAGGTTGTAACCCCGAAATTGTTTAAAATGGATCCGGTTTCGTCATCGTCAGCCCATTTAAGTGCCCACTGCTGGAGCACGGGCCTCCCTCAATCACATGAGGGGTAATCGCCATACTCACCACGCTTGGCAGACGGGTTGGCGAGGGTTTTGATATAAAGGCAGAGTTTTCCTTCTCTGGGTGCTGATGATCATGTCAGCAGCTTTACCTTAGTCGCCTTTTACGACACCTCGGTAAGAGTGAGGGTGGCCTATTCTACTCTGCCGGGGACCACACAGCGGATCCGGTTTAGTAGCTTAAAATGAAAATCGATTGGCCTCGCTAGTGTGCCCTACCCGTCACCTTAAGAGAAATTTAGCATTCCTCTCTGGATTTATTGTATTTAATCTAAACGTAACTCAATAAAGTCTATTTCAACTGCTTTCGCAATCGTAATCAATCGGATTGAACTTGCTCTTCTGCGTAGACGAATTTTGCTGATGTAACTTATAAACGTGATACAGCTGTACATAAGCATCATGTTGATGGGTCCACTTATGTTTGCTCCAAAGTGAACATAATCACTACGTTATAGTTTTCTCAAAAGGGGTGATGAGTGATGTCGTACGTAGCGGTCAGTCAAAACGCGTATTTGCTTCAAGTGAGGAGTTGGAGGCCTGGTTGCGCTAACGCCAGTGTTCACACGTCCACGCGTGCGTGAAAGCGGGATACTCTAAGTTGCGTTTTGGTAACCTTAATTTTCCGTTTAGATAGTTCTTAGACTGAATAAACAGCTGTTTATTCAGTCAAAATAAAAGCAAAAGCTGCAAGCTTGCAGTAAGCTTTACTGTAACAGGCGGAGATCGGGGGTCGGAGCATCCTTATATAGGGCGATCAATGAAATCTAGGGACGTTGAATGTCAAAGGGTAGTTGCGCCTTGCAGCTAAGCTTTGTACCGTTAGGTACATGATATTTTACTTATGTACTATATTATATACTTTGGTAATATGGGAAGAGTAAAGTTTTTTTTTTAATGAGAGGTGGCAGACGGGCAGACGGATCACCTGATGGTAGGCAATTCCGCCGCCCATGGACACCCGCAACACCAGTGGAGGCACAAGTGCGCTGCCAACCTTTTCCCCTTCCCCCCCATTGGGCCTCCGGTAACCTCACTCACACGGCGAAACACAGCGCAGGCGCTGCTTCACGCATATAATTGATTTATTTTGATACTTTTATACACAAAAAATAAAATTATGATGTAGACTTCATCATCATCATCATCATCATCATCAGCCCATTTAAGTCCCCACTGCTGGGGCACGGGCCTCCCTCAATCACATGAGGGGTAATTGCCATACTCACCACGCTTGGCAGACGGGTTGGCGAGGGTTTTGATATAAATGCAGAGTTTTCCTTCTCTGGGTGCTATTGATAATGCCAGCAGCTTTACCTTAGTCGCTTTTTACGACACCTCGGTAAGAGTGAGGGTGGCCTATTCTACTCTGCCGGGGACCACACGCCGTGTGGTCCCCGGCAGAGTAGACTACTTATTTGTTTTTATTATGTTGGTCGGTGATTCCCGCTCCACCCAAGTGTCACGTAACAAAACACCTGAGTGGAAGCCATTTTGGGGTCACGCCACAAAAGTTTTTCTTTTGTTTTGTGTTTTTCCTTGTTTGTACCTATTATGATTGTGATGTGTTAAACAAATATTTATTTATTATTTTTTAAACGAGGTCAAGTTGGGCCTCTATGTAATTATTTTTTATTGATTATTATTATAATAAAAACTTTAGTGGGTATTCTAATATAATTCTAGTAGGATAAGTGCTAATTAGTGATAATTTATGTCGGATTAAAATTACGCCGTGGAAAATTGTTAATGTAATAATGATGAAAAGGTTTTTTAGGCGGAAAATATTTTCAACCGTGTGTATTTTATAAGTATTTACAGCCTTGAGTGGTAAATCCCGTGGCAAATTATATCGCAAAAAAAAAACTTTGTTGGATGTTAAATGGGAGACTTAAATATTTTTGATAGGTCTTTGTTCACCATATACTTTGACGACGTGACTAAGTGAAAATTAAATTGCGTAGGTACTTGTGAAAGTCGGAGTTTTCATCAATAATTTCCCTTCCCACATACAAATTGTTTTGAACCTGAGGTAATAAAGAGTGCCAAGTTCAGTACTTCAAGTAGTGAATTTGGAAGATAATGGATTTTACATATAAAAGGTTAAGTGGTTCATAATTATGAAACAAGGACGTAATTAGTAGTAGAGAATAACGAAGGCTATTAAAAAATTAAAAGGACTTTCTTTTTCAAAGGTCGTTATAAATAGGTAAATTAAAAGTCAGTTACTAATGGTCTGAGACATAAAATATGGACGTACAATTTGATGTCATACAAAAATAGTAGGAATAAGTTATTATAAAACAAAAAAAATTTAAAATTGTCAAAAAATTTTCAGGCACAATTGAAATTCTTTTTCTATATTATGAGTATGTCGCCAGCTTGAAGCATATGTGACTTACCGATGTCTCCTCCACAACTCCCAACTGATGAACCCCTGGAGGGCTGGGTTGCTCTCGTCGACGAGGGTCCCCTCTCTTGATCGGCAGAAGCCAAGTGAATCTCGGAAGTTCGCGGGCTGTCAAATGTCATTAGGAATCAATAAAACGCAAAACTGTAACTATCGTACATTCAGCGTAATCAGAAGGTGAATATGACAGTTAAAACGTTTCGTTTCATGCATCCAACTTTAAAATAATAATAATATATGAATGATTTCTATAATTTTAGAAATCATTCATTGTTTTGTGTTATCATTCTTCCAAAAAAAAGATTCAAATGGAAAAGTAGTTTTTTTCTAATTCCATTTTTTTTAAGAATTGCATTTTTTTAAGCAATTGTTATTGCAAAAAATAGCTTCAGTTTTGAATAATATCAGAGGTTAGTAACATATTTTTACTGGATCATCAATTAACATTTTTGGCTTTATATATATATGGGATACTTTTCACTACAACTAGTTAACCTGCGTGTCGTAGAAGATGTAACATTTCCCGTTGTATGTCGCGGTGCTGCCGGGTGGCTGGTCCCGGAACTGCGGGCACCGCTCGATGGGCAGCGCCTGGTCGGTGTATACGAAGGCCTCGCAGATGGAGAGCTGACTTGGCGCGCTCGCTTCCAGGTGCACGCTCACGAATGCGCCCGGCATGGGCGGGTTGCACGGCAGGAACAGGGGTTGACCTTTGTGATTGAAAATTAAGTATTTTACAAACATTTTCGTGAAATGCCTCTTATATTCATCTATGTCTACAAGCTACATGTCTTCAAGAAAAAACTGAAGGCCTTCTTACTGAAAAAAAGTCCTTACTCTATTGACGATTTTTTTAATGTGACATAATTCAGTATGTAATCTCTATGGTATCAATTATTATTGTTTCTTATCTAATTTAAATATTATTTTATGAATGAATTTTATGTCGATATTATTTACTTTTATTGCTTATATTTTAGTTGTGACTTAGGTAAGATTTTTTTTTTAAATTGCAATATATCTTTTATGTATTTCTAAGACAATGTATATTGTTAAAGAATAAAAAAATGATAATATTAATTAAGTTTTTTAAAGCTAGACATCGGTCCCTTTAGGGTTCTTTATGAAGGAAATTTACTTTTTTGATAATATTTTGGGAAAAATATCATGCTATCTTTCCATGTAATTGGGTGACACAGCTAGCTAGATGTATGATAAATGAGTTGAACTTACAGAAGAGTCTATACTAAATAAAGAAAAAAAGGTTTTGGTCGATGCGCAATGGCTAGAATTAGAATTAATGAAAATAAGCTTCACATGCAAATAAAGATATTTTTGATTTTGAAATAGCCATCGTAAAAAGTATGCTCACCTTCCTCAAGAAAGCCTGTGAATCGGTTGCATATTGGGTTAGTGCCCATTTCTGGGCGGTTGTTACCCACTCTCACTACCACAACTGCGGGCTTGTTGGCACCTGGGGACAAACACATAATGAGTCGGGTTCTATAGGACCATACATTACATACATACAGCAACCAATAATAATAATAATATCTAGTTATAATGTGAAGTATGACTGATTAACATTGCTATGACCTTACAGGGCGCTACATTGTATTAATAACATCTTATGTACGTACATTTATTATTTAAGATACTTTGTACCCAATCGAGCACGCAATAAATATATTGATTGATTGAACCAAAGCCCAAAGTAAGTAAGAAAATATAGTTTTCTAAATTGACCCGATCGGGCGTCTAACCCGGAACCTTCCGCGCTTGAGCACACAACCACTTGCCGCAGGTATACCAAGGCTTCACGAAAAATCTTCGCTGTGTTTCACTGAGTTATTAAGGGTACAGTACATTGGTCCTGAGCCCAATCCCTCTGCGGTCGTGTCACGCTGGTGTCCCATGGGAATATGGGGGTAAGGGAATAACGAGTGCACTTGTGTTTGCGCACACACTTGAGCACTATAATATATCGTGCGTTTTTGGCTAATCGTTGAGATTGGCCGCCGTAGCCGTAATTGGAGGATATTATTAACATGAGGGCAAAAGTCAAATGAAGATGAAGATAACGTTTATGTTAATTATGTGGGACGAGACAAGAACATGAAAACCGGACGGGTATGATGCGGACGCCGAGGGTTCCGTATTAAAAAAAACCGCCCACAAAAACCATGAACTAAAAAGTGTAAAATAATATATTTAATACTTTATACACATCAAATAACATTTTATAACACCCGAGAAAAGGTGTTACCGAAGTCGGCGCCCAATATTATCTTGTAATTTAATACAACATTTAATTATTCAACAGGGATTAGGCGCCTACTTTGGTAAATACTTTTCTCGCGTATACTGTTATAAAATGTTATTTGAAGTATTGAAAGAGTTATTCTTTAACTAATTACCATTAAGGGGTTGACCTTCCATCATCAGCAGCGCCACAAAATTAATACAAGCAGGCGTAAATACTGGTGCAAGATAGTTACAAGACAGTTATGGGTAAAAATGTAGATAGGTTACAAGATAAGGCGCCTACTTCGGAAAACTTTTCTCGAGTGTACTGTTATAAAATGTTATTTGAAGTGTATAAAGTGATAAAAATAATATTTTACACTTTTTAGTTCGCGGTATTTGAAGGCGGTTTTTTTCGCAGAAATTTTAATTCAAGATTTTTAGTGGTCTTGTTAGTGTCTCATTTCCCTTCCAAATAACTAAGAAACTTTTGTTAGTACAGTATTGAAAGAGTTATCCTTTAACTCCTTACCGTTAAGGAGTTCACCTTCCATCATCAGTCATTCTTTTTTTAATACTGTGGTTATACAATAAAAAAGTTTCATTCAAATCCTTTCATTATTTTCCGAGATTAGCGAACAAATAAACAGACAAAAATGAGTACTTATAAAAGTGAGACCATGCTAAGGGAGTTACCACGCTAGCGGATTGCGGGCTACCATTTAGACAGATACTAATAAAGATCTTTCGGTTTTTCATTTGAAGGCACGGAACCATAAAAAGCAACTGTAAATTTTCTAAGCTTGTTTTGGACAAACGAATCATGGATGTGGGTGACAATAGGCTAATTTACTTGTGTCTTACTGTTATGGAACTGTAAACAACTGTTATAAACGTTTGAATTATTAAAACAGCTGTTATTTATTTTTAACCGCCCACGGCAGCAAAAGAAGATTTATGATTTTAGCAGTCTATGAAGGTAATGTTGTTATTTATTACGCTGATACTGCCTATCGAATGAAGTGTCAATGGAGAGCTGTATATTTTATTTGCCGATATGTTACTACTAATTCGGTATCAGTTCGGTGGTCAGTTGAAACCGACTGGACTGGAACTGAACTATTGCTACAAGAGGGTTTGTATGACAAACAGAATTAGATCACGTGGATTGGGAACATATATTTTTATATCAGAGTTGGCAAGCGAGCAGACGGATAACCTGGATAAGCAATTGCCGCCGCCCATGGATACCAGCATCACCAGTAATGTAAAAAGTGGGCTGCCAATTTCAAAAACCAAATCATAGGGACACAGATTAGCTTATAGTATGTATTGTTTCAAGCTTTCATGGTCACTAACATTAGAATTATTTACGGGATTTCTACCATGTAGTCAACTCCAAAAATATGTATACACTTTAGGACGTTGTCACAATATCTTCTAATATATAAAATTCTCGTGTCACAGTTTTCGTTGCCATACTCCTCCGAAACGGCTTGACCGATTTTGATGAAATTTTTTGTGCTTATCCGGTATCTATGAGAATCGGCCAACATCTATTTTTCATCCCCCTAAATGTTAGGGGTAGTCCACCCCTAAATTTTTATTTTTATTTTTTAGACAAAATTTTTAATTTCTCTTTTTTTATGATACAACATACAAAAATACATACAATCCTCAATTTTCACCCTTCTACGATCAACCCTTTTATTTATATGGCAAAACAACGTTTGCCGGGTCAGCTAGTATAATATAAGAAAGTAGACCTCTACTTTCTTATAGGTAAGTATTGTGACAAGGTCCTATAGTGTGTACATATTTTTGGAGTTGACTGTACCTTATTTTTGAGTTTTCCATATTTCGGAACTGTTGCAAGCGCCATGGTCACAGAGTAACTGATTAGCTTATCAGTTAAGCTTATTTTTAAATCGATTCAGTCGACGAAAAGTTGTTTTTCTGTACTTTTAGCAAGGATTTTGACTGGCCGAATGGCGTATTTGGTACACCGAAGCTTGTGAGTTCCATATCCACCTTGGACAAACATTCGTGATGATTTTGTTGATTTTGTTCTGTCTCTGGGTGTACGTAATATTATGTGTTTAAGTACATATATATTTGTAATTCCTCTGTTGTCTGATTCAGTGTTTGGGTGTTATATATGTATATTTGACGACCCGTTTGGATCAGTGTGAATAGTAAATACTGCCTCTGGCGCAAGGGCTGCGGGTTCGATCCCCGCACAGTACAAACATTTGTTTGCATGAACATGTCTGTTTGTATTAGCCTGGGTGTTTTCTATGAATTATACGAGTATATATATGTAATCCCAATATTGATTCTGATATCCGAAACACTGTTGCTTGAGCTACCTATCTCGGAATCAGATCAATGTGATGTGATGTTTAGAAATATATATATTTTTTATATTTTTCTCTGTTGTCTGATATCCGTAATTGTTTAAGCTACTTAAAACGGAACCTGGTCAATGTATGAGATATTGTACGAATTATTTATTATTTATTTTCAGTCCAAGCTGCATCTATTATGGGGAGTGCTCTGAGGAACTGTTGACCTTCAAGAGAAGAGCGTACTCTTTTTTAAAAAACGCCGGCAACACATAGCGATCTCTCTGATTTCGCGGATGTTCATGGGTGGCGTTGATTACTTTCCATCAGTTGACTCGCTTACTCGTTTGTCACCTCTAGCATAAAAAAAAAGTTCTCTACCACGCTCTGTGGGGGCAGGCTCGAGGTTACGAAGACGGGGCCTACTTATCTTAGCAGGCAGGTTTTCTCTTACCAAGCACGTTATCATAAGACGTTATTTATCTTATTTCACATTCCCTTTGTGATCTTTACGTTTGCCAATGCCTTAGAAGTCTAGTCGCATAATAGGATAAGTACATAGCCGTCTCGTTTACAACTTTCATTTCGTTTTGCCTCAACTTTCACCCGCAGGTACCTATTTGAGATCGGTGGGGCTTATCCGCAAAATCTTCATAATTCTATATAATAGTAGATACCGTTTTGGTGTATAGGTTTTCATTTAATCTTGTGGAAAGTCACCGCGTCTCGCCATGTTTGATAGAGTTCGTAACATTGAGGTGATTGAGGTTTACCGCATCACTGGTTTGGTTTTTAATTTGTTGAAAGAAAAGTTTTGAAAAGTACATTATTTATTGAATAATACATCATCATCACATACATCTTTTGGAATATAGATGTTTCAAAAAGTATCAGAGAAAATATTTTTTGATAGAAACGAATCTATCGATATCCAACAGATGGCGTTATTTGACAAATTATCACCTAAATCATATCAAAATAATAACGTCCACAAACATCCGAGATTTTACAAAATGCCGTGTTGCAAATGCTAACTAAATCCTCTTGATCCTCTAACACTATGGCGGGATATAGCTTCCCTCAGCATTCTATACCGCATCTATCGTGGGAGTGCTCTGAGGAACTGTTTGATCTACTCCCTGCAGCTGAATTTTTACATCGAACCACACGCAAGCGATTGTCTTTCCATACCCATCATCTCGATGGATGGCGGTCTAATACTGTGCGTTTCTCGCGGAACTTTCTACAGTTCCGTGAAACGGTTTGGTTGCAGAGTATTTCCCGACGGCTACGACTTAGGGACCTTCAAGAGTAGAGCGTACTCTTTTTTAACACATTAGCGATCGCTTAGATTTCGCGGATGTTCATTGGTGGCGTTGATTACTTTCCATCAGGTGACTCGCTTGCTAGTTGATCAGCCTCTAGCATAAAAAATATGCAGCCCAAAGAATTTCATGCCTCAAGTAGAAATGTGCAGGGCACATTGCAAGGAGAGCAGACGCAGCCCGTTGGGACAGAAAGGTCTTCGAGTGGATGCCACGTAAAGAGACCCCCATAAAGTGGACCGAAGCTCTGGTGAAGGTCTGGGGAATCCCTAGGATGTCCCTGTTGTTGTTGTATCATACTTGTATTTTGATTTTGTGCAATAAAGAATATCTATCTATCTATTTATACTCGAACCCGCTGCTCGAAAATGTCCACCGCGGACGTACAAAATAAACAGACAAAGAAGCTTGGCTCTGGCGCAAAGTTCCTTAGAGCACAAACAATTGTATCGGCGTTAGAACAGACTTAGTCTTTCTATCTCTCGGAAAAAGGTATCCAAACGTAGACTAAGAGTAAATTAGGAACATGAACCGTTAATAACGAGATGGTCCCGCGGAAAAACACGGAACTACAAATTGGGATTCCTTGTCTCGATAAACATTGAGCTCAAATTTGAATGTTGATGACAACTCAAGCGCCTTTTCACAAAGTTGCACTTAGTGAGCTCAGGTACCGAGCACATGTCAATAAATATCGCACCCTTAGTAAAATACCGACCAAACTCAAAATTGTTAATATTTTTATAGCAATTCTTTGCAATGTATTCTTGAGTAGTCTTGAGTAAATAACGCACTTCAAATTTCATCTCGTGTTCATATGTGAGTGTACCAATTTACTTAACTCAAAATTGTTGTTAGATGACCTTTCATCCCTGGATTTTAGCCGATACTATTTTCACTTAGCATCTATATTAAAATTTTGAGTTAGGTCGGTATTTTACTCAGGGTGCGATATATATAACAAGTTACCCAAAGATATTAAAAGTATTGCTAAAGATACAGATTATTTTATAAAATTAAAAGAATATCTTTTGCAAAATGCCTACTACAGTCTGATTGAATATTTGAACTCTTAAAATATATAATTTAATATTTATACATAATTTATCTACTTCATTTTAATTCGATTGCTATTAGACATTTAATATAATTACTTAATAATTAAGAGGAAATGTAAATGTTATGCTATTATTTTTATTATTATTTTCATTGTGATACCCTTTGCAGGGTTCATTTGAGGACATTATGCTATTTTTAAGACCTGTATACCAAATGAAACAATAAAGATTTATGATTATGATTCATGATTTTTCACGGGACTCCTTTGGTGGCGTAGACTCTATGACCGAGGTCGTAGCGTCATATAATCGCGCTTTTTTAATGTGATAGGTGGCAGACAAGCAGACGGTTCACCTGATAGTAAGCAATTCCCGCCGCCAATGGACACCCGCGACACCAGTGCAGGCACAAGTGCGCTGCCAACCCTTAAACACCCCCTTCCACCAAATTGGAGACCCTCACTCACGCAGCGAAACACAACACAATGCTGCTTGCTGCCGGTTTTCTGTGAGGCCGTGGTATCACTCCGGTCGAGCCGGCCCATTCATGTCGAAGCGTGGCTCTCCCACGGTCTTTACTGAAACGACTCAGTGATCCGACTCAGCCAAATGATACACTGTTCCGAATCCGTAATGTTCGCGGTGGTAATCGTTCACTCACTGATATGGATAAGCCGAACGATCCGAGTGAGTCGAATGATCCGAGTGAACCGAAAGATTCGAATGTGCGCAATGATCCTCATCATCATCATCATCATCAGCCCATTTAAGTCCCCACTGCTGGGGCACGGGACTCCCTCAATCACATGAGGGGTAATTGCCATACTCACCACGCTTGGCAGACGGGTTGGCGAGGGTTTAGATATAAATGCAATGATCCTAATTCAGAGCAAAAGAGTAAGCCATCGCATGAAGAGTTTCACTGTTCGGCATCTTTGCACTGATCCGGATGCAAAAGTTCCAATCTTTTGAAAGATACTGTTGGCGACGGCCACAACCATCCTTTTTTATATTATCTATGTCTTTTATATCTCTTTTACTTTTGATACTATCTTCTATTGTCTATTAAAACAGTTGCTTTAGTGGGTTGTGGTCTACTATATTGTGTGTGTGAAAAATAAGTGGTTTTATTTAATTGGCGTGCTTAAGGGACTCTAAGCTAGGGACAATAAGTGTGACCAACAGATACAATTTTCCAGGTCTAGCGCGTTTGACTCTACACGCCCCCTAGAGTACTTTAAATGTGCGCAGGCGAGTGAGTAATCGGCGCTTTGACACTCGTCACGGCCGGCTGCGCAAGAGTGTCGCTGCATCACACGCCACGCCTCCATCTGTTATCGTTCTAGGAAGTTTAAGACGAGTGAGTTTAAGAGAAAGTTGACAATTGAAACTTAATAAACATTTTAATACGGGGGGTGTAGCAATTACGGGGGCACCAGCACCAGCATTGCATAGGCTCCCTCTGCTGCCCGATAGGGACGGCTCAGTTCTCCCGGCTGTTCCTATCCCCTCTCCCGGCACGTTCGGGACAGGAACCGCCTAGTCCGCCGTACAGGCGGACATCCGCCCGGGGAATATCGTGGAGGGAGGCTTCGGCTGTATCACTATGATATTCCCCAATATGGGCGATGAGGGGGAACCACAGGGGGTTTAGTGGGTAAGCCTTTGCCTGGCTTCTCTTTGGGAGAAGCCCCCCTCCAAAGGAGCGCCCCACGTAACCCGGCTGCCCCCCGGTGGTCTGGTATGCATAAGATAGTCGGCTCATCTCCTGAGCCCCTTGCGAAACCAAAAAAAAAAAGAATAAAGGGGGTGAAGCAATCGGTAAATATTATGCCCCTTTTTAATAACCATTTGTGGACTAAGGCTTTTGGAAATTCCAGACTCCCCAAATCCTGAATCATGGTCTACTAAGCGCATTATACTGGAGTCCAGGGTTCCAAAGCGACAGTTTTGGACGCAACCGGGAATAATACGCTATTTCTCATTCGTTATTGGATAGTTTCGTTTTATAAGATAGTTTCGTTGTACGCTCTCAGGATTGGCGTAACAAATCCCATAAAGTTTAAATACTAAAACCCGACTACTAAAAAAACACGATCTAAAAAGTACAAAACAAGAAAATTGTCTCTGCTGAAATTATTATGCCGTATCGCCGTGGTCGCATGTCACATTGATTTTATTTGATTATTATAATGAATCTGTTTTGCTACAGTAGGTGGTATACGACCACGGCGATACGGCATAATCATTTCAGCAGAGACAATTTTCTTGTTTTGTACTTTTTAGATCGTGTTTTCTTGGTAGTCGGGTTTTAGTTTTTAAACTTTATTTTTATTTAACATATTTTTAGTTATGTAAATATAATTACATATTTGAAATGTGCTAATAAAGCTCTTTCGTTTGATACCCCACACGGTACCGTCAAGCAAAATTTTTTTTTAGTTCCTTACTCTAAGTCCCCTAGAGGGCGCTGTAATAAATTTATCGTGACGTCATGTTGTCTATAACCAGAAGACAACCAAGTCGCTTCTAACGATACCTCATTTGTTCAAATATGATAACTAGTTTAGAAGTTACGTGGAAACAGATAAACATACATACATACATAGCCTGTCAAAATAAATAGCCCTCCTTTTGCTTTGCCGTAGTCGGTAAATTAAAGATAAATTAACTGTGCACTTCAAGCGAGCAGTTGTCTTATAATTGTAATTACTTCGGAGCTCGTCTCTTGCGCCGACCCTCGAGTGACCCTCGTCACGCGCGGTGCCTCCACACAATGCGCCCTGACCATCCGCTAGCACCCGCGAGGCCTAGGTTATGGACGTGGTCTGACAGTTTCGATGAAGAGTCATTATGATCATATTTAAAAAAATATTATTTTTGTGGCAGGCGTCTTCCATTCAGGTGATCGTAGGCTTGAAAACGAGCTTGCACCTCTAAATATTTCAATTTCTTTATTGCGTGCTATATTGGGTACAAAGTATACAAAGTAAAATGTGGGAGAGCCACGCTTAGGAATGAATGGGCCGGCTCGATCGGAGTGATACCACTGCCTCACAGAAGAGCGGCGTGAAGCAGCGCCTGCGCTGCGTTTCGCCGTGTGAGTGAGGTTACCGGAGGCCTAATGGGGGGGGAAAGGTTGGCAGCGCACTTGTGACTCCACTGGTGTTGCGGGTGTCCATGGGCGGCGGAATTGCTTATGATCAGGTGAACCGTCTGCTCGTCTGCCACCTGTCATATAAATAAAAAAAAAATCTTAAATAATAAATACCCATTAAAAAAAAACTTGTCAAAAAATCCAAGTCTCGCACTCAGTTGTTCTACCGTGAAAAGTTGTGAGATCTATGTTACCAAGTCGGTTATTAATTTGGCAACAACGGCCTGGTTCTTAAACCAGTACACTAACAAGGCGATGACTACTAGCTTACAGTATCCTCTATTGACCGTGGTCCACCCGGCTCGATCACCTAGATGGACTACGGGATATATTTCTTTCCATAGTTCACCTTGGTGGACTACGGGAAATTTCCTTGGGTCACCTAGAACGATGGACTACGGAACAATGTTTTTTTTACACCTGTGTGGGAAACCAAGGCCAGGTCAACCCCCTTCTTCTTTCAATTTTTTAGCCGGTTATGAGTGTGTGTATTTTTTTGTTTTATAATCAGTTTTTAAACTGTTCTATTTTTATAACCAAAACCTCTAAGTCACTTATAACATCCTGGTATTCAAATTGAATCAGCGAAATATATAACTTACCACAGCATGGCTTCCCGAAGTCAAGCCTCACCAGCTGCACCATATAGGGCTCCAGAAGGTTGACGTACCACCACGGCACCCTCTCGGCCTTCGTCAGGGTGCAGGTGTCGGCGTTGAAGGACGACGCCGTGCTGCCGTCAAGAGCCTTTTGGGGGACTCCGCCGTCTTCCGTCGAAACTTGCATCGGAGCCTTTCCGGCTGCCACGTTGAGAACTGCGGAAAAAGCATATGGTTAAAAAGTTGTTTTTGAAAGATTATCAACATTTTAATTGCCGTGTGGTCCCCGGCAGAGTAGAATAGACCAACCTCACTCTTACCGAGGTGTCGTAAAAGGCGACTAAGGTAAAGCTGCTGGCATGATCATCAGCACCCAGAGAAGGAAAACTCTGGATTTATACTAAGCCCTCGCCAACCCGTCTGCCAAGCGTGGTGAGTATGGCAATTACCCCTTATGTGATTGAGGGAGGCCCGTGCCCCAGCAGTGGGGACTTAAATGGGCTGATGATGATGATGATGATGATTTTAATTGCCGACTAAATGGCACAGGTGATTCTATCTCGTACGCCAGAGGTCGTTGGTGCGATCTTTATACAGACATTCGTGTGATGAACAATCAATACAACTTGTTTGTTAAGTGTAGGTACTAAATGTATTTTAGTATTCCTATAAGCTTAGAAAAGGAAGAAAATATAAAATTCCTCTTTTTCCTTTCCTTATATCCGTAATACAGTAAAGAAAGAAGTTGTATGAAAAATCAAAATTGGTTCATCCGTTCGGGAGCTACGACGCCACATACACACAGACACGTTAAACTTAAAACACCGCGTTGTTTTTTCGTCAGGGGTTAAAAAAAGAACGCCACAGAGTTAGAAACCTTTTTACGATGTAGAATTCTATTTTGACCCGCGTGCGGTTATTCTAAGGTGAGGATTTGAACGGCGTGCAAACCAGATTATTGTTACCCTCTTGTTACCTCACTCTATGGTGCAAACTGAGTAGCGGCTATTGCTAACAGCTTACACCAATACATCTGTCATAAAAAAAATGGCTGAATCGTGTCACTTTTTGCGTGTTTGTAAACAGAACTTACATATTATGAGAATAAACCATCATTAAAACAATTAACAGTTGCCTTTCTAAACAACCTTATCCGGTCTAAGCTGAAAAAAAAAATGGGAGCTACAAAAAATATTTCAACAAAAAAAATATTTAAAAAGTAAAAAAAAAAATGTTAAAAATGTTCCATATTATTGGTTACTTATAAATGTCGTGTGCTTTTCGCATACAGGACTAAAATCACGCAGGGTTGGTTGGGTGCACGCATTTCGTTCGATTTCGTTTATTACGTTTCGTATGATTTTCTATGATAACTTTTGTTGTAGTTTGTTAGTTTAACAATTGCAAACAGTACGTAAACACTAGCAATTAAAGTACAGCTTTGTAACTGTACCGAGCCGGACTGCATCTATTTGTACGTAAATGATATTCAATTAAAACTTTGAGGGTATAATTTGGCGGCAGAACCGTGTCTGGTTAAGGGAGAACAATTAGGTGGTATATGCCAGAAGCTCGACACTATACAACCCGTTTCGATCAATGGTAGTGAGTGCTGCCTCTGGTGCAAGGGTTGCGGGTTCGATTCCCGCACAGTCAGTATAAACATTTGTGTGCAAGAACATTTCTTTTTGTATTGGTCTGAATATTTCTATGTATTATACTCGTAAGTATGTAATATATTCATATAATACTTTTCTTTAGTAATTAGGTACAAAAGAAAACTATTATACGTAGATATATATTTGTAATTCCGCTGTTGGTTTTGATACTGTTGATTTCCCTGTGTACTGTGGCAGTGGTTTATGCTTTCGCTCGCGGTCAGGCCACGGACTCTGCGAGACAGGGTAGGGGTGTCAAATACGAGTAGGTTTTCATGGGCGTGAGCTTTAATGTAACGTTAGGGTAGGGATCCGAAATTTAAAAAAAAAACATCGATACATTAGTCGATACCAGCATTGTATCAAACGTATTCATGCGAAAAATTATAATTTTTTCGCAGCAGTAAAAGTACCTATATTTTATTAATATGAAAAAGAAATTAATGTAGTATTGTATTGTGATAATTTTTTTTCAATTTATTCTTGAGTATGTACATAATGCACTTAATTTTTTTTGCTTCAATACCAAGTAGGCATAATCTTAAACCCGTCTGCCAAGCGTGGTGAGTATGGCAATTACCGCTCATGTGATTGAGGGAGGCCCGTGCCCCAGCAGTGGGGACTTAAATGGGCTGATGATGATGATGATGATAATCTTAAATGTAAATATTTATGTACTGTAAACTTTGAAATAAAACCGCCACAATACGAAAAAGTAGGTCTATATTCCAAAAGTATGTATGGTATACTATTTATTTACATAAACTTTCTCCAATGACTGGTCCTAAAGTGGTGTATTTTGTGCAATGAAGTATGTCAATCTATCAAAGTGGCCGACTGTGGTCATTGATGGTAAGTAACTCTGGCCGGCAACCCTATGTAACGGTGTTCGCGTCGCGATGTTGCGTCGATAACTGTCGATAATTGATGCAAATCGCCTGCCACGGTTACCGCGTAACGGCGCACGCGCAGGTTACGGGGTTACTGATGAGCTTTGCCATTCCACAGCGCACCAACTTTAAGAGCAACCTTTTTAAGCGAACCAATTAAGAAATGACGTATTTTTAAACGCGCCAGTTTGTTAACTTAGATAGATAGATAGATACTTTTTATTGCACAACATACAAAACTTAAAAGCTAGGTATACAGAAACACAATGTACAATTTAGGCGGTCTTATCGCTGGGAGCGATCTCTACCAGACAACCTTCGGGTAAAGGACATTAGATAGAAGAGGGGAGGGTGGTGCAATCCTTTTGATTTTGAAACATTGATTAAGACTTAGGTGTTTATTTTTAAGCTTGCTTTTTTTTAAACGCTATCATTTACTAGCGCACTAAACTAATGGTTAAGTGAACCTTTTTTAACCGACTTCAATAAAAAAGTAGGAGGTTCCCAATTCAACATGTATTTATATTTTTATCATGTACATTTTTTGCTCACAATTTTTCGTAATACTAAGATTGAATGCCTCAATTTTCTAACGCAAACAAAATATGAAAGCATGTATTTTTGAGCGCGCTGTTAGGTATATTGCACTTTTAGACGTAGAGTAAGACACATCAGCGCCGCCAGTTGATTTAAATTGTTAGATTTTGAACCGGATTTATTCTTAACAATAATTGCGGACTGTCGGAGACTCGGCGAATCTATATACTATTAATTAATTAATCAGGCACAAATGTTTGGTCCATGTTTGTACTCGAAACTTTGATTCACGCCTATATTGGTCGCTTTTATGCGTTAACCAAATTTTATAGTACAAAAACAGACCAGAAAGTAGTGCACAATTATTAAATAAATAGTATACTTGTTGGCCGAGTCTCCGACGGTCAGCAACTGTTAGAAATAGATTCAGTTTAGTAACTAAAAATTTAAATCAATTTGGCATCGCTAGTGCGGGGTATCCTTCACCTAAATAGCTGAAAACATTTAAGGCAACGCCTTGACAGTACTACTGCCGCCAAGTGATTTAAATTGATTGTGGAAAATAAGAGTTTTTTTTTTAAAGTGAAAAGTTTTCACTTTTAGCAATTATGGACATTATTGTTACTTGTTGGAAGTAATTATTACATAAGTTTATTTCAAAATGTTTTTAGTACTTTCCTTAAAGTATTTGTTGCTTAGTTTTTTAAAATCCACTGCCTCACAGAAGACCGGCATGAAGCAGCGCCTGCGCTGTGTTTTGCCGTGTGAGTGAGGTTACCGGAGGCCCAATGGTGGGGAAGGGGAAAAGGTTGGCAGCGCACTTGTGACTCCACTGGTGTTGCGGGTGTCCTTGGGCGGCGGAATTGCTTACCACCAGGTGATCCGTCTACTCGTCTGCCACCACTCATATACAAAAAAAAACTCAATATAAATGACTTGGCGGCACTATTATCGTCACGGTGTCACCTTAATTCTAAGTATACCCCGCGGTAGAAGTCGCTATCTTTCAGCTGGTTCGATCGAAGTCCTTATGACGCAACACAAAGCTGCGTCGAGTGATTTCATTTTTCTCAGCGCACGCGCACCTGAAATAATACCTACTCAAGTGGAGGCACTCGAGCGTGAGGTGTACGCCCCAAACACGGTTAAAACCGAGAGTGGGTGTAGTGAGCGCGACGCCACGGGTGTACGAGAACATCGTCATGGGGCATTTACCTATTTGACTGCTAGATCGCGCAGTGGCATGTAGGTAGGGCTGCCAGATGGCATCCAAAAGGAAGACTGTCTTTTTTTATGCCATAGGTGGCAGATGACCAAACGGACTGCCTGATGGTAAGCGATTGCCGCAGCCCATAGAAACCCGCGACACCAGTGGAGTCACAAGTGCGCTGCCAACACTTAAACCCCCCTTTACCCCGGATTAGGCCACCGGTGCTCACGCAGCGAAACACAGCACAGTGCTGCTTCACGCCGGTTTTTTGTGAGGCCGTGGTATCCCTCCGGTCGGGCCGGCCCATTCATTCCGAAGCGTAGCTCTCCTACGCTTGACCATGATTTAGGATTTGGGACGTCTGGTAAAATTATTATTACCATGATTAACGGTAAATCGGTATTTTCACTTAGAGATGGTACCTACGTCACTATCGGCAGTTAGATTTTATTTATACTTTGCTAATAAAGAAATCAAAGTATCACACAAGGATGTTTGCAAAGGACCAACCATTAACAACCATAAAATTATAGACCGTGGGAGAGCCACGCTTCGGCATGAATGGGCCGGCTCGACAGGAGTGATACCACGGCCTCACAGAAAACCGGCGTGAAGCAGCACTGTGCTGTGTAAATCCAACTTCCAGAAAGAGGTCGATCCACGAATTCCACTCGGCTGGGCAGCGTTCGGGAAGCTACGCAGCATATTGTCGGCCCATATATCGCAGTGTCTCAAGACGAAAGTCTTCAATGCGTGTGTGTTGCCAGTGATGACAAACGGAACCGAGACATAGCCGCTTACAATGTGCCGATTAAGGAGGCTCAAAGTCACCCAGAGAACAATGGAGAGGGCTATGCTCGGTGTCTTCTTGCATGATCGTATCAGAAATGATGAGATCCATAGGAGAACTAAGGTCACAGATATAGCCCAAAGGATTGCATACCTCAAGTGGCAATGGGCAGGGCACATAGCGAGGAGAACAGACGGCCGTTGGGGCGGATAGGTCCTCGAGTGGCGGCCACGTACAGGAAGTCGCAGCCGTGGCGCCCCCCACAAGGTGGACCGACGATCAGGTGAAGGTCGCGGGAATCCATTGGATGCGAGCGGCGCAGGACTGATATGTGTGGAGATCATTGGGGGATGCCTATGTCCAGCAGTGGACGTCTATTGGCTGAAAGTGATGTCGATGATGATAATATTTTTCACAACATCACATACATTGAGCTGACTCCGAGATAGGTAGCTCAAGCGCCTGTGTTACGGATATCAGAAACTACAGTGGGATTACAAATATATACATATAATACTTTTCTTTTGTAAATACATACATACATACAAAGGAAACACCCAGACCAATACAAACAGACATGTTCATGCACACAAATGTTTGTACTTTGCGGGGACCGAACCCAAACCCTTGGACCGAAGGCAGCGTTCACTAACACTGTTCCAAACGGGTCGTTTGTAACAAGTATTAAGAGCTCTTTTATGGTCCAGTGGCGCCACCTTAAGATTTTTACAAAATCTAATGAAATTAAGACAATAAATGAAAAATTGATCAAAACATTTAAAATAAAAAAGGAACATTGTTATTCAAGCTACACACCGTTCATGTCTCAGACATCTTTGCAAGATTTAGAGTTTCCATTAAAATTTAACCATAAATATTGCATTTGCCATTCCCTTTTATTCACCATTGTCAATTTGTAAATTATTTTTAGTAATGAATATTTTCATAAATTCACAAACATTGATCTGACTCCTGAGATAGGTACTAGCTCAAGATCTTTTGTTACGGATATCAGAACCAACAGCGGAATCACAAATATTTAGAAATATATTTATACTTTTTTTGTAAATACATAGTAAACACCCCGACCAATACAAACAGACATGTTCATGCACATAAATGTCTGTACTGTGCGTGGATCGAACCCACAACTCTTGCGCCAGGGGCAGCGTTCACTACCACTAATCCAAACGGTTCGTCAAATTTATTTGAAGAGTGCTGCTGAGTTTCTTGTTGGTGTATTCTCGGCAGAAAATTACATTGCGAACCATCGGTAAACATGTTTACGTGCAAAAGTGTCCTGTATGGAGCTAATTGAATAAACTATTTTCATTTCATATGAGAACCCTGCTCCTCTGGTGGAGAACAAGTGCACAGATGATCAAGTTGGTAGTAATTCAGAAAATTGATGGATCTCTTTTCTAGATAAAGATTTCTTAGAAATACACAACTTCATATGATTCGTTTGGCCTTATTTGAAGAAATATTCGTATTATCGGAGGCGGAGACTTATCTTCGTTCGCTGCGCCAAGCTACGCAGTGATGCCAATTCGATATACCCGTGTGAAAAAGTGCTAGATTGTGACGGGAAATAGAGCTTTAAACCAGTATGAGGCTAAAGATCTTAAAATCGGGGTCTTAGGAGAGAAACCATGTAGACTTTATTAAGTAAGTAATTTAAAAACAGCTTTTTGACATCGTAAGTAGTCCATGATAATGACACTCGTGAGCGACAATATAATAACTAAATAAATATTTCACAACATCACATACATTGATCTGAATCCGAGATAGGTAGCTCAAGCACCTGTGTTACGGATATCAGTATCAAAAGTGAGATTACAAATCGCACCCTTAGTAAAATACCGACCTAACTCAAAATTGTTGATATTTTTATAGCAATTCTTTGCAATTTATTCTTGAGTAGTCTTGAGTAAATAACGCACTTCAAATTTCATCTCGTGTTCATATGTGAGTGTACCTATTTATTTAACTCAAAATTGTTGTTAGAAGACCTTTCATCCCTGGATTTTAGTCGATACTATTTTCATTTAGCATCATATTAAAATTTTGAGTTAGGTCGGTATTTTACTAAGGTTGCGAAATATATACATATAATACTTTTCATTTGTAAATACACACTTATAATACATAGCAAACACCCAGACCAATACAAACAAACATGTTCATGCACACAAATATTTGTACTGTGCGGGGATCGAACCCGCAACCCTTGTATCAGAGGCAGCGTTAATACCACAGTTCCAATCGGGTCGTCTACCGTCATATCTAGACGCTAAATGTAAAATTCGGACGTTAAACTTGATGTAGGGTAAGTCCGACCAGCTTCAGTGTGTAGACGCCTTTTTGCTAATTTATCTAACTCTAATCATTTCAGTTAATAAACGTCCAATGTTGGACATAGGCTTCCCCCAATAATCTCCACACTGATCGGTCTGTGCCACCCAATCCAAGGGATTCCCGCGACTTAACCAGATCGTCGGTCCACCTTGCCACACTCACTCACGCAGCGAAACACAGCACAGTGCTGCTTCACGCCGGTTTTCCGGACCGGAGTGATACCACAACCTGGTAAGGCTGTGGTATCACTTCGGTTGAGCTGGCCCATTCATGCCGAAGCGTAACTTTTTATGTTTTTAAGTAGTATTTTGACAGAATAATCCATAATGAATATAAACCGTATTTTCTTTTATCGTTTACATCCCGAAAACCTTATAATAGGTACGTGAATAAATGGGTTTTCCATTAAGTAAGCTTGTTAGATCAACAAAATCTGCGGTTCCCCTAGACAGTGTCGAATTGTCTAAGGGTGTTCCATACATTATCACTGGGTGGAAATTAAAAGTCGTAAAACGATAAAAAAATATCGGCGTATAGTGCGATTAAAGTGCTAGGTGCTAAATAGTGGTAAGGGCGTTGTTAGATTTTTTAAAAAGTACCAGATCTAGCTCTGAAAGTGCTAAGTCGGCAACACTAAACCCACGTAGGTTCTAGATAAGGAATAATACGTTTGATTGGGGATATTCAACGTAAGGGTATTAAGTTATTAAAGTGATTATGTCTATTTTTATTAGACTTGTTAATGCTATAGATGGTTACTCAGAAGACTCCAGTAAATAAATAACATGCGCCACGCATGATTGCATTTATTTTACTTTGATTTTAAACCAAAATAACAGGTAATAGTGATCATTATGCTATTTAGTTTTTTAGATTTTCGCGTTGCATTGTAACTATAATGTATCAATACGGGGATTAACACGATATTTATTATGTGAAAAAACATTGTGTACTCACATATTTGGCTCGACGTTTCGGCTACGTTACAGCAGCCGTGGTCACAAGCGGACTAGTCCGCTCGTGACCACGGCTAGTCCGATCGTGACCACGGCTGCTGTAACGTACTCACATATTTGGCTCGACGTTTCGGCTACGTTACAGCAGCCGTGGTCACAAGCGGACTAGTCCGCTCGTGACCACGGCTAGTCCGCTCGTGACCACGGCTGCTGTAACGTAGCCGAAACGTCGAGCCAAATATGTGAGTACACAATGTTGTTTCACATAATAAATATCGTGTTAATCCCCGTATTGATACATTATAGTCATTATGCTATTTGTGTGGACAACGATAAGGTTTTCAATTTTCTTTGCATCAAATGCTGGTTCAAATTCGAGCATAGTAAAGTATCAGCCTAAAAACTGTTCCACTGCAGGGCAAAGGCCTCCATCATAGAAATCAAGTAATCGCTACTATGGTGGGATTAGGCTTAATCACCGCGCTTGCCAAATGCGGATTGGTGATCACAAACCCGAGCTATGTTTGAAAAATTATTCGAAACATACTTTTTCGCTCGACCCGGGAATCGAACCCAGGACCCCGCGATCACGACCCGGTACTTAAACCACTAGACCAACAGGGCGTTATAATCCGAGCATGCACCTCTGGATTTTTCAAATCTGTGTGCGTATTACCACCATTAGCTCGGCGGTGAGAGAAAACATCTTGCGGAAACCAGCACGTATAGGATCGTTTCTGAAACGTGTACCCATAATTCAGTTCAGTCAGTCTGGTACCCTTGTTAGGGTTGCGAAGGTCAGAGTCGCTGTGTTCCGCTGCGTGAGTGATTGTACCGGAGGCCCATTCCGGGGGAGAAGGGGGTTTATAGGTTGGCAGCGCACTTGTGACTCCACCAGTGTCGCGGGTGTCCACGGGCGGCAGCAAACGCTTACCATCAGGTGATCCGTATGCTCGTCTCTTACCTATCACATAATAAAAAAAATATGTGTCGAGATTTAATATGGTTTCCTCTGTGGCATAAAAAAGCTCGCGGTTTCTACATTACTCAGTCTGCTGTCTGAGCCACTTTCCCTCTCAGAGGAAACCAAAATAGTGTTGTTGAAGTATCGATGGTTTTTATCGATAATTTCATTTAAAAACGACAGTTCTATTGATAGTATCGAGAGCTCAGAACCGATGCTATCGATAAGTAGTTTTGTTGGTATCGATAGTAAAAACTTCGTTAGTGGTAGTAAGTAGTTTATTTCAATTTTATTTATTATTTAATTGCATATCAGATGGTACAAATATAAATAGAATATTATACTTATATTTGTGTGTACCAGATAAAGGTGTAGCAATATAAGGAAAGAAAGAAAGAAAGAACGAAACTATTTATTGACCACAACATCTGGCTCTGTGTTATAAGAGAATAAAATTAAAAAATTAAAAATAACTAAAAACTTACATATTCTTCAATTTAAACAACACATAATTAAACTCCCTGTAGAGAATCGATCCAATCTTGCTCGTATCTCTTAAATTAATTTTGATTTTTTATATCCCCGTTCTGAAGACCATTCAACTAATTGTGAACAATACTATTGTTAATTTGTAAACTATCGATGGTCTTAAACCGATTATTTTAACGTAACGATCGTTTTTGGTTTATAACCAACGATACTATCGAGTATTGCTGGTTGCAATCTATCGATACTATTGATATGATGTGAACTATCGATTGACCGCAATAGAATGATGAGCTCCACAGGAAAATTAAGGTCACATACATAGCCCGAAGGATTGCATGTCTGAAGTGGCAATGGGCCGGGCACATAGCGAGGAAAACAGACGGCCGTTGGGCGGAAAGGTGAGGACCTTTGGCCTTTGGAGTGGTGGAGTGACCTTTGGAGTGGCGGCCACGTACAGGAAGTCGCAGCCGTGGCAGGCCCCCCACAAGGTGGACCGACGATCTGGTGACAGTTGCGGGAATTCATTGGATGAGAGCGGCACTGGACTGATCTGTGTGGAGAACATTGGATGAAAAGGATGATGATCGATAGTTGACTGTCGGTCGACAACACTAAGCCAAAACTGACTTAACACCTGACGCAAATTACCCTCATTCTTCGCAGTAATCACCTCACAAGACATTTCGACAGTTTGATCTCATTATAATGGCCTTTTCAACAGAGTTTTCTGTATGGTTTTTTGATATTTTTATTGGAAATGCTCTCGCGGGGTTTTTTAGTTCACTATTTGATCTGAATGTGCTCCCAAACGCATTTCAGTGTGTATTCCCACTTGCGTCGAAAGCTGTTGGTTTTGAACTTGGGGTGCTCAAACCATGATTCAAGAGTCTGGTAATACCATAAGGCGACTGCCATCTGACCTTCACAACCCTTTAACAGGATTCCCCTGAATATTGGTTACACGTTTCAGAAACTATCCGAAACGTGCAGGTTTTCTCACGATGTTTTCCCGCACCGCCGAGCTAATGGTAGAAATACCCACATAGATTTGGATGATCAAGAGGTGCTCGGCATGCTCGGATGCGAACCATGACCCGCCGTATGGATGGCGCGTTCTTATACCCACTGAGTTCCAATCATTTTCTTAATTTTCTTTTATGTCATAGGTGGCAGAAGAGCAGACGGATCTCCTGATGGTAAGCGATTGCCCGGTGGCAAATGGGCGGTCCCATGGACACTAATGACACCAGTGAAGTCACAAGTGCGCTGCGGACCTCTAGACCCCCTTTCCCCGTATTGGGCCTCCGGTATCCGCATTCACGCAGCGAATCACAGCATATTGCTGCTTCACGCCGGTTTTCTATGAGGCCCTGGTATCACTCCGGTCAGGAGCCAGCCCGTTCATGCCGAAGCGCGGCTCCACGATCAAATCGCTGACCTCACAGAAAACCAGTGTGAAGCAGCACTGTGCTGTGTTTAGCTGCGTGATTGAGGGTATCGGAGGCCCAATCCAGGGGAATGGGGGGGTTAAAAGGTTGGCAGCGCACTTGTGACTCTACTGGTGTCGCGGGTGTCCATGGGCGGCGGTAACTGCTTACCATCAGGTAATCCGTCTGCTCGTTTGCCACCTATCACATAAAAAAAAACGCTTGAAATAGCAACAGGGGCTAGCTGACCGCACATCTAGCTCTGTATCGTGGAACTAAGTTACAGTGATTTTAAAACAGAATCAATTAGCAGTAAGTATGTCCATTTAGCATAATAACTGTCCCTTCAAGTTCAAACACAGAGTTGTGTTTGGTTCGTAATACCTGATATAAATTTCATGAGAACCGTCGTGTGTTCAGCAGTTCTATTCGCAATTTCTATTTTAAGGACCTTGCACGTCGAGCTTATTCGCCGGCTTATTGCAAGAACTCATAATTCAAAAAAAAAGTCATCAAGACGCTTAGACAATTTAAATTGTCTAAGCCAATGTTTAGTTAATTGTCACCGGATTTGTGCGACACAAGCAGTTTTTGCTTAGTGCAGAAGTCGTTGTATTTATAAGACCATTGTACTTACTTCATCCCTACGTTGTTGGCTTACCCCTTATCCGCACGAAGCGATTTGCCTCAAAGTTCATAATGCGGACAGCTAAGGAATGGAACTCCTTGCCAAGGTCTGTTTTTCCGGACCACTACAATCTGGACATCTTTAAGGCAAGAGTGAACAGGCATCTCCTAGGCAAACGCGTTACATCCTAGACCTCATCGTCACTTTCCATCAGGTGAGATTGTGGTCAAGCGTTAGCCTACAATTCGTAATAAAAAAAAAACTTCTGGAAATAAATGATATTTTATTTCTTATTTATTATTTATAACATGACGTTTTGTGTTAGCTGCATGATAAGCCGGCAACCTTACCGGTAACACATTACTTTCCATTAGGTGACTCGCTTAATGGTTTGTCGTCTCTAGCATTAAAAAATTATACAAACCAATTACGTAATTATCGGTTCTTCCTTTGAGTAAACAAATTATGTTATTAAAAGGGATTAATAGGAAGGGAATGCTATAATCCTTTACCGTGGCTTTTATTTTGTTTTTCTTTAAAAGAAAATAACACACGTGCTTAAGCTTAAATGACTCCTGCTAATTGGGTTGTTAACAAGTTCTGACAATTTTCGAACAAACAAAATGTAAAAATAGCGGTAAAAAAGAACGACTTAAGCAATATTTTTTGTTATGAATACAAACACAAATAACAAATGTATTTGTTACTCTTCGTTTCAGGACATTAATTCCGCTTTATACCAATAGATGACGCTAGGTGTCGATTACATCGCGCAAGCGTTTTGTGTTTTCGGATTACATATCGTTTCCGCTGTCTGTAAGATTTACCTCTTTACAAATAGTATTAGATAAAAACGTTACAATTTAATAACTTATGAGCCTTAAGTTAGATAGGCAGGTGGTTTTTTTTTTTTCTAAATAATGAATACCATTCGATAACTTGTGTATGCTATAAATAGTATCTATGTATTTTTTGCCAAGAAAACATTTTCATAAACCCTTATTTAATTTAGATACCGAACAAAGTTTTCCAATTTTTGAGAGGTCCTTTGATTACCAATACTCAGAAAAAATAGGACATAAGGGTTTTGTTTTGCCCTCTGGGTAACAAACCCATCAAGAAAAATGGCATTCGCTTTTTTCCTTTTTATGCGATAGGTGGTAGACGAGCAGACGTATCGCTGCGACGGGCGGCGACACCAGTGGAGTCACTAGTGCGTTGCCATCCTTTAAACCCTCCTTTCCCCCGTTTATTTCTTTCCTTTATTATTTTAACTTTAAACTTTCCAGTGTAAAAGCTCCATAAGCTCTTTGACCTTTCAGCCATGCATAGTTCTCTATACAGTTATTAATGTAATGTGCTAACTGATATACAACCTGCGCAGTACATTTTGTGCACACTGTTAAGTTTGTCTCCCAGCCACGACAAGACTTCCAAAGATGGCTGACGAAGAAGTTTGCACGACCGAAAAGAGGATAAGGGTAAGTGAATACGTAAGATGTCGGTTAAAAAGCATTATCTTTTCCTTAAAGTGCACTGTTTTATGTGTAACTGGATTCACTTTAACCTTAACTATGGGGTTAGTATCTACAGTGGCAGACTAAGACAACGAGGCCTGGAATAACTTGAAATTTAAACAATGGTGAATCTCCATATTATATTTTTTTTCTCCATAAATATCTGTGTAAAAATTCAGAAATTATTTTTCTTTAATTTTTATCAGTCTAATCTAGAAATAGTATTTTTCATTTCGGATTTTTTTTTCTCGTATTGTCCATTGATGGCACCAGGTGGCAGCACGGTCGATTCATGCGTTCTCTATTAGCTCTCACATAAATAGCTTATACATCCGACTGATAGACAATAGTTCTCACGGCAGTCGATAAGTGGGTTGCGATAGTAATCTCCAAGATCGAGCTAATTGGTCGGCGCGCGCGTGCGAGTCTGCGCGTGGGCACGTGACGCGGTTCCTTCCGGTTTCTTTTTGATTTGTCTGTCGTGGCCATATCGTAGATTTGCTCGCTTCATGAAATACGCCTATTTGATCGTACCTACATTCTTTAGTGTTCTGTATGGACCTAAATTGAATAAAGATGTTTTTTTTATCTTTATCTTTTTCATGAAGTAATCTGTGAAGTGGGCAACTTTTTTGATCAGATCGTGAAATACCAACCATTACTTCAGTAGGTAAGGGGGTTTTTCGCTTACCCTAATTATGCATAGAAATATTTGTGATAAAATTAAAAAAAAATCCTTATGGAAGAAGCATCAGCGGCCGCCATCTTACACATAAACAACGCGCTTGCAGCGCCTCTCTCGGTAATAAATTTAACTATTTAACGATATAATCAAATAACCTTAAAAATAATTCATAGTCGCGCGTTTGGTTGCCCAAATCGTTGAAGATGTAATCGTAGAAGATGTAAAGAGAAACTTTATCTAACAAAGGAACGGACCATGAGTCCATCTATCTAACATAATTATCTAATAAAAGTGTGTGAACTTTGGTACTGTCCAATGGGTGAAAGTCATTATCTAATATGTTAGGTGATTTAAAAGCCATACTAAATGAACTAACAGGACTCGAGTCTTTCATCACTACTCAATTAGGCGCTAAGTGTTATAGAGTGCATTAGTAGTTGCTGCGGCCGCCAGGTGGCGCTGCGCGTAGCGGCCGCGCATGCGCCTCCCGTTAGTGACAAGTGCTGACACACTTGCGTGCGCGCCGTTACCCAGGGCTGCCACCATAGATATAATATGAGTTGATTTTTAGAGCGTTATTTCTCATGGGTTAATGCTGGCAATTGTAACTTAGTAGTAGATAAGAATCCGAGCGTGCATCTCTGGATTTTTCAAATCAATGTGCATATTTCTACCATTAGCTCGACGATGAGGTAAACCATCGTGGGGAAACCTGCACTTTACGAATAGTTTCTGAAACATGTAATCATGATTCCGTTGGTCTGGTGCCCCTGTCAAAATAGTTGCAGTCAAAACGGCAGTCGCTTCATTTAAAAAAAATACTAGCCTCCCCAAATCCTGAATCATGGTTTACGCGTACCCCGGGCTCCAAAGCGACAGCTTTAGACACAACCGGGAATTACAGATAAGGAGGACGGACACTCCTTCGAAAGAGTAGCCAACGCAAAAGTTGATGGTTTCTCCAATTTTACTATTGGTTCCTTCAGTAATAAACAAATTAAGTTTTTTCATAATTCATCATCATCATCATTTCAGGCATTAGACGTCCACTGATGGACATAGGCCCCCCCAATTTTCTCCACACAGATCGGTCCTGTGCCGCCCGCATCCAATGGATTCCCGCGATCTTCACCAGATCGTCGGTCCACCTTGTGGGGGGCCTGCTACGGCTGCGACTTCCTGTACGTGGCCTCCACTCGAGGACCTTCCCGCCCCAAAGGCCGTCTGTTCTCCTCGCTATGTGCCCTGCCCATTGCCACTTGAGGCATGCAATCCTTTGAGCTATGTCTGTGACCTTAGTTCTTCTGCAGATCTCTTCATTTCTGATACGATCACGCAGGGAGACTCCGAGCATAGCCCTCTTCATTGCTCTCTGGGTGACTTTGAGCCTCCTTAATCGGCACATTGTAAGCAAGCACGTTTCGGTTCAATATGTCATCACTGGCAACACACACGCATTGAATTACCACGCATTTTCATAATTAGTAAAATAAATAAAAAGTCAAATAGCATAAGACCAGAAATAAAATTTACTAACATCCTGTTCCGCTTCATATTTTTCCATGCTTCACATTTCCACTCACATTGTCCGTCCTCCCTAGGGCTCGAATCGATACCCCCTCTCAGAGAGGGGCCCTTCGCCACCCTTTTCAATGTTATATAAATAGAGTGTTGGTCAAACAACAAATGCCGGGTGCTTGTTTGCCTTTTGTAGGATTTCAGAGTGATGTTGTAATATCGTTTGCAAACGATGGCAAGTAAGTAACTTCTTTATTGTGGAAACGGGTAAGTACAAAAGATAACAATATCAAAAAAAAAGAGAAAATCTCCGAGTCTTGCCCAATGTGCCTTTTCACTCTGTCTGATGGTAGCTCGGTGAGCGATTGTAGCTCAGATAATAAATACGGCAGGTCGTGGTTCAAATCAGGTGGCTTAATTCCCGTCAGGTGGCTTAATTTTGGTAAAATAAAGCCGTCCCGTAACGAACGAGAATATTCCTGTCGCATCCAAACAAAGGAGACACACAGCGCGTGTGAAAGAGAGGGAAACTCCGGTTTAGTCATAAACTCAGCTTTAAAGTAGGCCTTAAGAGCATGTACCCCTTGATTTTTCATATCGATGTGCATATTACTACCACTAGATCGACGGTGAGGGGAAACATTGTAAGGAAATGTGCACGTATCGGATAGTTTTTCTGTAGTCTACAGGATGCCTACGAAGATGACCCGTTTGGAACAGTGGTAGTGAACACTGCCTTTGGTTCAAGGGTTGCGGGTTCGATCCCCGCACAGTACAAGCATTTGTGTGCATGAACATGTCTGTTTGTATTGGTCTTGGTGTTTACTACGTATATATTTGTTATCGCACTGTTGGTTCTGACATTCGTTATACAGGTGCATGAGCTACCTATCTCGGAGTTAGATCAAAGTATGTGATGTTGTGATTTTTTTTTTAAATGCCTAAGACTATTGAACACCAAGGAAAAGTACCTTAATCCTTAAGTTAGCGCTTTTCACTAAAAGGAAACGTATTATTACTTTATTTCTTCAATAAAACATAATTCTGCCCTCTAATTTTTAAAAGCAATATGAGCATTTCACGGAAATCGAACCGGAAAAAATATTAAAATAAGATAAGCTAGTTTATTCGACTAATTACTAAAGATCATATTTATGACTTAAAATATTACATTCGTCTACTTAACATTGAAATATGAATAAGTTGCAGTTAAAAAAAATATGGGATTTTTATTCCACCAATCGATACAGTCAATACTAAAAATATTTTTTATTCTTAAACGTGACTGACCGAATGGCGCAATTGGTAGTGACCCTACCTTTTACGCCAAAGGCCGTGGGTTCGACCCACCCTGGACAAACATTCGTGCGATGAACACTTGTGTTTGTTCAGTGTCTGGGTGTAATATATGTATTTAAGTATATATTTGTGTTCCTCTGTTGCCTGATATCTGTAACATAAGTGCTTAAGCTACTTAGTATGGAATCAGGTCAACGTATGAGTTGTTGTGAGAATTATTATTATTATTAAACATAACGTCTCATACCCGTCTGTCCTATAATATATACACAATACTTAAAGTAGTGGTTGTTAACTGATTTTTAGTTTTACGTGCCAACCCTACCCCAGTTATGCGCTCGCGTCGAATAAATTAACTCCGGCGCATCAATGGCGCAGAGCCGGAATCGAACCGCGCTAGTGCGCCGACCGAACTACCTGCGCCTGCGATCGCTATACGTTTTTTATACTCGCATAAGGGTTGCTGATAAAAACTTATTATTGACTGGTCCCACTTTCGTTTGGAACACTGGACACACATTCGTGTGTTGAATACGGGGCAAAAGGCGGTTATTTTTTTAAAAGTACGAACAGCTATACATTTGGCGTGTGGTATACAAAACTGTCTTTCTTCAGTTAAGGTGACGGGTAGGGCACACTAGCGAGGCCAATCGATTTTAATTTTTAGCTACTAAACCAGATCTATTTTAAACAGTTTCGGGGTTATAACCACTCGGCAAACACTTATACTAATTATTTATAAAATGCACAAATGTTGGGTCCGTTTTTGTACGCGAAAAATTGATTACCGCCAAAAACGGCCACTTTTAACGTGAATCAATTTTTCGCCTACAAATGTTGTGTCCGCATTTGGGCATGGTTATTTAATAAATAATATAAGTGTTTGTCGAGAGATTGTAATCCCGAAATTGTTTAAAATAGATCCGGTTTAGTAGCTAAAAATTAAAATCTATTGGCGTCGCTAGTGTGCCCTACCCGTCAACAGTATCTACTTGATACAGCTTGATGTTTCGATCGCGTTACCAAATGGACTGGAGGTTAAATCATACTCGAGATCATTGTAAAATAAGCGTGGAAAATCACAAATCCTTATTAATTTCAATTTTCTTGAACAATTTCTTCATTTCATGTCTTAAATTCATTACAATCAATTGAAACCTATCCGCGGCGCCACTTAGCTGTAAAAGCTCTTTGAAGTGTTTGCTTGTTTTATGGATTAGAACTTATTCCACCTTATTCTAAATCGCGATCTAAAGTTATTACAACACTAAAGATCATGTCATCCCGTTTCAACACGCAATGTCAAAAGGGGATGGCATAAATTTTGTTCTGGGACTTTTCTTACTTCGCGATTTGTAATAAGGGAGTAAGTATTCGGTTAGCGAGCGCACAAACCAGTAGTTAGGATTTTAATGAGTAAATGACATATTTATTTATTAGTATATAATATTTTGTTTATTTATGTATTAGCATTATAAATATTTTAATATATATATACAGTTCACTCTTATTTCCCTTTTTCAATATTGCACCACCTACCCCTCCTCTACTATCAAATTTCCTTTGCCTGAAGGTTGTCTGGTAGAAATCGCTTCCAGCGAAAAGACCGCCGAAATTGTACAATTAAGTTTCTGTAATGCCTTTTAAAGTTGTGTTTTTTTTTGTGCAATAAAGTATATCTATCTATCTATCTATAACTCAAACAGGAGTAAGCAATACTTTTTTTCAGACATAACATAGATTAATTCTTTCCAGCCATTCTCAAGCTGGCTTGTAATTCCATGCTTGAGAATGGCTGGGCAATTGTGTGCCGAGCGAGTTGTCCCGGTCAACTTCCTTGGTCCTAATAGAGTCTGAAAACCCGCGATCGTGTTAAGAGTAGTATTAGCAGAATCCGTAGGTCGAGAAAACGTAAAACACCGGCGTTTTATTAAGTGACTGTGACTTTGAATGACTTCGACTGCCCATTCTCAATAATCATCATCATCAGCCCATTTAAGTCCCCACTGCTGGGGCACGGGCCTCCCTCAATCACATGAGGGGTAATTGCCATACTCACCACGCTTGGCAGACGGGTTGGCGAGGGTTTTGATATAAATGCAGAGTTTTCCTTCTCTGGGTGCTGATGATCATGCCAGCAGCTTTACCTTAGTCGTCTTTTACGACACCTCGGTAAGAGTGGCCTATTCTACTCTGCCGGGGACTACACGGCGATCCGTTCTCAATAATAATAATAATGAATAAATATTTGACAACATCACATACCTTGATCTGACTCCGAGATAGGTAGATCAAGCACCTGTGTTACGGATATCAGAATCAACAGTGTCAATAAGTGTTGTAATGTAGCCTCTATGTTAAATAGGTACTGGCTATATTTCTATTAGTTTAATTGATATTCCATTTACTATTTTGTATCTAGACTTTTACTTTTCTATTGTCTTTTCTTCCTTCCTTTCATCTTGTTGACAAGTAAACATTTCAATCTTCAACAGTGTTTTTCTCTAATTTTATCACGTTATCAGCACGAAGCTTTACAAGCGAGCTAGCTGATAAATATAATATTAGTTGTGTTGTTGTACTATGATTTTCACGAAAATATAGTTCGTCGAATCTCGAAAAAAAAAAAAATTGTGCTACGTCATTGTGCAAAATGCAAGGTAGCGGGGATAGAGTGTCCCCAGGCACAAGCAGCAATGCAATGGGAATGGGAGCGATCCGTATGCTTTCCGGACGGGAAGGCTACAGTGCATGGAAGTTTAAGATGCGTTTTTACTTACTGCATGAGCAGCTGTGGGAAGCTGTTGTGGGTTATCCTGATGGAGATGAAACCCCAGAGTCAACGAGAAAGCGTAAGGATGAATTAGCACTAGCCAAAATCTGCATGACTTTAGATGGAGGAGCCATCACTCATGTGAGGAGTGCGGAGAGTGCTAAGGCCGCTTGGACGTCGTTGCAAAACGCCTATGAAGATAAGGGCATGGGCAGAAGGTTAGCTTTAGAACGTAAGCTTTACCGATATTGTCTTGAAGAGTTTAATACTATCGAAGAGTATATAAATGCCGTTATAAGTACCGCTCAAGATCTCGCTGATATTGGTAAGAAAATCGAGGATTCTTCTTTGGCTGCGATACTATTGGGAGGTCTAACGCATAACTTCGATCCCTTGGTCATGGCTTTAGAAAATTGTAATGTTGAGGTTACCACGGTCATGGTAAAGGCAAAACTATTGAATGAGATGTCGAAAACCAAGCCTTATGATTGTGAGTCTGCGTTGCGTTCGAAGAAAGGTCAAATTATTCAACATAGTACCAAGACGAAGAAGAAGAAGGAGGTTGTATGTTTTGATTGTCACGTACGAGGTCATACTAAATACAATTGCCCCAATAAGTTGAAGAATAAGCATGATTCAACATCAATAACTGCCTTGGGAGTAAATGGTAATAAAGATACGTGGTACATCGACTCTGGAGCTACTTCTCATATGACTTCAAGGTCTGATTGGCTGACAGAACTCAAACCGCTGCATTCTGGCAAGGTGACCGTCGCTAGCGGAGAAGCGATAGATTCCGTGGGAATCGGAACAGTTTCAATCAGTACTAATAGTAGTATCGACAAGATTAGTGAAGTTGTACTTGTACCTAAATTGAACACTAATTTAATTTCGGTTAAGAAAGCAGTCGATAAAGGTTTATGTGTACTTTTGATAATACTGGCTGTAATTTTTTTGATAGAGATTATTTCTCTTATAAAGGTAATCCTGTTTTACACGGTTCAGTACATGGCGGGCTTTATACATTAGATGTTAATATTAACAAAAATGTAGCTCTTGATGTGAATTCTGACTGTCATTCTGCAGATTCTCAAGTTCAGGCTGTTGATGTACGCACTAACCGTCCGTCTCAATTTCAGCTGTGGCACAAGCGGTTAGGTCATCTTTGCAGGTTTGACATGAATCTCCTAAGGAATGGACGTGCAGTTGGAATGGATTACTCAGCAGTGGATAAGGAGCCATGTATACCATGTGTTGAAGGGAAACAAGCAAGAAAACCCTTCACGGTAAGTGTGGATAAGCCTAAGAGTACAAATTCGTTATTGGAATTGATCCACAGCGATATTTGTGGACCTATGTCGGAAAATTCATTTCAAGGTAAGAAATATGCGTTATTCTTCATTGATGACTTTTCTCGACTTACTTTTGTTTATTTCTTGGCTTCTAAGACGGAAGTAAAAGCAAAATTTATCGCTTTTCAGTCTTTAGTCGAGCGCCAAACAGGAGCTAAAATTAAGGCATTAAGAACAGACTGCGGAACAGAGTATGTTAATGAACAGTTCTCTAGTTATTTACGTTCTAATGGTATTGTGCATCAAACCACAGTTCCACACAGTCCGCAACAAAATGGAGTATCGGAGCGTTCAAATAGAACGATTGTGGAAAAAGCGCGGTGTATGTTAGCTGGTGGTTTTCTTAGCAAAGCCTATTGGCAGGATGCTATAGAAGTGGCAACGTACCTGAAGAATCGATCCCCGCATAGAGCTCTAGATCGCCTTACTCCTTATGAGATATGGTTCGGCTCAAAACCCGATTTGAGTCACTTACGAGTGTTTGGCTGTAGAGCACTAGTACACATTCCAGATTGTCAAAGGAAAAAGTTGGATGTGAAGGCTAAACAGTACACTTTTGTTGGATATTCGGAAGATCCAGGTAATTATTACTTCCGAGATGCGAGCTATCCGAGAAGACTCTTAAAAGCTAGGGATGTTGTGTTCTTCGAAGATGCTTTCTCTGATTTGAAAGGTGATAATCCTGCAGGCCAGTTTCCTGTTGATCCCCCTGCAGTGATGGTATTCTCAAACAGGAATGAAGCGGAAGTTCAAAATCCCATTGCTGGTAGCTCTGGCACTTCTACTAAGGTGAACGTAGAAGTTGCACAAATCGATCCTGATCCAGAAGACCCTATTTCTGATGAAGAAATTCCCCACGATGAGGAGGATATTCTCGAAGAACAGGTTTCTACTGATGAACCTACTTTCCAAGGAAGGTATCCCTTAAGGAATCGATTAGCGAAAGATAAAGGTTTTGTGTCAGCAAGCTATAGTTTTGATGAGCCTGAAACCTTCAATCAAGCTATTCAATCAGAAGATAGAGACAAATGGATGGGTGCTATGAGAGATGAATATAGATCCCTCATTAATAATAAAACATGGATTTTGGTTGATAAACCTGATGGTCAAAAGATAATACCATGCAAGTGGGTATATAAGGTAAAGAAGGATGCAGAAGGTGCAGTTACGAAATATAAAGCCCGGCTAGTAGCCAAAGGCTATAGCCAAACCGCTGGTGTGGATTATACAGAAACCTTTGCGCCAGTAATTCGCAATTCTTCGTTACGTATGATGTTTGCACTTGCAGCAAAATTAGGCCTCAAGATGCGACATTTAGACGTGGACACAGCGTTCCTAAACGGAGAATTGGAGGAGGATGTATATATGGTACAACCGCAAGGTTTTGAGAAACCAAGCCAACAGAATAAAGTTTGCCTACTCAAGAAAGCTTTGTACGGGCTGAAACAAGCGCCTCGTGCTTGGAACACAAAGCTAAATGAAACTCTTTCTGCGTTAGGTTTTAAACGGGCTCCTTCAGAACCATGTATTTATACCAAACTATTTGGAAAGGAACTTGTCATACTGGCAGTTTATGTTGACGACATAATTGTTTGAACAAACAAAAGTAAAAGGCGACTAAGGTAAAGCTGCGTGCATGATCATCAGCACCCAGAGAAGGAAAACTCTGCATTTATATCAAAACCCTCGCCAACCCGTCTGCCAAGCGTGGTGAGTATGGCAATTACCCCTCATGTGATTGAGGGAGGCCCGTGCCCCAGCAGTGGGGACTTAAATGGGCTGATGATGATAATTGTTTGTCATAAAGATGACAAATTGGCAGACGCTGTCAAATGTGATTTGCAAAAATATTTTGGTATTAAGGATTTGGGACTTTTAAACTATTATCTTGGTTTAAATGTTTCCCAAACAAAGAACTGTGTAAAAATTAATCAAAAAACGTTCATTTTAAATGTTCTTAAGAAGTTTAATATGGCAGACTGTAAATCTGCCCCTACTCCCTTACAAAAGGTGAAGTTGGAACCAAATAAGAGCGGTGAGTTGCATCCGTATCCATATCAATCACTCATTGGTAGTTTAATGTTTATATCTGTGAATACTCGCCCTGACATTGCCTATGCAACTAGCTATCTTAGCCAATTTCTTGCAAAGTTTGATAAACAACACTGGTTGGCTGCAAAAAGGGTGTTGCAGTACCTGAAAGGAACAGTAGATTACTGCATAACTTACAAGAGGGTTCCAGATTTCAGTCTGACTGGGTATGCAGACAGTGATTGGGCAAATGATCCCACTGACAGAAAGTCCTATACGGGTTTCTATTTCAGCTTATCCGGTGGAGCAATTAGCTGGGAATCGAAAAAACAGCCCACCGTTGCATTGTCATCAACGGAAGCAGAGTATATGGCCCTAACTTCAGCGGCTAAGGAAGCCACCTTCTTACAGAGGTTGATTCAGGAGGTAAGTGGCACCTCTCTGACTCCGGTTACCGTGCACAATGACAGTCAGAGTGCACATAAGATTGTACTTAATCCTATTCATCACAACAGGACTAAGCATATCGATACCCGTTTTCACTTCATAAGGGAAAAAGTCGCTGAAGGCACTATTTTAATTGAATATGTACCAACTAGTGACATGTGTGCCGATATGCTGACAAAGCCGTTAGGTAGGGTTGCGCATTCCAAATGTACTGTCGGTTTAGGGTTGTGCACTTGACATAGTTAGGTTATTTAGTCAACTATGGAATCTCAATTAAGGGCTGGTGTTGTAATGTAGCCTCTATGTTAAATAGGTACTGGCTATATTTCTATTAGTTTAATTGATATTCCATTTACTATTTTGTATCTAGACTTTTACTTTTCTATTGTCTTTTCTTCCTTCCTTTCATCTTGTTGACAAGTAAACATTTCAATCTTCAACAGTGTTTTTCTCTAATTTTATCAATAAGTTACTTGACATTGGCAAGATATCTTCGAATTAAAAAATTAAAAAGTCAAATCACAGTGTAGGTTTCCCTATGTAAATAAGTCGACGTCCGCCAGTCAACATTCCAAACCATCCCAAGTGTACTTCACCCAGGTATAGATTTACGTCGAGCTCCAAAATCGGTCTGTAGGTTATTGTGACGTCAGCCGGGTGAATTCCATTCACGGGCCTTATACGGCGCATCGGGGCCGTAAAGCCTGGCGAAAACATCACTATTGTATGCGGAGTGCACAATCAAATATGGAATGTCTTTGAACCAATTGTAAAGTCCACAGAGTAGGTATACCAACATTGACTAATATTCAGCGCAGCAACGCTACACGTTACACTAAAAAAAACATCTCGGCAAGTACGACTCGGACTCGCCAATAAAGGGTTCCGCACCAGCAAAAGAATGCTTCTCAATTTATGTATAAGTTTATATTTATGAAATCGGCCTTATTCATAAACATTCTAAAAACCTTTATTTGGCTAAAATGGTGTTATAGAGTAGATTTTACGTTTGAAACAAAAAAAAACATACATAAAGTAAAGTATCAGCCTATAATATGTCCCACTGAAGGGCAAAGGCCTCCATCACAGAAATCAAGTTTTCGCTACTATGATGGGATTAGGCTCAACCACCACGCTTGCCAAATACGGTCACAAACCCGAGCTATGTTCGAAAAAATTGAAATATACTTTTTGCACGACCTGGGAATCGAACCTAGGACCCCGAGATCACGGCCCGGTACTTAAACCACTAGACCAACAGGTCGTATAAATCATTTGAGTTTCAGTTCTAGGTATGGGGAATCCCCAAAATTTTAGATTTTTTTTCTATTTTTATGTGAAAATCGTTACGCGTTTCACAGAAAACATCATAGTTACGAAGTTTCAACTAGTTTTTATAGTTTCGAAAAAAAGTGGCTGTGACATACGAACGGATAGAAGGGACGAACAAACAGACATGATGAATCTATATCAAAGAGGGTCGTTTTTGGCATTTGGCGGTGGAACCCTAAAACTCATTAAAGATAGGTATGGAACCATTATAATGTTGTGGAAAGTGAAAAGCCGACTTCAATTCCATAGCAGACGAGAGCGCCCGCATAGGCGTTTCACTATTAGCCTAAAACAGTGTTAGGGAAAATATTGTTGGTATCTGTGACGAAATTTACGATACCTAAATACAACTCATAATTAAAACAAAAAAGTTGAAAATTATATTGTAGTGGTGGTACCGTCATAGAGCTGGTCCGATGGCGCACATTTGGGACTGTTCTCGAATTTCTCTCACCTTCAAATTGAATTCGAATTATATGCCGCACTCAGAGTCGTTGATTAGCTTAGATACGCTTAAAGACTACCGGTACTAAAGTTAATGAACATTAGCTTAAATGACGTCTCTGAGTGCGGCCATTTGACTTCATTTTTTAAATCTCCCTCATAATGTTGTGCTGTAAATGTGTTTGTTTGTTACCCTCAATTAAAAATAAAAATCAGAATGAGTAAAATATCCTTATACCGGTCAATTTCTCATTAAAACGTCTCTTTAATCGCTCGACATTGGCAGAGTTATATAAGTGTTCGCCGTGGGCAACACAGTAGCAGCAATAATTAAAAAAAAAAGACTTCATTTTTTAGGGTTCCGTAGCCAAAATGGCAAAAACGGAACCCTTATAGTTTCGTCATGTCCGTCTGTCCGTCTGTCCGTCTGTCACAGCCGATTTTTTTTATAGTGAAATGGAACAGATGTGCAATAGTGTTTAATGTAATCGCTGAAAACCAGCGTCGGGGTTAGTCTTTTGGACCAGCACCGACTATTGCTGAGCGGTCGCCAGTTTGCCACAAACAGGGATAACAATATTCTGCAACCGATTACGGCTACGGCGGCCAATCTCAACGAACAGCCACGTACAAAGGATATATTATAGTTGTTAAGTGTGTGCGCAAACACAAGTATTTTGTTTTTTCTTCTCAATTGACACTCTGTGACTTCATCAATATTTGAAAAGAGTAACTACTGAGTTTCTTGCTGGTGTCTTCTCAGTAGAAATCGACATTCCGAACCAGCGGTAGATAATATGTACTATTTTGACATTCATAAGTGTTCTGTGTGGACCTAAATTGAATAAAGAATTTTGTATCTTTATCTTATCTTTATACAAATCTTTAAAATTTTAGTTCTGTTCAGTGTCTGTTAAAATAAACATATGTTTGTAATAATTAACAATTATTGCTTTGTTGTCTGATGATGATAGCACTGTGCCTTTTTAAGCTACTTAGCGCGGATTCCACCAACTTGACAGTCATAAGAGGATAACAATCAGATCCGGAAAGTTTACTTAGTAACTTTATTTTCGTAATAAAGTCAATGGATAATTCGATAAAATATATATTAGCACTTATATACGTCTGACGAATAAAGAAAAAAAAGATGACCCATGTTTTTAGTTATCATCAAATGTGTGTTTTTATTAAAATATTTATTTTTGAAAGCCGAATATGCCGAAAGTGACGTAATCCTGAGGCTCAACGTACTGTGTTGATGAAAAATTTTCTGCAAAAAAAACCGCCTTCAATAACCACGATCTAAAAAGTGTAAAATAATATTTTTTACACTTTACACACCTCAAATAACATTTTATAACAGTACACTCGAGAAAAGGTGTTACCGAAGTCGGCGCCCAATGCTATCTTGTAATTTAATACAACATAAAATTATTCAACAGGGATTAGTCGCCGACTTCGGTAGAACCTTTTTCGAATGTACTGTTATAAAATGTTATTTGAGGTGTGTAAAGTGTAAAAAATATTATTTTACACTTTTTCGATCGTGGTTATTGAAGGTGGTTTTTTTTTTCGCAGAAATTTTTTTTCAAGTCTTTTTGTGTCATATTTTTTTTTAAAGTCGGTAAAAATTAGTTTATAAGTTACTTACTGTTAAATGACAATGTTTTTTTTTCGATGCTTGACGTATGATTTATTAGATCACCTTTTTTTAAAATCATCGTGAGCAAAAGCCTTATTAATTTGTCATCCTGAGTGATGACGTCACATGAAATTTTTTACATTTAATTTTTTTCTCCATAAATATCTGTTTAAAATTTCTGAAATTATTTTTCTTCATTTATTATGAAACTAATCTACACAAATTAAATTTTGTAACACTTAAAAAACGAGCACAATAAAGGCATGGAACCAGTGTCCGTGGAATTTCATTTGAATTAATAAAAAAAAAACTAATCTACAAATAAATAGTATTTTTTATTTCGGAAAATGTTTTTTTGCGGTATTGTCCATTATGCCGGTATAACTATACCTTGTTTAACGAATGAATGAACGAATGGCAATATAAACCGGTAAAAACAATATGTATGTTTTGCATGAAACTTACGTTTTGTGATTCATTATGGTAATATCAAAAGTCAATAACAGCTGTGACACAGTACAGTGTGAATACGATCAGAAGGCACTTCATTCACATTGACAAAGGGGCGTTGTACAGTCGCCTGCAATGAAATGTAAACACCTCGACTCTTCAGGCGGAGCAATAAGGTTTATATTTGAATGAGGTTGTATACTTATTAATATTAACAGTAGATAGGTACCTATTTTGTAAGACGAAAAGAAAAAGGGATGAAGTTCAGCTCATACTGCCCCGAGGGTAACCTCTCGGTCAGCGCTGGTATTTAGCTAAGTAATATAAGAAACCGAATCCGAAAGAAAATTTTCGGATAATATCGTATGAAGCCCAATTAAGATAATTGTAACTAAATCCGAATGATAAGTTCCGGGTAATATCGGATATCGGACAGACCCTAATTGTGACCCTAGGTTATGACCAGTTGTTTTGATCCGGCCAATCAAAACAATCAGACACACAATCCACGGTATTGTTTGTTTTCTTGTGTTGTCGTCCACCATTTTATTATAGCTACTAGGGGCCGCCCTCACTTCGTTTCTGGACAATAGTTCCACTTAACACCAACAGATGTCGCTAAGGGTCGATTATATCGCGCAAGCGTTTCGTGTTTTCGGATTAGCTATAAGCGTTGCCGCTGTCTGCAATTTATCTCTTTACAAATAGTATACATACCAGGAGCTCGCCCTCATTTCGTTTCGGGGCAATAGTTCCGCTTAACACCAACAGATGTCGCTAGGTGTCGATTATATCGCGCAAGCGTTTCGTGTTTACGTATTAGCTACTATAACTGTCGCCGCTGTCTGTAATTTATCTCTTTATAAATAGTATAGGGACTAGTAGCCGGCCCCCACTTTGTCTCGCATCGTGATTTTGACATTATTTCCATTCCAACTATACCAACAGATGGCGCTGGCTGTTGATTAAATCGTGATGTTTCGTCTTGTTTGGTTTTCAAATAGGATTTGTCGATGTTTCTAGAATTTAACTATTTTTAAATAGTATAGAAATATTTGTATTTTAATTCTGAAATTGCTTAAAAATTTAAGATAATTATTCGAAATCGAAATTATCGGAAACAAACGGATAATCTAAAATAATTTCACATGCGTATCCGGTATTATAATAATTCATGTATGTCATGTATTATGCATGTAAAAAAAAAACTAGGAGTTAACATCCAAAGGCCTTCATAGGAGACAATACGAAGATATGGAAAAAATATCTTCTCGGCGGCAATAGACAACAGACAAGGATACTCTTAAGAGCGTTAACAGGGCATTATGCAACGAACAAAATGCTGATGAAGATGAACATAACATCGAACAGCGACTGCAGAGCATGCAAGGAGGAGACGGAAACCATAGAACATCTTTTATGTGAATGCGACTCATTAGCCAGAGGCAGAATGTGTCTTCTAGGTAAAGCTTATCCTAAAGTAGGAGACTACAGCCACTTCAACCCGAAAGACATCGTGACGCTGATGAAACGAATCTTTCGTGAGTAGGAGCGCAAAAGATAGGGGAGGTACAAAAGATCCCTTACGGTCGACGTGCCCCATGAAAATGGCCCCTAACAGATAAGATAAGATGTCATGTATTCCGTATCCGTCATATTCATATCATCCCCGATGGTGACCGTTCAGGTTGTATTATGGTATAGTATGGTTTCAATAGTGTAATGGACAGGCGATCGATGGTAGTGTAGGATCGTTGGCACGAACAGTGATTTGTCGGTGAGCTAACTGAATTTGGCTATATTTGAAATTGATTGGACGTAAAATAGAAGCAACCGTGAATTGATTTCACTGTGGAAGAGCCACGTTTCGGCCGGCTCGACCGGAATGATACCACGCCTTCACAGAAAAATGGCGTGAAACAGCATCTGTGCTGTTTCTTCGAGTGAGTGAGGCTAGGCGCAAGGGAAAAGGAGAGTTTTATGAAATGTTGGTAGCGCATTTCTGATCCCATAAATGGCAAACTATAAGGTGATCGCATAAAAAATGACACAGCTTCATGTCATCAAAAATTTTCAAGCACTCAATTCGTAATAATAACTCGCTTGAACTCATGTTGAACTTATCTTTGCAATGCAAAGAACTCAATTAGACTGTCAGTTCATGTCAATTCTTCTAGTACTGTTAGTTACAATGGTGTGGTGAATTATATTTATTTCAACCTATAAGCGTAGTTCGGTGCGAATGTAACGGTGCAAAAATGTAGGACAGCCATCGAAGATATGTGGCTATTTCATTGAGATGGCAGGTGTGTCGGCCTTCTTGGACGTGGCTAGCTGGGTGGACAGGTTGCTGCTATATTCACTGATTTATTTCAATTGATCAACTGGTGTATACCTGTAGATAATGTATCTACACATATCAAAATGCAATTACTCCATGATTTTCATACAAAATAACAGTTTTGTAGAGGGTTTAGTAGCTTTCAAATGCTAGAATGTTAAATATTCGTAGTGTTATTTATTTTTGTGAATTAAATGCTTTTCGATTGATTTTACTTGTATTGTGCAGTTTTGTAAAAAAGTTGTAAATTGTGTGAGATTAAATAAGTAGTTTAAAATATGTTACCGACAACAACATGCTTTTAAAAGATTTTTTTAAAATTGAAGAAATATCGGTCAAAATTAAAACTATCTAATAATCCCTCTACGAAAACAGGCATTTTGTGTGAAAATTGTGTGATCGCAAACTTTTTTCTTGTTTGTAATGTTATTATGCCATCTTGTAGCAATCGTTTGTCAGCTATCTACAGGATGGGTCATTTTCAGTGGTCCAACTTTTTTTTGATGCCTCTCAACGAGGCTCGCCTGAAACATTCCCACGTATTTTGCGCGAATTTTTTGTAGTTTTCGAGAATTTCATTTTGTATGAAAGTTTACGGCCAGACAAGATTAAAATTTTGTTGTTTGAAATGGCTACAGGTGCTAATAATAGACTTTAAAATCTTTGGCCATTCAGATTGAAAACTAGATTTTTTAATTGTTTATTCAGTTTATCTCCGTACTCCGTATCAGTTTATAGGTACTCGTAGGTACCTACAGAACATATATAAATATCAAATATGTAATCTACAGCTGATTCTGAATGTGGATTTCTACCTACGAGTAGAATCAAACCTACATAGGTACCTAATAGATTTCCAAGCCCTTATAGGTATTAAGAGAAATTACCATTTCAATATTCTAACTAACCAGAATCCAACTTTCCCAAAACCGGCTTTGCACTCAGTGTTTCTAAGCGGATTATTGTAGGTACCTAATAATTACCGATAAATAACTATAGGCAACGCAATAACTCGCGGCATATGCAAGAATATTTCGTTCATTACTCTCGACTCATAACAGTCGCTGTCATATTTCATTTATAATATGAGACCAACTGCCACGATTCTTTGCCTCATTCACATGTTGAACAACTTAACAGTCATATATCTGCCATTCAATAATAAATAAATAAATATTTCACAACATCACATACATTGATCTGACTCCCAGATAGGTAGCTCAAGCACCTGTGTTACGGATATCAGAATCAACAGTGGGAATACAAATATATACATTTAATACTTTTCTTTTGTAAATATATACTTATTATACATAGAAAACACCCAGACCAATACAAACAGACATGTTCATGCACACAAATGTTTGTACTGTGCGGGGATCGAACCCGCAACCCTTGGACCAAAGGCAGCGTTCACTACTCTACAACCGCGTTGCCTATAATATTAAAAGCAATCAAAGCGACAACCCAGTTTGAAATGAAGTTAAAAAGTGAAACAAAGAAGCCCTCAAGTAATAAAAAGTTGGAGAAATTACCATCACACGATGATCTTACAGAGCCAAGGGCAACCGCCGACTTTCCGAAAGAGAGTGTTGGGAGTCAGGCACAATGGCTCCGAGGCCATTCAGACGATGGGAACCAACCACGTTTTCTCGAAGAAAGTAAAAGTAGGCCACTTCATGCGTTATGTATTTTACTTAACTCGAGACATATGCTCAACGGTTATCCGTAATAGGTGTGAAATTTCTTCGTTAAGGTGACGGGTAGGGTGGAAATTTCTTCGTTAAGACGACGGGAAGGGTGGAAGTTTCTTCGTTAAGGTGACGGGTAGGGTGGAAATTTCTTTAGGGTAGTAATAACTTTAGATCGTGAATTATGATAAGGTGGAGTATGTTTTAAATATAGCCCTATATTTTAGTTAGACTTTGTAGTAAAGTATCAGCCTATTTATTGTCCCACTGCTGGGCAAAGGCCTCTATCATAGAAATCAAGTTATCGCTACTATGATCGCATCAGGCATAATCACCACGCTTGCCTAATGCGGACTGGTGATCACAAACCCAAGCAATGTTCGAAAAATTCGAAACATACTTTTTGCTCGACCCGGGAATCGAACCCAAGACCCTGAGATCACGGCCCGGTACTGAAGCCACTAAACTAACAGGGACTTTGTAGATATATAGGTAAATATATAGATCATCATCATCATCATCATCGTCAGCCCATTTAAGTCCCCACTGCTGGGGCACGGGCCTCCCTCAATCACATGAGGGGTAATTGCCATACTCACCACGCTTGGCAGACGGGTTGGCGAGGGTTTGGATATAAATGCAGAGTTTTCCTTCTCTGGGTGCTGATGATCATGCCAGCAGCTTTACCTTGGTCGCCTTTTACGACACCTCGGTTAGATTGAGGGTGGTCTATTCTACTCTGCCGGGGACCACACGGCAAACCAAAAATATATAGATACCTACACTTTATTGCTTAAAAAGTTCGAGAATCTAATTCTTAAATGTTTGTTAGACCTTTGTTAAAACTGTATGATTTCTTTTTTGTTTCAAACGTCAATACTGTTCTGTAACACCGTTTTAGCTAATAAAGATTTATTAAATGTTTATGAATAAAGCCCTTAGTGCTTAATAAATGTTCCATTCATGATTTAAACAAAAGATGTTTTATTGTGAAGCATCCTGAAATTTACTCATTTACTGATATCGACAGTTGAATTTTCTGCATAAATTTCCAAACATGATATTATCAGTTAATTTTCAAACGGGATATTATGAGATGAAACCACCAGGTGCGTTGATTAATTCTGTCCGTTAAGCTCGTGTCTGCGAGTGACCGCGCTCGAGGCTGCCACTATTCATAATGTTTATTGTATTTCGGTTTGAAGTGCAGAATGGCTCAGAATTTACTCGAACAAATAAATAAATTATAGTAAACCGTCCTAATCGCCGTGTCGCAAATATACCCCAACGCTTACGCGACAACGATTTGGGGATGATTTAGTTTTATATAGTCTGTGTCGCCCGTCGGCTCACGCAACGCACTGACTGGCCACCCGCCGTTCGCCGACGAAAAGAAGTAGAATAACAAATGACAGGCGGGAGATTCGGATTCACGCGCGCTTAGTGTCAACATTGTAAAAGTAATATCTTCACATTATTTGAACTGTTTTCACTGTAATTTTCTATTTAAGTAGTGCTAAATTAGTGCCCTATCTGTACAATTACGAACTTAACTAAAATACAAACTATTTCGTCACCAAAGTGCAACTTTTATTTCAATCAAAAGTCTCATGCGAAAGAATTACCTACTTTAAATTCTTAGTTTAGGTACTTACTTACTTAAATACATACTACACTACGCTAGCTCGAGGCACGAGAATTCGCCATTCCGTTCTATTTATTATCTCTCAAATTAATGTAGAGAGACTCGTCGTCATCACTCGATGACGTATAAAGGGTAACATTATTTCAATTATAATTAATATTTTAAAGTTTAGGTATCCGATGATATTATTTGATAGAAATGGGGTGAGCCCTGCGTCTCATAGCCACTGCGACCAGTAGATGATCTATTGTGGCAGCCCCGTAACCTATTACAGCACCTCTTGTAGCTCCAGTTCCAGGACAAACCCGAGAATGGAGCTGATGGGGGAGCTCTTGATCTCGATGATACCTTTCTAAACAAGGTGTACCTATGTAACGATAAGATATCAATGTTTTGACCGTTTAAGAATCCTAAACCTAATAAAAACCCTATTTTAATCCAATTAATGATGCTGTTAAGAACCGATTTCGATCCTTACCATGAGTTTGAAAAACTGTTCTCGCTATCGAAAACTATCGCTATGTCCCTTTCATTGTGGTGCATGTGAAAGAGACAGAGCAATAGTTTTGGATAGCAAAGATAGAATTTCAAACTCATGGTGAGGATCTCTGTTGCATTAATACATCACCGAACGCCCCACACTTCATCAATTCAATTAATTTATTTTTGCATGACATACGGAGCCGAAACGTGGACACTTACGGTACGGCTGGTCCACAAGGTAAAGGTCGCTCAGCGGGCTATGGAACGAGCAATGCTCGGCGTCTCTCTCCGAGATCGAATCCGAAATGAGGTGATCCGGCAGAGAACCAAAGTCATCGACATTGCTCACCGGATTAGCAAGCTTAAGTGGCAGTGGGCTGGCCATATTAGCCGCAGAACCGACAACCGATGGGGTAAACGAGTTCTAGAGTGGAGACCGCGTCTTGGCAAGCGTAATGTAGGGCGCCCTCTGGCTAGGTGGGGGGACGATCTGCGCAGGATGGCTGGCAAGAGCTGGATGCGAGAAGCCATGGATAGATCACAGTGGCGAACAATTGGAAAGGTCTACGTCCAGCAGTGGACTGCGACAGGCTGATGATGATGATGATTTTTGCATTGTATGTATAGGTAGGTAATACATACAGGACTTAAAATTAAAATACGTTGCCTTGTCTAAGTATGTAGCATTATATTAGGCCTAGCAAAGGTATCTCAGCCATCTGTCGCCAATTCAGTGTTTGTAGGATAGTCTTCTTCACTTATGAACCCATTTACGGATCTGTGAAGGAGGAGTAAGAAAAGTGGCCAGTAAAAATTTAAATCTTGCTACAGTCGCCAGTCGCCCTACAATTATTTGGCACGTGGCAAAAATCTTCACAAGTGTCAGTGGTTTTGACATTTTCCCATAGAAGAATTATTGAACAACGCCCTCCTGTCCATGTCACCGAAGCGCCTTCTGATCGTAGTCGTACTGTAGATGATTGTGGCATGAGAGGCATGTGCAAAATAAGCTTGAAAAATCACAAATCCTTCTTTAAATTAAAATGTCTTGGACGATTTCTCATTAATTTAATTTCATTACAATCAGTGGCTTCGCCGATCGATGAATCGAGTGGTGACGTGAATATATTATTATAAATAAATTGAGACAACATCACATACATTGCCCCAATCCCAAACTTAGGTTTTCCCTTGTACTATGGAAACCAGGAACAACGAACGAACCACAAACACCCAGACCCAACACAAATATCTGTTTCATCAACAAACATTTGTGTTGGTGCGGGAATCGAACCCGCGACCCTTGCGTCTCAACCGGCGCACAGACCACTGCGCTGAACGTATCGTCATATTATTCGTGTTCAAATCAGTTAAATCACGTTAATCCGACGACAAAAACTCGCACAGAAGACAACTTCCGTACGACACTCTCCGCCATTACGATGAGAAAATTTCCTACTCAGCTAAACGACTTTTGCTCAGATTACTTCGGCAGTGGCACTCAAACTTTTTTGTGACGCGACCTTTTTGCACATCACTAAAGTAAACTTATCTCTTGCGAGTATTTCTACCATTAGCTTGTCGGTGAGGGAAAACATCGTGAGGGAGCACGTTTCGGAGAGTTGCTGAAACGTGTAACCATGATTTAGAAAGATAGTCGTATTAAAGGCTCCTCAAATCCTGGATCATGATCTTAGCGTACCCTGGGCTCTGAATCGACAGCATTGGATGTAAACGGGAGTTACACACTGAGAGCTCGATAAAATTGACATTCCGAACCAGCGCTAGATGTTAATATGTGTACCTATTTTGACTTTCACGTGTAGTGTTATGTATGGACCTAAATTGAATAAAGAATTTATTATCTTTATGTTCGGGCACAATCGACTTGGCGTCGGACAAGGCGCGGGGGGGACCAGCGGTGATGGGCCCCAGGACTTCGAACCCACGCGTCCACGACGGTATTTTTTATCGTCTAGACTTTGAGTTTGACTTCCGCGTCGTAGTCTAATTTGTTCAATTGGATTTCAGACTAAAAGTTACAGTAATCAATTCGCATTGTGATAATAAATAATTATGGTTTGATTTTGTAGCAAACCAATTGGTATTGGGTTGCTACAAATCTGTTGCACATTCTCAATTGATATTGAACCAAGTATGTTTGTCTTTATGGTGGAATAAAATGTGGTCACGCGTTCAAAAAAATATACAATAATTAATAAAAAATTAGAAAGAAATTTAAGCAAATCAAAAGAATAATTGAAAACGTTTAAAAAATAATTATTATCTTTGCAGATATTTACAGATTTATAGACACTATCCGAAACATTCTGCACTCCAGTATCAAATGTTGATGAATGATGAATTATTATATTAAATATAATAATTCAATTACTGAGTGATCCACCCAAAAAGTAGCCCCCAAAACTTGAGAACCACTGGCTCTAAGTGTCATTATCACACTCGCGAGATTGCCACAAACATTCATATATTGCGTGCGGGCCACAATCACAGGAGACATGTGTCAGAACTAGATCAATCTGCAGGAAATGGTCGCCATCTTGAATGGATATGCGCACGCGACGCTAAACGTTTCCGCGTAATTTCGGCTTTGGCACATCTGGATTTTGTGAGCGGCAGATTAGAGGATGAGACTGTGCGTCTTTTTAAAAGGAGGGAGGGTCGTAGGTTCTATCCTCAGAATGCACCTTTTGATTCTCTCGATTGATTATATCAAATAGGTATAATATGTGGGTAATGTATTTATCTACCACAAGTGCCCGGCCCTCGCTTTGCTTCGGTAATTTTAATTTTAAACTCACATCAAAACCGGAAAACATCATACTAACTTTCAAACTCTGTTTTACCCCCCTAATGGGGTGAATTTACAAAAATCCTCTAGTGCTCCCCTGTGCAAAAAATCAAGTTTCTAATCCTTATATAGTTTAGGCCCTGCGTTGATATATCAGTCAGTCAATCAACTTTCGCTTATTATAGACTTAACCGACTTTGGTTAGGGTGCCCTAACCAGACTGAGCCTTTTCATGGAAATCCATAATTAAGGTGACGGGTAGGGCAAACTAACGACGCCCATCGATTTTAATTTTTAGCTACTAAACCGGATTTGTCCGTTTTTGTACTCGAAAAATTGATTTACGCTAAAAGTGGCCGCTTTTGGCGGTAATCTATTTTTTTCGTACGCGTTGGACTCAACATTTGTTCATGGTTATTGAATAATTAGTATAAGTGTTTGCAAAGAGGTGTAACCCCGAAATTGTTTAGAATACATCCGGTTTAGTAGCTAAAAATTAAAATCGATCGTCGCTGGTGTGCCCTACCCATCACCTTAAAAAACCGTGCCATGCCATTAGTACTGGGGTGACGTACTGGGCGACGTCTTTCTCTATCGCACCCGTATAGAACCTGCGTCAGGAACGGTTGGATTTTCTTTCATACTCTGTGTTTTTCAAAATGCGCGTTTTCTTGTTCCATGATAGAGTTCGATTCGTTTGAATCGGCGGGTAATTTGTCAAACTGTAGAATGATGCGTCGGTCCATTTGGCTGGTGGTCTTCAATCCCAACGCACTTGAAAGAAGTTTTAAAAATCGATTGAAGTTTTAGAAACCGAAGGTGACACCAACATTGTGTCCACCGAATAATAAGTGCGATGATGAGGGCTTTATTAAAGTGGGGAAGAGGAAGAAGCCCGTCAGCCGTCCGATAAGAATGGAAAGCTCGTTACTGCCAGAGACGCACACTACGCAGCTGAACGTGTCCCGCCTACAATGGTCTACGAAGGTCGATGGAGTCGTAGATTACGTGCGAAAAAAGTTCAACTGGACGCTGAGGGTCGAACGGTTGGAGTCTCGCCACAAAGAGAACTTTAGCTCATTTGTGGTGAGAGTACCGACCTATTCCCTGGCGACCTTTATTAGGGAGGACTTCTAGTCGCAGGGACGTCTTTCGGAAGTTTCGAGGAGGGCTACCAGCTGACTCTATGCGCCGCACGTAGTAATTTGAAAAAAATGTGTATTTTATTTGTTATGTATGTATGTTAGACTGTAAGGTATTTAATATATGGGCCAATGAAATATTTTTGAATGTTTCTTGTTGCTTATAAATAAACTAATTATTATTATTAAAAACCTCTGCTAAAAGCTTACCACAGAACGGGATGCCATCACTCCACTTCCCGCTGGGGCCGCAGACCCTCCTCGCGGGGCCGAGGAGCTCGAACCCCCGGTCGCATGTGTAGGTGGCTATCGTGCCCTCCGAGAGGGCTTCTTCAGTGAACGTGACTGTGCAGTGCGCGGGCGCACCCGGGAACCGGCATGTCGCTGTTGCGTGACCTGGGGACAAAGGAACAGATTTTTAGTGACATTTTTCTACGTGTAGGTCATCGAGATCATATTTCTAGGGTTTGTAATGTGCAGATTATATTGTATTCTTGATGCAGAAAATAAATTACAATTTAGAATTGATAGAACCTGGAAATTTATTAATTATAATAACAACAAACTTATTACCGACTTGTCGCACTAAAAGTCGTGTCGATCATAGAGTAATAGTGACTTATCGTTGAGATTAGCCATCGTTTGGAGGATATTATGTCCCTTTGAATAAAGCAGAGTATTATTACTTTACTCTATAGAATAAAGCTTTGAATCTTTGAAGAGGGAAATTATAATCTAGGAGTCCGGATATTAGACTGAATCCTTAGATTAAAGATTTAATCTAAGACTGAATATGTAGTTTTCTCTATCAGAGAAATTTTAAAAATCTAATGTCACCATGTCAAACTCACAGACCAATAATAAATGTCAAACTTTGACATTGTACGATTACTAACAAGCCAAATAACAAAAAACTTTAATCTTAATCAAATTACAGTTATTTCAAACACTAACGCCCATTCACAATGTTCCAACAAGAATACAAAGATCAACCGTCCAGTCACAATCTGATCAGCTTTTAGCCAAAGTTTTGCATGTCTTTGGAAGGGGTTTTCGGGTTGTGGTCAAAGCTTCATACATTCTTTGAAGGGCCTTCGGCATTTAACACAGCTTCAAAAGCCTTCGGGTGTTACCCGAAGCTTCGCATGTCCTTCGAAGGGGTCTACTGGTTTTGTCCGAAGTTTTACACGTCCTTGGAAGAATGCTTTTGGGTCTTTAGCCAAAACTTCACACGTCCTTGGAAAAGAGTTTCAGCCGAATTGTTGTATGTTCTCTGAAGGGGTCTTCGGGTTTTAGACGAAGCATCGAATGTTCTTCGAAGAGGTTTCCGAGTTTTGGCCGAAGTTCCACACGTCCTTTGAGGAGTCCTCAGATTTGAGATGAACCTTCGCATGTCGTTCGAGGGAGTCTTCCTGATTTTAAGGTTGAGTGCTTTGATCTTCCTAGCTGTATTGCTGACAATCCACGTGAGATCGGTCAGGGCGTTCAGATGGGAGCAGTCTGTCTCGGGAGGCGTCATCATCACCTATGGGATCTCTTCCATTGGCCTCGTCATGGCTATCGCCCTGCATTCTCATGGCGCGGTTGTCTTTGAGGTCAGTTGGAATCTTCCATTTTGGTTAAATAGTAAGTGGTATATTATAAAATTTTAAATAGCAAGTAACCCAGTGGATAAGAACGTGCTATTTCCAATCGGGAGGTCGTAGATATACTATCGTCACGTTGGTGGTCTGGGCTGGTCTGGTCTGCTCATGACCGGAGTAAGTAGAAAAAGGGGAGAGTTAAAATAATATGCGTATGTTTACTATTTTTGTAGGTCGCAGACGAGCAGACGGATCACCTGATGGTAAGCGATTGCTGCCGCCCATGGACACCACCAATACCAGTGGCGTCACAAGTACGCTGCCAACCCTTGAACTCCCCTTTCCCCTCAGATCGGGCCTCCAGTACCCCCACTCACGTAGCGAAACACAGTACAGTGCTACTTCACGCCAGTTTTCTGTGGGGCCGTGGTATCACTCCGGTCGAGCCGGTCCATTCATGCAGAAGCGTGGCTCTCCCATGATCAAATTACAGATGTAGAATACTATTGAAAGATGTAATTACCAGACTACCCAAATCCTGAATCATGGTCCAAGCGTACCCTGGGCTCTAAAGCGACAGCTTTGGATTCAACTTTGGAATTACACGCTAAGATGAAATTTACTTTTGAAAGATATGGCTGAAGTCAGTTGGATGCAACCTGTTCAGCACCAGGTTGTTTGCCTCTTGGCACCTACCACCAGCCATGGAGGGTGATATAAGCTCATGTATTGATTTCTCATAGATCTTTGACATACAATTTTTGTACAGTCGCCCTAAGGTTAATTGGTACGTGGCGAAAGTCGGAACTAACACTGTAGTACTTTACAAGTGTCAATGCTATGTTAAGGTCACTGAAGTGCCTTCTGATCTTGGTCGGTCCGTACTAGCAATTTTCAATGTTCATTCTTGAAGTATTTTTTTTGTTTACAGGCCTATCTCTGCGCCACGGGCTCTCTCCTACTCTGCTTAAACGCCATAGGCATCTTTCGTCGCTGGTACATGGCAGACGAGCTGACGAGGGTGGTGGCGGAACTCCTCGGAGCTATGGGAGTTCCCTTGCGACGTCAGGTATTAACGAGCCTCAGCGTACTCGCGATGCTTTCGTTATAGATTTTAGTAGAGAGTATATTCGACAGACCGGATGGCGCAATGGACAACATTTCAAAATTGCTAAGCTCTGAAACAAAAAATACCAATTCTTTGTTTACTTTTCCGCTGCTCGAATATATATTTATTCATTTTTTATATTGCTTATTTATTGAGAAAAAAATTAAAAACTATAAAACGTAAGATGACGTCATCGGACGGCAGAATGTAAAATACTTCTTTGCTTAGCACATTATAGTTTTAAATTTACGTAATGCCAAACTCATGATATGTAACTGTCAAAAAAAAAGACAACTTGTCAACGTTGAATGTATGAATGACGTTGACAATGTTGACACTAGTATTATTTACCTTTGACAGTAGTACCTTTTTTATCAAAACAATGATAAGCAAAGGAATATCGCTGTATTCAACCGTCCGATGACGTCATTTGGCGCTTACGTCTATTTAGAATAAAAAGAATTTCAATAATTATTTTATGCTTGAAAATGGACAAATTTTGAAAAAAGAAAAAATATGGGTCTGTTCATTTTATGTCTATTTTCATATAAAAAAAACAATATGGACATGTTAAAAATATGAAATGTTGTCCATTGGTAGTGACCCTGCCTCTTACGCCAAAGGTCGTGGGTCGAACCCACCCCTGGACAAACATTCGTGCGATGAACACTTGTGTTTGTTCGGTGTCTGGGTGTGATATATGTATTTAAGTATATATTTGTGTTCCTCTGTTGTTTGATATCTGTAACACAAGTGCTAAAGCTACTTAGTACGGAATCGGGTCAACGTATGCGATGTTGTTAGAATTATTATTTTATTATTATTATATTCTGAGTTATGAAATTTGGAATCATTCTGTAGTTTATATAGAGAATGACTTTTTAACTTTTCGCGCTGCCTTAGACATTTTATTTTACGTGAACGGGATACTTTTCTTTAAGTACATGAATGTACAGTCGTCAAATTTTACGGTAAATAAGCGCTAGGTGATAATCGCTTGCACACGCAGCGGGATGGGCGAAGCTAATCCCTGCGCTCACACATAGGGCAGTGCAAGCGATTTTGACTGGAAAACCGCTACGTTCGCTGACCGTACTTAACAGCTTTACGTTTCAATAGGATACAACTGGTGGATATCGGAATATTGATCACCGCGGTAGAGAATACGACGCAGCGGCCATTGCAACCGTGATTGTTGAAACATGGTGGGAACTGCAAGCTGTGAGTACATTCATGTACTTAATTAAATAAATATAAATAAATATTTCACAACATCACATACATCGATCTGACTCCGAGATAGGTAGCTCAAGCACCTGTGTTACAGACCTGTGTTCATTGCCAGAATGATCGTCGATCGAGGACATTTGCTGCCGTCCGCTAACTAAAAGGTCGTTAAGGCGACGGGTATGGCACACTAGTGACGTCAATTGATTTTAATTGTTAGCTACCAAAAAATATATATTTTAAATAATTACGGGGCTTCAGTCTCCAGGCAAACACTTATACTATTTATTTAATAACCATGCCCAAATGTTGGGTCATTTTTTGTACTAAAAAAATTGATTCTCGACAAACGTGGCCGCTTTTGAAGTTAATTTAAAATTCGAGTGAAAACCCAGATAAAATAGCTAACTAACTATAACTATTAAATAGTATTTACCGAGAGACTGAAGCCCCCAAGTTGTTTAAAATAGATCTGGTTTAGTAGCTAACAATTAAAATCAATTGGCGTCGCTAGTGGGGTATACGCTTCACCTTAAGCCACAGCGACTCCCTATGGCTTAGAGTCCTTTTAGCTAGCGGACGGCGGATCGATAGAGTCCACCAGAGAAAATTGATCGCTTATACCTACCGACTTATCGATGTCAACCGATGGTATCGATTGGTTAGTTAAAAGGTATCCGTCGCTCAATTAAAGCTTCATATTAATAGACCAGTTTATCGACGCTGATCGATACCTTGATCGACGATCGAACTATGTGACTGAATGTTAAATTTTGTGAATCATTAAGATTGGTTTTTTAGATTTTCGCGTTGCATTATAACTTTAACTAATCAAGAAGGGAATTAACACGATATTTATTATGTGATACAACATTGTGTACTCACATATTTTAGGCCGTTACTAACGCAAACAAACACCGATACTGTTAGTGTAGTGTGTCAGAGTAGCTTCACTGACAATTCGTCTAGTGGCGAATTAATATTGGAAAATGTGAGGGTGTCCGAAGATTCACAGCCCGGCCCCAGCAGACGACGGCGTGCTCTGCCAGTCCGCTCGTGACCACGGCTGCTGTAACGTAGCCGAAACGTCGAGCCAAATATGTGAGAGTACACAATGCTGTTTCACATAATAAATATTGTGTTTGTTCTTGATTAATTAAAATCATTAAGATTATTCGTGTTTTTACTGGATTAGTTTGGTAGTTTTACAATAAAATAAATATTAAAACTTGGTAATTTTATTTACTAGCTTCCTTTAAGATAAAATATTTCAATTTATCTGAGTGTAGCTGTAAAATTAATACAGAGAGATCCTTTGAAATAAGCTCTAAAGTGGGATTAGTTGAAATAATAATATTGACGACGTAAGGGGACCCACACAACATCTTTCGGGTTCCAAGTCAACCTCTCCTGCCCGTGGCGCGTCCTGCTAACCAACAAAAGAGGCCCTGGCGAACCACCCACCAACCCGCACTGGACCAGCGTGGTGGGTTATGGTCCATTCCCCCTAATGACAGATACTGGGAGCAGTGGCGTGCATTAGGGAGACCTATGTCCAGCAGTGGACGAGTGTGGGTTGCTGATGATGATGAATAATATTGAACATCATGTTCTAATCTTCATTAAAATATAAACCTTTTAATGTAAATGGTAGCAGTTGAACAGACCATTATATTGCCCGTGTCCATTAAGACCATGTCACTCCAGTCGAGCCAGCCCTTTCATGTCGAAGCTTGGCTCTTCCACGGTCGAGGTAAGCGATTGCCGTCGCCCATGGACAATCACAAAATTACAACAAAAGGGGTGTCACAATTTAAGAGCCCTTTTACGGATCGCCGCGGCGGGGCGCTACCAGTATTTATTTATTGTGACGAAATGAAGACAATGTACTTTGTAACTTCCTGGATCCACCTGTCATTTATTGTGTTAATTTCGTAAAATTCAATAGATACCGATTGATCCGTTAAATGGCTCTTCACCAGGTTCCGCTACTCTCAATTGCCTCTTATAACCTCTTCATTTTATTTTCAGATTAAAATCAAATATTACTTAAGCGTAATAGCAGCTGTGATTTTCTTTGCCGACTTCGCACTGATTCTTATAGTGAGAGATTTGTCGACGAACAAGCAATTGTCTGATTCATGTGTAGCTTCCGTTTGTTTCTAGTTAAAGGATCCCAAATTATCTGAGCACAGAGTTAAAGACTATAGAGTCCGTTCCGCGAAAGAAGACCCGCGGCTTTACACGGAACTAAAATTTTAGATTCCTTGCGTCTATCGACATAAAGCTCAGATTTCAATGTAGATGGCGATTAAGGCGCGCTTTTCACACGACTTCTTTGGTGGTGTGGACCCTAGCTTGACCGCTATTAAAGCCGATCTTGATCAAGAACAATTTGCCGCCAGGTGATTGGCCCAAAGTTTAAGATTAGTCAAGCGCACTTGGTTAATCCTTTACAAGCTAGCAACTTTATTTTTGCAGTCCTATGTAGTGTCTTAAGAAACTTGAATTCTAAACCTAAATAATATGGCTTGAGCTCTTTTTACCCGAATACGGAAAGCCAAAAAAGAAAGGTTTTGATTTGAGTCTCAGTTCTTTTTAAACATGTGACTCCGAGAACTTGTAATTGAGTCTTATCAAAAAATAATTTGGGATCCAAGTTTTTATCTAAAATAAATTTGATTGAAAACACTCATGGACTCTAGAGACTCGAAAGGATTGAGTCCTGTAGAGACTTTAGAGGCCATGAGATTTTCCATGATTTAAAAAAAGTGGCGACCTTACACTTTATTCGTGCCTGAGACGATTGGGACATGAATAGCATGTGCAAAATAAGCTAGAAAAATTGCACATCCCTTTATTATTTTTTTAAATATTTCGAACGATTTATAATTATTTTATAACAATCAATAAAAATCTGTGGGCTACGGCCACTAGACCATGAAATAACGAAACTGGCAGAAACTAGAATGAACAAATTGGATTGCAAATAATTGTATACTTTTTTTGTTTTTAAATAATATTTATATCAAATCGATTATTTAATTTTCATTGTATTATGCGTATGTTTTATCATATTATTGGTTATAATAGTAACTAAGAGATCTAACTAAAGTCATGTATAAATTGGTTGTTTTAATTGGATAAAATTGGCGGCAGTGGCGCCATCTTTAGTTTTCAAGACTTCATTAGTCTTGAAAACTAAAGATGGCGCCACTGCCGCTTACGTCATAGTAGTATGTTTATAGAATGGCATAGCATAGGAACCCCGTTAGTTCATAAAACATTTGTTTATGATAAGTATCACGACTTTCTTGACGCATTAGTGTTGTAAAAATTCTCGAGTTAACGCTCGAGCCTTTAACGCTCTCGAGTCTTAAAGGCTAAACTTTTAACGCTTAATTCTTTAACCATACATTAGCAGAGAAGAACGTTTTGCAGTATCGAATCGCTTAGGTGTTTCTCTGCTATCAGTCTTGTAAAAAATACACGATATACTTCAGGATATTGTCAAGAAAATGTACTAAAATGTAATTTGGATGGGTGCGCTCCCTTTGGCCGAAACTCAAATAAACTAATTTTTTTCGACATAACGCTCATTTGATAGTATTTTTACTTGACCTAAATTCGGTTTCTCTAATTTCATTTCGCATAATTATAGTTTGATATATGTTTCAGGTGCAATAACAACATTTTATAAACCACTATTTTGGTATAAAAAACATTTTATATAGTGCTTAGATAATATAAAAATAAATTTCGTATAGTGCTTAAATTTTATATGTTATAAAGTATTCTAATCACATTAGGGCGAACCCGACTCAGCCTACCTCGACCCTATCCCTGTGTCTGCCCTACCCCTAGAGTGTAATTCAATAAGGCGAAGGGAGACGCTGTTATAAGGTTCAGGTGTATGCCTGAACCTCATTTTGCTTCCCTCAGCGCCTAAGCACAGGCAAAACGAATCCATGCTGCATCCCCTTAAATAAATCATATTAGTGCCCCCCTAAAGAAAAGCTAACACATATTTTTTGTTCTCCCAGGGGAAATGCGTTACGCATACCCGTCCGCCAGGGGACGCACGGGTTATGTCGGACTCCCTCCGCATGACGGCGGGAGTCTACCGACTAAAACCCCTGGGCACCCTCTCATCGTCCATAGTGGGGGTCCTGATGACGGGCACGAAGCCATGTGCACGACTCCCCGGACGGAGCCCGCCTACCGGTGCAATGCCGGCGCCTGCACCCCCGTACCGTGCGCCGCCTGGCCACCTCCAAGGAGAGGAAGGAGACGCGCATATTGTCGGCTTCTCCGACCCCTCCTCGCTCTTCGGAGCGCGTCGGCGGAAGGATCTTCCTCCCTCGCGCGCTCAACCAAAAGGTAACACTAAGCTATCGTCAGCCAACGTTCACTTTTCATCTCTTGGAAAGTACATAAAGTAACTCAGCAATTTCGGTGACCGTTGACCGCGCGAGAAAAATGAAAGTAATGATTTCGGCTCGTGACGCCACGTCGCGGCCGCGCAGGTGCGCACAAGCAGGGTCAATGTTAAATAAAAGTTGTGGTGACAAATCACAAGACGAGATTCTGCCAATGAAAGTGTGTTTTGAGAGTTGGGTTTTTATTTTAATGTGCAGACGTCTCGTCTGATGGTAAGTGATGGTTACCGCCGCTCATGGACAGATGCGTTTTCGGCTGTTAAGGAAGGAGTAATCTCTATTTTTGAAGATCGCCAGCTAGTCTCGGTTCGGAAAATCCTGGTCGTCGTGGATGACGACATCTATTTTCATATTTTGGCGAGCTGTTGTAAATACGGGCCGAGATTATACATTCGGGACAGGTCTCGTATACAGGACCTCTTATTCTCCCAGGGGGAACCCCCATGGCCCTCACCTTGTCAAATGTAGGGAACAAGATGGTGTGTGGGACTCAAACCCTAACAAAACCCCTGGGGAGTCCATCTCAGCGCAATCACGGTCAGAACCCCTACAGGCGGGACCGGATGCTAATCGCGTTTGCCATGCTAGCCCTTCTCTGATGTATGACGTACGAGGACACCCAATAACGTCGTCCCCTGCGGAGTCGTATACTGAGCAAGCCATTCCAATATACACGACTTTCCAATAACCTTTTTAACATAGAAGGTACACAATATTGATAGGAAAACTCCTCAAACAAAATTATTTTATGAAATTCAGGCTTAAATTCCTGCATTTTATGCAATTTACCAACTCAGGAGTTGGATAATATACATTAGGTAAATTACGGCTAGTAATAATACTTTCAATAAATGACGACTTACCAACATTGGTCGGACCACTAAGATATAACTGTTTAGAAAGAAAGAAAGAAAGAAAGAAAAATATTTATTCAGTGTATAACAATAACATTAAACATTTAAAAGGACATTTTGTTTACGCGTATAGCCTACTGTAGTAATAAATTTATTCCACCACATAGCAACATCCATAGACCGATTGTGATAAGCATATTCGACTCTGAAAAATTGAATTTCTACACGCGGACATTTAATGACAATATAAGCTTTTTTAATAAATTTATAACTCAATAACAAAAGGATCATCATATCTAAATGATGAGGTATTTCTAGGCCATATCCTTAAACGCATATTTAAATGCAGTTCAGATATTTTACAGGTAAAATATACATCGCTATCTTCCTTAGAAACATACTTTAAACTACTTTTACGAGATTTACATGATTGCAAATCAAATCTATCAGAAAAAAATGCATATTCACCAAATTTTAACGTTTCACTTATAAAAGATACAATTTTATTACGCAAAAACTCTAACAATACAGGTTTCTTAAATGTTAAAAAACAATGCAAATGATTACTTACTCTTATTAAACCAGAACTTCTTAGTCGCCTCTTACGACAGGCCGGAAGCCTTGTCAGTATTCTAAACGCCCCTAGCCACAGGGCACACTACTCTTACCCTATTATCTTAGAAATACCCCTCTGTAGCCCAGAATACTGCCTAGGTATTCCCAGCAAGTACGGAAGCGCGCCCGCCACTGCAGGGAAATGGCTACAGAACCCGTTCATGCTCATGAATACAAACCATGACCTCCCACGAGTAAGGCGCTTTCTTCTTCACTCTGACTCTGAGAAGAATAGCGTTCTAAAATCTACCACACAATCGATAGGGGAGACATAACCTGCTCATCCCCTCCTTTTAGCATATAATTCTCAGTTAAAAAATTTGGCAATTCTTATTTCTGCCGCACCATCAAGAAATGGAACTCGTTGCCGGCTCATGTATTTCCCCCTTCCTACAATATGGATCCTTCAAACCAAGCCTGAAGAAGCATCTCGCGGGGCAGTATGGCGGTCCCAACGGAGGTGATGCCCTGACATCGCTTCCGTTGTAATTGAAACTTAGGCTCTTCTCTAGCTCACCATCAGGCTGAGGAGAGCCACTGTGCCTCTATAAAAAATAAGTTGCGTCGAAAGCTGTCGCTTTGAAGCCTGGGGTACGCTTGAACCATGATTCAGGATTCGGGAAGTCTAGTAATTGCAATGAAGCGACTGCCGTCTGACCTGCGTAACCCTTTACAGGGGAACCAGACCAATTGAATGATGGTTACACGTTTCAGAAACTATCCGAAAGTAAGCAAAGAAACGTATACATTTTAGTACCTTGTCATAATAGCTGTCTCTGACTTTGACTTCCTTACACGGAATGTATGGTATTGTGACAAGGTTCTACAGTGTATACATATTGGTGCATGCTTGAATTCGAACCATCTCGTATGGAAGGCGCGTTCTTTTGTCCGCTGAGCTACCATCGCTAGATCCGACTCGTGAGGACAATGGCGTTACTAAAATCTACCACCCATCGATAGGGGAGACATATCCGCCCAATTTAAAAGACAAAACACTGAAATGAATACCGAGTTTAAATACGCAATCAATGGTATGCAAACCGCGCTGATACTGGGCGGCGAGAACAATACCCTGCAATTTCAGAATTCAGACAGACCGGAGCGGTCAGGTCCCTATTTCCCTTCATTTTTCAATAACTTACTGCATGTGAATAAAAGTGCATGGAACTTTTCATGTTTGCGGAAGAGCCACGCTTTGGCTTGAATGGGCCGGCTCAGCCGAAGTGATACGACTCCCTCATAGAAAACTATTGTCATTCCATTCTCATCATCTCGATGGATGGCGGTCGGTGCGTTTTTCGCGGAACTTTCTACCACGTACCTCAGTTTTGTGGAACAGTTTACCTATGGGAGTATTTCCCGACGGCTACGACTTAGGGACCTACAAGAGAATAGTGTAGGTACTCCTTTTTAAAAAGGCCGGCAACGCATTAGCGATCTCTCTGAGTTCGCGGATGTTAATGGGCGGCGATGATTGCTTTCCATCAGGTGACTCGCTTGCTCGTTTGTCGCCTCTAGCATAAAAAAAAAAACTGACTTGAAACAGCAGCTGTGCTGTATTCCTCCAAGTGAGTGCGGGTACCGGAGGCAATCCGGGGTTGCTGGTCACACTGGTGTATAAGGACTCAAAATTCATTCAAATTAGTGAACTGTCCACATTTTTTATCAATAAGCAAGCTATTAGCCATCTATTAGCATGCTTAAAAATAAGCAAACCTGTTTACACGTGCACTTCCCTACACTCCCTCGTCCACCCTCCCCACCTTTATTACACACACACACACACACACACACACACACACACACACACACACACACACACACACACACACACACACACACACACACACACACACACACACACACACACACACACACACACACACACAAACACAAACACACACACACACACACACACACACACACACACACACACACATGCACGCACGCACGCACACACACAGATAGATCCTTAAGCGCTGTTTATTTGTTGTATGATGTAACTGATTTTTTGTTAAGGAAGAGTGGCTTCCTAAGTAAGAGAGATTTTGTACCTACTAGAGGAAGTCAACACCTAAATTTTAATGGTTGTTGTTGAAACGAATAAACAATATTTTTTTTTTTTTATTTTTTTTTTTTTTTTATTATCTTACTCATAAAAAGGTACTGTTTCACATGCTTAATTTCGCTACTTTTGAGCAAGTGTTACTTACTAGCATGTGTTAACAAACGTGCTACTAAAAAAAACATGCTAATTTTGAGAATGCTCAAAAATCGCACGCCAGTTGATTTTTATCCACTGAGTCACCGTACAGTAACAGAGGTCAATGACCGTGAAAAATTAGCATAGTAATATAGCATAGTGTAATGCAAACAAAAATTGTTAGTTTCTTTGAAACGAAGCAACTGTCACAGAAAACAATATTATAATAGCTGCAGTTAGATGCAGCGTTTCATACTAACACAACCATTAACTTCTCTACGAAAGCGTGGTGACCTACGCATTGGGCCGGCAAAGCATGAAAATAGCCCCTAACGTCTGCAGTCACGGTTCAAAGTCGGACGGCAGTTCCGACATGCCGGTAGCTCTTAAGTTACCCTAGTATCGCGGCTTCGTATCTTGCAAACTATCTCTTAAACCGGGGATTCAATTACTCGGTTTACAATCATAGCGTTAGAGTTCAAATTCGGGCGGCACGCGAACGCTGAGTTTGTTTTCAGATAATTGACAAGATTAAGGTGATGCGAGCCGAAAGTTGGTTATTGAGAAATTAACTTTGCTTTGTACTTTTAGGGTTCCGTAGGAAAATGGTAAAAACTAGTTAATAATAATAATATCCTCCAACCGATTCCGGCTGAGGCGGCCAATCTCAACAATCAGCCACTTTCCCAGGATATATTATAGCGCTCAAGTGAGTGCGCAAACAAGCGGACTGTGTATTCCCTTGCCCTCATATTCCCATGGGACACCATTGTCACATGACCGGAGAGGGATCGGGCGCAGGACCAACGGCTTAACGTGCTTTCCGAGGCACGGGGGTACTAGACCGCCAACTTCCAGACACTTAGAATTTCTTTAAAAAAAATCGTATACAAAATATTGATTTAATCTAAGTATACAGTATATAAGTTCCTTAAGTGTACTTGCATCGGAACATATGATCTCTTTTAGTACCTCAACAGACAACTTTTTATTGTTTAATAAAAAGTTGTCTGTTGAGGTACTAAAAGAGATCATAATGTTCGGTTGTTTAACCGTAGTGGTGGGCGCTTGCAAGGTTGCCGAAATATCGAAACCTTAAAATAAAATATCGCAGTGGCGTAGCGTGAATGTCGGCCGTCCGGGCGCAGAACACTATTTATTTACACGACCCGCTTTGACAACCCATTTAGAACAGTTGTAGTGAATGCTGCCTTTGGTCCAAGGGTTGCGGGTTCGATCCCCGCACAGTACAAACATTTGTGTGCATGAACATACTGTTTGCATTGGGTGTTTTCTATGTATTTACAAAAAAAAAGTATTATATGTATATATTTGTAATCCCACTGTTGATTCTGATATCCGTAACACAGGTGCTTGAGCTACCTATATCGGCGTCAGATCAATGTATATGATGTTGTGAAATATTTTATATTTCACTTAAAATATTCGTGACTGCAAAAGAAAAAGAAATAAATAATTTGGCGTCTTATTTCGTCCTTGATACGCCCCCTAGGAGATTTTGCCACCCGCTTAAAATGCCGCCCGTCGCGGACCGCTTTCCCCGCATCCACTACTGGATATAAGCGCAAAAAAATTAGACTACAGAAAGTCTCTGGTCTAGGTGACATTACTATCGAAGAGTTGACCTACGCGTTAGGCGTGTCTCTCGTGTGCGTAGCCTGTAGTGTCACGTGTCATGTCAGGCAGCTGTAGTGCGATGGTAGCTCAGTGGATAACAACGCGCCTTCCATACAGATCGTGGTTCGAATCAAAGCATGTACCTCTGGAATTTCTATTTCAAATCTATGTGCATATTTCTACAATTAGCAAAGCGGTAAGGGAAAGCATTTTGAGGAAACCTTCTACCTATCATGATCTAAGCTTAAGCGCTCCAAACTGCCACCGGGAATGGACAATACGACTGAAAAATACTATTTCTAGATTAGACTCATAGTAATAATTCAAGAAAAATAATTTCAGAATTTTTTTACTGATACTTATACATGGAAAAAAAAATTGAAATCCACATGTGACGTCATCGCTCGTCATGACAAATGAATAATGCTTTTACTCACACGTTGATTTACCTAAACTTTTTTTTATTGTACATATAGCAATATTGAGCCCCAGGACTACGTCACATCCGGCATATTAATTAATATTTTAAAATAAAAATATTTCAATTAAACACACATTTAATGAAAACTAAAAAATATGGGTCATCTTTTTTACTCGACTACGGTGAAGCAAAAAAGGAAGGGTTATGATTTTAGCAGTCTATAATAATAATAATAATATAATTCTCACAACATCTCATACGTTGACCTGATTCCATACTAAGTAGCTTAAGCACTTGTGTTACAGATATCAGACAACAGAGGAACTCAAATATATATACTTAAATACATATATTACACCCAGACACCGAACAAACACAAGTGCCCAATATAGCTAGGCCCAATCCGGGGGATAGGGGGGGTTTAAAGGTTGGCAGCGCACTTGTGACTCCACTGGTGTCGCGGGTGTCCATGGGCGGCGGCAATTGTTTACCATCAGGTGATCCGTCTGTTCGTCTGCCTACTTATAACATAACAAAAAAAAGATAAGAGTAGACTAGGCAGCTTAGTTAGAGTTATTTTGTGCCGTTCCTCTGCAATTTTCTTACTGGTTGGATAAACGTAGTGTGACGTAGCAGGTCACCTGTCGTCACGTATTATTCGCACATCACGTAACATCTCGGGGAACGGGTTGCATTCCCAAGACTCGTGAACACTCGGGCCAGTGAAGCGGGAAAAGATAACATCAGGCCAATGGTGCTCAATCTTTGTGTAGGTTATTATTTAGTACTATTATATTTGCACATACACGTTAGGTACGCAAAGTACACTAGACAAGCGTCCGTGGCACTCATTCAGCTGGTCTCACTGAAAACCAGCGTCATGGCCTTTGTCTGGGCTGTGACATAAGCTGAGTGAGGGCCATTTATACTAGACGTCATTACACATCATAATATTCATTTGGCACTGTCTGGACATTATTGAATATAGTTTTGTTTTTGTTTTCCTTTTGTTTATTTATATGTATTTTTAATTGTTTTATGTTTTGTTTTCTGTTTGTGCCAAATTGTGTTCTGTTTACAATTGCTATAACTTCTGTGTTGTGATGTCTATAATAATAAATATTTTCTTTCTTTCTATATAAGGGTTTTTTTATAGTGACGCAACGATAGCAAGAGAAGAAGCAATGTCAGGCATCACCTCTGTTGGGACTGCCATACTGGCCCGCGAGATGCTTCTTTACGCTTCTTTGGAAGGAATCCATATTGGAGGAAAGGGGGAAATACATGCGCCGGCAACGAGTTCCATTTCTTGATGGTGCGGCAGAAATATGAATAGGAATCGGTTAAAGTATGAAGTTACTATATTGTAGGGCAATTTTCATGGAAGCTGTGTTTTTCATACTTTTGAATTTGCAGAGAAACTATTAAGGTGACGGGTAGGGCACACTAGCGACGCCAATCGAAATTAAATTTTTAGCTAGTAAACCGGATCTATTTTAAACAATTTCAGGATTACAATCTCTCGGCAATCATTTATACTATTTATTAAATAACCATGCACAAATGTTGGGTCACACGTTGGACCCAAAAAATTGATTCACGCCAAAACCGACCACTTTTGGCGTGAATCAATTTTTCGCATACAAAAACGAACCCAACATTTGTGTATGGATATTTAATATATAGTATAAGTGTTTGTTTAAAACCGAAATTGTTTAAAATAGATCCGGTTTAGAAGCTAAAAATTAAAATCGATTGGCGTCGCTAGTGTGCCCTACCCGTCACTTTAAGGTGACGCATCACAAAACTAGTGCTGCCAACAGATCTGTATTAATTGCGGCGATTATGAGTCATATTTAAAAAAATAGAACGTATATGATGTTGTGAAACATCATATACGTTCACAGGAAATCTATACAGGAAAGGCTTGCCTGTCTGACGTGTAGTTCGTGGCGCATACTCTATTATAATGTTAATGCATATTTTAAATATTTATTAGTAGTTATTAATATGTATTATGTAATATCATATTTTGCCGCCACAAATTTTCTGCTTCGCCCAATGGTTGACTGGTAGAGAATGCTGTAAAGCATTAAGTCCGCCAATTGTACTTTTTTTACTTTGTGCAATAAAGAATAAATAAATAAAATAAATAAATGTTAAAATTTTCTTAAATGAATAATAAGATTTTAAATGTGTAGCAATATTTATACGCATATATCTAAGCATGTTGTGTGCGGATTTTTTTATATTAAGTACTGTTTTGTTAAAAAGATATGTTCATATTTTTGTCAGTTAGGTATCCACAAAGTGTTAGCGTCGAGGCTCCGTGTCTCCACAAATTGCTGAGCGGAGGCCTTTTTAGCGCCTCTTCTAATTTATATATTATACCTACTATCTATATCTAGATTAAGACTAAAATAATAAGAAATAAATATCTGTATTTTTGGTGCCAAATAAACATTTTCCAAATGTGGGACAGAATAAATAATACACTCAGGTTTCGGGAATAAAAGCTTCTATAATATATTCATCTTTACTACGTTTTTCGCGTTTCACAGTCGTCGGCCATACATCGTCTATCTCCCTCTCGCACGTCATTCAATAATTCAATTATCGACCTCTTACACGTTCCTTATCATGCATCTACCGATCACCAATCAACACAATTTACAGAGATCTGTTTGTGTACGAATTTTCAATAAATAAATAAAATCTGCGATTAACCTCTAGGGTTCTAAACCTTTAACTTTAACGGAACATAAAAATGAAAGTAACACTTTTCCGCTTTCAGCTCAATTTATTCTTCAGTTTTTTCAGACTTATTTTCCTTTCATTTCCATCACATACTTTCTACTTCGTACCATAAAAATTTGAAGTGAACTATCGCCTGCGATATTTCGGACCAATACGACCTGCAAACCTTCAAAAAAGGAGTGGAGTCCTTTTAAAAGGCCGGCAACGAACATGTGACTCCTCTGGTGGTACGGGTGTCCATGGGCGGCGGCAATCGGTTGACATCAGGTGATCCGTCTGCTTTTTTTTATGACATAGGTGGCAGATGAGCAGACGGATCATCTGAAGGAAAGCGATTCCCACTGGCCATGGACACCATGGACTGGTGTAGAGGGTGCGCTACACCAGTGGAGTCACAAATGCGCTGCCAACCTTTATACTCCCCTTTAAACACTTAAAACGGGTATGCGTATCGCATTTCCTCAGGGTTAAGAAAAAAAGGAGTGGGTCTCCGGTAACCTTACTCACGCAGAGCTACACAGCAGAGACGGTGCTTTACGTCGGTTTTCTGTGAGTTCGTGGTATCATTCCGGTCGAGCCGGCCCATTCATGCTGAAGCGTAGCACTCCCACGGTTACAGGGTGTTCCATGAACGGTTACGCGAAATGTAACGGATAAAATCGTTTGAGTGCATAATATGCTCAAACCGATTACGGCTACGGCTTCCAATCTCAACGATCAGCCACGTACGCAGGATATATTAAAATGCTCAAGTGTGTGTGCAAACACAAGTGCACTCACTATTCCCTTACCCTCATATTGCGATGGGATTCTACAGTGACATCGTTGGATCGGCTGCAGGACCAAAAGCTTGACGTGTTTTCCGAGGCCCCCCGTACAAGACCGCCAACTTCCAGACTCCGGGCGGACACTATGAATTTCTTACCGAAAACTTAGGTACTAATTTTTCGCCCGACCCGGGGATCGATTCCGGTAATGTGCGACCCACTATTCACTGCGCCGAGATAGTCAAGTGTGCGTGCATAATATATTTATTTATTTATTATCATAGCACACAAAACAGATACAAACCAATGATACTTATTTTAGTGGCCATGAAAATGTACATGACGAGATGATAGTCCAAAAAATTATAATATGCCTAAAAAGTCAAGAGTTAATTAACACAACAAGATAATGAAGTATTAAATTATAAATTAATAAATTATAAAATTATTACCAAATTATAAATTCAAGTCAAATCATAAATCAAATGTCAAATCATAAATGTAATGTAAATACAAGTCAAAAGTAAAATGTAAGTACAAGTCAAATTAACAATTGAATTACAAATTAGGTATAGAACTTATATTATACCAATTGTCGCCGGAACTGTTGCAGTTTAAGATAGAATATATCAATATCTTCTGTCAAATTTAAAAAAATTCATAAATATAATCCCCAATTGCATAGGGCAAACCTAATGGTGTTGGGAAGATGGATGCACTAATCATTATTTCCACCTCACGTGCGATGTCACAGGCAGATGTAAATAGGTCGCGTTGCATTTTTGACAAATTAAGCACAGACGTGCACTATAGCCAGACGGAAGCCTCTTCATAGAAGTCATTGAATAACGCGCGATTTCGTTATTACTGGTTAACGTGCGGTGGACGTTTTTCTCTACTGCACCCAATAAAGATGCATTAGCCGGTTGGATCTCTTTCACACTCTGTGAAAAGTTTTTTCCAAAAATGGCACATTCCTTTTAAGATGACGGGTAGGCACATAGCGACGCCAATCACGAATTTTAACTTTTGAAATGAAATGAAAACTGTTTTATTCAATTTAGGTCCATACAGAACACTTATGAATTCAAACATAGTTACCACTGGTTCGGAAGTAGTTTTCTGCCAAGAAGACACCAGCAAAAAACTCAGCAGTTATTACCTCTTTAAAAAAAAAATGTGTTTACAAAAATGCTCGCCATTTAGTACTAAACCGGATCCATTTTGATACAATTTCGGATACAACCCTCGCTGCAAACACTTATACTGTTAATTAATACCCATGCAAAAATGTTGGTCCAACGCGTACGCGAAAATTAAGATTCACGCAAACCGGCCACTTTTGGCGTGAATCCATTTTCCGCATACAAAAACTAAACCAACATTTGTTTATGGATATTTAATAAATAGTATAAGTGTTTGCCGAGAGATTGTAATCGTTTAAAATTAGAAGCTAAAAATTAAAATCGATTGGCGTCGCTAGTGTGCCCTACCCGTCACTTTAAGTTGACGCATCACAAAACTAGTGCTGCCAACAGATCTGTATTAATTGCGGCGACAATGAGTCATATTTAAAAAAATACAACGGTTATTCTATACAGGAAAGGCTTGCCTGTCTGACGTGTCTTTCGTGGCGCATACTCTATTATAATGTTTAAATTTTACTTAAATGAATAATAAGATTTTAAATGTGTAGCAATATTTATACGCATATTACTAAGCATGTTGTGTTCGCAATTTTTTATATTAAGTACTGTTTTGTTAAAAAGATATGTTCATATTTTTGTCAATTAGGTATCCGCAAAGTGTTAGCGTCGAGTCTCCGTGTCTCCACAATTTGCTGAGCGGGGGCCTTTTTAGCGCCTCTTAGAATTTAAAAAAATAAATAAGAAGAAATTTTTTTTTTATATCAGCCTAAAACTGTCCCACTGCAGGGCAAAGGCCTCCTCATGAATCAAGTTATCGCTACTATGGATGGGATTAGGCTTAATCACCACGTTGCCCAATGTCGGATGGGTTGATCACAACCCGAGCTATGTCGAAAAATTCGAAACATAAGAAATAAATAAATATCTGTATTTTTGTGCCAAATAAACATTTTCAAATGTGGGACAAGAATAAATAAATACACTCAGGTATTTCGGGAATAAAAGCTTCTATAATATATTCATCTTTACTAAATAACGTTTTTCGCGTTTCACATCGTCGTGCCCATACATCGTCTATCTCCCTCTCGCACGTCCATTCAATAATTCAATTATCGACCTCTTACACGTTCCTTATCATGCATCTTCCCGATCACCATCAACAAATGTACAGAGATCTGTTTGTGTACGTAAATTTTTCATAAATATAAAATCTGCGGATTAACCTCTAGGTTCTCAAACCTTTTAACTTTAACGAGAACATAAAATGAAAGTAACACTTTTCCGCTTTCAGCTCAATTTATTCTTCAGTTTTTTCAGACTTATTTTCCTTTCATTTCCATCACATACTTTCTACTTCGTACCATAAAAATTTGAAGTGAACTATCGCCTGCGATATTTCGGACCAATACGACCTGCGAACCTGCAAAAAGGAGTGGAGTCCTTTTAAAGGCCGGCAACGAACATGTGACTCCTCTGGTGGTACGGGTGTCCATGGGCGGCGGCAATCGGTTGACATCAGGTGATCCGTCTGCTTTGTTTTATGACATAGGTGGCAGATGAGCAGACGGATCATCTGAAGGGAAAGCGATTCCCACTGGCCAGGACACCATGGACTGGTGTAGAGTGCGCCGCTACACCAGTGGAGTCACAAATGCGCTGCCAACCTTTATACTCCCCTTTAAACACTTAAAACGGGTATGCGTATCGCATTTCCTCAGGGTTAAGAAAAAAGGAGTGGGTCTCCGGTAACCTTACTCACGCAGAGCTACACAGCAGAGACGGTGCTTTACGTCGGTTTTTCTGTGAGTTCGTGGTATCATTCCGGTCGAGCCGGCCCATTCATTGCTGAAGCGTAGCACTCCCACGGTTACAGGGTGTTCCATGAACGGTTACGCGGAAATGTAACGGATAAATCGTTTGAGTGCATAATATGCTCAAACCGATTACGGCTACGGCTTCCAATCTCAACGATCAGCCACGTACGCAGGATATATTAAAATGACTCAAGTGTGTGTGCAAACACAAGTGCACTCACTATTCCCTTACCCTCATATTGCGATGGGATTCTACAGTGACATCGTTGGATCGGCTGCAGGACCAAAAGCTTGACGTGTTTTCCGAGGCCCCCCGTACAAGACCGCCAACTTCCAGACTCCGGGCGGACACTATGAATTTCTTACCGAAAACTTAGGTACTAATTTTTCGCCCGACCCGGGGATCGATTCCGGTAATGTGCGACCCACTATTCACTGCGCCGAGGTAGTCAAGTGTGCGTGCATAATATATTTATTTATTTATTTATTTATTATCATAGCACACAAAACAGATTACAATCAATGATACTTATTTTAGTAGCATGAAAATGTACATGACGAGATTGTAGTCCAAAATTATATATGCCTAAAAGCTCAAGAGTTAATTAACACAACAATATAAATGAAGTATTAAATTATAAATTAAATTAAATTATAAATTATACCAAATTATAAATTGAATGTCAAATCATAAATTAAATGTCAAATCATAAATTAAATTAAATACAAGTCAAAAGTAAAATGTAATTACAAGTCAAATTAACAATTTAATTACAAATTAGGTATTAGAACTTATTATTATACAATTGTCGCCGGAACTGTTGCAGTATTAGATAGAATATATCCATATCTCTGTCAAATTTTAAAATTTCATTAAATATACTCCCAATATGCATAGGGCTAACCTAATGCGTGTTGGGAATGATGTGATGCCTAATCATATTTCCACCTCACTTGTCGCTTGTCAAGGCATGTAAATAGGTCGCGTTGCATTTTGAAATTTAAGCACAGACGTGCACTCTAGCCAGACGGAGCCTTTTCATAGAAAGTCATTGAATAACCGCGCGATTTCGTTATTACTGGGTTAACGTGCTGGGTGACGTTCTTTCTCTACTGCACCCATATAAAGATGCATTAGCCGGTTGGATCTCTTTCACACTCTGTGAAGTTTTTTCCAAAAATGGCACATTCCTTTTAAGATGACGGGTAGGGCACACTAGCGACGCCAATCGATTTTAACTTTTGAAATGAAATGAAAATTGTTTATTCAATTTAGGTCCATACAGAACACTTATGAATGTCAACATGTTTACCACTGGTTCGGAATGTAGTTTTCTGCCAAGAAGACACCAGCAAAAAACTCAGCAGTTATTACTCTTTAAAAAAAATGTTTTACAAAATGTCGCCATTTTAGCTACTAAACCGGATCCATTTTGAACAATTTCGGGATTACAACCTCTCTGCAAACACTTATACTGTTAATTAAATACCCATGCAAAAATGTTGGGTCCAACGCGTACGTGAAAAATTGATTCACGCCAAAAGCGGCCGCTTTTGGCGTGAATCAATTTTTCGCGTACAAAAACGGACCCAACATTTGTGCATTGTTATTTAATAAATAGTATAAGTGTTGGCCTAGAGGTTTTAACCCCGAAATTGTTTAAAATAGATCCAGTTTAGTAATTAAAATCGATTGGCGTCGCTAGTGTACCCTACCCGTCACCTTAAAGGTCGCGATCCGTGAATTTAAGTATGCTAAGTTATATTTAACCGTCAACTTCCAGACTTCGGGCTGCCACTGAAAATTTCTAAACAGAAAGACTCAGATATGAATTTTGCCCCGACCCCCGGGTTCGATTCCCGGAAGCGACTGCGCTATCAGCTGTCACAAAATAAAAAAGGTTTTCAATAATATGGTTCTACCAGAATATAATTTTCCAATGTCAAGTAAACTTATTAAAATAAGTGAGTACAGTCAACTGTCAAAGTCACTCAATAAAACACCAGTGTTTTACGTTTGTCATGGACTAGTTAATTTATCCATGGTTTTATCAGATTATATAGATTCTGCCGTGACGACTGTAAATGCAATTGCGAGTTTTAATAGTCTATTAGAATCGCTTCGCGGCACTTCACTGCACAAATAAATACGAAATTAGTAGACTAAAAATTACTAGATATATAGTAAACTGTCCTAATCGCCGTGTCGCAAATATACCCCAACGCTTACGCGACAACGATTTGGGGATGATTTAGTTTTATATAGTCTGTGTCGCCCGTCGGCTCAGGCAGCGCTCTGACTGGCCACCCGCCGTTCGCCGACGAAAAGAAGTAGAATAACAAATGACAGGCGGGAGATTCGGATTCACTCGCGCTTAGTGTCAACATTGTAAAAGTAATATCTTCACATTTTTTGAACTGTTTTCACTGTAATATCCTATTTTAAGTAGTGCTAAATTAGTACCCTATCTGTACAATTACGAACTTAACTAAATAAAAACTATTTCGTCACCAAAGTGCAACTTTCATTTCAATCGAAAAGTCTCATGCGAAAGATACTAATTTAGAACCTTTGAATTGCTTCAGCCGAGACTTCGAGATAAAAACATCTGTCTGACACTATCGTTTACATCTTTAGTCCTAAATTGCTGGTTCATTTCTCGTTTACATCTGACCTCAACTCCTTCATTATGGACGTGGAGTCAGCACCACGAAAGTATATTTCGAGAGTCCTTGTGTCTATGAGCGTAAAGCTCAAAATTGAATGTTAATGGCCACTTTTCACGGGACTACTTTAGTGGACTCTATCGCTGGCTGTCATAGTCCAAATCCGAAGGCCCGCTGACTCACAGTTCAAGCACCTGATGCTCTGACCTACTGTACAACATTTTTATACTACATCAGACATGGTTTTAGCCGCAGGGGTAGAAAGTTGCCATTGGAATCATCGTGCTCTCAATTTAAGATTAATTTGTTGAAAAATTTGGAACGATTTAACGTTTTTTATTAACATCCAATCAAAGGTGGATTTGGTGTTCAAAGTTTTGTTGTAAAAAGATTATTAAGTGTGCCTGTTTATTATGTAGACTTGCACGTAGAACATGAGTTGATCTTTTACAAATAAAGTAACTAGGACAGTTACTTTATTTGTTCGGCGTACGTTCGGCGTAATATAGTTTGACATTACGCGCTATGCCCCATAGAGATCAAATAAGAATCATGATTTTTAACACTGCTATTTAATTGTCACGTGGACAACTTGCTTGGACTTAATTTAGTACAGTGTAGAACTGATTTAGTCTGATAGTAGTCAATAAAACGGTACACCCACAGCATCATCATCAGCAACCCACACTCGTCCTCTGCTGGACATAGGTCTCCCCTAATGCACGCCACTGCTCCCGATTTTCGGCCACTCTCATCCAGCCCACACCAGCCAGCCTTCGAATATTGTAATCCGACAGAGAACCAGAGTCACCGACATAGCCCACCGAATTAGCAAACTGAAGTGGCAGTGGGCTGGTCATATTAGCCGCAGAGCTGACAGCCGTTGGAGCCGTAAATTCCTTGAGTGGAGACCGCGATTCGGTAAGCATAGTGTAGGACGCCCTGCGCCAAGATTTGAGATTGAGTGACTATGACCTTAACTGACTTCGGCTGTTGACTATTTACTTGACATTGGCGACATTCTAATTGAGGAGTCTAGAGCCATATTAAAAAAATTGAGCAATTTATTCGCATTTATTAATAATATTTATGTGTTAGGCAAGTTAGAACAATAAATAAACCAGCTGTCACGTTCAAAAGATTGCTTTATGGACAAGATGGAGCATTATACAGGGTGTAAAGGTTAACACATATCTACGAATAGTGTATAGTAGTAATAATGTTTATAGTAAATAGTGTGCTAAGAGACAAAAGAGTAGACCAATTGTTCGAGCATAGATCAAGCAGGTTGATCGATGGTAAAATGGATTAAACGACGTCCGTCTTATAGATTCTGTCTAACTAGTTCATTGTTTATGCCTAACATATCACTCGAAGTCGACCGATGGAATCGATCGATTGGTTAGTAACGGTAACCGTCGATTAGTTGAATCTATCAGATCAGTCGTTCGACGTTGATCGATGTGTATTTTTTGAAATATTATTTTTTTAAATAATTAATTAATTTGCCGGAAGTGACGTAGTCCTGAGGCTCAACATATTGTGATGTCGGTGCTATACGTCCAATAAAAAAAAATAGGTGACTTTAAGTTACTGTCATCATTTTGTATTGTCATTTTATGATCAGAGATTTCACTTTTTTTTTGCTTTAATCAACGTGAGCAAAAGCGTTATTAATTTGTCATGCCGAGTGATGACGTCACAAGAGGATTTTTAAATTTTATTTTTTGTTCTCCATTAATCAGTTTAAAAATTCTGAATTTGTTTTTCTTAAATTTCTATGAGTCTAATCTAGAAATGGTATTTTTCATTTCGAAAAATGATTTTTGTCGTATTGTCCATTGTTGTTGAATATAATAAATGTTTAAAATGATGAATATGTACATCCTGTATACGCTTACACAATCTTGACATTTTAGATTTCAAAGACTAAATACATCGTTTAAATAAAATTAAAATAACTAAAAGCGCTAAAACATTACAATTTAAATTTATTCAAAAATTATCATCACGAGATCCACAACCATTACCTTTAAAAAAAGTGATTAGTGTTTAACAGGCTACTTCTCTAGGCGTGGTTTTAAGATTGAGAGAAAGACAGACTATAAGGAACGAAACACGATTTTTTTATGTAATAGGTGGCAGACGAGCAGACGAGTCACCTGATGGTAAGTGATTGTCGCTGCTCATGGACACCTGCGACACCAGTGGAGTCACAAGTGCGCTGCCGACCTTTAAACCGAGCGATCGCACACAGTGAAACAGCTTAAATACGATTATACTGCCTAGTCACTGCCGATACTTATCTTCATTTTAACTATACCCAAAACTGGATTTCAAGACCAAAAAATCTACTACAATGTTTCCACTGCAATAAAATAATCGTACAATAGTATATACTTCTTAAAAACATACGCCAACATAATTTTTTTATTGGTAATTTAATTCTATAATATAAAGAAGTAATTTTATTGACTTATATTTACATAAAATAAAGACAATTTAATAAAAACTTAATCATCCGTAATGTTTGGTAGATAAGATAAGAATGTTTGGTAGAAAAGCTGGTATTGAGCTTGTGTCACTTCAGGTGTTAATAACATTTGGTACAACATTTGAACTTATAAGTTGTTATTTCGTGCAGTGAGGTGCCGCAAAGGGATATTAATATAGGAATCTTAGAATTTTAATCTATTGTGTGTTGAGTGAGTTGTCACCGGAACCACTTGTTAGGACCTAAGAAGACCTCGGCTGAATCCATAGGTCGAGTGACCGACTCAGATTCCATAGTCAGAGATTCTGACATTAGTGATGGTAAAGATGAAGATGTAATTAAGTTTCTATTTTTTGAGAAAATTCTTATCATGAATTGTGCCAGCCTATAGGTACTAAGAAAATAAGCATATAACAAAAAGGTTGAAAAAACCTGAAAACTTAATTTGACAATGACATGAGTGACATTAATAGATTTGACACTGACGTATCTGTCGTAGTTTTTTTGGTCTTGAATTCCAGTTTCGAGTATAGTGGCCTTCCTTGACTTCATTTCGGGACATTAGTTTCACTTCACACCAATAGATGGGGCTAGGTGTCGACTGCATCGCGCAAGCATTTCGTGATTTCAAACTACCTATAAGCGTTGCCGCTGTCTGTGGTATTTAACCAGTTACTTCTTTATAGATACAAAGATAGTGATTTGACATGCCAGAGGGTATACCAAAACGGGCCATTGACTCTCTATGTCATCTATTTATCTATTACCTAAGTTTTCGCAAGAAATTCTTAGTGTCAGCCCGTAGTCGGGAAGTCGGCGATCATATACTCCCGTGCTTCGGAAAGCACGTTAAGCCGTTGGTCCTGCGCCCAATCCCTCTCCGGTCGTGTCACGCTGGTTGGACACCAGAGTGACACCACCACCATCGAAATATGAGGATAAGGGAATAGAGAGTGTACTTGTGTTTGCCCATACACTTGAGCACTATACTATATCCTACCTACGTGATTGGCCGCTGTAGCCGTAATCGAGGGATAATATTATTATTTAACTGTATACTGTGGTAATATCATTAGCTTGCTTTCAGATATGAAGTCTCTCTTTAGACATCAAGGAGATCAGGTTATTGCTTTCAGGGAATCCTGCAAGTTTCACAAAGGGTATTGTCGTGCATATTAAGTTAATTTCATGCAGGTAATTGTGCTTGTATAGATATTGCTAGTTCAATCATGTTCGTAGTGTTGTTCTGGTGCCAATAACAATGGGAGAGTTTGATTAAATAATAATCATCATCATCATATCCGCCCACATCCACCCACTGCTGAGTATAGGCTTCTTCTTTATCCCGCCATGCCCTTCGCTCCCTTGCCAGCCTTATCGATTGTTTCCCCACTGCCGTCACAATATCGTTGGACCATCGGGCAGGTGGTCTACCCACAAGACGTCGCCCCATTCTTGGCTGCCATTTGGTAAGCTTTATAGTCCACCACAGGTAAGCTTTATAGGCCGTGTGGTGCCCGGCAAAGTAGAATAGGCCACCCTCACTCTTACCGAGGTATCGTAAAAGGCGAAGGTTAAGCTGCTGGCATGATCATCAGCATCCAGAGAAGGAAAATTGCATTTATATCAAAACCCTCGCCAACCCGTCTGCCAAGCGTGGTGAGTATGGCAATTACCCCTCATGTAATTGAGGGAGGCCCGTGCCCCAGCAGTGGGGACTTGAATGGGCAGATGATGATTATAATACTAGTTAGCCAGAAGTGACATGTACCTTTAATTATTTAATGGAATAGTGTAGGAATTTTAAGATTTTTTTTAAATTTTTGTATTGTATGTACTTGCCGTGGGTTTTATTTATTAATTTTATTAATTAATTTATTATGAACTTAACAGTCCATTAACTTTAAATAATATATTGTACTGTAATAATTGGAATATTTTGAAAATTGGCACGTCCATTACGACGGAATATGTTAGCACTATGTATATGTTAAGACCAATTTATAACCATGTTCTATCGCAAATAAATGATTGATTGATTGATGACGATGATAGTCCACCACATCTTTACGCCTTGCCAGGTGTCCTGCACATCTCCCCTTTAGCTCACACCCGTAAGCACTCGTGTGTGATTAAATAAGAATAATAAAAAATATCACGTCCTAGAATTTCAATTTAGACCTGAGTTTTTCTATACGAAATTCTCAATGTCAGTCCAGAGTCTGGCAGAGTGCAGCGTTCCCCCCCCTGTAGCTCTAAAAGCCGAACTCATCCCTCTACTGCCACGCGTGTCCCATCGGAATCTGAGCGTAAGGGTAAAAAAGTGCACCTGTGTTTGCGCACACACTTGTGCACTACAATATATCGTGGTTAGCGATAAGTGTACGCGGCTGGTCGTTGAGATCGGTGCGCCGTAATATTATTAAAAGTAAGTTTTGAAGGTGATATTATTTACCGATATACCTACCTACCCTGTATAAATAAAGACGGGTAGGTATTTTCCAAGTAACTGTTTAACGGTTAACGTAACGATACCGGTTGTGTGAGGAGGACGATTCAATTTTGCTTGTAAATGTTTGCATAATGATGCTCAAAAATTGCCTTGGGCGTATACCTGACATGATGATCCCGGCACACAGAACGAAGGCAACCTCATCACACCTATACAGTTATCTCGTGAACAGAGCCAGACTAATACAGAACGAACGAAGAATAAAATGAAACCCCCTGTATGAGCGGGAGACTTTCATCTCACGTGAAGTGCAAAATAATTTATTATTTATGTATAAACACTGTCATGTAAACCACTGGAACAATATAGAGTACTTTGCTACCAATGCCCTCACTAACTCAAAAACAAGGAATAAAAACTAAAACCCGACTATATATCTATAAATAAAATAAATAAATAAATAAATATTTCACAACATCACATACATTGATTTGACTCCGAGATAGGTAGCTCAAGCACCTGTGTTACGGATATCAGAATCAACAGCGGAATTACAAATATATAAAATTATACTTTTCTTTTGTAAATACATACAAACACCCAGACCAATACAAACAGACATGTTCATGCACACAAATGTTTGTACTGTGCGGGGATCGAACCCGCAACCCTTGGTCCAAAGGCAGCGTTCACTACCATTGTTCCAAACGGGTCGTCTATTGTTTTAAACTTTCATAATCACTAACATTAGAATAGTTATTTACGAGATTTCTACCATGTACTTTATTTATTACTATGCCGAATAAAGGAACACATAAAAGCAGTCAAAAACAAGGATAAACAGAAATCAGAAATCGCAGAACATTTGTTGGAATCGGGTCCTAACCGCTGGATTCAGTTTTATAACCCTCAGATAATTTCGACAGAACGTCATTACATACCAAGACTGGTCAGGGAAGCGATTGAAATTACCAAGTACAAACATTTTAACCATGAGGATGGGTTTAAATTGTCAAATGTCTGGAATCCAGTGATTCGAAAATGTAATAACCGTAAAACTCAACAAAGTGTCATTTCACGGCCAGATACTGTGAGTGTTGTGTGTCGAGAACAGGAGCGAGAAAATAGTGAGTTAGTGAACAGTGGTACCGCAGGTGCGCGTAGTAAAAGACTGCGAAGGAGGGTAGACCGTTTTGTCTGCCAGTAACATTTTACCCGCAAAAACTTTAGTTACACCGTGACCATGGCGCTTGCAACAGTGCCGAAATATCGGAAGCTCAAAAATAAGGTACATACATGGTAGAAATCTCGTAAATAACAATTCTAAAACCCGATTACCAAAAAAACATTCTCAAAAAGTACGAAGCAAGAAAATTGTCTCTGCTGCTCTGCTGCCGTGGTCGTATGCCATATTGATTTTATTTTATTATTATAATGTATCTGTTTTGCTACAAAAGGTGGCATACGACCGCGGCAATACAGCATAATAATTTCAGCAGCGACAATTTTCTTGCTTCGTAGTTTTTAGTGTGTTTTTTGGTAGTCGGGTTTTAGTTTTTAATCTTTATTTTTATTGAACATATTTAAAGTTATGTAAATAAAATTATATTATATGAAATGTGCTAAAAAGCTCTTCCATTTGATACCCCACACGTAAACAAAATTATTTTTTCAGTTCCTTACTATAAGTCCCCTAGAAGGCGCTGTAGTCAATTTGAGGTGACGTCATATCGCCTATAACCAAAAAACAATCAAAACGCTTCTAACGATACCTCATTTGTTCAAATATGATAACTAGTTTAGAAGTTATATACCAAAATACATACATACATGCATACAGGTCAAAATCATAACCCTCCTTTTTGCTTCGCCGGAGTCGGGTAATTATACAATATTTGGATGCGTCATTGGATAACGAATCATACGGGTTTAGTAATAAGGTCGCAAGTGAGTCACGGAGAGAGCGCTTTCTCCGCATTTTATGGAATCTGTTACGTCAACTTGTGACAAATCCGGTGATAGGTGAAGTCTTCTTTGGCATTTCCGCAATTTGCGTATATGGAGATCTGAAAGGCGAGACGTAGGCGGCATTTCATTGTTGTACATTTGTATGGAATGAACGTCATTTGCAGTACAGTAGAACCTCGATTATCCAGCCCTCAGTTAAACGGATTTGCGATTATTTATTTATTTATTGGATCACCAACATAAGGTACAGCAGAGTATATAATTATTGCAAAGTTTTACATACATTCTTAAAACTAACTGTCCCTGTAATTAAAAGCAATCACAACATGCATTTTTATTATAAAGGAAGTGAAATATCATCATCATCATCATCGTCAGCCCATTTAAGTCCCCACTGCTGGGGCACGGGCCTCCCTCAATCACATGAGGGGTAATTGCCATACTCACCACTCTTGGCAGACGGGTTGGCGAGGGTTTTGATATAAATGCAGAGTTTTCCTTCTCAGGGTGCTGATGATCATGCCAGCAGCATTACCTTAGTCGCCTTTTACGACACCTCGTGAAATATACAAATACCTATTTACACATAGTAGTTACACTTACTAAAAAGAAAAGAAATCAGTTGCTTTTCAATTAAAAACAATTCAAATACATACTCAAAACAATCTAAGGTCCGTAATTCGCATTAATAATTGATAAAAATTTAGGCAGGCTTAGAAACATGGCATCAAGGTCTGGTAGCTTCTTGGTGAGAGGCGAGACAAACGGACTAATGGTGAACCTCTACCCATACTCGTCCTGCAGAATTTGTTCTTGAATAAGCCACAACGATTATCCGGACTGCCAACAGCTACGAATTAATTCTAACATGAACGTGTCGGAACTGCCAACATAATGAGCTAATGTTAAAGCATTCAAAATATGAACAGCAGGAATCGAAAGAAGATGAAACTGAAGGTCTAGATGTGGAGATCGATGAAGAACCATCTCATGATGAAGCACATCATGGCCTGGAAAACAGGGCAAATAGTTTGAAAAACAAACAATATGTAAGTGATACCTACAGTGAGTTTCACTTTCTGTTTGTTTTTCAAACCTGAAACGAATTCGTGATATCGCAGCAATAAATAGAAAAAAGTGATTTACGTCAACGACAAATACCGAATCATCATCATCATCAGCTCATTTAAGTCCCCACTGCTGGGGCACGGCCTCCCTCAATCAACATGAGGGGTGATTGTCCATACTCACCACAGCTTGGCAGACGGGTTGCTGATGATCATGCCAGCAGCATTACCTTAGTCGCCTTTTACGACACCTCGTGAAATATACAAATACCTATTTACACATAGTAGTTACACTTACTAAAAAGAAAAGAAATCAGTTGCTTTTCAATTAAAAACAATTCAAATACATACTCAAAACAATCTAAGGTCCGTAATTCGCATTAATAATTGATAAAAATTTAGGCAGGCTTAGAAACATGGCATCAAGGTCTGGTAGCTTCTTGGTGAGAGGCGAGACAAACGGACTAATGGTGAACCTCTACCCATACTCGTCCTGCAGAATTTGTTCTTGAATAAGCCACAACGATTATCCGGACTGCCAACAGCTACGAATTAATTCTAACATGAACGTGTCGGAACTGCCAACATAATGAGCTAATGTTAAACATTCAAATATGAACAGCAGGAATCGAAAGAAGATGAAACTGAAGGTCTAGATGTGGAGATCGATGAAGAACCATCTCATGATGAAGCACATCATGGCCTGGAAACAGGGCAAATAGTTTGAAAAACAAACAATATGTAAGTGATACCTACAGTGAGTTTCACTTTCTGTTTGTTTTTCAAACCTGAAACGAATTCGTGATATCGCAGCAATAAATAGAAAAAGTGATTTACGTCAAACGACAAATACCGAATCATCATCATCATCAGCTCATTTAAGTCCCCACTGCTGGGGCACGGGCCTCCCTCAATCACATGAGGGGTGATTGTCATACTCACCACGCTTGGCAGACGGGTTGGCGAGGGTTTTGAAATAAATGCATAGTTTTCCTTCTCTGGGTGCTGATGATCATGCCAGCAGCTTTACCTTAGTCTCCTTTTACGACACCTCGGTAAGAGTGAGGGTGGCCTATTCTACTCTGCCGGGACCACACGGCTAAATACCAAATCATCATCAGCCTATCGCAGTCCACTGCTGGACGTAGGCCTCTCCAATTGTTCGCCACTGTGATCTATCCATGGCTTCTCGCATCCAGCTCTTGCCAGCCATCCTGCGCAGATCGTCCCCCCACCTAGCCTGAGGGCGCCCTACATTACGTTTTCCAAGACGCGGTCTCCACTCCAGAACCCGTTTACCCCATCGGTTATCGGTTCTGCGGCTAATATGGCCAGCCCACTGCCACTTAAGCTTGCTAATCCGGTGAGCAATGTCGATAACTTTGGTTCTCTGCCGGATCACCTCATTTCGGATTCGATCTCGGAGAGAGACGCCGAGCATTGCTCGTTCCATAGCCCGCTGAGCGACCTTTAACTTGTGGACCAGCCGTACCGTAAGTGTCCACGTTTCGGCTCCGTATGTCATGACGGGTAGGACGCACTGATTGAAGACTTTCGTCTTTAGGCACTGTGGTATCGACGATACGAAGACACGACGTAGTTTTCCAAATGCTGCCCAACCTAACTGGATTCTCCTATTCACCTCATCCTCGAAGTTGTTTTTACCCAATTGCAAAGTCTGCCCGAGGTATACGTATTTTTGAACAACTTCGAGGACGGCACCGTGAATTGCAATCGGTTCCGGTAGAACATGTTCATTGAACATGACCTTGGTTTTGTCCAAGTTCATCCGTAGGCCGATGCATTTAGAAGAGTCAGCCAGGTCATTCAGCATCTGTTGTAGGTCCTGCAGCGTTTCTGCCATTGTGACGATGTCGTCAGCAAATCGCAGGTGAGAGACGTATTCGCCATTGATGTTGATGCCACGTCTCTTCCAGTTCAGCGTCTTGAACATATCCTCCATTGCATTTGTGAACAATTTCGGGGAGATGACGTCCCCTTGTCTCACTCCTCGATGCAATGGTATAGGACTTGTTTGCTGATTCTGTACTTGGACGGACATAGTAGCGGCATCATAGAGACATCTCATCACCTGGATATATCGCCAATCGACTTGGCATCGCTGCAGGGACTCCAGAATAGACCAGATTTCAACCGAGTCAAAGGATTTCTCATAATCCACAAATGCTAGACACAGGGGCTGATTATACTCTTCTGTCTTCTGTATAATCTGCCGCACTGTGTGGATGTGATCTATGGTGCCGTATCCGCTCCGAAACCCAGCCTGTTCCGGTGGTTGGAATTCGTCGAGTCTCCGCGCAAGACGGTTCGTGATCACTCTTGAGAACAGCTTATAGACGTGGCTTAGAAGGGAAATGGGTCTATAGTTCTTCAAAAGGGTTTTGTCCCCTTTTTTGAAAAACAAGACGACCACACTCTTACTCCACGCCTCCGGAGTTCTCCCTTCGAAGAGGACATCGTTAAAGAGCTTTTGGAGTTCCCTCAGTACGGGTAATCCTCCAGCTTTCAACAACTCTGTTGTAACGCCATCCTCTCCAGGGGCTTTTCCATTTTTCAGCTGTCCAAGAGCAATCTCGATTTCGCCAATGCTGACTTCTGGCAAGTCTTCGGTGAAATGGCGTGTTAATGTGGCCCTAGAATCCTCATTTTCGGGATCAGGTCGAGATGCATGCGAAGCGTATAATCGGCCATAGAAGTCTTCCACTTCTCGAAGGACCGCCGGCTTTGAAGCAACAACTTCTCCACGTGATGTGGTCAGCTTGGTCAGGTGGCTTCTTCCGAGAGATTGTACGAAAACCTTCGACCCCCGATTCTGCTCGATAGCTCTTTCAATCGAGAGAGTATTGGAGCACCGGAGGTCGCGTCGCACAAGTTTACTGATCTCCCGGTTTAGAGTCCGTTTTCCTGACGAAGTGGACGGTGGTTGCTCACGTCGTTGTCTCATTAGCCCCAAGGTCTCATCAGAGAGTTTTGACTTCCTACCTTTGCGCTGCATGTTACAAAATCTCGTGCCTTCTTCCCTGAGGACTCGAACCACATTTTCGAGGTTCTGGTCAACGCCCGTTGTGGTTTCCACGGCATTGAATCGGTTTTCCAGCTATAACTGAAACTTTTCAGATCCTTTCATGGATTGCAGTAGAGTAGGCCGGAGTCTTGACCTCATCAAGCGGACTCGTTCGGCTTTAAAGTCGATATTCAGAGTGCCTCGGACAAGTCTGTGATCGCTACCGGTGTTGAACCTGTTGATCACGGAGACATCTCTGAATATATGCCGCCTGTCCGCCATGATGAAATCGATCTCGTTTTTAGTCATAGTGTCGGGGTTCTGCCATGTCCACTTTCTTTGGGGCTGCTTCTTGAAGAAAGAGTTCATCAAAAAGAGCCCCTCTCGTTCGAGAAAGTTGACAAGCATCCGCCCCCTATGATTCCTAACTCCAAATCCATGGGATCTTACTACCGATTCGTTGCAATTCTGTACTCCCACTTTAGCGTTGAAGTCCCCCATGACAACATTGTAGTGGGTTTTGGTGGTGAAGTGGAGGGCCCTCGATATGTCATCGAACATTTCCTCCACTTCATCGTCTGAGTGTGTCGAAGTCGGTGCGTACACTTGCACCACCTTGAGGCTGTACCTCTCGGTGAGCTTGATGATGAGGTACGCTACCCTGTTCGACACGCTAGACATTTCCACTACGTTGTCAGAGAGGGACTTATTGACCAGAAACCCGACGCCGCCTTGAGAATGTTGGTCTCCCTCGCGGAAGTACATTAGGTGGCCCGACTCCAAGGTTACGGTGTCCTCGCCCTCTCTTCGGACTTCGCTTAAACCAAGGATGTGCCACCTTATTTTCCCAAGTTCCACCTCGAGTTGTGCCAGATGCGAATCAAGCCGCAAAGTGCGTCCGTTGTACGTCGCCACGGTCAGTTTAATGTGGTGGCCTCCCGTAGCCCGGAGATTCTTCGCACCCCCCGTCCCGCCGTTACCATGGTCGCCACCGTGACCAGGAATAGCGGGACTGCCGGGAACTGGGGGCCGTGGCTGCAGTTTTACTGTCATTGGAGGGTTTGCCCATAATCGCCACGCTGGGCAGGCGGGTTGGCGATCGCAGGACGTGGATTTTTGCGCCAATGACGCTGCTGCCCGTCACTGGCCTGGCGTATTTGCCCACGCCATAGTTATACCGTCGTGGTTATACCGCCATCGGTCGGTCGCCAGAGCCTCGTTGGTAATTCAGCAGGATGCACCACGGGCAGGTGAGGTTGGCTTGGGGCGGGAAGGTGGTAGATCGCCCCCTTACACCCCAAAATACCAAATACTATTATTCAAATTAAACTTTTTATTTTATGATTACCAAATGAATGACCAAACACTATTGTAAATTAATAAATTTTACGAAATGATATATCCATTTCTTAATAAAAACATACTGCGCCGACCCCAGATAACCTGGGAAAAGGGCAGGAGGATGATGATGATGATGATGATATCCATTTCTTAATAAATATTGATTTCCTTCAATATGTATTTGTTGCTTTTAATAAACACATACGAAATGTGCATATGCAAAAAATCCGCAAACCCCCCGCTTTTCTTTATACATTCGATTATCCGGTTTTTCGATTATCCGGTCGCCTAATGACAACACTTCTGTGCGTCCAGTGAAAAGTGGTACAAGTCGACTTATATCGAATTTCTCCTCAAACACAAAAACGTCCTCTATTTTTCTGTCTGATGAGACATGCAAAAAAATCCTCCATTTTCCGTCTGATCAGACAGAAGAATAGGGGATTTTTTTGTGATGAACTAGCAAGAAGGAAATCAAATTCGATATAAGTCACTTTTCACAGGACGCACAAAATTAGTCCGGTTAATCGAGGTTCTACTATATATGTATACATAGGTAATGTGATATATAGACCATACTGAGGCTAATCTAATTCCAAAAGTCTCAACTCACCGCCTTTTTCTCTTCCTACAAACCTCATCTACAAATAGTGCAAAGTATTAACAGTTCGACAACCATTTATATTAAGGTGACGGGTGGGGACACTCGCGACGCCAATCGATTTTAAAAATTAAAATCGATTGGCGTCGCTATTTATAAATTTTACTAGATCTATATTTAAAAAAATCAGTTACAAATGTTGGGTCCAACGCGTACGCGAAAAGATTATTCATGCCAAAAGCGGCCACTTTTGGCGTGTATAATTATTTTGCGTGCAAAAATGGATCTGACGTTTGTGCATGGTTATTTAATAAATAGTATTAGTGTTTGCCGAGAGGTTGTAACCCCGAAATTGTTTAAAATATATGGTTTAGTAGCTAATAATTAAAATCGATTGGCGTCGCTAGTGTGCCCTACCTGTCACCTTAAACAGCATGCTGCTTCCTTATTGCACTTTCATTTATGCACCCTTAGTAAAATACCGACCTAACTCAAAATTTTAATATAGATGCTAAGTGAAAATAGTATCGGCTAAAATCCAGGGATGAAAGGTCATCTAACAACAATTTTGAGCTAAGTAAATAGGTACACTCACATATGAACACGAGATGAAATTTAAAGTGCGTTATTTACTCAAGACTACTCAAGAATAAATTGCAAAGAATTGCTTTAAAAATATCAACAATTTTGAGTTAGGTCGGTATTTTACTAAGGGTGCATAAATGAAAGTGCTATAAGGAAGCAGCATGAAATATAATAAAAGGCGAAAAGATTGTTTGCCCTAAAATTTATGAAAACATCACTTTGCCTCTAGATTTTTTATATTTTTTGGGCCCACTTTTATGTAATAGATTAAATGGTACTTTATACCTGTATCCCTTTACTTTTGCTAAATGCAAGCGTATCCTGCATGATGTTCTATTTAACATGTCATAAAAAAAGAAACCTTCTTTCGCCTTCCAAAGCGCAAGATTTACGCACGAACGTTCCGCTATTTCTGATACTATTGTAATAGATATTTATTTTTTATGTGATAGGTGGCAGATGAGCAGACGAATCGCCTGATGGTGAACAATTGCCGCTGCCCATAGACACCCGTAACACCAGTGGAGTCACAAGTACGCTGGCAACATTGAAACCCCCCTTTCCCCCCGATTGGGTCTCCGGTACCCTCACTCGCGCAGCGAAACACAGCGGTTATCTGTGAGCTCTCCCACGGTGACACGGTGACACGGTTTACATACTTATGTATTGTTTGTGTAAAATTATTATTTGAACAAGAGAAGTATGATTCAATTCAATATTGAATTGAATCGCACTATCTAATGAGCGAAAATCGCTTGCAGCTTGCATAGTTCTAGGTTTGAAATTACGCCATTTTTGTGTCGTGAGTGCAAGCGATTTTCGTTTGAAAGTGGTTATATGCTTATAATAGACTATTTAGTCTAACGTTTGTCGCGAGTCAACTCGAATATCCTTAATTAATTGTTGATGAAATATGATACCGAATGCCACAAGTCTTTGGCTTTGTTATAACAGTAATCTTATTTTAAACCTAGTATTTTGGACAACTTAAATATTGTTGAACGCCCTGATGGTCTAGTGGGTTAAGTACCGGGCCGTGATCTCGGGGTCCTGGGTTCAATTCCCTGGTCGAGCGAAAAGTATGTTTCGAATTTTTCGAACATAGCTCGGATTTGTGATCACCAATCCGCATTTGGCAGGCGTGGTGATTAAGCGTAATCCCATCATAGTCGGCTGACCGGATGGCGCAATTGGTAGTGACCCTGCCTCCTACGCCAAAGGTCGTGGGTTCGATCCCCACCCTGGACAAACATTCGTGCGATAACACTCGTGTTTGTTCAGTGTCTGGGTGTAATATATGTATTTAAGTATATATTTGTGTTCCTCTGTTGTCTGATATCTGTAACACAAGTGCTTAAGCTACTTAGTACGGAATCAGGTTAACGTATGAGATGTTGTGAGAATTATTATTATAGATAGATAGATAGATAGATATACTTTATTGCACAAAAAAAACACAACTTTAAAAGGCATTACAGAAACTTAATTGTACAATTTCGGCGGTATTATCGCTGGAAGCGATTTCTACCAGACAACCTTCAGGCAAAGGAAATTTGATAGTAGAGGAAGGGTAGGTTATATAAGTTATATATTATTATTATATAGTAGCGATAGCTTGATTTCTATGATGGAGGCCTTTGCCCTGCAGTGGGACAGTTTATAGGCTGATACTTTAACTATCATATTATTACCTGATCAAACGAACTTACCTGGAAGTGAAGTTCGATCCTAATTATCCTGGCTTCGTCGAAAAGATTTAAAGTTAACCATGTAGTTAGCCCTACGCGTTTGTATTCACTCGCACATAGTTATTTAGCGTAAGAGAGAAAGAGAAAGCGAATTATCCCTTCTCTGACCCCCACGCAGTCTACCTCGCCATCGCGTCACTAGTTCCCATCGCAATCATTCATTTTAGAGAAGCAACACAAAATTAAACTGGGTATGATTACTGGTTAAGATAAGGGAGGGTTAGGACTTTAAATATTTTCGACGAAGCCAGGAAAATTATGATCGAACTTCACTTCCAGGTAAGTTCGTTTGATCAGGTAATTATCCTGGCTTCGTCTCAAGATTTAAAGTTAACCATGTAGATGTTCAGAGTTTATTAAAATGTTGTGTGTAAGTTTGTCAGCAGGAACGAGTAGAAAGGAGTGAACAAATACAAACATTTGTGTGACAAATTATAAGTATTAATATTTGTACTTCCAACATATGAATCACAAAACGAAGAGAAGAAAAAACTTAATGACAATTTTATAAATTAGTTTCGGAATACACCTTTTATAAAGTTTGGTTTATTGATCTGATCTGACCAACCCGCGGCTTTCCGAATTGAATCGATCTTGATTCCGGCACGGCATGCGGCTGAAGTCGCCGCATGGCGCGTGCTATGAGCACGGAAAATATTGGTGTCGACACCGCTCTCCTCAATCGTTTGTTTTATCCAGCGTCCAAGGGATTAAGATGTTGCTGCTTGATAAGGCCTTTTGTATGTGAGGATCAGCTTTTGTTCATTAGTAGGTCGATGAACTGAAGTAATATTCATATAAGCAATTAGAGTTTCGGTGGGACAAATACATGGCTTTTCTGTAAAAAAAAAGATAAGTCTGAAATAGGCTGGCTTTTACCAAAAGAAGAAGTTTTAATCAAGTCTGTTATGTTCTTATGTCTCGTATGTAGAGAATCATTAGGGTGAAAGTTTGCTAAATAATCGAGCACATGATAGGATCCCATGTTACAGTGTATCTAGGATAGGAAGGTCTTAATTTAACACGCCTTTAAAAAAACTTTTGATTGTCACCGATAATATTTAAAGAAATCAGTGAAATTGCTGAGCGATGATTGTTTAATGTTCCATATGAACTACCGTTATGAAAACAATCACTGATAAAATCTAATAAACCATTAACTGTTACACTATGAACGTCGTTAATGTTTTTTTTTCAAGCAATATTGCCACCATAAATTAATACTGGAATTGTATTGTACTAAGGTGTTTTTGATAGTACCATTGATCTCAACTTTGCCTTTACTGGTCGATCAGCGGTAGACACTTCTGCAGGTGTTCTCAGAGGAAGACCGTTTGGTGGAGTGGCGCTATTGTGGAGGAAGTCTGAGTTCCCGTGTGTATCGGTAGTGGAGTGTCAAAGTGTTCGGTTGGCAGCTATAAAAATTCGCCTCGATAGTGAAAAAACGGTGTTAATGTTTTCAGTATATATGCCTACGGATACGTCAGTGAATCTGCCTGAATTTACGGAATGCCTGGGTGAAATAAGTGCGATAATTGAGACAAACAACATCGAGTCGGTATTTGTACTAGGGTACTTCAACGCACATCCCGGTGAGGAGTTCTCGCGAGAACTTTTCATTTTTGCTCAGAGCAGTCATGGTCGTGTATTGATGTAGATATGTTACCCAGCGATACATATACTTATGTGAGTGAAGCACACGGCTCTCGCCGCTGGCTCGACCACTGTGTAGTAACAAGCGCGGTGCGTCAAACTGTACTAAACGCTTCAGTTTTATATAACAATGTATACTGGTCAGATCATTATCCATTGTTAGTTGAGTGCAACATCAATGGAGTCCAGTCAAAGCCTGTAACCATTACTCAACCAGCAAGTAATAAGGTTAGGTGGGGTGAAAGGGATAGTGTCCAAATACAAAATTATAGTCAAGCTTGTAATAGCAGGTTACGTTTATTGGATTTTCCATCAGATTTTTGTAAATGTGCTGATAAATTATGCTCCAATGTCGATCATAAGACTAAACTGACAGCTATGTACCAAGATATCGTATGTATACTAAGAGAATCAGCTGTTAATAGTTATGTTGTAAGAAAAAGACAGAAACATAAATATGTAACTCGATGGAATAAACACGTGAGTGCCGCTCACGGGTAGGCTCGGTTTTGGTATCAGTCATGGTTACAATATGGCAAGCCCAATTCTGGTTTTGTTTATGATAAGATGCGTGACTCTAAAAAGTATTTTAAAGCTAAATTAAAATATTGCCAAAATAATGAGAAGCAAATTAAGTTAGACATTATTGCTCAAAATCACAAGGAGCGGAATATTAGAAATTTTGGAAAAATACCAGTAAACGGAGTCCGTTGCCGAGCGGCCCCGCGAGCGTGGCTGGTTTATATGAGCCACGAGATATTGAGAATGCTTTCCGCAACCACTTTAAAGTGGATTCTCCCCTGCCAAGCGGACCGCGGATGCTCGGCGCTGATTTTCATGGCGTGGACTTAACGGTCAGATTTTCAGCTAGGGAGGTTGCCTACATAATTAAGCGAATGGTCAGAGGGAAGTCAACAGGTCATGATGACCTCAGCGTCGAGCACCTGAGATACGCTGGTGTGCACCTGCCACGAGTTCTTTCAATGTTTTTTAATCTTTGCATAAGTCATTGTTACTTGCCGGAAGACCTGATGTTCACCCTCGTAGTGCCCATTATAAAGAACAAAACGGGGGATGCCTCGGATCTATCCAAATACAGGCCTATATCCTTAGCCACTGTAATAGCAAAGGTAATGGACGGTCTGCTTGATAAAAAGTTAGGTGAGCACACTAAAAGTCATGATGCACAGTTTGGTTTTAAAACCGGGCTATCTACAGAAAGTGCCATCTTCTGTGTAAAGCAGACGGTCCAGTACTACACTGCTAGAAAAACCCCAGTATATGTCTGTTTTTTGGACCTGTCGAAGGCCTTCGACTTGGTCCCATACAATTTACTCTATGAAAAGCTGAGTTGTGAAACTAGTTTGCCACCAGAATTAATTTCCATATTTAAATATTGGTATGATAACAAACGGAACTGTATAAAATGGGCTGGCTCGAAGTCTGACGTGTATGGCCTGCAATGCGGGGTGAGACAGGAGGGGCTGAGCTCACCTAAGCTGTTTAACCTGTTCATGAACAAGCTAATTGAGGGGCTCAGCAGCACTTATATAGGTTGTCATGTGGGTGGGGTATGTGTTAATAATATTAGTTACGCTGATGATATGGTGCTGCTGAGCCCATCAATCGCAGCGCTAAGGACATTAATATATATGTGTGAAGAATATGCAGTGACCCATGGACTTAAATACTCTCTTAAAAGTGAATTCATGATGTTTCGGTCTGGTACAGCAAGAAGACAACGTAGTGTACCTCCTACTACACTAGGAGGGGTTCAATTAAAGTTACCCAATTTAAGTATCTGGGTCACTGGCTCACTGAGAACATGTCAGATTCTGTTGATATCGAGAGGGAGCGTAAGGGAGCGCTGTGTGTCCGATGTAATATGGTGGCTCGCAGGTTTGCACGATGTAGTAAACCAGCTAAATTAACGCTTTTTAAAGCCTACTGTCAGACTTTCTACACTTGCGCACTGTGGGTACACTTCATGCAGCGGGCATACAGCGCACTACGTGTCCAGTATAATAACACGTTCAGGATGTTGTTTGGCCTGCCGCGGCACTGTAGCGCTTCATCCATGTTCGCTAAGGCGCGCACAGATGGCTTCCACGCAATAATCAGGGCGCGCTGCGCATCACTATGGGCGCGCGTGCGCGGCAGCCCCAACAGCATCCTGAGCGTGCTGGCCGAAAGATGGTACTCCCCACTACTGCACCGCTGGGTGCAGCTACACTCCCCGGTGTGTCGCTTTTCATACTTGTAATACACTACTGATATCTTCTGCAATAGTAGGTACTAACACTAAAATAAGTTCATTATGTTACTAACACATTTTATATGGATTGAAGATCTGAAATAGATGAATATTTAATTTAATTTAATTTATTGAAATATACTGACAGTTAGACTGTAAATGTATGTTAAAATGATTAAATAATTTGAAAATATAAATAAGTCGAAGGCACCTAATTCCGATTTAAAAAAACCTAGTTCCAACTTATTTGGTTCCTAATTCCGAGTAAGCAAATTATAAAGAAAAAGGAGATAAGGAGAATGATACATCATGTTCAAATATTAAGTATATTTATTTTTCTTAGTTTTCAAATGAGTCGCAATCGCTTTTCTTATATAACTAATAAATGGCACAAACATACCGTATGCACTTTAATTATTATATTACTAGCGGCCGCCCGCGACTTCGTCCGCGTGGAAAAGTAACTTTTTACCCCCCTTTCAACCCCTTACAACCCCCTTTTCGCAATAAAAAGTAGCCTATGTTCTTTCTCAGGGTCTAGATTATCTGTATACCAAATTTCATTTAAATCCGTTGAGTAGTTTTGGCGTTAAAGAGTAACAGACAGACAGACAGACAGACAGACAGACAGACAGACAGAGTTACTTTCGGATTTATAATATTAGTAAGGATACAGAACGTCCCACGGCCATGCCACATTGTAGATAGAACGCTTCACTTAAAAAATATATTATTTTATTTTTAAAACAATTTAAACTGCATTCATAGATTTTCAAATAATAAGACGGTTGAACTGTAAAAAATACCCTGTAGCTGTATCATACTTATGGAATGGCTTCATCAAAAATATTATATTTTCTAAATAACATATTATGTAGTGTCAGAAATAAAAGGAAGACTATACACCACTATTTTTTAATTAGTACAAAGAATTTAAGGGTAGTTCATATACATGTATATGATCATTTTGCTCTAAGACACGTATGGTGAAATATGAAAAGAAAAATCGCCCTTTATATACAAAAGTGATCAGCTGATTGGTGCAATTTGTATGGGGAGATGGATTTTTTTTTCATATTTCACCATATGTTTCGTAGAGAAAAATGAACATATTCATGTATATGAACTCCCCTTTAAATCTTTGTACTATTTAAAAAATAGTGGTGTATATGCGGGTTAAATTGTTTTTGAAAATAAAATAATGTCATCTTTCAGTCAAATGTTCCATCTACAATATTAAAAGTACTTTCCGTCCATGTGACATGGCCGTTTAATGAATAACATTATTTTAAATTTAGACGAAAAATCAACTAATCTCAATGAAGCACTATTTAAAACAAATAATATTATTTGCAGAAATATGTTTAAAATTCTTCAGTGACTAGATATAAAATTTTGTCACATTGTTTTTTGTTACCTAATAGATTTATTTTTAATTAAGATTAAGATAGTTTGTACTTCTATTGTTTTATTACACATCTAGTTAAAAAAAATGTTTACTTTCTAAGAGAGTCTCAATATAATTCTTATTCTGTCAATGAGATGGAGTAATCAATCTTAATTATTAACACTTGAACACCGATATTTATGGCCCATCTTGTATAAAACTAAAAGTCATCTAAAACCACTCAAAACATTTCTCTTCATCCATTAGACTAATGATGCTGTTAATTTTTTGGCAATATTTAGAGATCAAAATACCAAATCACACTAGTAATGAGGAATGATACCATACTATCATTTGGATTAACTAACTTACTTATTTTAAATCAGTCTTAAAGACCAGGTAACAATTAAATAGGGCCTAACACATTACCAAAGAGAGCTATGTAGATTCATCCGACGTAGAATCACCAAACAATTTGCTATAGGTTTTCTTAACTCTAGAAAAATTTCTCATGTCTTCATCATCGCTGGGTGACTCAAACTCAGTTAAGTAAGTTGGATTAGTTCTTCGATGTACTGGTAGATTGTTGTTATTTACTAGTTCCATCTCAGTTTCTTGATCTTCTTGAATTTCTTCAAGGGTAGTTGTTTTTGTTAATGTGCATCTAGGTTTTGGTAATCTTTTTCCTTTTTTCTTTCTTTTTTGTGTCAATTTGAGCTTTTCCAATTTCTTCTCCTCTTGCTTTTTTAATCTCTCTGCATGTCTTTTAAGGATCCCCTCAGTTTTTTCTTTCTTTTCTTTTTCCATTCTACGCTGATATTCTATAAATTCATCAGCAACCGCAACGGTTGGGGTAAGTTTTTTAGTTTGTCTAGTTGACGCTTTTTTCGAAGATGTCGGAAAAAAAAACGCTGTCTTGAATGGAGTTGGAAAATTTGGTTTCTCATTAGAGGACGTGGTTTCATGTATAAGCATATCATTTGTACTCCTTTGTGTGGTGTTGTCAACAGGGCTAACAATATCTAGCGCTAGATCACTGCTTGGTTGCCGTATGTTTTCACTAGATAACGGGAAATTAAGAGACTTGGAACAACATGGTTGTGACAAATCCACACTGTCACGTATTTCCTTATTCGGCGTAGTGGCTTCAAGTACTACTGTGTCATTTGCTTGCTTTTGGCAAATACTAAAGTTGCGTACTATGTTGCAAATATCAAGAGATGTATCACTGCTTGACTGCCGTGAGCTAGCCCGAGATGATGGAATATGTAGGGTTCTAGAACAACAGGGTTGGGATACGTCTTCAGGCAAATGTTTAAGTGAGCTATCCACTTGCAAACTAATGTTGGAATCATATGAATATCGCCTAGATAGTTGCTTCTGCGGCGTTAGTGGGAGAACAGTATCTGTTTGGGGGTTTTCATTGCTCAAGAGGGATCCATGATTAGGGCTGAGAGAAAATATGATGGTCCCGTTTGAACCTATTTCCATATTAAGAGCAATATCTGATACATCACAATCTCCTATATTGTTTACAATCGTTGTATCGTTGAAAATAGGAGTAAGTAGTTCTTCTTGTTGAACTTTGGTCCAGAATTCAAATAAACATTTATATTTTTCTTCACCTTCCCACTTGTTTCCAGACTCAAGAAAAAGTTTAAGAACTTCTGGCGCTAGTCGTTTCTGGAACTCCTCAAAAAAAGTATTACATTTGGTCGTGGATAGTTCCTGTGCATTATTAGTATTAGCTTCGGTATCTGCTTCCTGAGGAATGGCCTTTGAGAAGTTAATATTATTGACATCAAACGGATAGATTCCAGCGCTTTTGAAGCTACTTTTTATCGTATCCACTTTAAGGCTTTTTTCAAAACATTTTTGTACTTCCATAGCAAAGTCTGTTCGTTTTAATTTGCCGTAATTATTATTAACTCTGAATTCGTGAACAACGTTTTTCCACGTACCCTTAACAGGACGGAAAACTCCAACATCCAATGGCTGTAAGATATGTGTCGAATTTGGTAATAATGCAACGAGTATTATTCCTTTTTCTTTGCAGAAAACACTAAGTGGCAATGAAATGTGTGAAGTATGGCCATCCATGAAGAGGGCGACTGGCATTGTTATTTTGTTTTCTAGTAGCCATTTATAAAATACATTCGAGATATATTCATAAAAGGCCTCCATGTTCATCCACCCTGATTCTGTGCATCCTATTCCCCATGTAGGTGGTACCGTTGACGGCAAATTTTTCGGTAGGCGTTTGTATGGATATAAAACCATAGGCGGAGCTATCGTACCGCCTGCAGAAACGTTAACTAAGACTGTTAAACATTCGTTGTCATCGTTAGCAACTCTGTTATACACACGCTTGCTACCCTTTTTGACTAAGACATCTTTTTCCTTAGGACAGAGAAAAAAAGCCATTTCATCGCAGTTATAGACTCTCGATTCATCTGCTAACACACATAATAAATTATTTGCTTCAAAATAACTTCTAACTCTATCAAACCAACTGCGTACATCTTGTTCAGTTATTTTGTTTCGATGAGTTGGCAAAGTTTGTGCTACTCTCTTTGCAACAGTTGGATGTCTTAATAAGAAATTAGCAAGCCAATGTTTACCTGGAATTCCATGTTTAAAAGTGTTTGGTCTGTTTAAATTTTCAACCAGCTTCGCCACTCCTTGCTTCAATTGCTCCTTAGAAACTGGGAAACCGTGTTTTCCTAGATAATGGATCCAATCAACAATTTTCGTTTCTTCGAGCTTTGTGAGTACCGTTTTTCTGCCGGGTACATCACCACAATATTTTTGATCACGTTTGTCTCGTAATGTCGTTTCTGGAATATTATAACGCCTGGAAACTTTATAAACGCTACAGCCATCATTTATTGTTTTAATAGCGTTTAGCACATCCTGTTCCGTGTATTTTTTTCTCGGCTTCATGATCTACGACAAAACAACTAAGCGTAAGTTTTTTAATAAAATATAAGAACAAGTACCTATATTCGATTCAAAAGAGAAAATCACACAAGAGTTATATGTAATACTTAGTAGCAATAATATTTAGTTAATAAATTGAGTAAGATTATGAACATCCTGTATTTAACATATATTGATACCACGAAATTAGGAAGTCATATAACTTTATTCCGATTTAAATACATCGGAAAGGGTTTCGGGATACTAAATCAAGTTTTCTTATTCCGAGTGATAAAAAGTACACAATTTTTAGATCAATTTATAATGCAGTATTCCTTAATTACATTATTATTTCAAAAATACATAAAACATACTGTGGATTATATCAGAAAACATTGCTTACTTAAAATTCTGTTCTAACAATGAATAAAAAAAAATACCGAAATAGCCTATCTTTTATCTGCGGTAACTAGCAAATTTGAGCTCTTAGTGTACCTCGTAATTAGATTTATATAATTAAATTGTACTAAATGTGATCATAACTTAAGCTTTGTATTCGGAATCACAATACTGACTTCAAAATCAAAAAAATAAAATACCTCTATTAAATTGCAATTGCGTGGTATACATCGGTAATTAGGAACTGGCAAAATATTTGGCTCCTAAAGCGGTGGTTTTTTAACAATTATTTTCTGTTTAATTGATAGTAAAAAGTACTAGAATTTTAAGTATTTCTGAAAAAGTATATTATCCTTCTTAAATTGAAATTTTAACAAAAACTCACAACAGTATAAAATTATTATAAAACGCTATTCAAAAAATCGTGTTACTTACGGGCTTATGGTCCGTAATGTATGGAGCGCGCGGTCAAGTCAGCTGCTAGCGTGAAACTGACCAATTAGCTTAAAACGCACACACGTCAAATCATTGATCGATCAAAGTCCCTTAGAGACTAAAATATCTTATGAATTAAGTGAAAATACCGTTATTCTAAATACATCGGAATAAGGTGCCATTTCAAGAACTCCTCGGAAAGGGTGCCTTTACCTTAAGTATAAATCTCATTTCTCCGTTACTCTTCGGTATTAAAAAAATACTGGATAAGAATTGGCCTTGCACCGGTGTGCATTGTTTTACAGTTCCAATGTCCTGTAAATGTTTGATTTCTTTTTCAATCTTAATTGAATCGGTTATACTAAAATGTTGATTAGGGTAATCGTCTGAACTTTGAGCAGGAATATCAATAAAAGGAATTCGATAGCCTGACACAGCTTCGAGAATTACAGGATCATTGGTTATGTTGCGCCAAGCGTTATAAAAATGCAATAAGCGACCAGCATGTACCTCGCTATTTAATTGGCCGTCGGGTTGCGAGGGCGCGTGATGGCACTCTGCGGCTGACCCGGCGGGGGCGGGTTCCGTCGTGCAGGTGGAGGTGGAGGACGTCACTTAAAGAGATATGTATCTCTTTTCCGATCTTTTATAGGGTCAATAAATGACTTTTCTAGCAACGGTGTAATCAATGACCGCCGGGTTTCAGTCTCTGAAAAGTGAGAGTCTGCGATAATCTTGCCAGCATCATTAAGAACTCGAAGTACCTCCGGAGTTTCCATTTTCTTAGTGAGCAGGCCTGTCATTACTTTGCCTAAAGCAGAAAGCGCATAACCAAGCTGCCCCTGTTTATTGCATACTCGAACGTCTCGATTTCGAGATGTCTCCGTTAAAACCGCGGATATTTCCGGATTTAAAATCGGAGGTTTTGCTAGAGGCATATTTTTTGGGACTAGATACTTCTTAGTAATACCATCTCTGGTATCTTTGGTAAGACCTGATTTTAAGATAGGTTCCCATCGTTGGGAAATATCATCTAGAATGTTCTCGCCCCATTCAGGTGTATCGGTGTGACAGTCCCCTAAAACGCTAAGCAAGTCTGGATCGACTGTAGGAGCAAGCGGAAGCATGGGTGTGGTGTCAGGGCAAAATGAGGGTAAGGCATCAGGGCAAGGCTCCTGCAACGGGGGTAGTTCCATATTGGTAGGCAATAAATCAGCAGTCTGCTGTACATCACTTAGCTGTGCCAGTTCCTCAAGCATTAATTCCACTGGTTGCAGACCTTGGGAACCATCGACATGAAGCGATGGAATTGGTGGGGCACCAAACTCATCGATTATATTATCCTCATCACGAGTCATTTCATAGTATGGAGTATGATAACTTCCGTCGTCATGAAATTCATGTTCTGTAAAAGAAACATGGGTTAATGCCTGTGAATACCGGAATAATTACATCCGTATAATGTGGATGGTATGCTAATAAGCTACCGATTGATGTTTTAATAAAAACAAAAAATACACTACAAGTAAGTAGGTATGAAAAAAGTACAGTTAATTAATATCTCGTATTAACGTTTGAAAAGACCTCTGATCAATATCTCGTATTGATTCGGGGCAAGTGTCTACTGTCTAACATCTCGTGTTAGATCGGAGACTTCCAGGCGACGACATGAAAATAACACTTAGTTAAATTACACTATAAATACCTTGATTTGGTAAGTTCTCCATTCCTTTTTGATAACGTTTAATTTTTCTCCTTAGTTTTTCTTCAGATTCACTGTGTCTTTTAGACATTATTAAATGGACGTAATTTTTCTGTTTTTTTTTTTACTACGTGCGAATGTCAAGCGCGCACGACACAGAATGATTGCGCTAGCGATGGGAACTAGTGACGCGATGGCGAGTTAGGCTGCTCTTCCTCTCTTACGCTAAATAACATTGTTCGCGTGAATACAAACGCGTAGGGCTAACTATGTAGTTAGCCCTGTAGTGTAAGATTATCCTGGCTTCGTTTCAAGATTTAAAGTTAACCACATGGTTAACTTTAAATCTTGAGACGAAGCCAGGATAATCTTACACTCACTAGTGACAAGTCCTCACTTTGGTTCGGGGTATAAAATATATATTCGTAAACGGCAAAATTTCGTACTAACTTTGAACCCTCGTCTTAACTCTTTGGGTGGTGAATTTGCAAAGATCTTTTCTTAGTGCTCCCCTACGCCACAGTAGATAAATACGCTAAAGTAGTATCGACACTCCGCCATTTTGGACAGAAAATTACCTACCGTATAGGGTTGTCCTCTTACTTTTGTAAAATATTATTCTTACCTTGGGACTACTGGTTTAAGTACCGGGCCGTGATCGCGGGGTCCTAGGTGCAACAAGGATCATCTGGTGCGTGTTAAATTAGAACTATTGATATTTCTTAAGAGATAAGCATAATACTAGCATACACTATTCGTGCACAAAATGATTCCTAAAGTTGCAAAAAGCTACGCAAAGTTACATAAAATTAGACATACTACTCATAACGTTAACGTTTTGTTTCGTTACTTGGAAACCACGTTAAGGTATTGGTCATGCCCCCAAAAATCATATCACAAAATCCGAAACCATTTTTTGATAACATACATAATAATGTATCTACTTATTTTCTGTACCAAAATAAAGTAAGCGGCACTCGAGTAAAACTGACAACCCTGAATTTAGTTCCTACTATTGTACTCCGATGGGACCTTAGAATCCGATGAAAGTGTGCGTCTGTGTGCGTGCGTAATCGAGCGTTTGTTCGTAGCGTCCATACTGGTTGCGTATATATCTACTGTGCCTACGCTATAAAAGGAACTCCAATGCAAAATTTCAGGACACACAATTCGTTCAGTTGCTGTCTCATTTTAAAGTTAACGACTTACTTCATAGTAAACAATTTGGGTTTACCAAGGGTAAGTTAACCACTGACGCAGGAGTTGCACTTATCAAGCATATTTTTGATGCATGGGAAAACAAACAGGATGCAATTGGTGTTTTCTGTGACCTCTCGAAGGCGTTTGATTGCGTTGAGCATCAAACATTGTTGTTGAAGTTAGCTCACTATGGTGTTCTTAATAATGCATTAAGTTTGATAAATTCTTACTTATCAGATAGACTTCAGAAAGTCAGTGTCAATGGAACTGACTCTTCAGGCGCCCCTCTATTAATGGGAGTGCCCCAAGGATCAATATTGGGACCTCTGCTCTTCCTAATATACATAAATGACCTCCCTTACTTTGCCCAAGATCTTTGTGAAGTAGTGTTATTTGCTGATGATACCTCGTTGATTTTTAACGTTGACCGTTGAAAAGATACGTTTGACGACGTAAATGACACCCTCTCACAAGTGCTACATTGGTTTACAACTAACAACTTGCTTTTAAATGCCAAGAAAACCAAATGTGTAAAATTCACTATGCCCAATGTAAAGCTGGTCAACACTAACGTCGTTATGAATAATGAACACATTGAAGTTATTAATTCGACAATTTTCATAGGTATTACACTGGATGCCAAACTGCAATGGAAGCCACACTTGGCAGCCTTGGCGGGAAGACTTAGTTCCGCCGCATATGCGGTTAAGAAGATCAGACATCTGACTGATATTGAAACCGCGAGACTGGTTTATTTTAGTTATTTTCATAGTATAATGTCATATGGTCTTTTGTTGTGGGGGTCGGCGGCTGAGATACAGACTATTTTTGTATTGCAGAAGAGGGCCATCCGCTCCATATACAACCTTAGGCCTCGCGATTCGCTGAAAGAACTGTTTAAGAATATCGACATTTTAACTGTAGCTTCCCAATACATTTTGGACTGTATTTTGTACGTGCGAAAGAACATTGATATTTTATCTGAAAAATCTGATTGTCATGGTTTTAACACTAGAAATAAACACAAGCTCGCGATTCCAAATCTGAAGCTCCAAAAGATTAATAGTTCATTTGTTGGTCAAAGTATTAAAATATACAATAAGTTGCCACAAAATGTTATTGAGTTACCAACGCATAAATTTAAATCCCACGTGAAAACCTGTTTAATGAGTAAAGGATACTATAAAATTGTAGATTACTTAAATGATAAGGATTCATGGACATAATGACCTCCGTGCCTGCACACATGTAGTAATTTTATAAATATTTACTGGAATCATTATTATTATATAATTAATCAATTTTAATAAATTAGGCTTAGCAGCATTTATTATTGTATACAAATTGATTAGTATTGATTAATCAAACAATTGACAAGATAACCACCTACTATTGTACACCTCGTCCTGCAGTTTATTAGTATTGGATTAAGTACTCTGTGACCTATGAGGGGAACCTAAGTAGTCATGCTCACTCAAATGTCTCTGAGGTGGTGGAGTTATGTGGCGGATCATTACATTCCCTCTAATATGGTTGAGTGAAATGATGGCTGACACATACGTCATACTTGTGAACCGGTGCCACCTTTGGGGACTGGTCCGCTTCGGTTTACCTTATATTTAGCTTTTAATTTGCTTCATTCTCTTTTGTGTTGCATTAGACTGTATGACTTGGTATGAGGATAATTAACCATTGTAAAAAAGTTGGCGATTAAAAAGAGTAACTGGCGAGTTTCTTGCCGGATCTTCTCGACCAGAAACAACTTTCCGAGCCGGTGGTAGAATCGCATTATGTTTATTTACTTTTTTTAGTATATTCTATGTATCAACATATATATGTATTAACATGTAAGTTATTAGATAAGTACTTATAAATAGTTTTAAATCATTCAAATGTATGACGATTTGTAAGTGCTGTGTACAAGCCTATGCAAATAAAGAATTATTTGATTTTGAAACACTTTGGGAGCGTCTCTTGCGCAAAGTAATGTGTTTAGAAAAACATGATGTTAAAAACCTCAACATCATTTTTAAAGACCTATCAATAGATATCCCACACGTATAGGTTTGATGAACAATATATTTTGAGTTTCAGTTTCAAGTATCAGGAGACCCCCCCCCCCCCCAATTTTTTTTTATTTTTTCCAATTTTTGTGTGAAAATCGTAATACGGTTAACAAAATACATCTATTTACCAAGTTTCAATAGTATAGTTCTTATAGTTTCGGAGAAAAGTGGCTGTGACATAGGAAGGACAGACGGACAGACATGACGAATCTACAAGGGTTCCGTTTTCTGCCATTTGGCTACGGAACCCTAAAAAGCACGGTGTATAGATTTATATTATTGATGATTGAATCTAACGTCTGCCACGCGTCTTTGTGTTTCCGTAGTCTATAGCTCTCTTATGCAGAGTACCTACATCGGAATATTGTTGCAGCATTTTCGATCAAACACAACAGTTTATTTAGGGCTTTTGGTTACTCACTTACTTTTTTAACTTTTCTTTTAAAGAAAACCTTCAAGAAATGTGCGTGTTCCTTTTTAAAGGGCCATAACGTACTTGCGACTTTTCTTTTGTTTCGTGCGTCCACGTGACTTTTTAATGTTATGGAAGAGTGAAAAGCAATTACGCAAACAAAGAAAAGTTGTATACTTTAATTAAAAGTTAAGGTGACTGTGTATCGTCACACCCTGTTATACAATGGTCAGCTGGTCATGTAACTACCTACTTAAAGTGTGCCAGTATTGTAACATCATCACTGTTGAGGCACGGGCCTCCCACAATCACATGAGGGGTAATTGCCGTACTCACCACGCTTGGCAGACGGGTTGGCGAGGGTTTTGATATAATGCAGAGTTTTCCTCCTCTGGGTGCTGATGAACATGCCAGCAGCTTTACCTTAGTCGCCTTTTACGACACCTCGGTAAGAGTGAGGGTGGCCTATTCTACTCTGCCGGGACCACACGGCAGTATTGTAACATATTTTATTATATTACTAGACACATGTAGCTGAGAGATCCCCCCGGCTCTCAAACACAGCCAGACCCGAGTCAATTTAGAAAAGATACTGTACTGTCTTATGAAGTTACATATAAAAAAAAAAGCTTCTTATCTCTAGATTTCGAATGGATTTTGTATATCTAGATACCATTAGCTCGGGGGTGAGAGAAAACATCATGAGGAAACCGGCTAGTCATATTTGAAATGATTCTAAATGTGTAACCGTTGCGAAGGTTAGCCGGCAGTTCACATTAATTAATAGACTTTCCCGAATCCTTGATCATAGTCCAAGCGTGACCAAGAGGCCTAGACATTGAATTGACAGCTTTGAACGTAACTGTGAAACACACGCTAATAATAGGAAGAGCAAAATATAACATGAAATTAATTAATACACAAGAAAAAGACTCGTTACGTATATAACAAAGTCACTTTAGCTCTCATTCCCTATGCAACCTACGCTTACAACCTGTACGGATAAAGAATGGGATCAGATTTTTTTTTTTTTTGTTAAAAAAATATTAAGTACATAGCATAAAATTACATTCTACCAAACTGTGGAACAGTTTGTCGGCAGTAGTTCTAGTGGGCACTTAATACTAACACAATTTCATTATATACTACAAATATAGATTGAGATTAAACAGGTGACACATAGCGTTTATTTATGTTTTATGTTATGTAATTATATATTAATTCGGTTATATTATGTATACACACTTATTGTATGGCGGCGCATCTATTCACTTCTCGCTGGCACACTATTTGCGTCTATACTCGCACTCGTGGGTGTGCGAGCGAGAAGTAAATAGATGCGCCGCCATTTCTGATCCCATTCTTTATCCGCAAAGGTTGTAAATCTTTTAAACTTATGGATTTTGATGCGGCTATTTAAAATATGGACTAATTAAAGGGGAAGGTTTAGTTATAAGTCAATTATAATTGTAAATACTTAATTTTATAATAATAATTCTCACAACATCTCATACGTTGACCTGATTCCGTACTAAGTAGCTTAAGCACTTGTGTCACAGATATCAGACAACAGAGGAACAAAAATATATACTTAAATACATATATTACACCCAGACACCGAACAAACACAAGTTTAGTGTTCATCGCACGAATGTTTGTCCAGGGTGGGGATCGAACCCACAACCTTTGGCGTAAGAGGCAAGGTCACTACTAATTGCGCCATCCGGTCAGTCAAAAATATATACATATTGAATCCGTTTAACACCGGGGCAGACAGCTATACAATAATGTAATAATACTTTAAAATAAAATGCCTGTAGTCGACAAAATCTGTACCAATAGGGACTCATTATAAGATAATGTGTCGAATTATTTATTATTGCACTACGTATCTACATTTTGTGTAAATTCTTGTAAACTTCTATGTTTTCTACAAAAATCGTCTTAAAAGTTTCAATTATTTTAAAGCAGCTAAAACGCGCAGGCACGTGATCTCTGACGTCACGAGCCAGCTCTCAAAAAATGCTCCGTTCCACTCAGTGAAGCTCGGAGAGTTTTTAAAAATATGATTTATTTATTTAAATTTTAAACAACAATCTAGTTCAAATTATCAATTGTAACTATGCAGATTTTTTTAAAGTTAATAATGCTTCTGTGTTTACAGATTTATATTAGCAACACTTGAGACGGTACAATGTACAAAATAGATTTGTTGATAATTAACTTTTTTATATTTTTAAAATGGTCCCACAGCCTCGGATTTTTCTATTTGAACATGGTGACGTCATTTCATTTTTCTTGTGTTTTAGTCACGTGGTCAAACATGGAGATAGATAGATAGATAGATAGATACTCTTTATTGCGAAACATACAAAACTTAAAAGCTAGGTATACAGAGATACAATGTACAATTTAGGCGGTCTTATCGCTGGGAGCGATCTCTACCAGACAACCTTCAGGTAAAGGACATTAGATGGAAGAGGGGAGGGTGGTGCCATCCTTTTGATTTTGAATATTGATTAAGTAAATTTATAGTATAAATACATATATCTAGATAATAAATAAATAAATAAACACGTTATCATACACTAATATATACGAATGTTAACTTACTATAATACAATATAACCTACACAATTATATAAAATTATATAAAATATACTACTATAAGGTTATAATAATTAGAGATTTAATAATTTTACCAATGATATTTTTAAAAAATCACAGTATATTTTAATATAATATTTGGGTTATATTACTTAGATAAGATAATCATTTATTATCAAACTGTGTTACAATTGTTGTTAGAGCATTATGGTTAGTATTAACAGTTGCCCGCTTCGGACGTCCTCGTGTCAGGGTTACAGATCAATTACTAAAAACCGGCCAAGTGCGAGTCGGACTCGCGCACCGAGGGTTCCGTACAAACCTGCAAGGTTTACAAAGTTCGTTCATTACGACAATCGAGTCATAACTATGGTATTTTTATTGCAAAATGAAATTCATAATATTACAATGGGGAAAGATGGAGGAGCATAAATTTAAGACAAAGATCTCTTTATCGTAATATAAAGAACGTCTCTCGCATCTATTCACTTCTCGCTCGCACACTATTTGCGTCTATACTCGCACTCGTGGGGTGTGAGTATAGACGCAAATAGTGTGCGAGCGAGAAGTGAATAGATGCGCCGCCATTTCTGATCCCATTCTTTATCCGCACAGGTAGTACACGTGCTAAAGCACTCCGCCACACTAACCCTTCCACCCGCACTACTAGGTAGCATGCCTATTTGTAGCACTTGCTAAAAAGTAGCATGCTTTAAGCACGAATAAACACCTGTAACAGTACCTTAACAAGCAAAACATTTTCACTGTCACTGCGAGGTAAGAGACCAGTTGGCGGACTTTCTTCGTCCCCATTCGGCCGTAAGCGGGCCGAAGTTCAAGTGCATTGGGCCAGCTTAACCTCTCTGCCCTAGCTCGTTTTCAAGTAGTGAGAAATAAAATACATTTTAGCGGTGGTTGGCAAACACGATAGAGAGATTTGATTTAGAATACCTACATTATAAAGAACAATATAGAGAAGTTTGGCCATGTGCCTTGTATAACAGATCTTTTAATACAGTTGATCCATTTAATTGTAATCATATTCTGACATACAAGAAACAAGTGAGGGATCTGCTGTACTCGGCAAAGAGACATTAAATACCAGTTTTATTGTTTTTTTTTCTATTGTTATTATAATTTATTTCTATTTTTTTTTTCATGTATCAATTTTTATTTTAATTTAGACTAGATGACTTTTCATTACTCGTATTTTAATCTTATAATTTTTGACATATAGGTATTTGTAATTTTATTTTTGACATATATTATTGTAAATTAATTCATTATTTTCTTTTTTTTCTTTTTTTTTGGCATGTTAATACGTTTGTGTTATATTTTTTATATGGAAACTTCACTGATTTATATTTTATTATTTTTTAATTATTTTAAATTTTATGTAATTGTTTGTTTCCCAAAGAATAAATAAATAAATAAACACTTGTTTGACGAGTGTACTTATAATAATAGAGATGACGGCTAAATATATAAATTATTCAGGGACGATTTTTGTAGAAGTACTGGAATAAGAATGAATGATATTCATAATGTAAATACAAGTAATTCAATTCGATTCAATTCAAAATGTATTTATTTCCTCATGTACACTTCTATGATCATAAATGATCTAGAATCTATACTAAGTAACGTCCACATTTAAAGACCCAAGCGAAAGAGGCGGACGCTCGATATAGGTCTTAGAAAAGACCTGTGTTACGAATCGCCAGGCCTGCCTCCTCGGCGGGACGTGTGCACGGTGGGTGGTTCAGTTTTCAACAGTGCTTAAGATGTCTATAACATATGAATAGATGCTAAAATATAACAATGTAAACAATTAAAAATTTAATTAATTAAGACGTGGATTAACGGGACTTTTGCCTTGTCCACGGAAGCCGCTTGTTACCACAGATGAAATGTAACTATAGAATTTATTGCTTTGGCTACCAGGGCTTTATTGATGAATGTCCAATAAACCCTTGTTGGCTAAAACGGTGTTATAGAGAAGTTTTGACGTTTGCACAAATGAACAATATTTTTGAAAAAAAAAAAGATTTAGTTAACAAAGGTTTAACAAACATTTATGAGTATGGTCGTAACACAGTATAACAATAGCCAGGGAAATGTCTTGTTTTACTGTGTTTGTAACGTAGCTGAAACGTCGAGAAAAAGTAAGTACAAAGACTCATGGCAATGAGCAGTTTTCCAGTAGGTATTTTCGGGTGGTTTCTAAAAGCAACACCAGATGACGCTACTCTCACTATCAATTAAAAGTTCCTTTTTTGTCTGTGATAGATAGGAAATATTTGATAAACCAACCATCATCATGACATTTACGGTCCTGCCATGTTTAACTTTATTTTACCCATAAGAAAATAGAGATTAAAAGTAAACAAGTAAAATACATATTTTACTTGTTTATGAAAAGTTTCGTTATGAATCACTCTCTGTCATTTAAAATGTACATAGCACTAAAATACATATTAACTGCGAAGTATTTAGATATTTAATGTAAAAAACCTAAAACAATTTTCCCATAAATTAGGGTCCACATGAAATGTCATACCTAACATTTACAGGGACTGATTGCGCCATCTAGCGAATCACTAGGAAATTTATAAATACTTACTGGAAAACTGCTCATTGGTGTCATACATAATATCGTGAATTTATAAAATATGACATAGTCTGCCACGAGTTTTTGCGTCTAGCTTAGTAGGAAATGTGGAAGTATGGGTAATGATTAAAGTGGGGCATAGACGAAACTAGCTTATGAGACATTTATTGCAAAGATTCTTGTAAATACCTCAAGGAAAGGAGGTGAGAAAGATAGTATGCGATACCAGCTTTTAAATCTCCCTATCTCCCGGATTGGGCCTCCGTTACCCGCACCCACAGGGAAATACAGCACAGAAGCTGCTTCATGCTGGTTTTCTGTGAACCCGTGGTAACACTTCAGTCGAGCTGGCCGACTCATGCTGAAGTGTTCCTGTTCCACGGTTAAAGAGAAACAATACAAGTGTTTTATATAAAACAGATCACAATCTAACTGACCCGATAGCGACTTCATGGTCGTCAGTTCAATTCCCAAGCTAAACAAGCATAACATTTGTTAAGGGCGTGTTCGTATCTATTGTGTTACTTTCGCTACTTTGCGCCAGTGATAATAATAAGAAGCGCTTGGAGTGGACGCAAATCAACTGTTTTTATGACCAAAAATCACACACAAATGGCTATTTGTCTAAATCTGGCTAGACTTGAGAAATCTGATTTATGTGATTGGACTTTTAGGTGGGGTAGGGCACACTACATCGATTTAAATTTTTATCGACTAAACCGGAATTATTTTAAATAATTACGGGGTTACAACCTCTCGGCAAACATTATTAAATATCACGCCAAAAGTGGCCGCTTTTGGCGGTAATTCAAATTTAGAGTACTAATCAGACCCGTCCCCGTGTGGTGCCCGGCAGAGTAGAATAAGCCACCCTCACTCTTACCGAGGTGTCGTAAAAGGCGACTAAGGTAAAGCTGCTGGCATGATCATCAGCACCCAGAGAAGGAAAAATCTGCATTTATATCAAAACCCTCGCCAACCCGTCTGCCAAGCGTGGTGAGTATGGCAATTACCCCTCATGTGATTGAGGGAGGCCCGTGCCCCAGCAGTGGGGACTTAAATGGGCTGATGATGATGCTGATGAATCAGACCCAAAGCAGAATATATTAGTATTATATACTTACATTTTATATATTTATGACAAATTACAGTGCAAAACTTACCTTACCTTGTTAAGACTTATATCAAATCGCAGGTCCTAAACATCACAATTATTGTAAAACAAATACATTGGAAAAAAAAATCAGACCCAAAGGTTAAGTATCAGTATTTAATCAATAGTATAAGTGTTTGCCGAGAGGTTATAACCCTGAAATTGTTTAAATTACATCAGGTTTAGAAGCTAAAAATTAAAATCGGCTGGCGTCGCTAGTGTGCCCTATCCGGCACCTTAAGTCCAACCTGAAACATCTGATTATAGTAATAGTAAAGTAAAGTAACAGTCGCAGGGCAAACGCTTCCATCATGGATACCAAGTCATTGCTACTATGATGGGATTAGGATTAATCATCACGCTCTTGCCTAATGCGTATTGGTGATCACAAACCCGAGCCATGATCGAATAATTCGAAACATACTTTTTGCTCGACCCGGGAAACGAACTCAGTACCCCGAGATCACGGCCGCGTACTTAAACTACTAGACACGGCCCTGGTACTATAAATTACTAGATTTGTTATGTCTTATTTCTAGTAGTAGAACTTATTCATCAAAACTCGGATTACAAAATAAAACCTCACATGGACTCCCAACTACTAAATTACCACAAATCTCTGTGGAAAACCGTACGCCTGGCAACCCTAATTATACCTAATTATATACAAAAGCAGGATACTCTAGGACTAAAATTGCTTAACCCAAGCTAGCTAGAGAGACCCACACTATCCCTCTCATACCTAACGAGTATCAACCATACCATGTCAACACTGAAAGCAATTTAATTTAAGACCTACATTTGATGTAAGCTTTGCCTACATGGAACAATAAAAAATATGAATACCTCCATCTAAATTACATTTTACGAGGAAGGTACTCAATGACAACGCCAAAGTTGCGTACTGCGGGCTGTAAACAAGTAAACAATTACTAAGTATTTAAATATTAATAAGTGTCAGTAAAATCTTTATGTACACGAGAACTACTGCAACTGACTACAACTACTGAGAAAATTGTAATTTGTAAATTTACTTTAAATAAGTAAATAAAAAAAAACCGACTAATTTGTAAAACTAATCCTTACATCACGGCGAAAGGTCGTAAGTCCAGAGGTGATTGCCATGCGTACCACCCTAACAACGCAGGTTACGTCGGCCTCGGGTTATCCTAGTAGTGTTGCCAGTTGCCAACTTTACCTATTTTTAGGTGGATCTACCTACTTTTGCGTTTGATCGACCTACCTACCTTCCTGTGCAATTAAACTGCCTACTTTTCAAATATTTTTATAAAACTGAATTTGATGGTGCGCAAAATTGTCGTCTGTACCATTACGACCTTAGTCTGCTTAAGCAGTCAACTAAATGAAGTTTTAGTTCATCATAATCTATATTATGATGACTGATGTCGATACGGAGGCCAGTGATGCACACGCCTGTGGAGAAGAGGCGAGGAGGTACCGAGCAGACACTCCGCGAAAGCGTCGAAAAGTGTTAGGTATAGTAATCGAGCATGTGGAGTCACATGAAGTTACCCCAGTTGTACATACTTCTATTTAAACCGGCCTTATGTTTAAGACACAGACATAAACAAAGGAAAAGGGTGTATTTTTCCATATTGAAAAATCTAATTTAAGGGATTTACATCCCTTAAATTAGATTTTTCATTAGTAGGTAGATCTACCTACTTTTGGCACTTCATCTACCACTTTTTGATTTTTTGATTTTAGGGTTGACAACACTATAACCTAGCCCGGAAGTAGGGCTCTCCAGGGTATATAGCGCCCCGGATTCAGTGTATCACGGGAGTGTTTCCCGAGGTTCCGAGCGGGACGGTTCTCTGGGCGGCCCGGGCCGACTATGCGCGCGCGTCTGCCTAGCTTCCCTCTTGTTTGGGCCACCAGTTGCGTTTCGGGTAGCCTCGGAAACACGATTAGTTCGAAACATTTAAAGCGCCTGTGATAATTGAAAATTTCGTAATGTAAGTAGAAATTTTTCACTTTGTTTTTTAAGATGTCTAAACCAATTTTTGCGTGGGCGTCATAAGTTTTTTAACTTGCTTCATTAAGCATTAAGTATCTAATATAGGTTGATAATGTGAAATTAACCAATTAGGCAACCCACCTTTTTGGGGGATTTCGTTAGTCAGATGAGGTCAGTAAAATTCGGGGAGAGGTTTATATTTATTTATAAAAAAAATATTGCACTTTAATTAGTCAATAGACGAACTTAATGCTAAGAGGTATTATATACCAGTCAACTTTTGTTTTCGATTCTATGAAATAAATGTTGGTGATAAAAAAGGTTTACATGTGATTATTTGAGCAATACTTACGTCATTGTTAAAAAATGTTTTGCAGAGCGAAAGTTATCATAGCTGTTGGAGGTATTTTAAGTGATTTTCTAAGCTTAGCAACTATGATATTAAAAATTGGTGTAACTTCTGGATATGCTAATTGATGTTTATTGATTGCGAAAATTTAGCACAGCGATATATATATTTTTTTGGAACTAATGTCACGTATGCAGCCGTTTTAAAATTGGCCCATTTACGGTTGCACTTAGAGACGTCAAATTAACTTTTATGGTTACTTAAGAAAAAAAATGACTCATTTCAATCCGCATAAAGACTTTGGAAGAGCAGCGTCGAGGTGATCCTCTGAGTCACTCGACATCATGCTGAGTGGAAGCATTTTCAGCTCTTTATTTTTAATCATTACATTACTTATCTCGTTTTATTTTACTAATATTAGCTATATAATTGTACTGTCTGTGTACCTGTAATAAGCACTGATTAAATCATTTATCTATTTATATAGTATATATAATTTATTTAATAAATATTAATTTACCGTGGGAGAGCCAAGCTTCGGCATGAATGGGCCAGCTCGATCGGAGTGATACCACGGCCTCACAGAAAACCGGCGTGAAGCAGCACTGTGCTGTGTTTCGCTGCGTGAGTGAGGGTACCGGAGACCTAATCCGGGGGATAGGGGGAGTTTAAAGGTTGGCAGCGCACTTTTGACACCACTGGTGTCGCGGGTGTCCATGGGCGGCGGCAATTGCTTACCATCAGATGATCCGTCTGTTCCTTTGCCTACCTATTACATAAAAAAAAAACTGTAAGCTTAATTGACATTTCTAAGTGCGGCAGTTAAAGCTTCCGCGAAAATGCAGGTGTAATCTAAATCTATTAAAAGCGAAAGCTGACTGAATCTATCAACGCAGTGGGGTAGAAACATGTTCCTTTTACAAGCGTAGGGGAGCTCTAAAAAACTATTTTTGCATATTCAACAGTACCGCGGGGGTTCAAAGTTACTATGTTGTCGGTTAAGAAGTAGGAAAATCAAGTCCCGAAAAAGGGTGAGGGCGGTAATGAGCTTTTCATATATCTCATTTTTTACATAACTACGAATATTTGTGGCACCATCGTTAATTCTTATATCTGTAAGCTTTAGAGTCTTGTCGTCTGATAAAACAAAGATTGTAAAAAGTTTGATGCAATAACAAATAAATAAATATTTCACAACATCACATACATTGATCTGACTCCGAGATAGGTAGCTCAAGCACCTGTGTTACGGATATAAGAATCAACAGTGGGATTACAAATATATACATATAATACTTTTGTAAATACACACAAATGTTTGAACTGTGCGGGGATGGAACCCGCAACTCTTGGACCAAAGGCAGCGTTCACTATCACTGTTCCAAACGAGTCGTATAATATATAGTATATTCGTTAAATACACAAAAAACAACCTTTTTAAACAACATAACATAGGCCATTTTTTTTTCGCAGTACCATTGCTAAGATCGAATGAACGCCAGATTGTCTTAAAAAACATAAGTAAATATATTTTTGAATCGATAAATGTTCGATATTCAGTTACAAGTTATAATAATAATAATAATTCTCACAACATCTCATACGTTGACCTGATTCCGTACTAAGTAGCTTAAGCACTTGTGTTACAGATATCAGACAACAGAGGATCACAAATATATATTTAAATACATATATTACACCCAGACACTGAACAAACACAAGTGTTCATCGCACGAATGTTTGTCCAGGGTGGGGATCGAACCCACGACCTTTGGCGCAAGAGGCAGGGTCACTACTAATTGCGCCATCCGGTCAGTCTTAAAAATATAAACATAGGGATATAAACATAGGGATATAAACATAGGGATATACTAGTATCAAACATTTGAGTGAAGAGCATCTTATTTCTTTTGGCAAGCCATCAAAGTATTACTACCTTATTCTACGGGCAAGCCCCTCGTACAATCAAAGCTTGTAGTATCGAGTCTCCCTACTTCCACTCTTCCTTTCTTGACCTACCATAACAGCTATTTAATTAACTAACGCGCCCCAAATTCTAAACAATTTGAATGAAAACGCAAAAAGTGACAGTTTTTTCCACGTTTTTCCTGTTCCTTCTTTTTTTTATGGGATAGGGGGCAGACGATCAGACGGATCACCTGATGGTAAGCAATTACCGCCGCCCAAAAACACCTGCAACACCAGAGGAGTCACAAGTGCGCTGCCGACCTTTTAAAAAGGAATACGCTCTTTTCTTGAAGGTTTGCTGGTCGTATCTGTCCGAGAATACCGCAGGCGATAATTCATTCCATAGTTTTGTCGTACGAGGCAGAAAGTTTCTTGAGAAACGCACAGTTGAAGACTGCCAACCATCCAGATGATGTCGATTCTTCTATGAAGATAGTAAGCAAATGCCAAGTAATATACTCGAATATATATATGTAAAAATGGATAGTGGACAGTCAAAATCAGTCAGTCCAATTAAAAATCAAAAAAGGGCATGTTTTCGGGTGTTCACTCGGAGCTAGGTGGCTTAATTCAAAGCCGTCCCGTAACGAACGAGAATATACCTGTCGCATCCAAACAAAGGACGTATGAGAGAGAGGGAAACTCCAATCTGCTTTAAATTAGGCCCTTTGAGGCCTTAGCACGAACCGGACTTTAAGAACGAATTGGAGTTCCCCTTCCTTTCACACCACCTGCGTGTGTCCTTTGTTTGGATGCGACGGGTTTATTCATGTTTGTTACGTCTTCCCTATTGTAAGGCCCCTGTTAGCGGTATCATGTCACGAGAACGCTGTGAGAGAAAAAAAATGTTATTTTTCTTTTCAAGTATTTAAATATGTATTTTAAAAAAAACTCTAGTAATCGCCACAATTGATTTTGTGAATTGACTGACCGGATGGCGCAATTGGTAGTGACCCTGCCTCTTACGTCAAAGGTCGTGGGTTCGATCCCCACCCTGGACAAACATTCGTGCGATGAACACTTGTGTTTGTTCAGTGTCTGGGTGTAATATATGTATTTAAGTATATATTTGTGTTCCTCTGTTGTCTGATATCTGTAACACAAATGCTTAAGCTACTTAGTACGGAATCAGGTCAACCTATGAGATGTTGTGAGAATATTATAAGACAATTATAGTACAATCAATATAAATCTAGTGGCGGCGCCTTAACGCCCTAAAAAAGCCGGCAACACATCTCCACTCCCTCTGGTGTGGCTTTGGCGTTACTCGCTTGCTCATTTCGTGCTCCAGAAACGAGCTCATAAGCGCTTATAAAAACCTAATCTGAAACCGCCCTAACCGATATAGCACCCTTTAATTCAGGGAGTATAACAAACATTGCTAATAACACAATACATCTTTTATTATAACAGACTGTATTGTTATTAAAACAAAAGACTGCTATAATAAATGGCGACTTTCTCATGTTGACAAGAGGCCTTTTCATATGTGACAATAAACTTCGTCTTGACGTAAAAGGTGAGATAGTGTTACCTGATCTGTTCGAGATGGTATTCATTACAAGACTTTTTATATTATATACTTAACTGGCGACCCGCCCCGGCTTCGCACGGGTTCAATATTATGCATTAAAGCTAGCCTTTTAGTAACTCTATCTATTTGAAAAACCGCATCAAAATTCGTTGCATAGTTTTTAAGATTTAAGCATACATAGGAATGGACTGCGAAAGCGACTTTGTTTTACACATTTCAGCTGAGATTAAATTAAAATAGCTATTAATCTAAGCTAATTAGTGATGATAGTCATACTCATGGACCCTCATCATCATCATTTCAGCCAATAGAGTCCACTGCTGGACATAGGCCTCCCCCAATGTTCTCCACACAGATCGGTCCTGTGCCGCCCGCATCCAATGAAATCCCGCGACCTTCACCAGATCGTCGGTCCACCTTGTGGGGGGTCTGCCACGGCTGCGTCATCCTGTATGTGGCCTCCACTCGAGGACCTTTCCGCCCCAACGGCCGTCTGTTCTCCTCGCTATGTGCCCTGACCATTGCCACTTGGGACATGCAATCCTTTAGGCCATGTCTGTGACTCAAGGACCCTACCTCCGTCTATACTCTAAAGGATTCCTCACTAAGTTTTACCTACATAACCGTCGAACTAGTGGGGAGAAGTTCATGATTGGATTTAGTCCTTCAACCTCCAAAAGGGCAAATAAAGTGAAAATTACCAAATGATTTGAGATTTCCTCTTTTAAATTTATTTTAATCGGATAATCTCTGATAAATACTTCATTTTTTTCCATAGCAACGTTTCTTCTTTTTGTATCGTAATAAAGCGATTCTTGCAATACAATAACTTCTACATTACGTTTCCATACCATACCTACCTACACATATTTCACGGTACATAGATATGTATTATTCCCATAAACAAATAACTATATCAAGCGGCCGCCAAATAATTTCCCCGCTTTCGGGGAAACTGCACCTCCACGGAAAACATTACATGTCTATGTGTGTGTGTCGCCGCGTGATTTTTGCTTCCATTTTGACAAAGCGCTAGTATGAAGACATTCCTTCTATAGGTTATTATTCTAAGACTAAATCTATGCTATAGCGCTGTCATTCTTTACAAATCGGACGTTATACCATAGATTTATCCACGGAAAGAGATGAGTCGAGTTTTTTTAGTGGCTCTGCTAACTAACATAGTTTTATAAGTTGTTTGTTACTAACATACTAACATTTTATATGGGCCATGTGTCTTGAAATAAATAATTTTTATTTTTATTTTACATTTATTTTTTTTTTCGCATGGAAGGCGCGGTCTGATCTTCTTAAAATTAGGTACTGATAAGTACCAACTAATTAATCACTTCCATTACACATCCATATTTTTTATAACTTAAAAAATATTTGTATATTTCTCATAACAAATAACTTATTTGCAAAAAGATCCTCTCACATTTTATTATATAACCAATTAGTCTTTAAGAGGCTTATAGGGGCGCTTTAACATCGAAACGTTAAAGCTTTTTAGATAACATCTTACAATATCAGTCAAGGGTTTCAAGGTACTTAATGAAGGTAAAAAAAACACTAATAATAAAATAGCAAAGTAGCTTTCGCTGTTTGCCCCTGTTTAGGTTTAGATCTTTAAAAGTACGATCAGCATCAAAAGTAGCTTAACACTTTAGTACCATGTCAAAGTAACATTTTTACATACCCCTTAGAAACTGATTAGAATAGGCAGAACAGATACTTTGACAAGGTACTAAAGTGATAAGCTACTTTTGATGCTGACCGTACGCTTCGGATTTTTTTGAAGTTTTTGAAAAGATATAGTGATTCAAGAGGAAGGTGTATGTATATGTATATTTATATAATACACTCATAATATTACACCCGTGGGTAGGTCGATATAAGTAAATAAATTGAGGCAACATCGCATGACTGTTTCATCAACAAACATTTGTGTTGGAGCGGGAATAGAACCTGCGACCTTTGAAATGAAATGAAATGAAAATTGTTTATTCAATTTAGGTCCATACAGAACACTTATGAATGTCAACATGTTTACCACTGGTTCGGAATGTAGTTTTCTGCCAAGAAGACACCAGCAAGAAACTCAGCAGTTACTTTGCGTCTCAGGCGCTCCACCCACTCACACAACAAACAAACAAACTTGCTTTGCTTTTCCAAAAGTTAATATATTGGCTTAGATTAAATTTAATCTAAGTATGTACTCTCAGACAAACTCGTATATTGGTAAAAAATTAAGTCAAATTGTTTTATCAATTTTTTTTGTATTACTCGTAAAAGTTGTTGAATAAAATTGTGTTTTCCAAAATTTGTTCCTTGAATTCTTAGTGCAGATAAATTTTTATACTCTTTTGCGTAGTCGTTATTAGCAGATAATTATTTAATGACATACTCTTCTGTTTGCTCCTCTTTGCGCTAAGTATACCTACAGATTCGACCAATTTTAATCCTATACTAAATCTAAACTATAGCGATGTCATTCTTTACAAATCTGACGTTAAACCATATATTTATCCACGGAAAGAGATGATTCGAATTTTTATTTATGTGATAGGTGGCAGACGAGCAGACGGATCGCCTGATGGTGAGCGATTGCCACCGCCCATAGACACTAGTGGAGTCTCAAGTGCGCAGGACTCACGCAGCGACACAGCACAGTGCTGCTTCGCGACGGACATTCATTCCGAAGCGTGGCTCTCCCACGGTCTCCACACTGAACGTAGGATACGTTTGTAACCCTCGGTGGGCAAGGTCTCACTTGGCTGCTTTTTCCCTTTCCCCTCCCCTGTCATATAATACAGCGACGTCCGTGATTATTTGTGTTGACACGGGAAATAAACTGGCGACCTATGTGTCTCGGCGCTCACATCACTACCCAAGCTAAACTTCACGTTTCTTCGATAGAGTAATCCACGTTTTCAACAAGGTCTTGTAAGATATATCTTCGTGACAATGAGGACGTGGGCGAAAGCTCTAACACTTTTGTACTTGAACTTAGTCGTGCAAAAGCTTCAATATAATGCCAATTTGTCGTGTGTGTGCCATGTACTTGTCCTGAGGTTGTGAAAGTTTTCTACCTTACTTATTTATTTATTTATTAAACAAACAACATTTACATTAAAGTACAGTAGTCCCGCAAAGTTATTTGCATACCTTGCCTGCGGGATCACGAGTCTCTAACTTAAAAAAAGAAAATAAAAATACTTATATGCTACTCTAAATTAGCTAAAAAATATGTTTTAAGTTTTCTTTTCAATTTATTACTTGCTTTTGAATATATTATTATTATATATAAGACCGGCGTGAAGCAGAGCCTGCGCTGTGTTTCGCTGTGTGAGTGAGGTTACCGGAGGCCTAATGGGGGGGAAGGGGAAAAGGTTGGCAGCGCACTTGTGACTCCACTGGTGTTGCGGGTGTCCATGGGCGGCGGAATTGCTTACCATCAGGTGATCCGTCTGCTCGTCTGCCACCTCTCATATATATAAAAAAAAAACGCTTCGGCATGAATCGGCCGGCTTGACCGGAGTAATACCACGTCCTCACAGAAAACCGGCGTGAACCAGTGCATGCGCTATGTTTCGCTGCGTGAGTGAGGGTACGGGAGGCCCAATTCAGGCGAAGGGGGGGTTAAAAGGTAAGCAGCGCACTCGTGACACCACTGGTGTTGCAGGTGTCCATGGGCGGCGGTAATCGCTTACCATCAGGTGATCCATCGGCTCGTTTACCACCTATATCATAAAAAAATACACTATAGTGTAGTAGCTTTTTGGAAATTAAAAAAAAGAAGTGTGTTATAATGACCATCAAAAGTTCGATTTTGTACAGTCAGCGTCAGATCAAGTTACCCCCCTGCAGTGGAAAAATAGCCTTTGTGCGCCAGACATAAGGACGGTCCATATGTCAATAAGGGTAACTTGACGTGTAGCCGTGTTACATTAGGCAAAAATGCAATGCGTACGTGAATGATCGTTGAGATTGGCTGCCGTAGCCGTAATCGGTCGGAGGATATTATTATTATTTATTATTGATAAGTCTAGAAAGCTATTAAGGCGACGCAGGTAGGACTAACTAGCGATACCAATCGATTGTAATTGTTAGCTACTAAACCGGATCTATTTTAAACAATTTTGGGCTTACAACCTCTCGGCAAACACTTACTATTTATTAAATAACCATGCACAATGTTGGGTCTGCTTTTGTACCAAAAAAATTTTCGCGTTCACGTTGGACCCAACATTTGTGCATGGTTATTTAATAAATAGTATAAGTGTTTGCCGAGAGGTTGTAAGCCCAAGATTGTTTAAAATAGATCCGGTTTAATCTAAAAATTAAAATCAATTGGCGTCGCTAGTGTGCCCTACCCGTCACCTTGCATGTCACCGATTTTAAATGTGGGAGAGCCACGCTTAGGCATGAATGGGCCGGCTCGACCGGAGTGATACCACTGCCTCACAGAAGACCAGCGTGAAGCAGCGCCTGCGCTGTGATTCGCCGTGTGAGTGAGGTTACCGGAGGCCCAATGGGGGTGGCAAGGGGAAAAGGTTGGCAGCGTACTTGTGACTCCACTGGTGTTGCGGGTGTCCATGGGCGTCGGAATTGCTTACCATCAGGTGATCCGTCTGCTCGTTTGCCACCTCTCATATATAAAAAAAAACCACGCTTTGGCATGAATGGGCCGGCTTGACCGGAGTAATACCACGTGCTCACAGAAAACCGGCGTGAACCAGTGCATGCGCTGTGTTTTGCTGCGTGAGTGAGGGTACGGGAGGCCCAATTCAGGGGGGGGGGGGGGGGGAGGGGTCTTTAGTTAAGCCCGTCCGTTAGGTACCCGTCACCTTAACTGATGAAATTTAAAATGTATAATCATTAGCAATCACGATTTCGCTTTTCACAAAAGTTGACATGGTCATTGTGAAGTGGTTAGTTGGGATCAGGCAGATGTCAATGACCTGTGATACGACCGTCGAGTTAGTCCGGGCGCGAACGTCGAGACATGCTTAAGGCGACGGGTAGCCCTAAGCGACACCAATCGATTTTAATTGTTAGCTACTAAACCGGATCTATTTGAAACAATTTCGGGGTTACAACCTCTCGGCAAACACTTACTATTTATTAAATAACCATGCACAATGTTGGGTCTGTTTTTGTACGCAAAAAAATTTTCGCGTACGCGTTGGACCCAACATTTGTGCATGGTTATTTAATAAATAGTATAAGTGTTTGCCGAGAGGTTGTAAGCCCAAGATTGTTTAAAATAGATCCGGTTTAATCTAAAAATTAAAATCAATTGGCGTCGCTAGTGTGCCCTACCCGTCACCTTGCATGTCACCGATTTTAAATGTGGGAGAGCCACGCTTAGGCATGAATGGGCCGGCTCGACCGGAGTGATACCACTGCCTCACAGAAGACCAGCGTGAAGCAGCGCCTGCGCTGTGATTCGCCGTGTGAGTGAGGTTACCGGAGGCCTAATGGGGCGGAAGGGGAAAAGGTTGGCAGCGTACTTGTGACTCCACTGGTGTTGCGGGTGTCCATGGGCGTCGGAATTGCTTACCATCAGGTGATCCGTCTGCTCGTTTGCCACCTCTCATATATAAAAAAAACCACGCTTTGGCATGAATGGGCCGGCTTGACCGGAGTAATACCACGTGCTCACAGAAAACCGGCGTGAACCAGTGCATGCGCTGTGTTTTGCTGCGTGAGTGAGAGTACGGGAGGCCCAATTCAGGGGGGGGGGGGGGAGGGGTCTTTAGTTAAGCCCGTCCGTTAGGTACCCGTCACCTTAACTGATGAAATTTAAAATGTATAATCATTAGCAATCACGATTTCGCTTTTCACAAAAGTTGACATGGTCATTGTGAAGTGGTTAGTTGGGATCAGGCAGATGTCAATGACCTGTGATACCACCGTCGAGTTAGTCCGGGCGCGAACGTCGAGACATGCTTAAGGCGACGGGTAGCCCTAAGCGACACCAATCGATTTTAATTGTTAGCTACTAAACCGGATCTATTTGAAACAATTTCGGGGTTACAACCTCTCGGAAAACACTTATACTATTTATTAAATAACCATGCACAATGTTGGGTCTGTTTTTGTACGCAAAAAAATTTTCGCGTACGCGTTGGACCCAACATTTGTGCATGGTTATTTAATAAATAGTATAAGTGTTTGCCGAGAGGTTGTAAGCCCAAAATTGTTTAAAATAGATCCGGTTAAATCTAAAAATTACAATCAATTGGCGTCGCTAGTGTGCCCTACCCGTCACCTTAACTGATGAAATTTAAAATGTATAATCATTAGCAATCACGATTTCGCTTTTCTTAAAAGTTGACATGCTCATTGTGGACTGGTTAACTGGGATCAGGCAGATGCCAATGACCTGTGATACGACGGTCGAGTTAGTCCGGGCGCGAACGTCGAGACATGCTTAAGGCTACGGGTAGCCCTAAGCGACAGCAATCGATTTTAATTGTTAGCTACTAAACCGGATCTATTTGAAACAATTTCGGGGTTACAACCTCTCGGAAAACACTTATACTATTTATTAAATAACCATACACAAATGTGGGATCCAACGCGTACGCGAAAAATTTATTACCGCCAAAAGCGGCGTGAATTAATTTTTCGCGTACAAAAACATTTTTAGGAATCCTATTCTAATGCGTAGTATTCACTGCAGAGTACTCAAACGACTTTAGATGTTATTTAAGTAGGTACCTACATTTTATTTATTTTACCTATTTTTTAACTTTTCTTTGTATTTATTTAAGTAATAATGTTCTATTTTGTTTTTTTTTCTTAACAGCAGGATTACCGTAAGCGAAAGCCTGAGCTATGGCGTAGTATTCACCTGCTGCTGAGATATAAATGACATTGGCTGTACTTTTCTAAGTAGATAGCTAGCTACCTTAGCATTCATATTTGTTTTGATTTGTCTTTATTTTTTTTTATTTAATTAGGACGTTTTATTTTGTTTTGTAATTTTTCTTTTTTTTCTTTACAATAGGCCTAGCGTGTGTGCAAGCCTTTGTTACAGCGCAGTGCTCACCGCTGAGATGAAAATGACTTTGTGTGTATACAAATAGGTGGCATACGTTTATTTTTTGTTTTTATTTTTTTTTGTCTTTGCAACAGGTCTACTATGTGCGGAAGCCTAATGAGATGTAAATTGCTTTTTTAGTATTTAAGTTTATTTGATTTTTAATTTTCTTTTTTTTTATAACAGGCCTACCATGTGAGAAAGCCTAATGAGATGCCAATTGCTTTTTTAGTATATAAGTGATTTTGTTTTTTTTAATAACAGACGTACCGTGTGCGGAAGCCTAAGCTAAGGCGTAGTCTTCACCGCTAAGAAGTAAAAGTAAAAACGGTGCGTACGCATTGGTGAAAGTAACTACTGATGCTAATTAGAAGTTATTCGTGATTTTGTAATCCGACACAGTTTCATGTGAAACCAAGTTCATTCATGCCCATGGATTTCCAATGAGAAGGGGTGTGAATTGATGAACCTAAAAACCTCCTGTTTAAAAATAAAATCTAAAGAAATGCTAAGGTTTTTTAAGGTTCAGTGGCGCCACCAAGAGTGTTACTTGTACTAATAAAAAAATAAGATTATAAATGAAAAATTGGTTAAGTCATTTAAAATAAAAAAATGGTTGCCTGCTAGAAAATGCTGTTAAGCATTAAGTTCGCCAATTGTACTTTTCACTGCGTGCAATAGAGAATAAATGAATAAAAAAAAATTGTCATTTTTCAAGCTTATTTCGCAAATATTTTCATTTAATTTCGCCATTCATGTTACATTCTAGCAAGATTAAAAAAACTGTCCACTAAAAGTTTTAATCTCTACCCGTAAAAGGGCTCTTAAAACTAGCCTCTATAAAAAGCAATTATATCTCCAAGCAAATCCAAGTGTAAGGTTTTTACTGCATTTTTGAAATTAATATTAGAGGTTAAAGTACGAAATAGCCGTTTTGTATGGTGATTTTCTTAGAAGTTGTGTTTTCCATATATATTTTTTAGAATTTGCAATGTAAATACTTTATTTATTTGATTTACTAACTATTACTACTAAATATTACTACTAAATATTACTACTCCATAATTAACTGTGATTTAATGAACAAAAGTAAAGGACGTGTAGGTAGTTTTTCAGAAAAAAGTTATTTTTAATAAAAAAAGATGTCATTGATAGCAACGTAAATTATGCCAAGTAAAAAACGGTAAATTTCAAGATTTTTTTTTGCATTCACAATACAATAATATTATCTTATCTTTATTTATTAAAAAACTTTTAAAAATATAGTCTTAAATCAAACTAAAAATTGTGACTTTATGCTTATTAAAGAAGTTATACCTACATCTTATTCTGTCTAGAAATTTAACGGTAATCTTATACTGTGCAAATAAACCGGGCCAGCTACTCATTCATACAAACGTAAACAGTCCGAAGGCTTTCAAATATATGAGTTTCGTTCCTATTGTAGTAATTTAAATGAAAATTAAAGTCAGAAATGTTCTATATTTTTTTATGTGATAGGTGGCAGTGACGAGCAGACGGATCACCTGATGGTAAGCGATTGCCGCCGGCCATGGACACCCGCGACACCAGTGGAGTCATAAGAGCGCTGTCAACCTTGAAACCCCCTTTTTCCCCGGATTGGGCCTCCGGTACACTGCGGTACCCGCAGCGAAACACATCACAGTGGTGCTTCACGCCGGTTTTCTGTGAGGCCATGGTATCACTCCGGTCGAGCCGGCCCATTCATGCCGAAGCGTATCTATTCCACTGCGGCTGTTTGAAAATAGAACATTACTGATAATAACTACAGAAACTATTTTATAGAGTCACAGGTATCTTATACCGCCTAAATTGTATATAATTTCACTGTATACCTAGCTTTTAAGGTGACGGGTAGGGCACACTAGAGACGCCAATCGATTTTAATTTTTAGCTACTAAACCGGATCTATTTTAAACAATTTTGGGGTTACAACCTCTCAGCAAACACTTATACTATTTATTTTATAACCATGCAAAATGTTGGGTCCGTTTTTGTACGCGAAAAATTGATTCACGTCAAAAGTTACCCCTTTTGCATTTGTGCATGTTTTTTTTTTACTTTAGATAGGTAAGCGTTTGACCATATTTCACCTGATGGTAAGTGATAATATGGTCTAAGATGTAGCACGATTACCTAGACCTATTCACTCGCGCTTTGAAAACCTTCAAATTGTAGCCTCTAGGGAACACCTCCTCAGTCAACTGATTCCACTGTTTCGCAGTACAAATTATTTAATAAATAGGGTATATCGAGTAACTATCTATCTATCTACCTTATAGTGTTTACAGCTATTTTTGTAACCGTTTACACGAGTGGAACCTGTTGCATGTAGGCTAGTGGGTTATCACCGTTTCCAGATACCGGTTTTCGCCGTTAGGGCGTAAGAACATTCTTGTGTAGAGGTTATGGGTTTTTCGCCATTTCGGATGAATTTTGATAGTGTGATTATTCATTGACGACCCGTTTGGAACAGTGGTAGTGCACGCTGCCTTTGGTTCAAGGGTTGCGCGTTCTATCCCCTTACAGTACAAACATTTGCGTGCATGAACATGTCTTTTTTTATTGATCTGGGTGTTTTTTATGTATTATAAGTATGTACTCACGTACAAAAGAAAAGTATTATATGTATATATTTGTAATCCCACTGTTGATTCTTATATCCGTAAGTATGTGATTTTATGAAATATTTATTTATCTAATTTATCGCTTTGTTGGTCTAAGTAAATACGGGGTCGTGAACTGGGGTCCTGGGCTCCATTCCTTGGTCAAGCGAAAGTATGTTAAGATTTTTTTTCCAACATAAGAATAGTTATTTACGTGATTTTTGGAGTTGTACATAAAATAAATAATAAATTAAAAAAAATATTTAAAGTTTATAAAACCCTCGACGGCGGCCATCTTGCATTTGTAATTAATTAGTCACAGTAAGTATATTCTGCTACTCAAGCCCTTTTTATATGATACCCATATTGTGGGAGTTGTGTTAAAACATACAATCCATATCTTTGTGACGGCGGCCATCTTGGATAGATTTTTATCCAACATAGCTAAAACGCTCCCTCCTTATTCATCTTTCAAACAAAAAAAAAACAAAATCAAAATCTCAATTATGTCAAATCAAAATTATGTTTGCATTTAAGTCAAAAAAGATAATTTCACGATTTAATTTCGCTGTTAAACTATTCATAAACTTATTAAACATTTACTTTTCTAGAGAATCGAACGTTGGTACAATGTTGTGTGTGTCAACCCATTTTCTTTTTAAACTCTAGTGACGTACTCCAAATAAATCGAACGAATTCAAGTGTAGGAATATTCATCCATAAATGAAAAGCCACATTCTGATTAAAATAAAATGTATTGTTCTCTTGTTTAAAAATATAAATACATTTATAACTATGTAAAGAGAAATAAAATCTATGGCACACAATATACGCTCTTTGATTTCGATGAAAATGAAATAAACTGGCCGCGGATCAATATCTAGGATCGGTACCCACTTTCCTCTTTCTTTTTAATAATTTTATTGACATTTCTCCAAATAAAAGTAATAATAACTTCTTTTCCATTATTATAGTATTCGATTCACGTTTGATTGAAGTACATTATCGATTATTCACTTTAATCGAAGTTTTTAGTAGGTCACATTTCTATGAATCTAAGATTTAGAAACGTCAAATGTGGCTTCTTAGTTTGGCTCAAATATAGTGTATATTGACACTACTAACGATGGCCATTAGGAGAAAGTAATTGTTATGCCTACACGTGTCATATAATATATCACACATAAATTATGAATGATATATTATGGCACTGATGCGATGGCCACAAGACTTATTCCTTTCTTTCCGGGAATACGATGAAATGAATGAATGAATGAAAAATCTTTATTCGGTCCGGCATTACATATAAATACACTGAATTTAAAAACGAAAGTAATTGGACCAAAATGGCGCCCACTCAGCATATGGCACGACCTTGGGGGGGTAGCCCCGATCACACCGCTGGTATTCTGTGGAAGTCAGTTAGTTGAGGGAGCTTCACCAGTCAACGAAACAAACAACTTTATTAATAGGTACTTGTTAACAGTTTATGTTTCATAAATAGGTATTTACTTATTGTACAGCAACGTAATAGCACAATGCCTAACAGTGTATGAATGAGTGTAGATGTTCGAGTGTGTATGCGTGGGTGCGTGTGCGTGTATATGTATGTGAAAATAATATAATTAATATGCGATGATTGAGTGGACTAAAACGGCTGCTCATGAATTTGCAATCTGTTCCTTTAATAGATATATTTGGAGACTACGTTTGAAAGAGGAAGCAGATGAACACTTGTGTTTGTTTTTGAGTATGTAATATAAATGTATTTGAGTATATATTTGTGTTCCTCTGTGTTCTGATATCTGTAAGTGCTTAAGCTACTTAGTATGGAATGAGGTCAACGTATGAGATGTTGTGAGAATTATTATTATTGTTATAATAAAATCGTTCTAGCCCCTTTTAACATTGCATGTTGGAACGGGATGCCATGAGCTTAAAGGGGACAACCGGAGTAATAGGTACCACGGCCTGTGCGTGAGTGAGGTTCCCGGAGACCCGATTCGGGGAAAGGGGGTTTCAAGGTTGGCAGCGCACTTGTGACTCCACATGTGTTGCGTATGTCCATGGACGGCGGTAATCGCTTACAATCAGGTGATCCGTCTGATCGTCTTCCACCTATCACATAAAAATAAACAGGCTGACGCAGGCAGTATAGAGAATAGGCACAGAATGTCGGTTCTCCTCGTCCTACTCATCTTAAGGTGACGGGTAGGGCACACTAGCGACGCCAATCGTTTATATATTATATTTTAATTTTTAGCTACTAAACCGAATCTATTTTAAACAATTTCGGGGTTACAACATCTCGGAAAACACTTGGCGTCGCTAGTGTGCCCTACCTGTCACCTTAAGGTGACGGGGGCAGGGCACACTAGCGACGCCAATTAATTTTAATTGTTTTAATTAATTTAATTTGAAAAGTTAAATATAAGTATCAAATAAATAGTATAAGTGTTCGAAATGGTTCGAATTTGGTTTAGTTGCTAACAATTTAAATTAATTGGCGTCGCTAGTGTGCCCTGCCCCCGTCACCTTAAGGTGACAGGTAAGGCACACTAGCGACGCCAACATTTGTGCATGGTTATAAAATAAATAGTGTAAGTGTTTTCCAAGATGTTGTAACCCCGAAATTGTTTAAAATAGATTATATATTAAATAGGTCTGCTTTTTTACTCGAAATTTGAATTACCGGCAAAGACGGCCGCTTACGGCGTTAATTCAAATTTAGAGTGCAGAGCCAGATCAAAAAGTAGTGCATAATTATCAAAAAAATAGTACAAATGTTTTCTTAGAGAGTCCCGCTCCGAAATTGTTTAAAATAGATCCAGCTTAGTAGCTAACAATTTAAATCGATTGGTGTCGTTGGTTAGGGCTACCCGTCGTGAGCGATGGTAGCTCAATGGATACGAACGCGCCTTCCACGCAGGTGGTCGAGGTTCGAATCCGAGCATGCAATGGTTTTTTTTCAAATCTTGAAAAACATCGTGAGGAAACCTACACGTTTTAGGAAAAAGTTTCTGAAACGTGTAACCATGATTCAGTTGGTCTGGCTCCCCAGTTAAAGGGTTGTGAAGGTCAGACGGCAGTCGCTTCATTGTAATTACCAGACCCCACCAATCCTGAATCATGGTCTAAGCGTATCCTGGGCTCCACATGGACAGCTTTGGACTCAACCGGGAGTTAAACGTTAAGATGAAGAAGAAGTTAGGGCTACCCGTCGCCTTAAACACTAGACCAACGGGCGAGATTGTGTTTAGTATAAGTTTGAAATTCCAATTGATTAGATCGGAAAGCGTCGGCCATTGGCATCCTACTCGCTCCGACCTTCAAGCAGCGAAGCAAGCCAATTACTGTTATCTACTCATCAGTTTCTTCACCGTTACTCGGCTACACTTGATTTCTAAGGGATGTTGCTACACCCTGTATAATTGGGCCGAGCGTAGGGCTGTCAGTCTCAGGTGAGGTATAAAATTAACTAATATCCTCCAACCGATTATGGCTAGGGTGAGCCAATATAGACGTTCAGCCAGTAATATTACCTATAATGCTCAAGTGTGTGCGCAAACACATTTGCACTCTATATTCGCTTAACCCTCATATTCAGATGGACTGCCTCGGTAGCGCAATGGTAAGTGGGACGCACAAGTGACGGTTGCGTAAGAGGATCGAACCCGTCCCGGGTTCGATCCTCGGGTCGGACCAAAATATTAGTAGCTAAAGAAATTCTTAGTAGCAGCCCGGAGTCTGGAAGTTGGCGGTCGTGTACCCCCGTGCCTCGGAAAGCACGTTAAGGTGACGGGTAGGGCACACAAGCGACGCCAATCGATTTTAATTTTTAGCTACTAAACCGGGTATATTTTAAAAAATTTATTCACGCCAAAAGTGACCGCTTTTGGCGGTAATCCAAAATTCGAAGGCAAAAGCCGACCAAACAGTTAACTATAAGTATTAAATAAATAGTATAAGTGTTTACCGACAGGTTGTAACCCCGAAATTGTTTAAAATAGACCCGGTTTAGTAGCTAAAAATTAAAATTGAATGGCGTCGCTAGTGTGCCCTACCCGTCACCTTCAGCCGTAGTTCCTGCGCCTAATCTCTCTCCGGTCGTGTCACCGGTATCTGAATAGAGGGTGCACTTGTGTTAGCGCACACACTTGAGCACTATAATATATCGTGCTTTCGTGGCTGATCGTTGAGATTGGCCGCCGTAGCCGTAATCGGTTGGAGGATATTATTATTTATTATTATTCGGATGGGTCACCAGTATGACACGACCAGAGAGGGATTGGGCAAAACACTTATACTATTTATTCAATACTTACACTTAACTTTTGGGTCTGCTTTTGTACAGTCATCTCCAAAAATATGTATACACTTTAGGACGTGGTCACAATATATAATATAAGAAAGTAAATCTCTACTTTCTTATAGGTAAGTATTGTGACAAGGTCCTAAAGTGTATACATATTTTTGGAGTTGACTGCACTCGAAATTTGAATTATCGCCAAAAACTTCCAGGCAAATTTAACCCCCTTCTTTCCCCCGGATTGGGCCTCCGGTACCCTCACTCACTTTATTGCACAAAATATCTACACAACTTAAAAAACTTGGCATTACAGTTACTGGCAACTTATGTGGTTAGATTGACATTTTTTTTTATTGGGATAAGTTACATTACATCTACTTTACTTCTACTACTCTAGACCCGTGACTTTGTTTGCTGGTAAAATAAAGTATCAGCCTATATACTGTCTCACTGCAGGGCAAGGGCCTTTATCATAGAAATCAAGTTATCGCAACTATACGATGGGATCAGGCTTAATCACCACGCTTTCCTAATGTGGATTGATGATCACAAACGTGAGTAATGTTCGAAAAATTCGAAACATACTTTTTGCACAACCCGGGAATCAAACCCCCGAGATCACTAGTTGTTTGCTAGAGTTAGTTATAATTATTTTTAATAGAGTCTGACCGCGCACACAAAATGTTTAGATTTGCAAGTTAACAGGTATCGCCAACCTTAAACGGTGGAACGCGACGCATCCTTCGATCAGGTGTTCGATAGTATGCAACGTTTCTAGGGCACGGTAGCGGAATAACCGTTCTGTTCACCTCGCGCCTTGCAACACGCTAGTTCAGGGATCGTCAACCTTTACATACAACGTGCTCCTTTTTATATCGAGGGATAAATAAATAAATAATAAATAAATATTTCACAACGTCACATACATTGATCTGACTCCGAGATAGGTAGCTCAAGCACCTGTGTTACGGATATCAGAATCAACAGTGGGATTACAAATATATAAATATAATACTTTTCTTTTCTAAATACATACTTATAATATAAAGAAACACCCACACCAATACAAACAGACATGTTTATGCACACAAATGTTTGTACTGCGCGGGGATCGAACCCGCAACCCTTGGACCAAAGGCAGCGTTCACTACCACTGTTCCAAACGGGTCGTCAACTTGTACACACAACGTGCTAATTTTGATATATAATAATAATTTTGATAATGTCCTCCAAACCGATATTTCCATCATGGCGACCATTGCCAGCCATCAGCCATCGACGCAGGATATAATATTATAGTGGACAAGTATTTACGCAGACACAAGTGCACTTTCTATTCCCTTACCCTTATATTTCGATGGCCACCAGTCGACCGAAGAGGGATCAGGACATACAGCTTAACATGCTTTCCGAGGCACGAAGGTATACGACCGCCAACTTCCAGACATTTTTTTATATGATAGGTGGCAGACTTCGTGTTGACACTAAGAATTTATTAACAGAAAAACTCTGGTACACATTTTGGCCCGATCCGGATATCGAACCCGAGTCACCAAACAAAGTGCGACGACTATCCACTGCGCCAAAGAGGCAGTCTTTTCGTTATTCAGGGATCGTCAACCTTTATATGCTCCTCTTGATAGCCAGGGATCGTCAACCTTTACATAGGTATATCGTGATCTTTTTAACATCCTGTATCTTTGAGGAAAGTAGGTAGTAGTTTGAAGACCCGTTTAGCGCCGGTTGAGACGCGAGGCGGGTTCGATTCCCGCACCAACACAAAAAGTTTGTTGATGAAACAGATATTTGGGTTGGGTCTGGGTGTTTGTGGTACCTTTGTTGTTCTTGATTTAAACAGTACAATCAATCGAATCGAAGCTTCAATTCGATTGTACTTGTCTTTGGTTTGTAATTGTTGGTCATATAAGTATATCAATCATCAGCCAATCGCCGTCCACTGCTGAACGTAGGCCTCCCCCAAAGAGAGCCCACCAACCCGTTCCTGAGCAGTCTGCATCCAGCTCACACCAGCCATCTTTCTCAAATTGTCAGTACGTCGCGCCGCAGGGCTACCAACACTGCGTTTCCCCACGTGGCGACCCCTCCACTCCAGTACGTGTCGACTCCATCTTTCATCAGTACGTCTAGAGACATGACCGGCCCATCTCCACTTCAGCGTGCTGATCCTGCGTGCAATTTCTATGACTTTATGTATTATCATTCTTCAATAATGAATGATATATGTCATATGACGGTTCAAAATTGTCAGTAGGTGTAAAGGGAAGTAAATGTTATACTCGAGTCAAAGACTGAACATTGGGTTTAGTATAGCAAATAGTTTAGTAGCCTAGAGGACTCCATGCTCTCACGACAGACAGATGGAGAACAGACGGCAGTTCATCATCGGCATCATCAGGGAACGCACAAAAGTGAGAGATGTAGGGTACCGAGCCGTAAATTTGGCGAATTGGGCGTGAGCCATTCATGTGTGCAGAAGGGAAAATGAGAGGTGGTGCAAGGATGTTCTTGAATGGAGACCAAGAGATGGAAAGAGGGGTGTTGGCGGACAAACTGCCAGATGGTGCGATGACATCAAGGCGCAAGCTGGAGTAGCGTTGTCTTGGAAGACCGACGGTAGAAGAAAGTGGAGAGACATTGGAGAGGCATATGCTGTGCAGTGGGCAAATACATGCTGCCGAAGAAGAAGACCGCAGTTGGGGCGGAAAGGTCCTCGAGTGGAGGCCGAGGTGGCAGCTGTAGCAGGCCCCCCACAGATAGTCCGACAAACCCTGCTCATGGATGTACTTAAAAGCCACTAGACCGCGACGAGGCGTTAAGTGGAGACGGTCGCGCTGCCATGAAAATCAAATACAGAACTCAAAAGAAGTTTTGGTTTTGAAAACCTCACACTCACTACACTCTCGAGCAACCAAATAGAGTAAGGACTTCATTTTCATGAAACACGCTTATTACAAACAAAGGCCTACCAATATAAAAGTACCTATCTGTTCTTTAGATAGATAGATAACTAATTATTGCACAACATAGATAACTTTAAAGCTAGGTATACAAACATAGATACAATGTACAATTTAGGCGGTCTTATGGCTGGGTGCGATCTCTACCAGACAAACTACAGGTAAAAAAACTTAGTGTTGCTTTTTATGTAAATCGATGTCAGAAGTGTTCGATTTTTAATTAATCATCTTTTTAACACTAAAAAAATCCTCAAGTTGCTTTTCTTGCTCAAAGCAATTTTATACTGGTTGAAAAAAATTGACATCAAATTCCTTTTTTTATTAAAAGTATCCACCGATTTATATTAAAAGTATCACAAAAAATTTACCACCGATATTTGTAGGCAAATGACGTGAATATGAGAAAATTAAGCCGTGAGTCCGTTTGGTTGCACGCAAGTGTATATATGACAGTTTTATCGTCTTTCTATCTGTGGCGTGCATTCTAACCTTTTTCTTTGCCCATCGGGAAGGCATTCGGGTAAATACCCGAGCTATCTATAAAAACGCATTCCACGGGCAGACGCACGCTATAATCGGTCTTAGACCATATATAATCTGTGCTTAGACCCCACATGCAGGGCTGCCACACAATGCTGTCAATATTCCTTTTAGACATATTTACAGTGCGACCATGATCAGAAGGCGTTTGAGTGACATTTGACGGGAGGCGTTGTTTATAAGAAAATGTCATTATCTATGATATTTTGTAAATGAAATAGCATGCCTCTCGGTCTTCTACCGGATTCATTTCGGGGAGTGTGCGGAGGTTCTATATAATTTGATCCCCTTAGCCCATTCTATCACGGGACTACAAGGCGCGGAGGACTTTCATCCTTATGTGGTAGAACTACCCCTTATTCGGACGAAGCGATTTGCTTCCACATTTATATGCGGACGGCTAAGGAATGGAACTCTCTGCCGAGGTCTGTTTTTCCTGACCACTATAATCTGGACATCTTTAAGGCAAGAGTGAATAGGCATCTTTTAGGCAAACGCGTATCATCCTAGACCTCGTCGTCGCTTTCCATCAGGTGCGTTGGTTGGTTCGTATTTTCGGATTAACGTTGCGCTTTTGCCGCTGCCGCTGTCTGTAGGATTTATGTCTTCATAAATAGTATAGAAGATAACGCGGTTTCTTCTCACCTTTTGCCGAAGGCTGAATACAAGTAACTCTCTTGTGAACGCGCTTTCTTATCCACTCAAGTATACGAGACTATTTGAATGATAAGGATTCTTGGTATTGTTAATCGAATATTCTTGCGAGTTGTTATGTTCAATTTGAAAGTATTTTTTTTCTTCTCAATTGAAACTCTGTAACATCATCAATATTTGAAAAGAGTAACTACTGAGTTTCTCGCTGGTGTCTTCTCAGTAGAAAATGACATTCCGAACCAGCGATAGATGAAAATATGTGTAGGTACCTATTTTGACATTCATAAGTGTTCTGTATGGATCTAAATTGAATAAAGAATTTTATCTTTATCTTTTACCTTTTAATCCACTCAGGTCAAGGAGATATTGTCTTTCACTGTGGTACAATCGCTCACGAGTGATGAGGAGCCTTAGAGCATTCTGGACCGTGGGAGAACCACGCTTCAGCATGTTTGGGCCGGCTCGACCGGAGTGAAACCACGGCCTCACAGAAAACCGGCGTGAAGCAGCACTATGCTGTGTTTTGCTGCGTAAGTGAGGGTACCGGAAGCCCGATCCAGGGGAAGGGGGTTTTTGTGACTCTTGTGACTCCACTGGTGTCGCGAGCGGCAATCGGTTACCATCAGGTGATCCGTCTGCTCGTCTGCCACCTATCACATAAAAAAATCTGATGTAAGATCCGGTTGCTCCACGAGTAAATTGGAGGCAGCCCTATGACTAAAAGGTGGTGTTTTTGTTAAAGTTTTTGCTTTTAAGGTAACAAACATTCTCGGACAGAGTGAGAGATAAAAATACCATCACTTTAAAAGTTTTTCAATTTTAGTGTAGGTAGGTACAGTCACTTAATTAATAATATTTGTTTACGTTAAAACGGGTATCTAGACACGGTATATCGATAAACACTTATATCCCATAAGGTTGAAACGTTTCCTACTAACCATTTTTGACGACGTTTGTTTTATGAATTTGGAAAAAAGCATAATAAAACGGTTTATTCCCGCTGTCCACCCTCTGCTTGTCCACCCCGGGTGGCTAGTGAAACAATTCTTAAAAATATTCCCGCTGTCCACCCCTTCTTGGTTGAAAGAGGGGGTGGACAGAGGGAATTTTATTAACAATTGTTTCACTGTCCACCCGAGGTGGACAAGCAGACGGTGGACAGCGGGAATAAACCTAAAAAAACCACGGTCACCTGAAGGTCAGATATGTTCAGTTCAACATCAATGAGGAATATTAACAGATTGTAGGTAACGTGATACATATCAGGTTTGATGTGCAGACCGCCACATGGCTGTCTGTACTTCAAAGTAAAATTCATTTCATCGTCATCATCGTCAGCCCATTTAAGTAGCCCCGTGCTGGGGCACGGACCTCCCTTAATCACAAGAGGGGTAATTGCCATACTCACCACGCTTGGCAGACGGGTTGGCGAGGGTTTGGATATGAATACAGAGTTTTCCTTCTCTGGGTGCTGATGATCATGCCAGCAGCTTTACCTTAGTCGCCTTTTACGACACCTCGGTAAGAGTGAGGGTGGTCTATTCTACTCGGCCGGGGACCACACGGCATGACAAATTCATTTGATATGTGTTTATGACTATTGCCGACTGATTGCCTCGATGGCGCAGGGCGTAGTGGGTCGCACTTTTAAGCGACGGCTGCGCGGGGGGTCCCTGGTTCGATCCCCGGGTCGGTACAAATTTTTATACCTGAGTTTTTCTGTTCAAAAAATTCTCAGTGTCAACCCGAAGTCTAGAAGTTGGTGGCCTCGGAAAGCACGTTAAGCTGTTGGCCCTGCGCCCGATCCCTCTCCGAACGTGTCACAATGGTTTCCCATTGGAATATGAGAGCGTACTTGTGTTTGCGCACACACTTGAGTACTATAATTATAGGATATATTAATATATCCTCCGTAAGAGGCTGATAAAATCATCTGGAGGTGGCTGAAATCGGTTGGAGGATGTTATTATTATTATGACTATTGCATTTCTCACCCACAAAACACACTTCGTATGTTTAACTACAAAACATTACTTATATGGACACATTCTAAAGTTTAGTTTTGCTTACAGGTGTCCAGCTCTACGGGCAGCGACCTGGTAAATGTTAGCTATAATTTTTTTACTGCAGTTACCAGATATTTTTATGCTAACCGCCATGTTTTTGACGTGCCCGGAAATCCCGCACAGGTTCACTTCCGATTAGGGGAGTTTATAACGCTTCGTTGCAGGTTTGCTGTCTTTTTTAGGAATATTTTTTTAGATTAGATTTATTTTTTTTCATGTATGTTTTGGTCACTTTTTCAAGAAATATCGTTTATCAACAGTATCACTATAAACCGTTATTTTATATTATTTGTTGATCTAAGACGCTAAATAGGGTTTTCTCGATACCTATTACACAGATATTATAATATTACCTGTTAGAACGGTTTCAGAATATTATTACCTTAATCTGTAATTATAACTATAAAAAGGGGAGTGTTTCCAGACACTCGACACTCGACGTACGACATAGGGATCTTCAAGAGAAGAGCGTAATCTTTTTTAAAGGCCGGAAACACATTAGCGATCTCTCTGATTTCGCGGATGTTCATCAGGTGAGTCGCTTGCTCGTTTGTCCGCCTCTAGCATAAAAAAAATCCTATATACTTCCGACGTACAGACGGCCGCTAGGTCAAGCTACTCCACGCAGTGCAATAATAGCACTTGTGCCTTAAATATAAGAAAGGTCCAAAGTCCAATAGGGTAGCTCGGCGTGACGCCTTGTGTATATCAGGTATTTATTTATTTATTATTCAGACACCTTACAAGCTAACAGAAATTAATCCAAAACGCAGTATAAGGTTACATTATTACATTACATTCATGTTCATTGGTCACTCACGGATAATTTACAATAAAAAAGCAGAAGAATACAATCTTTGTCAAATTAATAATTCATTACAACTAAAAAAAAGAAATAAAAATAAGCGCGACAGATAATATCAACATAAATAGCCTAAATTGTCAGTATCTGAGTGAAAAGAAGCAAATTAAAATACACAATAGAACAGTAAAATCAAATAAATAAAATAGAAGTAAATTTAATTTTTTTAATAAAATGTCAATAAATAAATAAATAATAAATAAATAAATATTTCACCACATCACATACATTGATCTGACTCCGAGATAGGTAGCTCAAGCACCTGTGTTACGGATATCAGAATCAACAGTGGGATTGCAAATATATACATATAATACTTTTCTTTTGTAAATACATACTTATAATACATAGCAAACACCCACACCAATACAAACAATTTATGTTCATGCACACAAATGTATGTACTGTGCGGGGTTCGAACCCGCAACCCTTGTATCAGAGGCAGCGTTCACTACCACTGTTCCAATCGGGTCGTCAAAAATACACAATAGAACAGTAAAATCAAATAAATAAAATAGAATTAAATTAGATTTTTTTAATAAAATGTCAATAGTATTAAATATGTTCATTATTTCAAAAAAATACGGTACTTGTAGCAGATTTGACCAAAACTTGCAAATAGGTCCATTTCATCGTGCCGAGCAAGTGTGTCACCGATAAGTCGATAAGTCTTTGACGTTCCGAATGTGTTACAACAGTTGTAGAGTTGCTACTCGCCACAAGCGAATTGCCGGTTTTTTTCACGTGTTACGTAACCTGAAAAATGTATGTACAACGAGCTGTGTTATGCGGATAATGCGAAGTTAAAATTTTTGTGATAGGTAAACCACAAGGGGACTCATGGCGTCTACCTCCTAGTGAGGCACCGATGGCAATCAGTTCTGTCCTAATTCCAGCTTCTTTTTTTTATAACTTATTTATTTATTTTACTCATGAAACAAGACTATACCTTTCTAAAAGGTCGGCAATGAATCTCCACTCCCTCTGGTGTGGCTGATGTCCATGAGCTGCGGTGGTCTTTTACCATCAGGTGACTCGCTTGCTCGTGGGTTTGTTTAATATATTCAAAAACTCATTTATTTTTTGACAATATTGTTGCAATAGTCTTCTCTACAATGAAATAAACTAGTACTTAAGTAACTTAAGCTAGTGATGATATGGTTATCAGTTTCAAAATTGTGGGAGACTGATGACTAAACTAAGATTGATAAATATATATATGTCACCGGAAAATAACAAGATCCGTAAGTTTATCAATTTACTAAGAAGTTTATAAACTTTCGTAGGATTCTGAACGGGAGATTAATTGTATTATTTTACGTCCACACTTTCGTAAATTCATCAATTTCCGACGTCACACGGTAAAATTATTAAATAACGAATATCTATTCGATATTTTTTAAATGGTTCAACCAAGCACTGAAACTTTTTTAAATATACGAATGTTTGAAATCCGTAAAACAACATACTGCTCTCTGATTGGTCAATGTTCATAGTGCCAATGCTAATCAGATCGCGCGTAGCGTTTGGATATTGCTTACGTATTATTTTACGAGTGAGTTCAGTAAGTTTATCAATGTACGAAAGTGTGGACGTAAAATAATACAATTCATCTCCCGTTTCGAATCCTACGAAAGATTATAAACTTCCTAGTAAATTGATAAACTTACGAATCTTGTTATTTTCCGGTGACATATACATATAAACACATACACACACATACATAGATATATTCATATTAACCAACTGTACCTAAATAATTAAGTCTTATCTTTTTCTTTTATACCATTATGTATTATTGTTTATTTCGGCTTAACTTCAGTTTGGTATCAGGCAGAAACGGTTTCTGCGGGGCACGGTTTTCCCCGGACAACGACGGGTAGTAATTCATTCATGTATTGCTACTCGTCGGCCAAAGGATGCACTTTTAAAAAAATATTTCAAAATGTATATTGCCACGCTTTTACAGGGTGAACGTAGGTAACGACTGGACACAATTTTTATAACATCTCAAATCGAACTTCCGGCGGACCGGCCCAAGCGTGCGGCCGCGCGTCCTTCGCTACAGGGCCTACATTAATGTGCCGAAGATCTGAGGACCGGCCTCTTCGGGAATTCCTTGTCGTTGCACTCGGGCCCGTGCCTAGCCCATGGCCAAGCCTCTATGTAGGGGATGCATTAGCCTCAGACGTGCACCCTAACCAGACTGAGCATTTTCATAGAAAGCCATACTTGAAAAACCGCGTGAAGACTTGAGGGACATTCTGGATGACGTTCTTTCTCTACCGGACAGGTAAAGAGCTAAAGCTGCGATAGCGCCGGTTGGATATCTTTCACCCTCTGTGACGTTTTTTTTCGAAAATTACACATTCCGTTTCAAAATTCATTTCTTAAACTACTTTGCACTGCCTTCCCATATTACGAATACGATATTTCTTTCCTCTACCCAAAGGTTGTCTGGAAGAAATCGGTACAAGCGATAAGACCGCCTTATTGTACTGTCTGTTGCTGTTGTATCATGCTTGTATTTTATTTTTGTGCAATAAAGAATATCTATCTATCTATCCGTTTAAAGCGCGCTTTTTAGTTCCAGTTCCAACAATAAATGTCAAGAAGCCTCCATAGATTATATAAATGTCAACGTCACCGATTGTCAAATAAGCGGAAAATGTCAAGTGACAGAAGTTTATAGTCTATGGTAGATTGATCTATGCTTTTGGTAGGCAACAAATTGTGGCGAGTTTTATTGATAACGTAAATGCTTTTCCTTATTTCCCTCTTCTAACAGTATGTTTGTATATTCCACGATTCTGTCAATCCAGCCCAACGATTCGACGAACGACGAACGATTCTGTCAATTTTTGATGAATGAGGTATCATTCATGTCAGAAGGTAATCGTCATCATTTGTTATTACAGGTTCATCATCATCAGCCAATTTAAGTCCCCACTGCTGGGGCACGGGCCTCCCTCAATCACATGAGGGGTAATTGCCATACTCACCACGCTTGGCAGACGGGTTGGCGAGGGTTTTGATATAAATGCAGTTTTCCTTCTCTGGGTGCTGATGATCATGCCAGCAGCTTTACCTTAGTCGCTTTACGACACCTCGGTAAGAGTGAGGGTGGCCAATTCTACTCTGCCGGGGACCACACGGCATTATTTGTTATTACAGGTTATCCATGATGTTTTTGGCTGTGGTTGAAGACTTTTAAGGCTCTTCAAAGACTGGAAAGCCTGGTTACTTTGATCGTGGATTTACCCATTTAAACCGTGTGCCAAAACTTGATAAGAAGAAATCAAGTCTAACGAGTAATCAGTTATGTCAGACGAACAGTAAATCGGTCTGCTTGACTTAAATAACCACCTCATATTGAATCTATGATGCGTGGCGTATCGTCACGTTTCACTGAACTTACTTTTTTTATGTCATTAATACAACTGTTTATACACTCATTCTGTCACCTATTTGTCCGTCATCGTCATAATTTTTATGTCATAGGTGGCAGACTAACAGACGGATCACCTGATTGTAAGCAGGTACTTACCTGCTTACAATCAGGTCCCAACTTTTAAACTCCGTTCCCTCAGGATTGGGCCTCCGGTTACCCTCACTTCACGCCAGTTTTCTGCGAGGTCGTTGTATCACATTCTATGATAACATTAAATTGAAGTTAGGTCTATATCAAAGCGTTATGAACATCAAAATATTAACGGAAAGATGAAAGCCAAAAAATAATATTTGCTAGTGTTTAAATAGAGTTTCGTAAGGTGACGGGTAGGGCACACTAGCGACGCCAATCGATTCTAATTTTTATCTACTAAACCGAATATATTTTAAACAATTTCTAGGTTACAACCTCTCGGCAAACACTTATAGTATTTATTAAATAACCATGCAAAAATGTTGGGTCCAACGCGTACGCGAAAAATTCATGATTGACGACCACTTTTAGTGTGAATCAATTTTTAGCGTACAAAAACGGACCCAGCATGTTATTTAATAAATAGTATAAGTATATTTTCCGAGAGGTTGTAACCCCGATATTGGTTAAAATAGATCCGTTTTAGTAGCTAAAAATTAAAATCGATTGGCGTTGCTAGTGTGCCCTACCCGTCACCTTAAGTTAAATGATAAAAGAGGCTGGCACGAGTTTAGTTCGGGGACTATCCTTAGTAAGCGTTTGTAATAAGGGGATGTGGAACTAAATTATAAAAAAAATATTTCTATATATCACTCAAAGGGCTCGAGCTGAAAACATCCTAATTTTTAAAGGGTGTTTTATATTTGGTACTTACGTACTTCATGACGAGAAAGGACAAAGGATTTTTGGAAATCACTTTCCTGACATTAATAATAACTTTAAATCCACCGAGGTAAAAAAATGTATGCAACATTTACCAGTATAATATAAACTTTGTCGATGCTAATTATTTCACGAGTTGTCTTTTTTCAAAATAATATTTATGATTGTTAATATCCAGGGAAAGAACTGTATATTTTAATGGTTATGTACCTATCGTAGTATTTAATGTACCTACTCATTTTTAAATAACTAAACCTTGTAATCGAAAAAAGTAATCATTACAATTTTTTAAAGTTTGTTATTAAAAAAAATATATATCACCTGTTTTTTTTTACAAAAAAAGAGAAGCATTTTTATCACACGTTTCTCCGATTCCATCGTACCAAATAAGAGTTGATGATGCCGTGAAAGTTTGAGAGAAATTTATGACATTGCTACCAATTCAATGCCTCTGCGGATTTCCATAAAACAACTTTCAAATATCATTTACCTCTGAACACTTTTTAAGAAAAAATATTATCGAAAAATTTTTTTACTCATAACTTTTATATGATTGTGCACCTCCTTGCTTAAAGTTAAAACAAAGTTTCATAATTAAAATGATAGCAATAATATACTCCTAGTATTTTGTATATTTAAATTCCTAAATATATATTATAATAATTTTTTTCTTTGGTGCAATAATGATTTAGACAACTTAATTAAGAATTGATTAGCACACATCTTGCGATGCTCATTTTAATTTCATATCATTCCGTAAATAAAACATTACAAAAACGTAGAAATCAAAGGAAATGGGTGTTCGCGAGTCGATTGTTGTACGTCTCGTACAAAAAGAAGCCTCGCATCTTCGCTGACCTAGTTATAGTCACTGGGAAACAACTGTGTTGTTGCTTCTCTATTGACTTTCGCATACTTTTCCCTTGTTTTTCTAGCATTCTTTTTTATAAAAAATATTTTTTTTGCATTTTAATATTCATATAAAAAAGCCCTAAAAAATAAATAAAAAAAAACGAAAATATTTTTTTGCAAAAATTTAAATTAAAAATTAAATAAACATACCTTGTAAAAGGAAGAATAAAGCACAAATAATATAGAACACATCCATCGTAATCACAAAACTACACCCGCGTTACGTGACAGAGCGTGGCATGGCGCGAGTGGCGCGCGACGGTCGGCGGTCGACTGGCGCGGCAGGTGCGCAAGCGCAGGTCGGCCCCCCGCTAGCTGCGCATAACGGCGGTATTTTACAACCTTGTCACATCTAATTTATGGCTTCGCTGACGAGGCGAATGTCACTTTTATGGAATAAAATTTCGTCCGAAGACACTTAAAATTTGAAATGTTAGTTTTTATGAGAACAACTATTTTTTACAAAGTGACCTACATATCTACATCATTCAAATAATAATGTTTGTGTCACTTTTATTAATCAAGCTTTTTAAAAGTTGGTTAGATAGAGATATTCTTTATTGCACAAAACAAAATTCAGGTGGCTAGGTGTGCAGTTTTTTTTTTGTATGTAGGTGGCAGACGAGCAGACGGATCGCCTGATAGTAAGAGTTTGCCGCCGCCCATAGACACCCGCGACACCAGCGGAGTCACAAGTGCGCTGCCAACCTTTAAACCCCGCTTTCCCCCGGTTTCGGCCTCCGGTACCCTCAACAAAAAAACAATAATGAAACAATAAATATCATTCTTATCATTTTATTAGAGATACTCTTCTCGATACGTAAAAGGAGAATCTTCTTTTTAATCCATTAGAGATTGAATTTTAAAATGATATTTTATTAAATTGGTGGGTCAATGTATATTTTAATACAGTTCTAAAGCTTTTAAAACCCCCTATCACCAGAGGCGGCTCTTGCCTATGTAGCGAGCGGGTGCAATCAATATTTGGCGCCCTCTTGTATCAAAATGCGCGAATAAAGTGAAATAGTTTGGTGCTTTAGTTAACACGCTGTAAGCTGCGCAGTACGCACCCACCACGTTATACAGGGTGTTTCATTTAGGGTGTCAAGCCGAAGGTCATAGATGAATTAGATTTACAGTGGGAGGCTCCTGACTAAATCAGCTTGACCCATTTGACGCCTTGCAGAGACGAGCTGTCCGGATTGTCGGGGATCCCGATCGCACAGACAAATTGGAGTCGTTGGAGTCACGAAGAGATTTTGGCTCTCTTTGCCTCTTCTATAGGCTCTTCCATGGAGAGTGCTCTGTGGAGCTGTTTAATATCATACCAGGGTCACCATTCTATAACCTCACGATGCCACGGCAAACTTCACCAATACTACCTGGAACCAATCCCTTCCAGAACGCTTCGTCTCCAGCGCTCCTTTTCCCCGCGCTCGTGCAAACTCTGGAATGAGCTTCCAGCCGCGGTGTTCCCTGATCGCTATGACATGTCCTTTTTTAAACGAGGTTTGAAAAGAGTTCTTCTCTCACGGTAGGCAGCGGCATGACTGTGCTCCGGCATTGTTGATGTCTATGAGCGGCGGTTACCGTTTACCATCAAGCTAAGCTCGTCTGCCTATTATAAGCAATAAAAAAAAAGGTTCTTAACGCGAGTGGTTCTCGGCGCCCCTTAACACCTGGCACCCGGGTGGATCGCACCCCCTGGACTATAGGTAAAGGCGATCCTGCCTATCACATTCCCCTAAGTGTGTGCTTTTTTTTCAAAAACTTACCTCTAGAGAAGTACCCCGTGTACCCTGGGCTCTGAAGTGATAAGAAGCTAAGATGAGAAGGTAAGTCCTTCTCATTAAGACAAGTAAACAAAAATATAAATGATTTATTCAGGAAAAACACTATTACAAAAAAATATCTCACATAACGTCGCCCCTTACCGCCGCACTCAGAGACGTTATTTAAGCTAATGTTCATTAACTTTAGTATCGGTACTCCTTATGCGTATTAAAATAAGTGTCAATATTTTTTCTTAAGTAGCCAAATAAGTTAATCTACGACTCTGAGTGTGGCAGTTAGACAGTTAAATTGTTTAAGGGTCGTCCTGTGTTGTGAGAAACAGACTTTTTAACTGCTTTAGAAACGTTTCTGTCCTAGAGACGATCGCACTGATGAAAAAAATTGTTCTCCAATGAAAATTATTAGATTTTTGATTGGAGAACGGAGAAATGGAGATTTTTAACAAGTCTATTACAAACTTATACATAATCTTACATATTAGTACTTATATTTGACAATTACATCATCTTACATTCATCATCATCATCAGCCCATTTAAGTCCCCACTGCTGGGGCACGGGCCTCCTTCAATCACATGAGGGGTAATTGCCTTACTCACCACGCTTGGCAGACGGGTTGGCGAGGGTTTTGATATAAGTGCAGAGTTTTCCTTCTCTGGGTCTGGGTCATCTTACATATTAGTACGTATATTTGACAATTACATAATCTTACATATTAGTACTGTTAGGCATTTCAAAACGCAATTCCTTTGCTATTGTAAATTCTCGTCATATTGTACTTGACAATGACATTTGTATCTTCCCTCTCTCTCTTATTTTTCCGTGTACTGCTTATGTATAATTCTCGGTGAATAAACGTTTTTAATTGTTAAAAGTGGTTTTTCTGAGCTTCCCTTTAGTAGGTACTTATATTTGACAATTGCATAATCTTACATATTAGTACTTATATTTGACAATGACATAATTTTACATCATCATCAGCAACCCACACTCGTCCACTGCTGGACATAGGTTTCCCCTAATGCACGCCACTGCTCCCGATTTTCGGCCACTCTCATCCAGCCCACACCAGCCAGCCATAATCTCACATATTAGTACTTATATACACATTTGCCTGAACTAGGATGACCTGTGTTTCAGCCTTAAAAAAAAGGTTCTAGAAAACTATATTGGTAAAAACAATAAATTACAACATAAACCTAATATTACTCTATGCTACGCTAGCAATTAGGTAAAGAAATAATTATTTGGGAATAAAAATGACTTACGAGGATGTAACTATTGTGGAATCAACTTCTCGTCCCGGTATTTCCGAGCCGGTACGTCATTTTGTTCATCAAGAAACGAGCCTATACCTTCCTTAAAGGCCGGCAACGCATCTCCACTCCCTCTGGTGTGGCTGATGTCCATGGGCGGGTGATCACTTACCATCCGTTTGCCTCCCTTTCTATTAAAAAAACTAACAATCATTTTCAGTTATCAATAACAGTTATAGATAGGTACTTCATCGTCAGCCCATTTAAGTCCCCACTGCTGGGGCACGGGCCTCCCTCAATCACATGAGGTGTAATTGCCATACTCACCACGCTTGGCAGACGGGTTCGCGAGGGTTTTGATATAAATGCAGAGTTTTCCTTCTCTGGGTGCTGATGATCATGCCAGCAGCTTTACCTTAGTCGCCTTTTACGACACCTCGGTAAGAGTGAGGTTGGCCTATTCTACTCTGCCGGGGACCACACGGCTGCGGCTAGATAGGTACTAACAATAGTGTTTCTTACAGGTTGAGTTACTGAGTATTAGCATTGTGGTGTAGGTACATAACGGTACGTATGCGCCAAGCTTTCTCCGAATACCCGATTCCTTCTGACATGGGACGTGTTTCGCATTCGTTGTATATGGGTCAGTGAGTTCAAATACCAGGCTAAGACAATAGGCCATAGATTGGTATCATTACGGGTTAACTATATTAGGATGAATTGAACACCTTTTATGTGTAGGACTAAAATTAAAATTGGTTTTGTAGGCCGTTGGATAAAGAAATCAAATTCGTAAAGCTTGGACAATACGACAAAATAAATTTTAAATGGTAAAATTATATGCTTTTCGACTAAAGAAAGAAAAAAGATGCCCCGCATTTTGTGGTTTTCATTAAATGTGTGTTTATATTGAATAATAAAAATAATAAAAGATAGATAAAAATGCAGAAAGTGACGTTGTCCTGAGGCTCTACATAGGTGACGTCTATGCCATACAAAAAAAAGATGACTCTCTCTGTCACTCTACTACTACTGTCATTGTCCGCCATTTTCCTTTTTCTTAATTCAACGTCAGCAAAGACGTCATTAATTTGTCATGCGTCGTAATTTGTGACGTCACACGGGGATTTTTACATTTTATTTAAATATCTTTTAAAAGAATCATTTTTTTTCTTAAAAATCCTATAATTAGCATTATCTCTAGAAAACGGTATTTTCATTTTGGAAAAACGAAATGTTGTGTTGTCCATTATGGTAGTGTGAATTCAAATAACGATTTCTTCTAGGCTACCTTTGCGTAGAGGAAAGATTCAATATATTGGTGACTGCCTCGTTGGCGCAGCGGGCAGGGCGTCGCACTTTAAGGCGACGGAGCCTGCGCTTAGGGTCCCGGGTTTGTTCCCGGGAACTTACACTTATTAGTTCGTAGTCTTTGAAGGTGGTTATTTTCTCGTAGATTTTCTTTTCATGCTTTTTAGTGTCTTATTTCAGCTAACCGCCTAAATGTGCGCACAGTATTGAAAGAGCTATCCTTTACCTCCAAATCGTTTAGGAGTTGACTATCAATCATCGGCTGAGCCACATAAAATTAATACAGTTAGGCGTAAATACTGGTGTAGCTTTGAAAAAAATAAATAGAAAACATTACAGGTGCCTTTAAAATTTGAGGGTTGCCTTCGCTTTCTCTGAGATCCCATCATCAGTTTCTGACATGGTGACAACGGGACCAATTTGGGAGTGTACCTATTTATTAAAATAAAAAAAGAACTGTGCAAAGTCGGTAACAAAAACTAAAGCATTGAGACGTCTTTTCTTAAAACTTTTAGTTGCATCAAGAAATCAGCTAAAACCGATGTTAAAACTAAAGCTTTAAGTCATAAATGGATTCAGTATGTAGCAAAAAATAAAATAAAATGGCTGCCATTTTTTTTAATTAAGTAAAAAAATTTTGGGACTGGATTTATCGATTAATTGGTTATTTTTACTCGCCTTTACGGATCAGACACCGATTCACCGGACATATTGTATATTATCGCTGTATATTTAATGTCCCCTTTATATTAAATGACCCTGTATAAATAGTGCACCAGTAAATTAATGTAACCAAATATACAGGGACACTTAATGAACAGGGGTTTATTAAGTGCCCCTGTATATTTGATGTCCCTGTATATTTAGTGTCGCTATATTTTATGTCCCTGTATATATATATATATATTTATAGAAAGGCCAATCAGGATGACCTCACTCCGCCTGATGGTAAGCGGCCGTGAAATCCAAAACTGAGGCTGACAGACACAGAAGAACTAACAAAGTACCCATTGTGTCTGCCATCCTCACCCTTATGGCCTGCTGAGATGCCGTTTCACGCCCCGCCTAAAAGACCCCGGATTGTATGAAGGAGGAAACACATAAGCTGGGAGGGCTTTCCATGCCTTGATGGCTCGGGGCAGGAACGAGGAGCAAAACCTCTTGGTGCGCGCCGCCATTATCCCTGCATGTTTAATGTCCCTGTGTATTTGTTGTCCCTATATATTTTGTGTCCCTGTATATGTAATGTCCCTATATTCTGTGACCCTGTATATTTTGTGTACATATTTATTCGGAATCCCTATATATTTTGGTCCCTCTAGGTAAACAGGATGAAGAGGAACGTGCTTCAAAAGTACGCTGGCTTAACTGCAATGTCCGTGGGCGAGTTTTTGTTATTAAGATCCAAAAGCTCGTCCTCTGATGTTATTGTGGGTCATGCACTACTTACATGGAGGTCAAAACATTTCTCAAGGAAGGAAGAAAAAATGTGAACAACCTCGGTGGATACGATTTCAACTTAGGCTTCAACTATCTGGGTTTGTCTAGTTAATAATTTAAGTACTTTATTTGTAATTTCTCTGTTGTATGATATCCATAATACTAACTTAGTACAAATCAGTTTAATGTATGGGATATTTAACATAGTAACTTTAAAAAAGATATAAAGAGGTATACAATAGAGCGACGTGCGAAGAAGCTCATCGATGATGACACACTCTCCGAAGCTGGCTTGCAGAGCCTGGACCACCGTCGACGAGTGGCATGCCTCTCGGTCTTCTACCGGATTCATTTCGGGGAGTGTGCGGAGGTTCTACAAAATTTGAACCCCCCTATTCCATCATCCCATTTGATCCCCGCCCATTCCATCATCGGACGACTTATGTGGTAGAAATACCCCTTATCCGCACGAAGCGATTTGCTTCCACATTTATAATGCGGACGGCTAAGGAATGGAACTCTCTGCCGAGATCTGTTTATCCTGACCACTATAATCTGGGCATCTTTAAGGCAAGAGTGAACAGGCATCTTTTAGGCAAACGCGTATCATCCTAGACCTCATCGTCGCTTTCCATCAGGTGCGATTGTGGTCAAGCTTAGGCTTATTGACCACAATACAGTCACACAATATTAAATAAAATACATATTTTGAAGAAAAAAATAACTATCTCTGAAGATGAATAGTATTTCGACCCGAGGGTAACTTTAAGTCTTCTGTCTTAAAAATATGGATACAGCACTTAATTGTCACTTTTTATGAGATAGGGGACAGATAGATCACTTCAGGGTCAATACCTTCGAATCGCCCCCAGAACAAGTCATAACATGAAGAGGGATGAACAAATCAGAGAAATTACCAGTATAGTGTTTTTTTTCAGATGGCATCTTTACATGCCACCTGCCCCTACTTTTCCACGGCGACAATTGTCAATAACATAATGTCGAGTGATAATTGTCAAACATGAACGGTGCGGCGCTTTGTTACATCATCATCATCATCATCAGCCCATTTAAGTCCCCACTGCTGGGGCATGGGCCTCCCTCAATCACATGAGGGGTAATTGCCATACTCACCACGCTTGGCAGACGGGTTGGCGAGGGTTTTGATATAAATGCAGAGTTTTCCTTCTCTGGGTGCTGATGATCATGCCAGCAGCTTTACCTTAGTCGCCTTTTACGACACCTCGGTAGGAGTGAGGGTGGCCTATTCTACTCTGCCGGGACCACACGGCGATACGCTTTGTTACAATTGTATGGATTGTGGCGGTAGGACACTCAAAGGTTTCAAATCATTTGTAGTGGTTATAGTGAACAAATTTGGTGTTCATTTGTGCAGTGAAGTGATCCTAACAATAAGAACCGTTGAAATGTATCGTTTCTAACATTACCTGCGTTGTGTGTCGAGTGAGTTGTCACGTGACAACTTGATTGGATAAATATAAAGATAAAGATAAAAAAATCTTTATTCAATTTAGGTCCACATAGAACACTTATGAATGTCAAAATATGTACATTATATCTACCGCTGGTTCGGAATGTCGATTTCTACTGAGAAGACACCAGCAAGAAACTCAGTAGTTACTCTTTTCAAATATTGATGATGTTACAGAGTTTCAATTGAGAAACAAAAATACAATTATGAAAGTTAATAGACTACTATGAATAACAACTCAAAATATTAATCAATTAACTTGACCAAGAATCCTTATCATAAGTAGTATAATTTAAATAGTCTTGTACACTACCTGGACCTAATAGAGTCTTAAAACTCGCGATTGTAATTAGAGTGGTCTCGGCAGAATCCGCTGGGTCGATAAAACGCAAAACACCGATGTTTTATTGAGTGACTGTGACTTTGATAAACTTCGACTGTTAACTAGCCACTTAGGGCCGAGTTCACCAACTTTTCAAAAAACGGTAATCACGCTTTAAGTATGAAAGCACCAATAGCAAGCACGGTTATAGTGTGATTACCTTTTTTTTTTAAGTTGGTGAACTCGGCCCTTATTCTTAATAAGTTACTTAACATTGGCAAGATATCTTCGCTTAGAGCGAATCGCTTAGATATAAAAAAAAATACAATTGTATGGTAGACAATAAAGTTGTAAAACACGATTATTATTTTAAGTTATCATATTTGTAGAACTGTAGGTAAATCGTGTCATTAGATTGGAGCTATGTCAGATTTCTAGTGCTTCCTGGCCACAGATCACCCCCAATAGATTCCGCATCTTAAGAGTTTTGTATGGCATAAAAGTCACCAAAGTTTGAGGAAAGCACGGGTAGCGGGGAGCGTGACCGAGGTGCTGTGATTGGTTGATTCAATGGCAAATGAAAGCATTTGCTCGCAAATAGTGACGGAACACTATTTATCGACAGTTTAAATTTTATTCAAAACGTAATACCATAATACTTACTTACGCATTTAGATAATATGGCCAGGAGTTAGGGAAAGATACCTACACCGTTACTTTTTACCGACTTCAAAAAAGGAGGAGGTTCTATGTTCGACTGTACCTTTGTTTTTTTATTATTTATGTATGTTCACCGATTACTCCTCCAATTATTGACCGATTTGCAGAATTCTTTTATTATTTGCAAGAACACACTCCCAAGTTGGTCCCATTGTCACCATATCGAAATCTGATGATAGGATCTTAGAGAACTCGAGGGGAACCCTCAAATTTTGTAGGCATACGTAATGTTTTGTATCTTTTTCAAAGCTGCACCAGTACTTACACCTCATTGTATTAATTTTATGGTTCTGCTGATGATGGAAGGTCAACTCCTCAACGGTGCCGAAAAATGAGAAACTAAAAAGCATGAAATAAAATCGATTGGTATCGCTAGTTGACCCTACCCGTCACCTTAAGTGTATTTCAATATTATAGGATTAAAGTAAAGCGGCACCTAAAATTCTCCTTCAATACCTATGGGTAAAAATCCTCTGCTTAGGTTTTGACCTAAGCAGAGGATTTTTATCACTTAAGTGCCGGACTGGGATTACCGTATAAATTATAATTGAAAAAAGAAACACATAGAAACAAAAGCTAGAAACCAATGCATTCATCGATAAAGATTTTGCATTTATCGATAGGAATTTAAACCAGAATTTCACAAAATTACAAGACCAATGCATTCATCGATAGGAATTTAAACCAGAATTTCACAAAATTATTTTATTCGAAGAGTTTTCTTATCAATATTGTGTTCCTTCTATGTTGAAGCGATTATTAGAAGGTCGTGTTTATTCATATCCTGTAAAGGGAGCTACGTCAATTAATATTAAATTTAGTGGTCCTATTATATTTGTGAGCAATGATTTAGACGAAAAAATGGATGAAGCCATTAAAGGTCGCTTTTGTTTTATTAGTGCCAATACGCCGTTTTGGACGTCGGTACGTGCGCCGGTTCCTAAAGAAGAAGTGGTATACGAGACGCCGTCCAGTTCGTCGCAAGAAAGTATATCGATATCGTCCTCGAGCGATTCGGAATAAGCGTCGTTTTGGTGTGCCTCGTACTCGAGGGAATTTTTCTACTCCTAAAGTTTTGAAGTATTGCTATAATGGTTGTTTAATGAAAACTAATAGTTGGTTTTTTGGAGATGATCATTATGACAATTTATTTAAGAATATGAATTTGTTTAGTGTAGAAGGTTTAGGTAATAGGAATTTTAATACTTTTATACATAATCAATATGGTATGGTAATTCTTAACAAAGTAGTGTATCATGTAGATAATATAGAACTGAATAGATATTATGATATTGGTAAGTTAGAAAAGGCAAATAATGAATACTCTGATTTGCGTGTAGACCCGCTATTTAATCAGGATTCTTTTGATGTTATGTTTTATATTTCTGCTAATCATGCATCATTTGGTGTACCTGTTATCGATTCTCATTATGAAAATATTAAAAGAGTATCCTTGAAAAATGGTCGGTCATATAAATGGACTTATTATCCACGTTGTAAGAAACGTATTGAAACTAGCATATTGAATTCTAAAATTAGAGTCGACGAACTGGCAATGGCTATGTTTAGTCCAGATATTGTTAATAGTTCACATTCTGGTGTGAGTTATATTGGTTTTAATACAACTGGTTTGCCTATTAAGTCTAATCATAATTCTGTATATGAGTATGTAATTAATTATACGCTTAGATATAAGGCTTATTTTACATTTACTTCTTTGAATATAGATTCAAATCCATAATAAATGATATTTTTCGTAACCTGTTTTTTATTAAAAAACCGGCGGGGGTGGCCCGAAGGGCTACCCCGCCGCAAATGCAAAAAATTCCTTTAGTTGATAAGTACTTTTTTTGCATGAAAATATTTAAACAGTAACAGTGGTTAGGTTAGGTTTAGGAGGGGTGGCCCTTGCGGCCACCCCGACGCTTTTTTTTTATGACCACACAGAAATCTTGTTTTTGACGACTGGCAACACATAATGAAATTGTTCTATTTATAGATGGCTACGTCATCATCCAAGCGCGGCTGTCTAGAACACCTTACAGCCGCGTCCGCTGGGAACGCAGCAGGGGGTCTTGTTGATGTTCAACATGTGCGCGCCGAAGTCGGCGACGCTCCTCATTCTCCGCCAGGCTCTCGTAAACGGAAGACGTCTGTGCGACCGTCATCCATTTTTTTCTTGACATTGGACATTCTGTATATTTGTGAGAGTGTGCGTAATTTTATTGTTGAGTATTTTCGCCCACGTTTGTACTAGGTAATCACTAGTATTTTGTCAAAAAGAGATAGCTTATTGTAAAATTCACATGAGAAAAAGAGATTTTTCCAAAAGACATCAACGCGTGCTTGTTTTAAAACGCACGATTTCTTCTAATGTCCATTATAACTTGAGCTGTTTATGAATTGTCAAAGTGGTCAATTAAAATTATTTTACTTACCGGTGGGATGTGATACCATCTTTTTGAAAATTTGATGTTATTTTCGAGTTTCCACACCATTTTATAGCACATGTTGCCATTTTCGTACCCGTCAATTACCGAAAAGTATTTTTTAGAGTATTTAAATACGCGTAACGCACGGGTCTGTTACTTAATCACAAGTGAAGTAGCGTTCCCAGCGATCGAGACTTATAGTAGCAAATGCAACTATGCATGGTGACTTTTTCCGGCCTCCTATGCGGTATCTATTGGGGGTGATCTGTGTTCGTGGCGCACCTACCTACGCGTAGAGTTCAAAGACACGCCGCGCGAGCTTCCCTACTAAGTGCTAAGCGCGCGGTGGCGACGACGGGGCGATTTCGTGTTCACATTGGCCGCCAGGAGTTTGCGCAAGTTTGACGTATTGTCAGAGATCGAAAACATGGACGACGATTTTTTACTATTAATCGAAAATGTATATTTAATGTTGGAGATGTTAGAAATGAATGGATCTCTATAATTTCGAAATATTGGCCAAAAAGTCTCTGTACTGGTGCTGGTCCCCAACAGTGCTACCGTTTCTAGCGACAAGTTCATAAACCATTGAACTTACCTGATGTAGCGAGTGAATCGCGCGCTCCGCCGCTAATTCGACGTGAACACACACAAACATCTTCACGCGTTTGATATTGACGCGAGCGGCGCGCGCGCCAGTCGCTAGCTTGCCCGCTACTTAAGGTGATGGGTAAGGCACACTAGCGACGCCAATCGATTTTAATTTTAAACTACTAAACGAGATCTATTTTAAACAATTCCGGGGTTACAACCACTCGGCAAACACTTATACTATTTATTAAATAGCAATGCACAAATTTTGTGTCCGTTTTTGGCGTGAATCAATGCCGGCCTGCCGAGGAGCAGGCGGGTTATGTCGGGCTCCCTTTTGGCGGTGGATTCAACGAGAAGCCGGCCAGAGGCGTACCGACTAAACCCCAGCGACTTTTATCGGTAGAGTGGGGAGGGGACACGAGTACGGGTTGAAGAACCTTACTTCACGTCCCTCTCCAGGCGGAGGGCCCACTTATACTGCGCGGCTGATACTGTCTCCCCTTATCAAGCTACAAGCCAATAAAGTATTTTTGAATTTGAAATGTAGATTTTTTGGGAATTTTACTTTTGCTGGACTTGTTGGCTTCTGCTATTGTGCCAAGATATAGCTGGAAAGATGACTTCGTGGACTATTCATTTAAAATCAACTTCGTCTTTCAAGTCGCATACAGACGGTGTTGCGCTACTCGTTGCGCAACAAGTAGCGCATCTCCCAGTTACAACAACTGCAACAGCGTAACCGACTAGCGATCGCGGCGGCGTGTTCCCGTACACCGTCTGTACGCCGCTTCAAAGAGGCTAGCAAATATATATTTTTTGATTCCTGTTATAATATGTAGGTATGTATTAGTGTATTCATATTTTAGTTATGTATTAACATTTGACCTTTCTATGTATGTATATAAATATGTATTCAGATTGCACCGCCCTACACTTTCATCAAGTGTCTTTGATGAAAGTGTAGGGCGGTGCCAAAGGTAGATAGTTTCATAGTAATAAGCCTGTAATACCTAGTATTAAGATTTCATACTTTATTAAGAGTGCAATAAAAAAATATTCATTCATTCATTCCTAGTGAAAGAGAAGATAACGTATGATAGAGGGAGCAGCTAAATATTTCATACAAATTGTTCACGATACGCATACTCTATGCAGAGTAAGATAATGAAATTCTGAGAAAAAATTGTCGCCGAGATGGTATTTAATAGTGACCATATCATTAAGTTCTGTATAATGTTTTGTAATAAAAATTATCTATTTAACTATCTATCGTACTGCTTTTGAAAAACCGGCAGCAAACTTGCGAATCCTGTAGAAGTTGTTGCGGCCTGCTCAGCAAGACAGATCTCCGGTAAACGATTGCAACAACATAGCCTCGTAGGGAGGGTGTTGCGCTACACGTTGCGCAATAAGTAGCGCTACACGTTGCACAACAAGTAGCGCTACACGTTGCACAACCAGTAGCGCCACACGTTGCGCAACAAGGGGCGCTACACGCTGCTGCTGCTGAAATGATGATTTAAAATCAGTTATCGAGGTGTAATCGAGAACAACAATGGGTGCTTTGACGCGCCGGTGAATTGACTTGTTTACTTACGTTAAGCTCCTTTAAATTAAATCAGAAAACAGTTAAAATACCAGTTATCATACCTTAATCATATTGCAAATCGAATATAAACCTGTCACAGCATCGATTAGCCCACACGGTGTTGACGAAGGAAGTGTGAATATTAAAATTTACAACACCGTGATTCCTGACTCGAAGCAGAAACAAGCCCGTCGCCATTAGACCCGTCGAGCGGAGCTGCGCTTAGATACAGGTGAACATCAACTTTAACTTCTAACTCCGCGCAATGAATAAGAACTAGAGTTGCGCGCACTGTCCACTCGTCGCGTCACGACGACATCTTTGCGCATGCGCCATAATAGACAGCGGTCCCGCGTCTGGCGACAGGTGAACTTCGCCGTCAACTCGTAGTGCGCGCAGTGCGTAAGCGCTAGAGTTGCGCGCACTGGGGCTTCTACGCGTCACAACAACTACGCGCATGCGCAGTGTAGACTGGCCAAAGACTAAACAACGCAGACGCGGTACTACATTTAAGAGCTTCTGAGATTACTATTTCTGTTTGTTATAATGTCTTCATCTAAAAATAAACAACAACAAACTATGAAGTGTGACCAATGTAGATCAGACATTCCTAGACGTGAATATCTTACCTGTGCGCAATGTAAACAAAAACTTGATTTAGGATGCGCAAATGTCTCATTTGTAAGATTTAACATCATGGATGCTGAAAGGAAGAAAAAGTGGAGGTGCAACAAATGCCTCGCTTTGCCAACGACCAGAGCTGGCTCTCCAGTAGTGTCGAGACACACGGCGACACTTAATGATAATGATACGTTAAAAAATAATGAAACCTCACCTCTTAATAATACTGAACACGTAACATTCCGACACAGAAGCCATCTTCGTGCATCCTCCATAGAGTTACTGGATAATTCCATAGAAAATTCAGTTACTGGAAGCTCAGCTAACATAATGGGTGACTCACATATGAGCCTACCGGATCTTACCTCTCCCGAGAGCAAAGTACATCAGATTGAAATAAGTACGATTAAAGCTGAACTAGCCAGTGCTCATATGGAAATTGATAAACTAAACATGCAAGTAATCGAACTGCAAAAAAAATTAGAAGAACAGCAAAGGCAAAATCAAGTTCTAAAGCAATTATTGAAGGAACCGTCATCACGAAAATCAACACCCTTTAAATTGGATCGTCAGAGAGCTACTCAAAAAGGTCTTCAAAAACTGGCATTAGAGTGTGAACTTGAAGAAGAGTCACTGAACCTAAGACTTAGCGATCAAGAAGAAACTCCAAAATCTTCCGCAATAATACCAAGATGTGAAACAGAACTAAAGGATGATGCAACAAATATAGAATTATCGGAAATTCAATCACCAGCACCACCTCCTAAGATTTACATTTTCGGTGGTAAACAGTGTGTTGGTCTCGGCTCTCGACTACTGCAATCAAGACTCGGAAACCAATTCGGACAATACAAAGTCTGTGCATTTACCAAACCAAACGCTACGGCAGAAGAAATATTAAAAAAGTGTGACAGTATAGAGGATACACCTGAAAACTATGTAGTAATATGTGCCGGAGAAACGGATTATAATCCAATTAAAATTCTCATAGAAATCACATCTGCTTTGAAAAAATTCAAGTATGTTAAGATTATTGTACTAAGTATTGCGAATAACAAACACATAAATACAGACAAATTGAATAAATATATAGCAAACGTATGCAGAAACATATCAAATTGTAATTTTGTTAATGTAAATAATAATAGTAATTCAATTGGTATACTGAATTGGACATCTAAAAAAATTAATTTCATCATTGATTGTAATACCTATAGGTCTAAGTATTTGACTCTAAAATTTGTAAGTAACCTAAAACCTAAAAATAATTGTACCACACAACCATCTCCAAGGAGAGGCACAATTCCATATTACTTTCCGCTGGTAAAAAAGAACCCCATTAGTACCTCAAATCATCCGACGGGTTCAAATTTTCCCAAAGAAAGTCTACCCTTTAGTCAAATTGGTTAAATACAGAAAATAAACATAGGCTCACTCTGTTTCATCAAAATATTGCTGGAATCCTCAACAAGAGTGAAATATTTGAATTGACAATTGAGGAACTTACTAATAATGTAGGTCGTATAGATTTTATATGTCTCACCGAAACGTTTATAAGGAAGGGTTCTGAGTCTAATCTGCGACTATCTGGTTATAAACTATCGACCTGGTTTTCTAGGAGTAATCAAAGACGAGGTGGATCTTGCATTCTATTAAAGGGAGATTTAGAGTACACGCTTTTGCCTATAGCGAATCAACTAGCTTCCCCCTTTACTTTTGAATGTTGCGGTATAGAATTGATTGATTTTAATCTCGTAGTTGTCTGCATATACAGAATACCAAATTCAAACATTGCAGTATTTTTTGAAAAGCTAACATTGCTCCTAAGCAAAATCACGCGAAATAAAAATAAAAATGTGATAATCTGTGGTGACTGGAACATCGATATTCTGAAAGATAATACCCAATCTAAGGAACTTAAGGCAATTCTTATGAACCACAACTTAACACCACACATTAATGAACCCACTAGGAAAAGCTCTAGTATAGATCAAATTGCCACGAACATGTATACAGATGTAAAAACAAGCATACACCATTTAGCATTATCAGATCATGATACAGGCCAATCGATTTCCTTTCATGCCTTAAGAAAAACAAACCAAACCAAATCTACAAAAAAATGGTTTGAATATCGTAGAGACCTCTGCAAAGAAAATGTAAAAAAATTTGTTCAGTGCCTATCTTCTCTATCTTTCAATGAGACCCTCGAGGAGGCAGATTGCAATAGCTCTTTTGATAAATTCCATGATATAATCAAATTGTTTTATGAGCTTTGTTTTCCAATAATAAGAATTAGGATTGGCAAGACATCATTGAAAAACAAATGGATTACAAAGGGGCTGAGGAAAGCCTGCGTGACCAAGAGACGATTGTACTTTAAATATTCAAATGATAATAATAATAAATGCGACAACCGAAAAGCTTACTATGAATATTCAAAAATATTAAAAAAATGCATCCATAGATCTCAAAAGATCAATAACAGTAAATTTATTGCCAAATCCAAAAACACATGTAGGGCCTCATGGAATGTAATAAAAAAAAATATGAATATGACTACTGACAGAAACGACATCAAAGCTATAAAGAAAGATGACATAATTTATGATAAACCGAGTGACATTTGTGAATTATTTAATGACTATTTTATAAACCTGACATCAAATGAATATGAAATGAATAATAATAATGATATGACACAAAATATATTAAATAGCATATTTCTTTCACCAGTCAGTGAAGCTGAAGTGATCAAAATAATACTATCACTAAAAAATACCAATTCAACAGGCTATGATGAGATAAATAGTAGGTTAATAAAAGATTGTGCCAGTGTTATAGCCTCGCCATTATGTCATATTCTTAACAGGTCATTTGAACAAGGTGTTTTCCCTAAACGGTTGAAAAAATCTATCGTTAGGCCCATATTTAAGAAAGGTGACCCAGCTTTAATGGAAAATTACAGGCCAATTACACTCATACCCGTAATATCTAAAATTTTCGAAAAGGCAATGGCTGGAAGGATAAACAATTTTCTTGATAAACATAACATCCTTTCCGCAAATCAATTTGGATTTCGTAAGGGTACCTCTACCACTCAAGCTTGCTTTTCCTTAGTAAAAGAAATAACAGAATCCCTAGATAAGAAACTAAAAATCATGGGTCTGTTTTTAGACATGACCAAGGCTTTCGATTTCGTATGCCATTCACGGCTCCTTCAAAAACTACACCACTGTGGCATTAGAGGCAAAGCACACGAGTGGGTGGCAAGTTACCTTTCTGATAGAGAGCAAGTCACAGAAATATCAAAAATTATCGAAGACAAAAAAATTATAGTCCAATCTTCATCTAAAGTAAATAGCTCGGGCGTTCCGCAGGGAAGCATATTGGGACCCTTGCTCTTTATCATATATATAAACGACCTCCCTAAAGCCTTAAAGCATAAGTGCATCTTATTTGCAGATGACACAACACTAATAATAAAATCAACTGACAATAATAGTCTACAGACAAAGGTAAATGATGAACTTGGAAGTGTAATGGAATGGCTTAAACATAACAATTTGAAGGTAAACCTAAATAAGACTAGCGCAATACAATTTAAGACCTACAATAGCACTAATACACGTCCCGATATCATTTATAAAGATATTCGCATAAACCAAGCCGGTTTTGTAAAATTCTTAGGAATAAATTTAGATGAACACCTAAATTGGATACAGCATATTGATGGTCTATGCCAAAAACTAGACAAATTTGTGTTTGCCCTGCGCCGCTTGAGACTGGTTGTGTCCCAGGAAGCAGCCATATCAGCATACCACGGCTATGTATCTTCTTTGCTAAGATATGGTCTGATTATTTGGGGAAATTCAGTCGAGGCAAGTAGAGCACTATTAGTGCAAAAAAAAAAGCATCCGAGCCATTTGTGGCGCTGGTTACAGGGATCACTGTCAGCCTTTGTTTAAAAAACTTAAAATCCTGCCTCTGCCCTGTCAATACATTCTGGAGATTTGTATGTTCAGTAAAAAAACATCCACAATTTTTTCCCTTACATGATAAGATGTTAGGTAAAAGCGCCAGAGATCAATACAAATTGTCCGTTCCACCTCAGAGGCTGAAATTATTTTCAAGTAATGCTCCATGTGCCGCCATTAAAATTTATAATAGGCTTCCTCCGGTTGTAAGAGCGCTAAATGTGAATAAATTCAAAATAATTTTGACAAATTGGCTCTTGCAAAAATGTTTTTATTCAGTTAAAGAATACTTGGACTTGAAAATGTATGATGTATTTGGATAAATTAATTGTATTGACCATAGAGACGACGAAAGAGAAATGTATAGTTAATCTAATTTTAATTTAAAAACTGTAATTTATCAATGGAATTGTATTTTAATCATAATTGAAATTAATTAATAACATTTATTGTACGAATATTTCTACGCCAGCAATGGCAGAGTATGCTGTACTGAGATTAATATTAAGAACAATGTAACCATATTCTAAGAAATAAAGGATTTGAATTTGAATTTGAAAATGAAGATCTGATGCTGACCTTGTTTAGTACATATTAGGTTTAAGGTGTACAGTTGGAACTTAAAGCTACTTATGTGCTAAATATCGGTCACGTCACACTACAATCAACCGTTTGAAGAATGAAAAATGCAAGAATGTACATCAGCCTAAGGAAGAGTCATTATAATTCTCAATTCGACTGTAATATTTTTTTGTATACTTTTTAGATTATCGAAGATATTTATAAATCATCGTCAGGGTGTGCATGTAATTCACGTTTGCGTTGCTTTTGAGCCAGGTTTTCTAAACAATAAAAAAAAAACATGTTATTTTAGGCACTGTTTTTTGATCGGCCTAAGTTAATTTGAGATATAAATATTCAATGTACAGTAGATCATTTTGAATCATGATCCACTTTGCAGATCATTCCTTTGTTGTCATAAATGTAGTAAAGTTTTCTTCGGTGTCATGCATCTTGCACTTAGTACGTTTTAATGTGAAAATATGCATCGTTACGGGTCAGAGATCTATTTTCACCTTTATTATCATTGCAGAGGACATGTTTTATATATACCAGTCCCAATTTGGTTCGAAAATATTAGGTCATTAATTCGAACTCTTTTCACTACGAAGAAAAAGCATTAGGTAAGTATAATTAAGAAAAAACATCGTCTGTCATTACAGAGGTCGGAATTGTCTTGCTATATGTAGTGATCTGTGGTCGGAATTAGGTAGAGTTATTTTGGTACTAACACTGTTTTCATACAGCGAAAGAATATACCCCTAATTTCGAGATTTTTTTGAAGTGTTGAATAAATCCTGTGATTCGTTGAATAAACAAGTTCTTCTTTATGCAATACCTTATCGTCAGTGATATAGTCTTGTCAGTGACGGTCAGTGTCTTGTAAAATTACAACAGGTGGCTTAATTTAAAGCTGTCCCGTAACGAACGAGAATATACCTGTCGCATCCAAACAAAGCAAAGTGAAAGAGAGGGAAACTCCGATTCGGTCGTTACATCTGCTTTAAATTAGACACTCAGATTCATTACTAAATTCTAACCTACTTAAGCAAATAACACACTTAAAAATTTCATCTCGTGTTCAGGTGGGATTCGAGTCCACACCTTCCACAATCCACATGGTATTTACTTAAGAATAAATTGCAAAAGAATGCTTTTATAAATTTCAACTATCCAACCTACTTATTTAAAATGACTGTAGAAAAATGGCCTTAAAGTGAGTCATGATTCAATTTTGCTTCTTACATTTTTTTGTAGTTAATACTCCGAGATGACTTTAGTTTTATTAACTTCGTTCATGACACAGTGGACATTTTTTCATGTAGGTACCTTTAGTGAATTCGCCAGGACTACTATATACTCGTACAACCTGTGCGGATAAAGAATGGGATCAGAAATGGCGGCGCATCTATTCACTTCTCGCTCGCACACTATTTGCGTCTATATTTGCTCCCCACGAGTGCGAGTATAGACGCAAATAGTGTGCGAGCGAGAAGTGAATAGATGCGCCGCCATTTCTGATCCTATTCTTTATCCGCACAGGTTGTATGTAATTAGCTACAAGGTAGGTTAAAAGTAATTTCATACATTATTATTATAGCATTAGTTCATAGATATACAAATTGTAAATAAATACAACACTTTAAATTTTAAATTATAGAGAGGTAGATATATACATAGAATAAGGTATTAATTATAAGGATTGCGATGCTATCGCATTAGGTTAAGCCTGTAATGATAGTATAAGCTTGAAAAATAAATAAATAAATAAACAATAAAAAAATCTTTTCAGCATTAAATTGAAGATGCTGACCTAGTTTATCACAGCAATACATTTAGTTGTTCTGTTACTGAAACTAAATGTAGCATCTGTGGTAAATAACGGTCAAGCCTTACTACAATCAACACAACAGCCTGAAGATTAAGAAATGCAAACATCAACCTGATTTGAGTTACAACTTATTTCTTTATTAATAAGCTTGATAAAATACAGTCGAATTGAGAAACGTACGACAAATCTCAATTCAAATGTATTTTTTTGTATAAATTATAATGCCTAATATTTTTTCGCTAATACAATCGGTACTATCGATTGCTTAATGTCCGATACTATCGATAGTATCGGACACATTTAATCAAGCAGCAATACTGTCGAAACATAGCTGACTATCGATAGTACAAAACATAAGAAAATATTATCGATCGAAGATTATTAATAGTATCAGGCATTAAACAATCGATAGCATTGGTGTTATCAATACTATTGATTAAATTTTATTATCGATAGTTTTGACCAAAAGCAATACTATCGATGGTACTATCCATAGTCTGAATGTTTTTCGAGATCAACTATCGATAGGGAAACTATGGATAGTTGACCTTGAGGTCCGCAACACTAATTTGTACCATATGTTATTCATTTATTTTCGCATATCCAGGTTTGAACTGTTTCGAAGACCTGAAAATGCTGATCTAGTTGAACACAGAGCATCATTCTAACGTTGTTAGAAAGTAGCTGTGACGTACGGACGGACAGACAGACTAGTCAAGCATTACCATAATCAACAGCTTGGACATTGAAAAATGCAAAAATGTATATCAAGGTTATGAAGAACAAAATGACAATATCTCTAGAACTCTCTCTTTTTCCATCAATCATTTATTAAGATAAAGATAAGATAAAAAATTCTTTATTCAATTTAGGTCCACACAGAACACTTATGAATGTCAAAATAGGTACATAATATCTACCGCTGGTTCGGAATGTCGATTTCTACTGAGAAGACACCAGCAAGAAACTCAGTAGTTACTCTTTTCAAATATTGATGATGTTACAGAGTTTTAATTGAGAAGAGAAAAATACAATTATGAAAGTTAATAGACTACTATGAATAACAACTCAAAAGATAATCAATTAACATGACCCAGGAATCCTTATCATTAAAGTAGTCTTTTACACTATAGTAACCTTTCTTCATTAGGCAGGTTTTAATATGAGACTTAAACTTATCCAGTGATAGGTTAATGACATTGTGTGGTAGCTTATTAAATATCTTAATACTTAAGCCAACAAATGAATTACCGATTTTATAGATAATTAGATAGATAGATAGATAATTAATTTATTGCATCAAGTTTATGAAGTCTTAGGACCAGGACGGCAAGCCTATGTTTATTTCTAGTGTTAAGACTATGACTATCGGACTTCTTTGGAAAAGTGTGCAAGTTCTTACGTACATACATAATGCAGTCGAGGATGAATTGAGAAGCCACGGTTAAAATATTTATTTCTTTAAATATTTCCCTAAGTGAGTCACGTGATCTAAGGCTGTATATAGCGCGGATGGCCCTTTTCTGTAATACAAAAATAGTTTGTATGTCAGCAGCAGACCCCCACAACAGTAGACCATATGACATCACACTGTGGAAATAGCTGAAATATACCCGTCTCGATATCAGTCAGACGCCCTAATTTTTCTTACTACATATGCAGCGGAACTTAGTCTTCCTGCCAAGGCAGCAATATGGGGACTCCACTGAAATTTTGCATCTATAATTATACCGAGAAAAACTGTGGAATTAATGATTTGAATAGATTCATTGTTCATCTTTATACTAGTATCGACCTGCCTTACATTTGGCATGGTGAATTTTACACATTTAGTTTTCTTTGAGTTAAGAAGTAAATTGTTAGTTGTAAACCAGTGCAATACCTGTGAGAGAGCATCATTTACGTCGTCAATTGATTCTTTATATCTATCAACCTTAAAAATCAAGGAAGTGTTGTCAGCAAAAATTCACAATTGCCACATTGAGGAAGCATAAGTTCCGACTGATGAAACCTTCAAGAAAAAATTGTCGCCGAGATGGTATTTACTAGTGACCATAGCATTAAGTTCTGTAAAATGTTGTGTAATAAAAAATATATATTTATCTATCTATCGTACTGCTTTTGAAAAACCAGCAGCAAACTTGTGAATCCTGTTGGAGTTGTTGCGGCCTGCTCAGCAAGACAGATCTCCGGTAAACGCTTACAACAACATAACCTCGTAGGGACGGTGTTGCGCTACACGTTGCACAACAAGTAGCGCTACACGTTGCACAACAAGTAGCGCCACACGTTGCGCAACAAGGGGCGCTACACGCTGCTGCTGTTGAAATAATGATTTAAAATCAGTTATCGAGGTGTAAACTCAAGATCTGAGGCTGACCTTGTTTGGCACATATTAGGTTTAAGGTGTACAGTTGGAATTTAAAGCTACTTATGTGCTAAATATTGGCCACGCCACACTACAATCAACCGTTTGAAGATTGAAAAATGCAAAAATGTACATCAGCCTAAGGAAGAGTCATGGTAATTCTAAATTCGACTGTAATATTTTTTTGTATGTTTTTTTAGATTATCGAAGATAATTGTAAATCATCGTTAGGGTTTGCATGTAATTCACGTTTGCGTTGCTTTTGAGCCAGGTTTTCTAAACAATAAAAAACGTTATTCATGTTATTTTAGGCACTATTTTTTGATCGGCCTAAGCTAATTTCAGATATAAATATTCAATGTACAGTAGATCAATTTGAATCATGATCCACTTTGCCGATCATTCCTTTGTACTTGTCGAGGACAGACCTCCTTGCCGCTTAGGCGCCTTTATAAATAGAAAAGTATTTCTTTGACGTTTCTTCTTCTTCTGACGTTTCGGCCGATAACATGTAAATTTCTGTATTTTCTTTATTTCTATAATTTTATTTTGATAATATATTTATTTTGCCCCCCTTACCGGTGTTGCCTTTTCGTCCGCCACATCGTTTGGTCCTTCGAAGCGCGAAGTTTGCCATATAGGTGCCATCAGCGCAAATTTTCAAATTCAAAATTATATGAATTTCGTGGCAGGGCACCGATTCCTCCGTAGTCGAGGACGTTGGGGGTAGGCTCCTTGCTAATATAATACCAAGTGTGGCTATTGGCTGCCGAAATAGCCGCTCGTGAACTGGAGGTGGCTGCGCGCGCGGCCTGTGAGGCTGAAGCTGCCGCGCTTTGGGCGCAGAGACTCAATTCAATTTAATTCAATTCAAAATATCTTTAATTGCATAGGCTTATATACATGCAGCACTTTCAAATCGTCATACATTAGAAATTATAACTATTTAGGTATTTTTTAGTATAATATACATGTAATTACACATATTACCTATGTCGATACAAACAATAAACTAAGAAATGAATAAACATCATCCGGCAAGAAACTCGCCAGTTACTCTTTTTGATCGCCAAAAATTTTAATACAATGTTGTTTTTATTATAATACTCGCATAAATAAGTCGATTTCATTTCCAACAATAAATATATCCATTACAATATCTAAGGTTTAGGCGAACAGTTTATCATTTCCACAAATTCTTGTCATTTAAATAATCATCAACTGTATAATAGGCTTTTTCCATTAAATAATTTTTAATGTGTGTTTGAAATTTAGGCATTGGTAAGTCAACAAGCTTTTGTGGTAACTTGTTAAATATTTTAATACTCATTCCAACAAATGAATTACCAACCTTACGAAGTCTGAGATTTGGAACAGCAAGCCTATGTTTATTTCTGGTGTTCAGGCTATGTTTATCAGATTTTTTGGCAAATAAATCCAGTTTTCTATAAATATACATAATACAGTCAAAGATGTACGTATGCTGCTGTTAAGTATGTCATGTGATGTTAATGTTATGATGTTAATTTCTTTGAACAAATTTCTAAGAGAGTCCCGTGGCCTGAGTCTGTATATGGCCCTGACAGCTCGCTTCTGTAGCACAAAGATAGTTTGAATATCAGCTGCAGAGCCCCACAATAGCAGACCATAAGACATAACACTATGGAAATAACTGAAATACACAAGTCTTGCTGCTTCAATATCAGTCAGATGTCTTATTTTTCGTACTGCATATGCAGCTGAACTAAGTCTTCCTGCCAGGGCAGCAATATGGGAACCCCACTGTAGTTTCGAATCTAACGTGATGCCCAGAAATACTGTAGATTTAATTACTTCAACATTTTCATTATTCATATTAACACGTTAGCTGCGGCACCAATTTTTGCATACTTTCCGTTCCTGCGGCACGAGGTATAATCGGCCCGTACCGTGACCAGACGTTAGGGCGACACGCGGTCTATTAGACCCCACCTCCTTTTACAGACTAAAATCCATTTTCTGGCGCGAAATCAAAGATAAATGAGAATTTTGGTCCTAATTGATATAGACAGTGAATTGATGAACCCTAATCCACCGTCGCCCCGGGATCTGATGGCTAGTTTAGGAATTATTAGCAGCAAAACAAAATATGGGATCTTATACACCTCGTAACGCACTGAAATAGGGCAAATTTTCGCTGCGATTAGTGATGGGAAAAATAATATCGACGTTTTTAAACTGTCTTAACTACGCAACGACTTGACCGATTTTGATCAATTATATCTCATTAGATCGTTTTAAGGGCAAAACCTGGCAAAACAACACAAAGCTATCAAAGGATACATTTTTTTTAAATTATCTAAATTGTGCTTGAAGGCGCCATAAAGAAAAAAAACCGGCCAAGTGCGAGTCGGACTCGCGCACGAAGCGTTCCATTCTATACCATTAAGAGGCACCTATTACAGACTTATTATTGGAAAATAATGGATTACGGTTTATGCCTAAGGTTTATCTTTCTATTTGTATATGAAAATCTTAATGCGGTTCACAGAATAGAAAAAAAAGGCAACCAGAAGTAGAAAAGAAACTGTCCTATTTATTCTGCCTCGGGCTTTAAAAATACACTTATTAGAACTTGAATTAACATTAAAAAATCAGTATCAATATACTTTTTTTATAAAAATCTCAATATATATGTTGTACTTATTTATGAGTGTTTTTCATTGAAACAGGGTAGACAATAAGATTTTTTGCACTGAGTGCACTGAGTCAAAATCTTTTTGGATTTTTTAATCAGCGTCGGATTACATCATTTCTGATGCGGTCCTTCAGAGATACTCCGAGCATAGCCCTTTCCATAGCTCTTTGAGCGACTTTGAACCGGTGGACTAGTCCAGCCGTGAGTGTCCACGTCTCGGCACCGTAAGTCATGACCGGAAGGACGTACTGGTCGAAGACTTTCGACTTGAGACTTTGAGGGATGGGTGACGAGAAGACTTGACGAAGTTTACCAAATGCTGCCCAGCCTAGCTGAATTCTTCTATTGGCTTCTCTCTCGAAGTTGTTTCTGCCTAATTGGAGCGCTTGTCCTAGATAGACATATTCCTGAACAACTTCGAGAGGTACTCCATTAACAGCGACCGGTCCCGGATCTACGAGCTCGTCGAACGTGACCTTGGTTTTATCCCAGTTCATCCGAAGACCGATGTGTTTGGAAGATTCAGCCAGGCTGCTCACCATCTCCTGTAGGTCTTGTAGGGTTTCCGCCAAGATGACGATGTCGTCTGCGAATCGTAGGTGTGATATGTACTCGCCATTAATATTGATTCCGCGCTCCTTCCAGTTTAGCGATCCAAACATGTCCTGCAGCGCAGCGGAGAAAAGTTAACAACACATGTTCTCCTTTTTTTCACCCTTTTCGCGGCAAGGGCGTGCGCTTTCAGGTGCAGAAAAATAACAAAAATGTAAAGATAACGTAATAAAACTGGCATTGTTACTTAGGTTAGATCGTAGATGATAATAACAATGATAATGTAGGTATAACTGCATCAAATGAATGTGTTTGTTTTATACTTAAAATGTTGAAAGAGTAGGTAGGTAAGGTAGGTAATAATAGGTAATTCTAGATATGTTGCAAAGTATAAGGTACGTCAATAATCGTTATTACCAATAATATCTTTAGGTATAATATACTTAAGTAATAATATCTTACACTTACTTTAGGTACATAGCTACCAAGATAAGAAAAAACTAGGTAGTTACTGAAGATTTTTTCAATAAAAACTTACCTGTCTTGGCTCTGTTCCTGGGTTTTTTAAAATTAACTCCGACATCGTTTAGACGGTTCGGCGCTGTAAAAGGACATGCTCTCCAATCGACGTGATGCACAACACTGGTCGCGGGAAGCTCGCGTTGAGTGCGGTACGAGGTCAGGGGGGATATGGGAAGTGTTAGCCTCGTTCCGCACTGCATTAAAATTATATTAATTCAGTGCGGCACGAGGCCTAAGACATCCGGTACCAAGGTAGATACACCACCGAGTCCGGAACCATTAGTGATCTCAAATATATATTTATCTCTTTCCTACACTGGACCAAACCAAAGCTATGCCATTCGCACGACAGAGAAATTCACTTTTTTGCTTGCCGCACCACAGGGAAGTTGCATCAGGGGTCATTTAGGCCTCGCTTCGTACTTAACGTGTTAATAATAGTGCTGACCTGTCTTACGTTGGGCAATGTAAATTTGACACATTTAGTTTTTTTAGCATTAAGCAGCAAATTGTTCACACACACAAATGTAACACTAGAGTGAGAGCATTATTTACATCATCAAAGTTTTCTTCAGTGTCATGTATCTTGCACTTAGTACGTTTGAATGTGAAAATATGCGTCGTTACGGAGATCTATTTTCACCTTTATTATCATTGCAGAGGACATGTTTTATATTATACCAGACCTAATTTGGTTCGAAAATATTAGGTCTTTAATTCGAACTCTTTTCACTACGAAGAAAAAGCATTAGGTATAATTAAGAAAAAACATCGTCTGTCATTACAGAGGTCGGAATTAGCTTGCTATATGTAGTGATACTTATTTTGGTACTAACACTGTTTTCATGCAGCGAAAAAATAAAAAGAATATGCCCCTAATTTCGAGATTATTTTAAAGTGCTGAATAAATCCTGTGATTTGTTGAATAAACAAGTTCTTCTTTATGCAATACCTTATCACCTATAGGCCAAAATTAGACTTTAGGAAGTCGAGGTGATAAATGCCGGGAAGATCCATATTATCCATCCATCCATTATCCATTAATATCAACATGTAAATACAAGTACATAAATAACTACCTTATTCCGACCTCTGGTCGTGTCAAGTAGTCAGTCCGAATTTTAGAAAAGTCGATATTTTAAACAATTTTGACATTATAGCGGACATCATAGTCTTGTCAGTGACTGTCAGTGTCTTGTACAATTATAACAGGTGGCTTAATTTAAAGCTGTCCCGTAACGAACGAGAATATACCTGTCGCATCCAAACAAATCAAAGTGAAAGAGAGGGAAACTCCGTTTCGGTCGTTACGTCTGCTTTAAATTAGACCCTCAGATCAAACCTACTTAAGCAAATAACACACTAAAAATTTCATTTCGTTTTCAGGCGGGACTCGAGTCGACACCTTCCACAATCCACATGTTATTTACTTAAGAATAAATTGCAAAAGATTGCAATTAAAGATATCAACTATCCAACCTACTTGTTTAAAATGACTGTAGAAAAATGGCCTTAATGTGAGTCATGATTCAATTTGGCTTTTTAATATTTTTTGTAGTTAATACTCTGAGATAGCTTTAGTTTATAAAAATACTTAATACCAGATTATTAACTCGGTTCATGAAACAGTGGACATTTTTTCATATATAAATGTGGGAGAGCCACGCTTAGGCTAGAATGGGCCTGCTCGACCGGAGTGATACCACTGCCTCACAGAAGACCGGCATGAAGCAGCGCCTGCTCTGTGTTTCGCCGTGTGAGTGAGGTTACCGAAGGCCCAATGGGGGGAAGGGGAAAAGGTTGGCAGCGTACTTGTGACTCCACTGGTGTTGCAGATGTCCATGGGCGGCGGAATTGCTTACCATCTGGTGATCCGTTTGCTCGTCTGCCACCTCTTATATAAAAAAAATATATGTAGGTAATTAGCTACAAGTTAAGATAAAAGAAATTTCAAACATTATTATTATTCATACATATACAAATTGTAAATAAATACAATACTTTAAATTTTAAATTATAGAGAGGTAGATATATACATAGAATAAGGTATTAATCATAAGTAATGCGATGCTATCGCATTAGGTTAAGCCTATAATGATAGTATAAGCTTGAACAATAAATAAATAAATATTATTTTTAGCATTAACTTGAAGATGCTGACCTAGTTTATCACAGCGATACATTTAGTTGTTCTGTTACCGAAACTAAAAGTAGCATCTGTGGTAAATAACGGTCAAGCCTTACTACAATCAACACAACAGCCTGAAGATTAAGAAATGCAAACATCAACCTGATTTGAGTTACAACTTATTTCTTTTTTAATAAGCTCGATAAAATACAGTCGAATTGAGAAACGTACGACAAATCTCAATTCGACTGAATTTTTTTGTAGAAAATCTAATATTTAATATTTTTTCAAATTACATTTATACTAGTGTTGCTTATCGGTAGTCCACTATCGATAGTAAAAGTAAAATTAACGGTATCGATACTATCGATAGTAAAATTGGATCTACACTATTGATAACGCTAATACAATCGGTACTATCGATTGCTTAGTGTCCGATACTACCGATAGTATCGGACACATTCAATCAGGCAGCAATACTGTCGAAACATAGCTGACTATCGATAGTACAATTGAAATTTAATAGAACATAAGAAAATATTATAGATAGTATTGGGTATTAGGCAATCGATAGCATTGGCGTTATCAATAGTATTGATCAAATTTTACTATCGATATTTTTGACCAACAGCAATACTATCGATGGTACTATCAATAGTCGAATGTTCGATAGGAAAACTATCGATAGGTCGCAACACAAATTTGAACCATATGTTATTTATTTAGTTTCGCGTATTTAGGTTTGAACTGTTTTTAAGACTTGAAAATGCTGACTTAGTTGAACTCAAGGTATGCCTTAACTTGCTCTGTTAAAACTTGTACTAAGCCCTGGGTTAAATGACGGGTTAGGGGAAAACTAGCTCTATCAAAACTCGTCCCAGAATTTCAGGATATTTTTGCTGGCTGTTCTAACCTAACCCAACCAATATTTATGTTGCGGTAATACATACTGAGCTCTACAAAACCAAAAATATTGGTTAGGTTATGTTAGAACATTGGCCAGTAGGTATGTACCCAAAAATGACAGTCAAACATTACCACACACAAAAGCCCGAAGATTAAAAAATATAAACATTACATCAAGCTAAGAAAATAATTCTCAATAAGACTGTTTTTTTATATGTTCTTTAGATTGTCGAAAAATGCCGTTAAAATTAGTAATGCTTCAGATATTTTTTTTATTAATACCATATTTTATTTATTCAGCATCAAATATCCAGTTGTGAATTGCTACCGAAGACCTGAAGATGCTGACCTAGTTGATCACAGAGAATTCTTTAAGTTACTCTGCTAACGTTGTTAAAAAGTAGCTGTGACGTACGGACGGACGGACGGACAGACAGACCGGTCAAGCATTACCACAATCAACAGCATGGACATTGAAAAATGCAAAAATGTATATCAAGCTTATGAAGAACAAAATGACAATATCTCTAGAACTCTCTCTTTTTCAATCAATCATTTATTCGGAAATGGAGGTATAAAATGATGTCATCTTACAATATTATTTTATGTAGGTACCTGTGTCTTTTAGATTATCGAAGCATAAATATATTTTCCCATCATCTTCATCACTATACCTTCTTCTACCAATAATTCTGAACAACATTTTTTGTTCTAGTCGAAAAAATAATTTTCAATTTTCATACAAAGTAAGTCACGGGACTTGTCAATTTTGTATTTATTTATTATTCAGACACCTTAAAAGCTAACAGAAATTAATCCAAAACGCAGTTTAAGGTTATGATTCATTATTACATTACATTCATGTTCATTAGTCACTCACGGATAATTAAAATAAAAAGGCAGAAGCATACAATCCTTGTCAAATTAATTACAACTAAAAAAAGAAATAAAAATAAACGCGACAGATAATATCAACATAAATAGCCTAAATTGTCAGTAGGTATCTGAGTCAAAAGAAGCAAATTAAAAATACATAATAGATCAGTATAATCAAATAAATAAAATAGAATTAAAAAAGATTTTTTTAATAAAAATGTCAATAGTATTAAAAATGTTCATTAAGTCAAAAAACTACGGTACTTGTAGCAGATTTGGCCAAAACTGTCTGCAAATAGGTCTATTTCATCGTGCCGAGCAAGTATGTCACCGATAAGACGCAGAGTGCGTAGGCGCGTGAGCCCCGCGCTGCGGGCGCGCAGTAGGCGGGCCAGCGTCGCGGTGGCACTAGCCCCGTGGAGTCCCACGAGACCGTAGGGACTAAAAGACGGAAACTTGCGAGTGTGTCCGGATCATCGATCCGCCGATGCAATATCGACAGGTAGTGTACTACAAGTAGCACAGCTCTCATGTACTTTAAAGTATTGACTCCAATCATTCCCGAGACGAATAGCGATGGATATACGTAAGGATAATATCCGTACAGCTTTTTGTAAAGCCAATGAGAAAATTTCCTTTGTATCTTCTCCAACATCAGCTCATATTGTTCCTCATATGGATCCCAAACTACTGATCCATACTCCAGCTTGCTGCGAACATATGCACAGAATAAAACTTTTGCAACTATGTACTGCATTGTCAAATTGTGACGCCGTGAGAATAACAAAACCCAGCATCCTATGTGCAAATTTGCATACACTTAATATATGCTCGTGAAAATCTAATTTACTATCTAACCTTATACCTAGATCTTTTATGTCAAATACTTTTTCCAGAGGAACGTCAAATAAATAATAATTGTAGTTTACTGGTCTCAGTTTTATTTATTTATTTATTTATTTATTCTTTATTGCACAAGAAAGTAAAGTACAATTGGCGGACTTAATGCTATACAGCATTCTCTACCAGTCAACCATTAGGCGATGCAGAAATATGTATGACGGCTAACTCAATTTATATCCATAAACATACATGTGAGTAATATATAATATGATTAAATATACATACATAACCATACAATACAATAAACCTACTTATACTACAATTAACTCATAAAAAAAAACAAAAAAAAAACAGAAGCGACGAATACCGGCTAACCTACATTGTAAGCATTAAAGGGTTGAAACAGACACAATACATCTTGCCACAGCAGTCATAAAAACAAGGAAAAAAAAAAAGTTAAGTTAAATTTCTAGTGAGCGGAGAAAATGATCACGAACTGAACGCTTGAATGAAAATTTGGTGGAGGACTTTTTGATGTCATCAGGTAGCGAGTTCCAGAGCCTGATGGCAGACAGGGTGAAGGAGTTGGAGACACTTGCTGACTTATTTATAGGCGTATAACGCTTAAGGAGGCTACTCGAACGAAGATTGCGGGAGCTGGACTCGCTTTTAAATTTGAACCTGCATTTCAAATATTCTGGGGCGTGAGGATCTCTAAGGATACTAAAAAGGGAACAGAGCAGTCTGAGGTTTCTGCGTTGGCGGATTGGAAGCCATTTAAGCCGAGTACGGTATGGGGAAATATGGTCGTACTTGCGTACGCCGAAGATAAAACGTAGGCAGTTATTAAGGAGACGTTCCAGTTTATTAACAAAAACTTGCGAAAGATTCGTGCAGCAGGCATCGGCATAGTCCAAAAGCGGCACCACGAGCGCCTGAACCAGTAGAATTTTAGTGCAGGACGGTAAAAAGTTTTTAAAACGATAAAGAGTCCGCAACGTACCTGTCACTTTCCGACTGGTTTCTGTAATCTGTTTATCCCAGCTAAGTGTTTTGTCCATAAACAAACCTAGATTTTTTACCTCTGGACAAAAGGTGATAGGGATACCATCATACTTTAAGGTAAACTTGTCTAACTCTAATTTAGCTACTTGACGTGAGCCACCGACGACAAGGGCCTGACACTTGGAAGGGTTTACAGAGATACCAAATTTGAGCGACCACTCTAGGATGGCCTTAAGATCGCCATTCAGCATCGAGACAGTTTTGTCAAAAGACTCAACATCACTCCGTGCATAAAGCTGCAGGTCATCAGCGTAGAGATGGTAAGAGTTGACCAGATTGCGAGTAATTTGATTAATGAAGATAGAGAAAAGTAAAGGTGAGAGAATTCCGCCTTGTGGGACACCAGAGTCAAGATCGCACCATTCAGAGCAATCCTGGTTTACGCGAACGACCTGTTGTCGACCTCGAAGATAAGAGGAGAACCATTCCATTGCCGGTGGGGATACACATAGTTGTGATGACAGCATGGCCAGAAGGATATCGTGGCTGACAGCGTTGAATGCATTAGAAAAGTCAATTAGTATAAGAACAGTCACTTTAGACTCCTCCATGCCACCACTGCATGACTTTTAGTAATGCAGTGGTGGTACTGTGGCCAGGGCGGAAACCAGATTGATATTCGCTGATTAGTTTGTTTGAGAAGACGAAACTAGATAATTGTTTGTGGACGACTGCCTCAAGAATTTTAGAAAGGAAAGGGAGAATGGAGATGGGACGGAAATGGTTAAGAAGACTAGGATTAGAAATTTTCGGTAAGGGACGGACAAAAGCTTTTCGCCAGGTGGACGGAAAGATACCAGAGTCAAGGGAAAAGTTCAAAATGTGAGCGATAACAGGCAGTATGGAATCGAGGATCGGCATTAGCATAACTCTGCTGATATTGTCACAACCAACCGCTTTAGATTTTAAGGAGGAGAAGATTTTACGAATCTCATCACCAGTAACTGGAAAAAATTTAAAAGGCTGGATAGGTGGTGGTAGCGTTGAAAGTATTTCAAGTATGGTCTGCGCTTTTATGTCGTCCCGTAGCTTGGGCGATGTTGAAAAGTGTTTGTTCAGATCTGACAGTGAGTACGAACAGCCTGAGCTAGGGGCGACTGACTTACCAATACCTATAGATTTGAGGAACTTCCAGGTATCAGCGTATGAGCTGTGCAGTAGACTCTGGTGAAAATAGCGTCCTGCGACACCACTGGAGTCACAAGTGGGCTGTAAACCTTTGAACCCCGGTACCCTCACTCACGCAACGAAACACAGCACAGTGGTGCTTCAGACCGGATTTCTGTGAGGCCGTATATCATATTTTATTTATTTAGCATCGCATATCCAGATATGAACTGCTTTTGAAGACCTAACTATGCTGACCTAGTTGCTCACAGAGAACGCTTTAAGTTGTTCTCTTGAAACTTGAAGCGAACTTTGTGGAGAATGACAGTCAAGCCTTGCCACAATCAGCAGCCTGAAGAATGAATACTACAGACGGCGTCACGTCGAGTTACCCTTTGTTTTTGTTGACCTTTGGACCGTCCTTATATCGGACTGCCTCGGTGTTGCAGTGGTTAGTGGGTCGCACTTTAAAGCGACGGCTGCGCAAGAGGTCCCGGGTCAATCCCCGGGTCGGGCCAAAAAATTGTACCTAAGTTTTCAGTTAGAAATTCTTAGTGGCAGCCCGGACTCTGGAAGTTGGCGGGCTTGTACCCCTGTGCCTCGGAAAGCACGTTAAGCTGTTGGTCCTGCGCCCGATCCCTCTCCGGTCTTGTCACAGTAATGTCCCATCAGAATATGAGGGTAAAGGAATAGAGAGTGCGCTTGTGTTTGCGCACACACTTGAGCACTATAATAAATCCTGCGTACGTGGCTGATCGTTGAGATTGGCCGCCGTAGCCGTAATCGGTTGGGTATTATTATATCTGGTAAACAAGTGCTATTTTTCTACTGCAGGGGGTAACTTGATTTGACGCTGGCTGTACATCAACAAAGAAAGAAAATTATGAACTCGACTGTAATATTTTTGTAATGTACTTTAGGTTCAGATATATTTAAAACAATTTATTTAGCATCGGCTATCCAGTGTAAACTGCTTTTGAAGACCTGAACATGCTGACCTAATGATTCACAGAGTAATCTTTAAGACGTTTTGTTGAGACTTAAAGCTAACTTTGTGTAAAATGACGGTCAAGCCTTACCACAATCAACAGCCTGAAGACTGAAAAATACAATAATGTAGGTACATCCAGCTAATGAAGAAAGAAAATCTCAAATTGTCTGTAATTTTTTGTATGTTCTTTATATTATTTTATTATATTTTTTTCCAGTTAAGGAAAACTTACAGCTAGGTATATACAATTATTATTTAGACTTTCAAACTACATGTTACTGATGGCCAATTAAAAGATTCCACAAATAGCTAAGGAGTAGGTATGAAAACAGTAACAGAAGACGACGCAATAAACCTTTTTTTTTTTTTTTTGTTGACCCGGTGGAAATGCCGCCGGCTCACTGACAGGAGCCGACGTCGGCGCCGGTTGATCGGCGCCGCCTTATGCACTTCCGGCCGCTGGGAGTCGACCGGGTAGTGTGGGGCTCTCCCCTGGATTGGGCCTCTGCTAATCAGAGGCCGTCCAAGGGCATACCCACTAAAACCACCGGGGCTTTTCCCATTCTACGCCCGCTAAGTCGGGACGGAACACGGGATTACCACCAGGCTACCACCGCGAACCGTCCTGGGCGAAGAGGCTCGCCAGCACGGCCTCTTTCCACGACACTGGTCCGTAGGACCCAGGGCCTCTCCCACGGCCCACCAACTCCGCCCCCGAATGGCATCCACACTGCTGGCTGCAGTGCAGAATACCACCGGGAGGAGGATGGGGGTGACAGAACACCCCCCCACCAAAACGCCTCGCTCCGGAAGGAGCGGTCCACTCTGAGAACCTAGGGCAATAAAAGGGGCACCGAGCATCTGGAGACTCCAGTCGCAAGCGACGCAATAAACCTAAAGCTAACTAAGCTAAATATTCCAGGCTAAAATCCTTTGTTTTTTATATTGTATTTAATAAAAAAAATAACAAAGGATTTTAGCCTTGAATATTTAGCCTAAAAGCTATATATAATTTATTAATCATTACAAATAAAAATTGTCACTAAGCAAGCGCCTGAGCTTGCTTGCTGCGGTGTTAAAAAAGTCGATATCATTGTTTACTTGATATATACATATACAGGGTGTAAAAAGACCCTTAACGAAGCCGAAACTTACGTATTTAGCACATCATCAGGACCATTTTTTCCTTCTAGACCATACCTGGGAACTCAATACTTTCCAAGTTATTAAAGGTCAAAGTTAATATAAAAATCTCAAGATTTTGAAGTAGATACATTTTAAACATTATTACCTAATTTTTGTCCAAAGAAACTTGTTCAAAATTTGAAGTAATTCCTAGGGAAAAATGGCTTACAGGCGTACAGCCTGCAATGTAATTGAGAGATTGAGAGCGGGGCGGCGGGGCGCGGTCCGGTGTACGCTGTTCATTGCGTTGTCCGTTCATAGGATCAAAATTGACACCAAAATCAACTTCGTTTCCCATCAATATTTTTTTTTCTAAGACTTGTTTTAATGGTATGAGTGCGTAGACGCCGGCTTCTTTTTACGGGTCTTTTTACACCCTGTATATATACATATATGTATATATATATACAGGGTGTAAGAAAAAGGGTCTAACATACCGAAAAATGTAAATAGGGCTTGCCATGGGAGTACTTGGAAAAATAGTGAAAAAAATTAATATGTTATAGTTTCCGAGAAATTGGTCAGTAAAGTTTTTATGTGAAATGCTTGTACACAACCCTAAAACAGCTGATTTTATTCAATAAACTTACTCGAGGCCAGTCACCTCATCCACCAGGAACACATAAACTCGTTATGTAGGAACAGGAGGGACATGCCAACATTGCATTTCCTGCCTACCACTAATATTACTTCTGAGAGATACGTCTGTCAACCAACACGAGTTTTTCATTCAGGAAAAGTTTAGTGAACGAAGTTCATGGCCTAGTTGTGTTACTGTTTGTTACTTACCTACTTATCATCTGATAAAATTTGTTTTAGTAAATGCTTTTTACATTATGATGACTCACCTGATGGTAAATGATTACCTACCGCCGCCCATGGTTATGTGCTACACATGGGGCATCATGCGTGGGTTTTAGTAACTAAACAGTGTGTTAAATTTATTACGAACGCTTGTCCGATCGACTGCCGTCAATCTTGTTTTACTAATTGTAATGAATTTAAGACATTTACTTAAAGAAAAAATCTCTTCGCAATGTACTAGATAAAATTATTTTTATTTTATTTTTATTTATTAAATAAGGCTTACCAACTAAATACATACAGGCAATATATATATTAAAATAATGTTCAAATACTAAAACTTTTCTTATTATGTACTTAAATTAAAGGTGCGGACAACATTGCTATATTACAAAAACCAATTAAAAAAAAAGAAAATTAAAAACTAATACGATTTATTCTACAGATTATTTATTTTCAAATTATTTACTTTTGCGATTTTTAAACGGTTTTATTCAGCTCGACCCGTACGGTATTTATTGAGACTTATTTTGTAAATGTTTTCCATATTTCATCGTACTAGTAATTATTGTTTAAAGTGGCTACTGTCAGATTTGCTATACGTGCATAGCTAACATACCTATCTAAAAATGTTAAAATGACTTCTTTGAGCATAATGCAATAAGATTTTTTCTTTAAATGCTTGTTTTATTAAGTAGGTAAAGAACTAAAGTCACAAATTAAAAAGTCCGCCATTCACACTCGCAAAGTGAGAGAAGCTGCTTTGACTCAACGTAAGTTCATACTAAACACGCTGGCTTTATGACGATTCTGGTCCTTTAATCTTTAGATTTTTCGTCACATTTACACACACAAGCAAAGGCGGGAATTTCTTGCAACCAGGAGCCCAATTCTGGGGCTCGTGACATTTATTTTCATACGACATATATCACTAAAACATAGTTTTTTTGTATGGTTTTCAGGTGATATCCGCCATGTTTTCAAAATATCACGAACCCGAGAATTGGGCTCCAGTTGAACAGTTGTGAAGGTCCCGCCTTTAGCTTGAACTGACGCGGTTTCGCTACCCATAGACAGATGTCGCTACTCAAAATCAAATGTATTATTTAATAACGGGTTCCGTACATACTTTGTTTGAATAAATTTATTTTGTAACAAAAAATAATTTAAGCGGCATCATTAATCGAAATTATTCACTAACATACATTAGCTACATATCCACAATATGATTAGGGTTTTTTTATTGATAAAATTTTATGAAACTAATTGGAATTTATTTTATGAAGCTATTGATTTCACTTTTTTTTTGTGATAGGAGACAGAAGAACAGACGTATCACGTGATGGTAAGCGATTGCCGCTACCTATGGACACCCACAACTGGTGGTGCAGTGCGCTGCCAACCTTTAAATCCCCCTTTCACACCACTTTCACGCAAAGTACACCGCACACACGCTGCTTCACGTCGGTTTTCTGTGAAACCGTGGTAACACTCCGGTCGATCCGGTCTATTAATGCCGCAGCGTGGCTCTCCTAAATTTTGCTGAATTACCCCAACTTCTTTTAGAATGTGTATTACTTTTCGAACTTTTTCGTATTCGAATAAGTTCCTCCATTTGATGTGTGAAATCAAAAAAAAACATGGAAACATTGTATTCAATTGCACACATGTACTTTTATTAATAATTAATTGCTATCATGATACAGTCACAAAACCTAATATTAAACTTTTTAGGTACCTATCAACTTTATTTCATTCGTTGATTTGTAATAATGTCTAATAATTATTTTCACTTAGGAACCCTAAAGCATTCTATAGGAGCGTACTACACGATTTACGCACGCAGCGCACACTAGCGACAGCACTACAATGGAGCGGGGCGCAGTCGAACTAAATCGCGTGCAGTGTTATTTTATGTTTTAACACAACTCCCACAATATGGGTATCATATATAAGGGCTTGAGTAGAAGAATATATTAATTGTGAAAAATTTCAAATCCAAGATGGCCACCGTCAGAAAATGACAAATAACCTGTTTGTTGTTCCAACTGCCTCAATATAAGTATCAAATGAAAGAGCTTTAGTTGTGTCGGGGTTTTTTTAAATTTTTTTGACCGGCCTAAGTTAATTTAAGATATAAATATTCAATGTCCACTTTGCCGATCATTCCTTTATACTCATAAATGTAGTAAAGTTTTCTTCAGTGTCATGCATTTTGGACTTAGTACGTTTTAATGTGAAAATATGCGTCGTTACGGGTCAGAGATCTATTTTCACCTTTATCATCATTGCAGAGGACATGTTCTATATATACCAGTCCTAATTTGGTTCGAAAATATTAGGTCATTTATGCGAACTCTTTTCACTACGAAGAAAAAGCAAAGAAAACAACATCGTCTGTCATAGTAATGAATCTGAGGGCCTGATTTAAAGCAGACATTACGACCGAATCGGAGTTTCCCTCTCTTTCACTTTGCTTTGTTTGGATGCGACAGGTATATTCTCGTTCGTTACGGGACAGCTTTAAATTAAGCCACCTGTTATAAATTTACAAGACACTGACAGTCACTGACAAGACTATGATGTCCGCTATAATGTCAAAATTGTTTAAAATATCGACTTTCCTATAATTCAGACTGACTACTTGTAGACAGTTGAAATTAAAAAATTTAAATAAATAAACAATATTTTTTTTATTATTTTTAGCATTAAATTGAAGATGCTGACCTAGTTTATCATAGAGATACATTTAGTTGTTCTGTTACCGAAACTAAAAGTAGCATCTGTGGTAAATAACGGTCAAGCCTTACTACAATCAACACAACAGCCTGAAGATTAAGAAATGCAAACATCAACCTGATTTGAATTACGACTTATTTCTCATTTCTCGACAAATCTCAATTCGACGGTTTTTCTTTGTATAATGACTAAAATTTTTATTGATAACGCTAATACAATCGGTACTATCGATTGCTTAATGTGCGATACTATCGATAGTATCAGACACATTTAATCAGGCAGCAATACTGTCAAAACATAGCTGACTATCGATAGTACAAAACATAAGAAAATATTATCGATAGTATCAGGCATTAAACAATCGATAGCATTGGCGTTATCAATAGTATTGAGCAAATTTTTCTATCGTTCGTTTTGACCAATAGCAATACTATCGATGGTACTATCCATAGTCTGAATGTTTTTCGAGGTCAACTATCGATAAGGAAACTATCGATAGGTCCGCAACACTAATTTGTACCATATGTTTTTTATTTAGTTTCTCGTATTAAGATTTGAAAATGCTGACTGAGTTGAACCCAAGGTATGCCTTAACTTGCTCTGTTAAAACTTTTAGGAAGCCCTGGATAAAATGACGGGTAGGGGGAAACTCGTCCCAGAATTTCAGGATATTTTTACTGGCTGTTCTAACCTAACCCAACCAATATTTTTGTTGCGGTACCTAATTGAGCTCTACAAAACCAAAAATATTTATTAGGGTATGTTAGAACAGTGGCCAGTGGGTATGTACCCGAAAATGACAGTCAAGCATTACCACACCCAAAAGCTCGAAGATTAAAAAATACAAAAATTACATCAAGCTAGAAAAATAATTCTCAATAAGACTGTTTTCTTTGTATGTTCTTTAGATTGTCGAACGATTCCGTTAAAATTTGTAATGCCTCAGATATTTTTTATTGATACCATATTTTATTTATTTAGCATCAAATATCGAGGTGTGAATTGCTACCGAACACCTGAAGATGCTGACCTACTTGATCACAGAGCATTCTTTAAGTTACTCTGCTAACGTTGTCAAAAAGTAGCTCTGACGTACGGACTAACGGACGGACAGACAGACCGGTCAAGCATTACCACAATCAACAGCTTGGACATTGAAAAATGCAAATGTATATCAAGCTTTTGAAGAACAGAATGACAATATCTCTAGAACTCTTTTTCAATTAGCCATTTACTCGTAAACAGAGGTATAAAATGATGTCATCTTTAATATTATTTTTTGTAGGTACCTGTCTCTTTTAGATTATCGAAGCATACATATATTTTCCCATCATCTTCATGGTGTCACTCTACTTAAGGTAGGAGGTAAGGTAAACATAGAATAAGGTATTAATTATATGGATTCCGATGCTATCGCATTAGGTTAATATCCTGTAATGATAGTATAAGCTTGAAAAATAAAGTAATAAATAAACAATAAAAAAAATATTTTTAGCAATAAATTGAAGATGCTGACCTAGTTTATCACAGACATATATTTAGTTGTTCTGTTACTGTAACTAAATGTAGCATCTGTGGTAAATAACGGTCAAGCCTTACTACAATCAACACAACAGCCTGAAGATTAAGAAATGCAAACATCAACCTGATTTGAGTTACGACTTATTTCTTTTTTAATAAGCTTGATAAAATGCAGTCGAATTGAGAAACGTACGACAAATCTTAATTCGACTGTATTTTTTTGTATCAATTTCAATGCCTTATATTTATTCCAATTACATTTGTACTAGTGTTGCTTATCGATAGTTCACTATCTATTGTAAAAGTAAAATCAACAGTATCGATACTATCGATAGTAAAATTGAATCTACACTATTGATAACGCTAATACAATCGGTACTATCGATTGCTTAATGTGCGATACTATCGATAATATCGGACACATTCAATCAGGCAGCAATACTGTCGAAACATAGCTGACTACCGATAGTACAAAACATAAGAAAATATTATCCATAGTATCAGGCATTAAACAATCGATAGCATTGGCGTTATCAATAGTATTTAACAAATTTTTCTATCGATTGTTTTGACCAATAGCAATACTATCGATGGTACTATCCATAGTCTGAATGTTTTTCGAGGTCAACTATCGATAAGGAATCTATCGATAGGTCCGCAACACTAATTTGACTGAGTTGAACCCAAGGAATGCCTTAACTTGCTCTGTTAAAACTTTTAGGAAGCCCTGGATAAAAAGACGGGCAGGGGGAAACTCGTCCCAGAATTTCAGGATATTTTTACTGGCTGTTCTAACCTAACCCAACCAATATTTTTGTTGCGGTACCTAATACATACTGAGCTCTACAAAACCAAAAATATTTATTAGGGTATGTTAGAACAGTGGCCAGTGGGTATGTACCCGAAAATGACAGTCAAGCATTACCACACCCAAAAGCTCGAAGATTAAAAAATACAAAAATTACATCAAGCTAGAAAAATAATTCTCATTAAGACTGTTTTCTTTGTATGTTCTTTAGATTGTCGAACGATTCCGTTAAAATTTGTAATGCCTCAGATATTTTTTATTGATACCATATTTTATTTATTTAGCATCAAATATCGAGGTGTGAATTGCTACCGAACACCTGAAGATGCTGACCTACTTGATCACAGAGCATTCTTTAAGTTACTCTGCTAACGTTGTCAAAAAGTAGCTCTGACGTACGGACTAACGGACGGACAGACAGACCGGTCAAGCATTACCACAATCAACAGCTTGGACATTGAAAAATGCAAATGTATATCAAGCTTTTGAAGAACAGAATGACAATATCTCTAGAACTCTTTTTCAATTAGCCATTTACTCGTAAACAGAGGTATAAAATGATGTCATCTTTAATATTATTTTTTGTAGGTACCTGTCTCTTTTAGATTATCGAAGCATACATATATTTTCCCATCATCTTCATGGTGTCACTCTACTTAAGGTAGGAGGTAAGGTAAACATAGAATAAGGTATTAATTATATGGATTCCGATGCTATCGCATTAGGTTAATATCCTGTAATGATAGTATAAGCTTGAAAAATAAAGTAATAAATAAACAATAAAAAAAATATTTTTAGCAATAAATTGAAGATGCTGACCTAGTTTATCACAGACATATATTTAGTTGTTCTGTTACTGTAACTAAATGTAGCATCTGTGGTAAATAACGGTCAAGCCTTACTACAATCAACACAACAGCCTGAAGATTAAGAAATGCAAACATCAACCTGATTTGAGTTACGACTTATTTCTTTTTTAATAAGCTTGATAAAATGCAGTCGAATTGAGAAACGTACGACAAATCTTAATTCGACTGTATTTTTTTGTATCAATTTTAATGCCTTATATTTATTCCAATTACATTTGTACTAGTGTTGCTTATCGATAGTTCACTATCTATAGTAAAAGTAAAATCAACAGTATCGATACTATCGATAGTAAAATTGAATCTACACTATTGATAACGCTAATACAATCGGTACTATCGATTGCTTAATGTGCGATACTATCGATAATATCGGACACATTCAATCAGGCAGCAATACTGTCGAAACATAGCTGACTACCGATAGTACAAAACATAAGAAAATATTATCCATAGTATCAGGCATTAAACAATCGATAGCATTGGCGTTATCAATAGTATTTAACAAATTTTTCTATCGATTGTTTTGACCAATAGCAATACTATCGATGGTACTATCCATAGTCTGAATGTTTTTCGAGGTCAACTATCGATAAGGAATCTATCTATAGGTCCGCAACACTAATTTGACTGAGTTGAACCCAAGGAATGCCTTAACTTGCTCTGTTAAAACTTTTAGGAAGCCCTGGATAAAATGACGGGCAGGGGGAAACTCGTCCCAGAATTTCAGGATATTTTTACTGGCTGTTCTAACCTAACCCAACCAATATTTTTGTTGCGGTACCTAATACATACTGAGCTCTACAAAACCAAAAATATTTATTAGGGTATGTTAGAACAGTGGCCAGTGGGTATGTACCCGAAAATGACAGTCAAGCATTACCACACCCAAAAGCTCGAAGATTAAAAAATACAAAAATTACATCAAGCTAGAAAAATAATTCTCATTAAGACTGTTTTCTTTGTATGTTCTTTAGATTGTCGAACGATTCCGTTAAAATTTGTAATGCCTCAGATATTTTTTATTGATACCATATTTTATTTATTTAGCATCAAATATCGAGGTGTGAATTGCTACCGAACACCTGAAGATGCTGACCTACTTGATCACAGAGCATTCTTTAAGTTACTCTGCTAACGTTGTCAAAAAGTAGCTCTGACGTACGGACTAACGGACGGACAGACAGACCGGTCAAGCATTACCACAATCAACAGCTTGGACATTGAAAAATGCAAATGTATATCAAGCTTTTGAAGAACAGAATGACAATATCTCTAGAACTCTTTTTCAATTAGCCATTTACTCGTAAACAGAGGTATAAAATGATGTCATCTTTAATATTATTTTTTGTAGGTACCTGTCTCTTTTAGATTATCGAAGCATACATATATTTTCCCATCATCTTCATGGGGTCACTCTACTTAAGGTAGGAGGTAAGGTAAACATAGAATAAGGTATTAATTATATGGATTCCGATGCTATCGCATTAGGTTAATATCCTGTAATGATAGTATAAGCTTGAAAAATAAAGTAATAAATAAACAATAAAAAAAATATTTTTAGCAATAAATTGAAGATGCTGACCTAGTTTATCACAGACATATATTTAGTTGTTCTGTTACTGTAACTAAATGTAGCATCTGTGGTAAATAACGGTCAAGCCTTACTACAATCAACACAACAGCCTGAAGATTAAGAAATGCAAACATCAACCTGATTTGAGTTACGACTTATTTCTTTTTTATTTCTTTCATTCTTCATCATCTTCATGGGGTCACTCTACTTCTACCAATAATTCTTAACCTCATTTTTTGTTCTAGTCGAAAAAATAATTTTCAATTTTCACACAAAGTCAGTCACGGGACCAATTTTGTATGGGGAGTAAAAAAAATTCGATGAATTTCCATAAGTCTTAGATAAAAATGTTGTTTGAAATGGTTGGTAGACGTTGGTAAAGGAGAGTTATGTCACAAAAAAAATACCGATCATTTTTATTGTATTGTAAGAGCTATAATGTTTCACGACGTTGGGATGTCGAGGTGATAGATGCCGGGAAAGCCCATATTAATATCAACATGTTAATACAAGTACAAAAATAACTACCTGATTCCCACCATCTGGTCATGTCAAGTAGTCAGTTAAAATTTTGGGAAAGTTGATATTTTAAACAATTTTGACATTATAGCGGACATCATAGTCTTGTCAGTGTACAATTATAGCATGGTGGCTTAATTTAAAGTTGTCCTTTAACGAACGGGAGTATACCTGTCGCATCCAAACATAGCAAAATGAAAGAGAGGGAAACTCCGATTCGGTCGTAATGTCTGCTTTAAATCAGGCCCTCAGATTTATTACTAAATTCCAATCTTCTAAAGTAAATAACATACTTTAAAAATTCATCTCGTGTTCAGGCGGGATTCGAATCCACACCTTCCACAATCCACATGTTATTTTCTTGATAAATTGATGCAAAAGATTGCAACTAAAAATATCAACTATCCAACCTACTTGTTTAAAATGACTGTAGAAAAATGGCCCTAAAGTGAGTCATGATTCAATTTGGCTTTTTGCCAATTTTTTTTGTAGTTAATACTCTGAGATGGCTTTAGTTTATAAAAATACTTAATACCAGGTTCATGACACACAGTAAACATTTTTTTATGTACCTTTAGTGAATTCGCCAGGACTACTATATATGCTATTAGCTACAAGTAAGGTTAAAAGTAATTTCATACATTATTATTATAACATTAGTTCATAGACATACAAATTGTAAATAAATACAATACTTTAAATTTTAAATTATAGAGAGGTAGATATATACATAGAATAAGGTATTCATTATATGGATTCCGATGCTATCGCATTAGGTTAATATCCTGTAATGATAGTATAAGCTTGAAAAATAAAGTACCTAATAAATAAACAATAAAAAAAATATTTTTAGCAATAAATTGAAGATGCTGACCTAGTAACTGCTGTAACTAAATGTAGCATCTGTGGTAAATAACGGTCAAGCCTTACTACAATCAACACAACAGCCTGAAGATTAAGAAATGCAAACATCAACCCTGATTTGAGTTACGACTTATTTCTTTTTTAATAAGCTTGATAAAATACAGTCGAATTGAGAAACTTACGACAAATCTCAATTCGACTGTATTTTTTTGTATCAATTTTAATTCCTTATATTTATTCCAATTACATTTGTACTAGTGTTGCTTATCGATAGTCCACTATCTATAGTAAAAGCAAAATCAACAGTATCGATACTATCGATAGTAAAATTGAATCTACACTATTGATAACGCTAATACAATCGGTACTATCGATTGCTTAATGTGCGATACTATCGATAATATCGGACACATTCAATTAGGCAGCAATACTGTTGAAACATAGCTGATACCGATAGTACAAAACATAAGAAAATATTATCGATAGTATCAGGCATTAAACAATCGATAGCATTGGCGTTGTCAATAATACTATCGATAGTTGACCTCGAGGTCCGCAACACTAATTTGTACCATATGTTATTCATTTTTTTTCGCATATCCAGGTTTGAACTGTTTTGAAGACCTGAAAATGCTGACCTAGTTGATCACAGAGCATTCTTTATGTTACTCTGCTAACGTTGTTAAAAAGTAGCTGTTACGTACGGACGGACGGACGGACAGACAGACCGGTCAAGCATTACCACAATCAACAGCATGGACATTGAAAAATGCAAAAATGTATATTAAGCTTATGAAGAACAAAATGACAATACCTCTAGAACTCTCTCTTTTTCAATCAATCATTTATTCGTAAAGAGAGGTATAAAATGATGTCATTTTATAATATTTTTTTTATTATTATTTACTATTATTAAAAAAAAAATATTTTCCCATCATCTTCATGATGTCACTCTACCTCTTCTACCAATAATTTTCAACAACATTTTTTGTTCTAGTCGAAAAAATATTTTTTATATTTCATACAAAATCACTCACGGGACCAATTTTGTATGGGGAGTCGACAAAAATTCGATGAATTTCCATAAGCCTTAGATAAAAAATGTTGTTCGGAATGGTTGGTAGAAGACGTTGATAAAGGAAAGTTATGTTATAATAACATTTACCGATCATTTTTATTGTATTATACGTAAGTGCTATTGTCTATGTGCGAAGTGGGTGGTGGGGAACGGCAAATCGATCGTAGCGCACGACGTGGCAGAAATGTGAATTAATTCTGGGTCAAATTGCTTTATTTTAATAAATTCCTTTATAATTTTAAGTAAAAACGTAAAAATTTGCGATATGGGTCATAGTACATGCTGTGTCGTAAATTGTAAAAACAATGCGAAAAACAGTTCGTGCAAGTTTTATTCGTTTCCAACATCAAAGTGGACATTACAGCAAAGACAAAAATAGATAGCTGCTGTGAAGAGAAAAAAGTAAGAAATTTAACCTAGTACACTATAATAATAATAATAAGCGTTCCAAAATTACAGTCCTTTTTTATTTGTTTTAGTGTTGATGGGTCCCCATGGCACCCAAAACGACATGATACAATATGCAGTGAACATTTTATTGGAGGCAAAAAGTCAGACGCAGAGGCGAGCCCTAGCTATATTCCAACAATATTCCCGTCAATGTATCGGTGTAAGATTATTGTAAATGTTTGTCGCACTTAACATTTGTAACAACACGTTCACCATTTATCTGGAATTAAAATAAACAATAAAATAATTAATATAAGTAAGCTGACATGAAGCTAACGCAAATATACTATTTCTATAACTTGATATGTGGGTAGGCATGTACTCACATTTAATGATGTTTTGTAGGGAGTTTGTGTCACAGATGCTTGTCTTATAATCAGAGCTCTTATCAAGAAGCTTTTCCCGTTCGTTCTAAGCTCTTCCACGTCTCTCACATGCTGTGCTAATACTATTTTTTTCCCTTTTTGCTCAGTTTGAGGTTGGAAATGTATTTTATGCTTAATCGATACAAATCCCGTACGTATTATAATATCCATATTTTTCACGAGGAAGAGAATCGCTAGGTATAATATACATACTCACTTTTTACACTATTTTTTCAATTTCGTTGAAAAACTAGTTGAAAATCAATATCACAAAGATATCATCTAGTTGACATGATTTGACCGATGACAAATCCTGAATAGTTGCGGCCACTAGGGGCGCTGTCATGGCGCACACAACGAATTGTGTTTCACGAGAATGTAACTTGTTTGTGTAAATATGTTTTGGCGTCCAAATTAATGAAGCGTGTGTTTATTTTATGAGATAGATGTCAGACGAACAGACGGATCACCTGATGGTAAGCGATTGCCACCTACCATGGACACCTGCGACACCACTGGAGTCACAAGTGGGCTGCCAACCTTTGACCCCCGGCACACTCACTCACACAGCGAAACACAGCACAGTGCTGCTTCAGACCGGTTTTCTGTGAGGCCGTATATCATATTTTATTTATTTAGCATCGCATATACAGATATGAACTGCTTTTGAAGACCTAACCATGCTGACCTAGTTGCTCACAGAGAACGCTTTAAGTTGTTCTCTTGAAACTTGAAGCGAACTTTGTGAAGAATGACAGTCAAGCCTTGCCACAATCAGCAGCCTGAAGATTGAAAAATGCAAAAATGTACAGACGGCGTCACGTCGAGTTAGCCTTGTTGACCTTAGGACCGTCCTTATATCTGACTGCCTCGGTGGCGCAGTGGTTAGTGGGTCGCACCTTAAAGCGACGGCTGCGCAAGAGGTCCCGGGTCAATCCCCGGGTCGGGCCAAAAAAATGTACCAAAGTTTTCGGTAAGAAATTCTTAGTGGCAGCCCGGACTCTGGAAGTTGGCGGTCTTGTACCCCCGTGCCTCGGAAAGCACGTTAAGCTGTTGGTCCTGCGCCCGATCCCTCTCCGGTCGTGTCATAGTAGTGTCCCATCGGAATATGAGGGTAAAGGAATAGAGAGTGCACTTGTGTTTGCGCACACACTTGAGCACTATAATATATCCTGCGTACGTGGCTGATCGTTGAGATTGGCCGCCGTAGCCGTAATCGGTTGAGATATTATTATATCTGGTGAACAAGTGCTATTTTTCCACTGCAGGGGGGTAACTTGATTTGATGCTGGCTGTACATCAATGAAGAAAGAAAATTATGAATTCGACTGTAATATTTTTGTAATGTACTTTAGGTTCAGATATATTTAAGACAATTTATTTAGCATCGGATATCCAGGTGTGAACTGCTTTTGAAGACCTGAACATGCTGACCTAATGATTCACAGAGTAATCTTTAAGATGTTTTGTTGAGACTTAAAGCTAACTTTGTGTAAAATGACGGTCAAGCCTTACCACAATCAACAGCCTGAAGACTGAAAAATACAATAATGTAGGTACATCCAGCTAATGAAGAAAGAAAATCTCAAATTGTCTGTAATTTATTGTATGTACTTTATATTATTTTATTATATTTTTTTCCAGTTAAGGAAAACTTACAGCTAGGTATATACAATTATTATTTAGACTTTCAAACTACATGTTACTGATGGCCAATTAAAAGATTCCACAAATAGCTAAGGAGTAGGTATGAAACTAGTAACAATTGACGACGCAATAAACCTATAGCCTAAATATTCCAGCTAAATATTTACAAATTATATTATATTGAATTATATATAGGGGGTGTAAGGGGGTGTAAGGGGTCCCGCTCAACATCTAACGGGGCCTAAGTCAACCTCACCTGCACGTGGCGCACCCTGCTGCACAACGGAAGAGGCTCTGGCGTTCCCCACCAACCCGCACTGGGCCAGCGTGGTGGGTGTAGGCCCAAACCCCCCCTATGTTTAATAAAACAAATGCAAGGCCCCAAGTGCCTGGCGCTACCGGAGGCCGAGCCAGAGATGACGGAAGCGGGCGAGGCGTCGGGACCAGGGGTGCCAAGAATCCCCGGGTGGTGAAAACAAACCATCGAACGACCTTGGGCCTGGCAATGTACAACACACGCACACTACGGACCGAAGAGAAGCTGCTGGAACTAGAGGAAGAATTAAGCAGAATTCGCTGGAGAATTGTAGGATTATCCGAAGTCCGACGACAGGGCGAGGATACGATGATCCTTAAACCTGCTTTATTTCCGGGAGGGCGAAGATCTGTCCAAAGGTGGAGTCGGGTTTATCGTCCATGAGTCTCTCGTGAACAGCATTGTACAAATCGGAAGAGTGTCGAATAGGGTGGCGTACCTTACACTCAGAATTACCAAACGGTATTCGCTAAAAGTAATACAGGTATACGCCCCGACCTCGACACACCCTGACGAGGAAGTGGGAGAAATGTATGAGGATATCTCTCGGGCAAAACATACTTCCAATACTCACTACACTGTTGTCATGGGAGATTTTAACGCAAGGCTAGGCAAAAAGGGCGATGAGAAGTCGAAAGTGGGGCAATTTGGATCTGGAATCCGGAACCACCGAGGTCAAATGCTAGCCGAGTATATGGAGAGAGAGGGACTCTACATGATGAACTCCTTCTTTAAAAAACGGCTGCATCGTAAGTGGACCTGGGAAAGTCCGGATGGCGTTACAAAAATTGAGAATGACTTCATCATGTCTACCAAGACCCGGATATTCAATGATGTGAACACTGGGATAGATCACCGAATGGTAAGAGGCACTTTGAATCTACGCGTTACATCCGAAAGGTATCGACTGATGAAATCTACGCTCCGCCCTGTAGCCTACCAGATTCGAAACCCCGAGAGCTTTCAACTCGAGCCGAAAAAACGCTTCGATTGCCTAGAGAGCTGCTCAGACGTGGACCTATATAAAAACAGGCTCGTGGAATCTGTTCTTACGGCGGGTGCAAAGGTCTTCAGACCCAGCCGTACAAAAAAAGCCTGTAAAATCTCGGAGCCAACTCTTAAGTTAATGGAGGAAAGGCGGAAAATGGTTCTGTAAACCGCTGATGAAGCTCGTCAACGATGGCAGCTCAGCAAGCGCATCTCCAAGTGCCTGACCCGGGACATATGCGCATTCAATACGGAACGTATTAAAGAGGCTATAGAGCGGAACAAAGGCTCCAAAGTGTTCGCCAGAGACCTGGCTATTGGAGAGAACTTGCTGACTAAGCTGAAAACAGAGGATGGCAGAATCGTCACGTCACGTCCAGAGTTTTTGGCTGAGATCGAAAACTTTTATGGTCAGCTTTACGCGACATCACTCGCACCTGTCATTCAGGCTGTTGAGCGAAGAGCCAAATTAACCCGTCACTACGCCGAAGATATCCCGGACGTTAGCCTGTACGAGATTAGCATAGCTCTTAAACAGCTTAAGAACGGTAAGGCACCGGGTGATGATGGAGTCACAGCGGAGTTTCTGAAAGCAGGTGGACGACCTGTCCTGGAAGCCCTTCAGAGGCTTTTCAACTCCATCATCACTGAGGGGAAGACACCCAAAGCGTGGCACTCTGGTGTGGTGAGGCTTTTCTTCAAAAAGGGTGACAAATCCCAATTGAAGAATTACAGGCCTATCACGCTGCTGAGTCATCGTCTCGTACGCAGGTTCAACGACTTCCAGCCTCCCGAACAAGCTGGATTCCGAAAAGGTTTTAGCACCATAGACCACATACATTCGCTGCTTAAGGTTATACAGAAGACCGAAGAGTTTAATCTGCCATTATGCTTAGCGTTTGTGGACTATGAGAAAGCCTTCGACTCTGTCGAGACCTGGGCCGTGCTACAGTCTCTCCAAAGGTGCCGAATAGACTACCGATACATACAAGTGTTGCAGTCATTGTACGAAAACGTTATAATGTCAGTCCGTCTTCAGGACCAGGAATCAAAACCCATACCTCTCCGGCGAGATGTGAGACAGGGCGACATTATATCACCGAAACTGTTCACCACTCTGTTGGAGGACGTGTTTAAACTTCTGGACTGGGATGGACTTGGCATCAATATAAATGGCGAGTACATGACGCACCTTCGATTCGGTGATGATATCGTAGTCATGACTGAGACCTTGGAAGACTTAGGCAAAATGCTCGACGACCTCAATATAGTCTCCCAACAAGTGAGTCTGAAAATGAACATGAACAAGAGGAAAATTATGTCTAATTCCCATGTCGTACCCACTCTTGTAAAGGTTGGAAGCTCTACACTGGAAGTTGTAGACGAGTACATCTACCTCCGACAAAAAGTCCAGCTTGGTAAGTCCAACTACCAGAAAGAGGTCGATCGACGAATCCAACTCGGCTGGGCAGCGTTCGGGAAGCTACGCAGCATATTTTCGGCAGATCTACCGCAGTGTCTCAAGACGAAAGTCTTTAATGCGTGTGTGTTGCCAGTGATGACATACGGAACCGAAACGTGGCCGCTTACAATGTGCCGATTAAGGAGGCTCAAAGTCACCCAGAGAGCAATGGAGAGGGCTATGCTCGGAGTCTCCCTGGGTGATCGTATCAGAAATGATGAGATCCGCAGGAGAACTAAGGTCACAGACGAAGCCAAAAGGATTGCATGCCTCAAGTGGCACATAACGAGGAGAACAGACGGCCGTTGGGGCGGAAAGGTCCTCGAGTGGAGGCCACGTACAGGAAGTCGCAGCCGTGGCAGGCCTCCTACAAGGTGGACCGACGATCTGGTGAAGATCGCGGGAATCCATTGGATGTGGGAGGCACAGGACCGATCTTTGTGGAGAACATTGGGGGAGGCCTACGTCCAGCAGTGGATGTCTATTGGCTGAAATGATGATATTCTTATCTATAACCTTTATGTATATTCTTTACGTATAGTGTATATAGTGTTTTAGAATTAATATATAATTGTTATTAAGTTAAGATTACTTGTTAAGGTAGCGTAAGAGGAGATGAAAAATAAAATTAGGAGATAATAATTCTGTATTGTTATTTTTTCCGTGTCGACAAATTCTCGAAATGTAGGTAGGTAAACATAAGTAGGTAGATCGAACCCGGCACCTCTTGCGCAACCGTGTCGCTTTAATATTTTTATATGAATGTAATGAAAGGCGAATAATTGCAGTTTAAATTGTATGATGTATTAAAAAAACGACTCACTAGATCTCATTCAAACCAATTTTCGGTGGAAGTTTGCATGGTTCTCTTAACCGTGGGAGAGCAACGCTCCGGCACAAATGTGCCGGATACCACGGCCTCACAGAAAACCGACGTAAAGCAGCACTGTGCTGTGTTTCGCTGCGTGAGTGAGGGTACCGGAAGCCCAACCCAGGGGAACGGGGAGTTTAAAGATTGGCAGTGCACTTGTGACTCCACCGGTGTCGCATGTCTCCATGGGCGGCGGCAACCGCTTGCCATCAAGTGATCCGTCTGCTCGTCTGCCACCTTGACTTACAAAAAAAAATGGTTCATACATAATTTTTTGTCATTTCGTTATTGTAAAAGTTACGTGACACACTTTAACACTTGGAAAGCATCTCTCGCAGGAACCAATCGCTTTGACACCATTTTTTAATTTATTTAGCAGATATTATCCAGGACTGACTGCAGCTGAAGACCTGACAATGCTGACCAAGTTTGGCACAGTTACACTGAAGTTGTTCTATTGAAACTTCAGAGTACCTTTGTCCATAATGATGGTTAAGTCGTACCATCAACAGTTTGAAGACTGAAGAATTAGAATACTGATGCTAAAGGTATACGTTTGTTAAGAAACATACGATCATCATCATCATCAGCAACCCACACTCGTCCACTGCTGGACATAGATACGATCACAATGTTAAAGAATGTGTTCATAAGTGTGTTATTTACTTAAGAATAAATTGCAAAAGATGAAATTATTTATTGAACAAAAACACAAGAAAATTAAGACAATAACAGAAATAAAAAAAATTATTATTAAAAAAACAAAATACCCGACTGCACACTAAAAAAAGAGTAAAACAAGCCCCACAATAATATTGATCAATCAAATGCTAAAAACTAATTATGTAATACCGTTTAAACAATACCTATATTAAAATACACTACAATATGTGTTCGTAATCGATAGTTAAATAAACAGAAACTTATTTTGAATACAAATTTACTGAATATAATTAATAAATGTTGATGGAAAGCATCGCAGGCGGGGACCAACAGAGGCTTACCAACAGAGGCTTATTTATAGTCATTTCGGTTGTGCACCATTTAGCAGAATTTTCGTTGGTGGCGGTCAAGGTGGTCCCCGCCTGCGATGCTTTCCATCAACATTTATAAATTATATTCAGTAAATTTGTATTCAAAATAAGTTTCTGTTTATTTAACTATCGATTACGAACACATATTGTAGTGTATTTTAATATAGGTATTGTTTAAACGGTATTACATAATTAGTTTTTAGCATTTGATTGATCAATATTATTGTGGGGCTTGTTTTACTCTTTTTTTAGTGTGCAGTCGGGTATTTTGTTTTTTTAATAATAATTTTTTTTTATTTATAACTTTTTAGCTGTTTTTATTTAACGAAAATGTTGTAGATGTAGAAGACTATGTATATGTAAGTACCATTTTAAATTATTTCGACCACATTTGCCGCATTCGGGCTGTATACTCGAGCATATCCCCCTCCGCACCGCGCCGCGCGCCGCATGCCAGGCCACGCCCTATCTTTTTGCTTGCTAACGCATGAGTTGCTTTGCGTTGACGCAGAATTAACATGTTCCCGTGGGAATTTTGAGAAAAAACGTATCCTATATTAATTACTCCCGTGATTGAAATGAATCTAATGATACCGCATACATATTTTTTTAAAGGGAAATTTAGAAAAAATATTATTATGTCTTTATCCCGTGGGACTTTTAGGATAAAATGTATCCTATGACACTCCCGTAATCAAGACAAATCTAACGATACCTCATACATCAAAATCCATCAAGCCGTTTAGGCTACAGGAGGTCACAAAGGAAAAGACATACATACATACTTACATACACTCGAAAAACATTACCCTCCTTCTTTGGCAGCAGCAAAATACTGGCAGCATTTCCTCGCTGGAACGCGATGGAGATTCGCTGGGCGAGGTAGCTGCCAGCCTTTGGCTCTCCCGTGACTTCGACTATACGCTTAGCAAAGTCACGGAAGAAAGAGAGACCGTCGGAACCCCACGGGCCCAGTGTTTCAACACCGAAAGCTACAAAGTGGTAGGCACCAGATAGATGCCTATACTTTGTAGCTTTCAGTCTCTCTGCCGCGTCAGCCACAGCTCCAGCACTCCTCGTATTCCTGGGAAGATGGGACGGTGCCAGAGTGTCGACGCAGGTAGCATTGCAAAAGATTGCTATAAAAATAACAACTATAAATGTTTTCATGTTTGATAATGACTGTGGAAGAGCCACGCTTCAGCATGAATGGGCCGGCTCGACCGGAGCGATACACAGAAAACCGGCGTGAAGTAGCATTGTGCTGTGTTTCGCTGCGTGAGTGAGGGTACCGGAGGCCCAATCCGGGGGAAAGGGGGATATAATGGTCGGCAGCGCACTTGTGACGACACTGGTGTCGCGGGTGTCCATGGGCGGCGGCAAACACTTACCATCAGGTGATCCGTCTGCTCGTCTGCCACCTATCATCATCATCGTCATCATCATCAGCCCATTTAAGTCCCCACTGCTGGAGCACGGGCCTCCCTCAATCACATGAGGGGTAATTGCCATACTCACCACGCTTGGCAGACGGGTTGGCGAGGGTTTTGATATAAATGCAGAGTTTTCCTTCTCTGGGTGCTGATGATCATGCCAGCAGCTTTACCTTAGTCGCCTTGTAAGACACCTCGGCACGAGTGAGGGTGGCCTATTCTACTCTGCCGGGGACCACACGGCGTGCCACCTATCACATAAAAAAAATATGTTAGAACTTACACATTTCTAAATTGTAATAAAATATGACATTTTGTTATCATTTAATTGAAAAATATATAGTCAAGGCCTCACTCTTCCTTATAAACAAACATTTATTTGCAGAAATTACATTTGATCAGAGGTCTTACGATGGTACCCTTCGTAACAGAGAGTGCACATGAGTTTATAAATGTTGTTTGCAACCATTACCATTAGTATAGAAGCACTTTTTAAAAAAGCCTAGCATAATGTAATGCCCTAACATTTTTTGTTAGGAACCTACTTCAACAATGGTTCAACAATAGTCCAAAAGTCAGTCATTTTTTTTGTGGTCTACTGTAAGATTGTACTCCAGATTATTTATTACTATGGCACTTAAGGGCGTGGCGTGCATTAGGGGAGACCTATGTCCAGCATTGGACGAGTGTGGGTTGCAGATGATGATGATGATGGCACCAAAGCTTCATAATCCAGCAGTACGTTCGTAATCCTAAAAATCAACATCTTCATGCATTTTCAGTGAATTGTATGAAGATGTTAATTATTTTCTTTATGCCCTAAACAATTTAATCATTTTTTTTGGCGGCTCCTTCATAATTGGGTCAAAAATATTACGATTGTCCGAGGATATCTTTTTACTACTATCTTTTTTAAGCTAACTTCATAATATTGCTATGCCCATTAAAAACGGATGAAGATAAAAAACCGGCCAAGTGCGAATCGGACTCGCGCACCGAGGGTTCCGTACAAACCTGCAAGGTTTAAAAAGTTCGTTGACTTAGAATTTTTTTTTTTCACGGGTTAAAGGCAATTAGATCTAATTATTTGATATGAATTTCAACTTGATAGCTCTACGCGTTCATGAGGAAAAAAGTAATAAGTTTATATTTATTAAAAAATATATATTTTGTAATGTAACTAAAAATTTAAGGTTTTCGGAATTTTTCCTTTATGTGTGCTATAAAACGTTGCTTCATGCCAAATTTCAAGATTCTAGGTCGACTGGAAGTACCCTTTAGGTTTTGATTCCCTTGCGAGTACTTGCGAGTTTCAAAATATGCAGCTTAAATTGCTGTTTCTTTTGATTGCGTTGACATAGAAGTTTGATTTTGTTACAGCTTAAAGGTATTATACATCTGAGTATTTGGTATGAATTTCAATTTAATACCTCTACGCGTTTATGAGGAAATGGGTAGTAAGTTTAAAATTATTAAAAAAATATATATTATGTGATCTAACTTAAAATTTATGGTTTTCATAATTTTTCCTTTATCTATGCTATAAGACGTTGCTTCGTACCAAATTTCAAGATTCTGAGTTTACGGGAAGCACCCTGTAGGTTTTGATTCCCTTGCAAGTGTCGAACATTTGCGGCATAAACGGCTGTATCTTTTGATTGCGTTGGCTTAGAAGTTTGATTTTTTCACAGCTTCAAGGGACAGTAGACCTGAGTAATTTATATAAATTTCAGCTTCATACCTCCACGAGTTCCTGAGAAAAAGGGTCTTGACAGACGGACGGACGGACGGACAACAAAGTGATCCTATAAGGGTTCCGTTTTTTCCTTTTGAGGTACGGAACCCTAAAAATAGGGATAAACATTGTTTATGATGATTGACTCGTATCTTATTAGAAAAATAAATATAATAAATAAATATATTTCACAACATCACATACATTGATCTGACTCCGAGATAGGTAGCTCAAGCACCTGTGTTATGGATATCAGAATCAACAGTGGGATTACAAACATATACACATAATACTTTTCTTTTGTAAATACATACTTATAATACATATAAAACACCAAGACCAATACAAGCAGAAATGTTCATGCACATAAATGTTTGTACTGTGCGGGGATCGAACCCGCAACCCTTGGACGAAAGGCAGCGTTCACTACCACTGTTCCAAACGGGTCGTCTAAGAAAAGATAAGATAAAAACATTCATACGATACACAACATTACAAATAGAAGACAAACTGTCGAAATGAAAACAAAAGTAGAAACAACACACAAAACAAAATAAAAAAACTGATAAAATACAAAAAAAGGATCTAAAAAATTACAAAAAAAAAATCTTTACAAACTTCAGCGGAAAATTTGCGACGGAAAAGGAAGATGAGCAGGGTTTTCATGGACAGAAGGCAGCTTAACATTTACCCTGTCATATGGGCGGTGTGTTTAGTTAAAAGAACACGACCGATCTGACACGGTTCTTGTTAGACATGCAATTTGCTACAAGAAGCGAAAAGGAGTTGCGAAGAAACAGCGAATCAGGAAGAAAACTCAATCAAGGAATAGATACATTATGTATACTTATTTGACAAGTTTTGTCTAAAAAATTGTATAATGCGGTAATATTTAACTTACCAAATTGTTGGGTTCTTACCTGAAATGAAATTGAATGAAATTTTTGAGGGATAATGTTATCCTACTTTTCGTCATTATTTATGTCTAGGTTATGTTTGTTGTTAAGTTTCCTTGTTTTGTATTGTGCCAAATAAAGTTATCATTAATTCATTCATTCATTCAAATTGCTATTTTGTACGGCGATTTTCTTAAGAGTTGTATTTTTCACACTAACATTTTTTAATCAATGCTGCTACTCCTTAATGGACAACATTTCAAAATTGCTAAGCTCTGAAACAAAAAATACCAATTCTTTGTTTACTTTTCCGCTGCTCGAATATATATTTATTCATTTTTTATTTTGCTTATTTACTGAGAAAAAAATTAAAAACTAAAAAACGTAAGATGACGTCATCGGACGGCAGAATGTAAAATATTTCTTTGCTTAACACATTATAGTTTTAAATTTACGTAATGCCAAACTCATGACATGTAACTGTCAAAAAAAAGACAACTTGTCAACGTTGAATGTATGAATGACGTTGACAATGTTGACACTAGTATTATTTACCTTTGACAGTAGTACCTTTTTTTTATTAAAACAATGATAAGCAAAGGAATATCGCTGTATTCAGCCGTCCGATGACGTCATTTGGCGCTTACGTCTATTTAGAATAAAAAGAATTTCAATAATTATTTTATGCATGAAAATGGACAAATTTTGAAAAAAGAAAAAATATGGGTCTGTTCATTTTATGTCTACTTTCATATAAAAAAACAATATGGACATGTTAAAAATTTGAAATGTTGTCCATTAAGGTGACGGGTAGGGCACACTAGCAACGCCAATCGGTTTTAATTTTTAGCTAATAAACCGGATCTATTTTAAACGATTTCAGGATTACAATCTTTCGGCAAACACCTATATATTGAATTAATACTTATAGTTAACTATTTGGCAGACCATATTGCAAAAGCAGACTTTTGAACTTGAATTTTGTATTTTGTGAGTTTTTCGCGTTTGACCCTATCTTTGTGCATGGTTATTTAATAAATAGTATAAGTGTTTGTCGAGATGTTGTGTTTAAAATAGATCCAGTTAAGTAGCTAAAAATTTGCCTTAAAACCCGCGATTGTGTTTTGAGTGGTATCGGCAAGATCCGTAGGTCGATAAAACTCTAAACACCGGCGTTTTATTGAATGACTGTGACTTTGACTGACTTCGACGGTTCACTACTCACTTATTCTCAACAAGTTAATTGACATTGACATTTTAGCAATGAAACCACATGTGGTATAATTAAAATATTATGTGTTGATGTTGTTACCCAGAAAATTTCAAAATACTGATCGCTTCTGGCCAAAGAAGATCTGTTCACGCCAAATCTCCGTTAAGGCTCACTTACATAATCTATACTGACTGGTCAATTTTTTCTAAATAAATGAAAATTGACCAGACATGTAGTAATGTCGGTGGAGCAATGTTTCACTCAAGATGAAAATTATTTGAAGATACTGATAAATCTGAACAGATGAAGACCTACACCGTTGCTGCATCACATTTTAACGAAACCTATGTACGAATGGATTAACCTTCAGCGTTACATCACATCATCCACGGAAGACCGGCATGGAGGTGTTCCACCGAGCACCACACGACATGCTGAGTGGAGACCTTTTTAGTGCTTTTGTCTGTGTTATTACCTGGGTCACTAGTCACCGCCGACCTTAAAGACAATGCTGATATTGACAGGGAGCGGAGGGCTCTGTCCGTAAGAGCTAAAATGGTAACCCGCAGGTTTGCACGCTGTGCACCTCAAGTATAATCTACTTTATTTAGAGCATACTGTACCTCTTTCTACACGTGCAGCCTGTGTGCTAATTATCCCTCCGGTTTCAATTTAATAACACCTTCAGGAGGTTCAATTTAAACCCTACCAAAAGAATCCCTTAAAAAAATATATATTTACCAAAATACTAAAATAGAAAATGTAAATTCATATCCGCTTTTAGGCATAAACATAGACTCCAGCCTTAATTAGAAACAACATATTAAACAAGTCCAATCTATATTATCCCGTTTTACCTAAGCATTATATAATTTAAAAAAAGATTCAGATGTAAAAACAGCCAAATGTGCATATTATGCATATCCACATTCGTGGCTGCAATACGGAATAGTACTATGGGGGAACAGTACAGATGCATGTAAGCTATTCATATTACAAAAAAGATGTCTCCGTATAATGGACAACATTTCAAATTTTTAACATGTCCATATTGTTTTTTTATATGAAAGTAGACAAAAAATGAACAGACCCATATTTTTTCTTTTTTCAAAATTTGTCCATTTTCATGCATAAAATAATTATTGAAATTCTTTTTATTCTAAATAGACGTAAGCGCCAAATGACGTCATCGGACGGCTGAATACAGCGATATTCCTTTGCTTATCATTGTTTTAATAAAAAAAAAGGTACTACTGTCAAAGGTAAATAATACTAGTGTCAACATTGTCAACGTCATTCATGCATTCAACGTTGACAAGTTGTCTTTTTTTTTGACAGTTACATGTCATGGGTTTGGCATTACGTTAATTTAAAACTATAATGAGCTAAGCAAAGAAATATTTTACATTCTGCCGTCCGATGACGTCATCTTACGTTTTTTAGTTTTTAATTTTTTTCTCAGTAAATAAGCAATATAAAAAATTAATAAATATATATTCGAGCAGCGGAAAAGTAAACAAAGAATTGGTATTTTTTGTTTCAGAGCTTAGCAATTTTGAAATGTTGTCCATTGTTAATATAGATGTCATGGCAAGCTGCAAATCATATTTTCGACGTGAATTTTTTTTAACCCTCATTGGAATAATATTTTAGAAGTGTGCATGTTTGTCCGAAAACATAAAACCCTTTTTCCTGTTTATTTAAGGCCCGAAAACCTACGACCTCGGGTCAAACTAGCTCCGCCAATAACTACACTAGAATTAGTTAAGAAAAGTTAGGTCCATTCGGCATGGCTGTTAAAATCTATAACAACATTACAAATTATATCAAATCAGAAGAAAATGAAAATAAGTTTCGAAATAGCCTAAAGACATATTTAATAGAAAAAAGTTATTATTCGCTCTCGGAGATTTTGGACATTACCTAAATACTTTATAATTAATATTGTAATAAAGGTTATTATAGTGTTACTTAAAAATTGTAAATTATTTGTTAAATTTTATATAGAATTTTATTCTTTTTAAAAATAAGTACGTACCTGCGCCTTGGGGCACCATGGGCTCTCCAAAAAGTGCCGGCCGTCTCTCCAGGCATTCCTCGTTAAACGACATTATCCGTCGGACGCTTGCCAACAATGTGCCGGCAAACTTAGAGCCGAACGGCATTTCACGTGATGATGGCAAGAGACCAGACGGAATGTCTCTCATCCTTTGGAAGATGGGACGTGCTCTCGTGTGGGATGCTACCTGCGTCGACACTCTGGCAACGTCTCATCTTCCCGGGACTACGAGGAGTGCCGGAGCTGCGGCTGACGCGGCAGAGAGACTGAAAGCTGCAAAGTATAAGCATCTATCTGGTGTCTACCACTTTGTAGCTTTCGTTGTTGAAACAATGGGCCCGTGGGGTTCCGAAGCTCTCTCTTTCTTCCGTGACTTAGCTAAGCGTCTAGTCGAAGTCACGGGAGAGCCAAAAGCTGGCAGCTACCTCGCCCAGCGAATTTCCATCGCGATCCAGCGGGGTAATGCTTCCAGTATTTTGGGGACATTGCCACGGGGACCTGTCCTTTTTATTTACTTTTAGTTTAATTTTATTTCTTAGTTGTCGTCTTAATTTTCTAGTGTTTTTGTTCTTTTGTTCAATATATGTTTCAAGAATATGTACCTGGTACTACGATGGTACTGATCTCGACATCATCTACCAAACGAAGACGTCATTGAAGTATTGAACTTTATTTTATAGACACCAAGTCCTGAACGAGTGTTTAACATTAACTCGGTGTGGGTTGGTGCCTTAAAAATGCGGTTCGTTTGTCACAGAAACTCGGATGAAAACGGAAATCTTAAAGAGAGAAAAAATGATTCCGACAGAGGTTCAAGAACTCTCGGCATATATCGGAGCGACGAAAAGAGATCCGACGGGATGACCATCATCCCATAGAGTAAGGGGAATGCGCTAGTGTAGGATGTGACCTGCGCGGATACACTGGCTCCCTCCAGTGTCTTTGCCACTGCATGGGGCGCAGGTGCTGCAGCTGCCTCGGTGGAGATCCGGAAACAGAAGAAATACTTCGCCTTTTGACAGCTGCTACCGCTTTGCCCCATTCGGCGTGGAAACTCTGGGTAAGCCCACAAACTCTTTCAAGAGTTGTCTGCCTGACTGATCATCGAGTGGAAGATCCCCAACAGAGTGCCCACTTTGGTCGACGGGTTAGGCATGCAGCCAGTGGAGGGACTCTTTTATTTGTTGTTATGTTTTTTAATTATCATGTTAGTACGTACATATGCTTAATATTCTGTTTTTTTTTTGAACTCATAAGAAATATAGTAGAACTATTGAGAAATTGTTCCACCGTAGGACTAATGGGACTTTTTTTTCCCACTAGTTCCATTATTTGGTTTAATGGACCTAGTGGGAAAAAAGTCCCATTTGCTCTACGGTGGAATTGTTCAATGGAACTAGTGGGAATAAAGTGAATTTTCTGAGGACCGGAACGCATTCCAGGCACATCGGATAACCTCAGTGCGGCAGACAATTTCTTTTTGTAAATATGTAGATAGATACATTTAAAATTTAGGTAGTTATCTCTTTTATGAAAGGATTAGATTTTATGTAGGTAGGCATATTCTTAAATGTAAATATTTTTGTATAATTATAACAAATTTTAACCTATTTAAAAAAAAATGAAACACTAAAAGGCTTGAAAAAAAAAAATGTCTGCATAAAAAACCGCCTTCAAAAAACGACGACCTAAAAAGTGTTAATTTATATTTTTAACACTTTATACACCTCAAATAACTATCATATAACAGTACACTCGAGAAAAGGTTTTACCGAAGTCGGCGCCTGTTGAAAATAAAATAAATATTTCGCATCACATTCCAGTTACCTAGGTATTAACTTAAACATGCAGATGTATAGTAAAATCCTACAAAAGATTCGGCTACGGCTGCCGATGTCAACGATCAGCTACGTACACAAGATATTATACTGCTCAAGTGTGTGCAGAAACACATGTGCATAAAGTAAGATCAGGACTTGCGGACGCTAATCTACAGAAGTTTCGAAGACCGTTTTGTGTTAGTAATAATGATCGGAATGAATAGACTTTTTGAGAGTTACTTAAGTGACCTTTTACGGATCATTGGCGCTGCCACCGGTTTTTTACTGATTTTTAATGAAAGACAATAAATGAAAATTGATCGAGCTTATTTTGCATATTCCATTCATGTTACAATCATCTCTAGCAAGATTTGAATTTTTTGTGGCACTCTTTTTTATTTTATTAAAAAAAAAAAATAACTTATACTACAATCATTCTGCCAAACTACTAAATGTAGTTTGTCGGCAGCAGTTCTTGTGATAAAATTAAGGTGTTTATACATATAAGTGTTAAACAATTTTACTTCATCATCATCATCATCATCATCAGCCCATTTAAGTCCCCACTGCTGGGGCACGGGCCTCCCTCAATCACATGAGGGGTAATTGCCATACTCACCACGCTTGGCAGACGGGTTGGCGAGGGTTTTGATATAAATGCAGAGTTTTCCTGATGGTCATGCCAGCACCTTAGTCGCCTTTTACGACACCTCGGTAAGAGTGAGGGCGGCCTATTCTACTCTGCCGGGGACTACACGGCGACAATTTTACTTACAAAGTTCTTATTCTATTTTATTAATTAATATCTATATATTTTTCTTTCATCCATATAAGAAACAAATGAATTTCTTCCACAAACTCAGATTTACTCGTGTTAAACTCAGACACCAAACAAACACAGACTTTCATCTTACCAGACCAACCCTGAGAATGCTGATAGCTGTATGACATTTTTCTTATTTTAATTTTTATTTTTTAGTTAGTTAACAATGTGATATTAGTATTAGTAAAATTAGGATTTAAGTTTATAAAATGTAAATATAGATCGCGTACGAGTCGAGTGCAGAACTCCGCACCCTACTCGCTCGCGAGTCGAGTGCAGAACTCCGCACCCTACTCGCTCGCGAGTCGCGACTCATACCTACATACTATAGCGCTCGTGCAGTAGAAGTACCTCACTATAGATTGTCGCGGTTCGTATTCAATAACTGGACTACTCAGGTTCAAATAAAAGACACCGGTTGGCAGCACCGACGGTGCACACCATGGAACACAATATATGTGCACGCTGCCTACAGACAAATAAACGATACATAGCCATCCAGGGCATAGTGACAAGTAATGTTTCTTCAGCCTACACTTTAGACTGGTTCTAGAATTAGCGTCTTTTATGACGTCTTATGGCAGTTCATTGATTAGAGTAGCCATCTCCTTTCACGTTTCCCGTAATGATTTTTAATTTTGGGAATTGCCAATGTCCGCTTTTTATAAAGCCGAGCCGAGTATGTATGCACTCTTTGTATTCAGGATTATTAAATTCCAATATTGCTAATTTGCCGTGTGGTCCCCGGCAGAGTAGAATAGGCCACCCTCACTCTTACCGAGGTGTCGTAAAAGGTGACTAAGGTAAAGCTGCTGGCATGATCATTAGCACCCAGAGAAGGAAAACACTGCATTTATAGCAAAACCCTCGCCAACCCGTCTGCCAAGCGTGGTGAGTATGGCAATTACCCCTCATTTGATTGAGGGAGGCCCGTGCCCCAGCAGTGGGGACTTAATTGGGCTGATGATGATGATGGATATTGCTAATTTAATTTTTTGTTCAATTGGTAGTATCTTACATAGATCAAATAATTTATCGTAATTTTTATTAATGGATTTTTTTACAGATTCGTCTATCAGGATTTTTTAAAATCTGATTTGCAACTGCTTAATTTTATTTATGTAAGTGGGAAAGGTAAGTCCATACGCAGTCAACCCATAAGTAATCACCGCCTCGCCCAATGTAAAGTACAACATAACTAGAATTTTATTACTAACTATAAATTTTAGATTGTATAATTTTCCTAATATTGTGCGTAGTCTTGCACATACGCACTGGCTCCACCCTCCCCTCTTCTATCTAAAGTCCTTTACCTGAAGATTGTCTGGTAGAGATCGCTCCCAGCGATAAGACCGCCTAAATTGTTCATTGTATCTCTGTATACCTAGCTTTTAAGTTTTGTATGTTGTGCAATAAAGATTATCTATCTTTATTGCACAACATACAAATTGACTGACCGGATGGCGCAATTGGTAGTGACCTCCTACGCCAAAGGTCGTGGGTTCGATCCCCACCCTGGACAAACATTCGTGCGATGAACACTTGTGTTTGTTCGGTGTCTGGGTGTAATATATGTATTTAAGTATATATTTGTGTTCCTCTGTTGTCTGATATCTGTAACACAAGTGCTTAAGCTACTTAGTACGGAATCAGGACAACATATGAGATGTTGTGAGAATTATTATTATTATCTATCTATACGTTATCCACATGCAGGTTCCACTTAAAATGTCTATCAATTACTAATCCCAAATATTGGTAAGGCGTAACTGGTTCTAGCGGTTTACATTTACAGTTCAAGCCATTGTTATGGAGGCAGTTATTTATCGTGACTGAGGATTTAAAAGACGATGTAGATATTGAACGCGAGAGGAGGGCGCTGTCGGTAAGAGCGAATATGATAGCCCGCAGGTTTGCGCGTTGTTCATATAATGTAAAAATTACTCTCTTCCGGGCTTTTTGTACCTCCTTTTACACGTGCAGCCTATGGGTTAGGCATACGACAAGAGCGCTGGATTCCCTTCGCGTCCAATATAATAACGCATTCAGGGCGCTGTTGCGGCTGCCTCGCTTCTGCAGTGCGTCGCAGATGTTTGCGGAGGCGCATACGGACTGCTTCCGTACCATTATGCGCAAAAGGGCTGCCTCGATGGCGCGGCGGATACGGGCCAGCGGCAACAGCCTCCTCATTGTTATAGCGGACCAGATAAAAAAAAGGTCCACTAACATACTTTTTAAGCACCAAAATGTTACTAATGAATTTGTATGGATTTATTTATCTGCAATAAAAGCTTAATAATAATTAATAATAATATATGCCCCACTATACTAATGTTTACAGGTTGCTTACAATTTTGTGGCGAGTAAATAGGCATGCATTTAGTTTTGCCTATGTTTATAATGATACCATTGTCGTGTGCCCAGCAGATTACATTATTTAAGTCACTTTGCATCCGGTGTTGTGTGTCCATACGATCCTTATATAGGTATTGCCCCGTGAGACGGTCATGAAGATGGGATCTACAGCTTCACTGCCCCTCTGTATTTAGGCGATGAGATAAAACCTTCTTAGCCGTTTTTCTCTCCCCCTAAAAACAAAGGTGTCGTGAGAACACATCACGGAATTCGACGACAACCCTTCCCATGCACCATGGAAATGTCAGCTGTATGAAGAGGAGCGGCAACAAACTCGACCACAACCCTTCCCATGCACCATGAAAATGTCAGCTGTATGAAGAGGAGCGGCAACAGATGCCGAATGAGAAACAAGAGCAAGATAAGACCAGTAAGTATACCATCGAGAGATGGTCAACTCTGCGGATGGTTATGAATGCCGTGCGTGGCGGCTCTAGGCCAAGAAGCGCCCGGGCGCAATAAAAAGCCTGGCGCCTTCTTGTTTCAAAATGCGCGAACCAAATGAAATACAACACGTTCGACTACCTACGGGCAGTCGCTTTATTGTAATTATCACACCTCAAATCCTGTATCATGGCTCAAACGTACCTCGGGCTTCGAAGCGACAGCATCGGACTGGGAAGCACACGCTAAGATGAGCAGAACGATCAGTACTCGCACCCGCTTCTTGCGGAGCGTTACAGTAGAGGCTCTATGTGTATATTTATATTTATATTTCATCATCATCATCATCAGCCCATCTAAGTCCCCACTGCTGGGGCACGGGCCTCCCTCATTCACATGACGTGTAATTGCCATACTCACCACGCTTGGCAGACGGGTTGGCGAGGGTTTTGATATAAATGCAGAGTTTTCCTTCTCTGGGTGCTGATGATCATGCCAGCAGCTTTACCTTAGTCGCCTTTTACGACACCTCGGTAGGTAAGAGTGAGGGTGGCCTATTCTACTCTGCCGGGGACCACACGGCGATTATTTATATTTATATTTTGTGTAGCGAGGGTAACTTTTCCTCTACCCTGAGGTTGTCTGAAAGAGATCGCTATTAGCGATAAGACCGCCCACATTGTACTAGTATAATACCATGGACTAAAATCTGTAAATTTTGTGCAATAAAGTGTATCTATCTATCTCTCTACCTAACGCATGATAACGAGATGTTATTTACTTAAAAATATTTTTATATACTACAACATCTACTTATAGGTACATGTACATATTTGTACCTGTACTTGTACCTGATTCCGTAATATGTCACCATGATATTCCTCAATACGGGCGATGAGGGAGAACCGAAGGGGGTTTAGTGGGAATGTCTTTGCCTGGTTTCTCTTCAGGAGACGCTCCCGCCAAAAGAGAGCCTTACAATACCCAGCCGCCCTGGTGGCCTGGCAGTACCTAATCTGCATATCCCCTGCGGAACCAAAAAAAGGGTCATAATTAAATTTGTGACACCATCAGGCCAGTCAAAACTATATGAAAGGTTGTATAAATTGGTTACATTTCCTAATAATAGTTAGGTAGTTTTCAGAAGCATGCACCTGTGGATTTTTAAGTTTACGTGCATATTTCTACCATTAATTCGCCGCAGCGGTGAGGGAAGACATAGTTCGGAGACATACAAGCCTCGGGTAAATTCTCAAAATTATGGATAGGTATCCACATTTGAGAAAGCGATTCTGGAAATGCAACCATGATAATATAAGTGGATCTGGTTCCCCTGTCTAAGGGATGTGTAGGTATGACGGCAGTCGCTTCATTGTTATTATTCCTAAATCCTGTATCAGGTTCCAAACGTACCCGGCTCCAAAGCAACAGCTTAGAAATAGATACCATGATAAGAATGAGTCTATCTAAGATATTATTATCTTTACAATCTTGGCTAATTTCCAAGCCATGTTCGTGGCCAGTGAACCGTAAACTCGGCCATAAGAGAAAGACTAATTTCATAGATAAAGACCACTTTCTCTGAAAATCGATTCGTCGGCCGAATTGCGATATGCCCTTTAAAGGGATTCGATCGTTATAAACTAATCGATTAGCCATTTTATAATTTTATGTTAATAATAGGCGCTATCTCTCGATTACTGGAGGGTGACGATTTTAAGGTAATTAATGTGACGCATCGAATTAACTAGCGCCCGCCAGTAGATTTGTAGGTATTTTAGTCCATTCAGTATCTGAAGGTGAATAGGACGGTAAAAACGTTTCGTGTCATGCATTCAACTTTCAACAAATAAATATTAAGCTGTTAAAATCATAAACTTTTTGTTTGTGTTTTCTCATTCTTCCAAGATAACAAGTACAACCTAATATTTCTCAATTGATCTGAACAAAAACTTAAAATAAAATAATTCATCATGCTCATCATCATCAGCCCATTTAAGTCCCCCCTGCTGGGGCACGGGCCTCCCTCAATCACATGAGGGGTAATTGCCATACTCACCACGCTTGGCAGACGGGTTGGCGAGGGTTTTGATATAAATGCAGAGTTTTCCTTCTCTGGGTGCTGATGATCATGCCAGCAGCTTTACCTTAGTCGCCTTTTACGACACCTCGGTAGGTAAGAGTGAGGGTGGCCTATTCTACTCTGCCGGGGACCACACGGCGATTATTTATATTTATATTTTGTGTAGCGAGGGTAACTTTTCCTCTACCCTGAGGTTGTCTGAAAGAGATCGCTATTAGCGATAAGACCGCCCACATTGTACTAGTATAATACCATGGACTAAAATCTGTAAATTTTGTGCAATAAAGTGTATCTATCTATCTCTCTACCTAACGCATGATAACGAGATGTTATTTACTTAAAAATATTTTTATATACTACAACATCTACTTATAGGTACATGTACATATTTGTACCTGTACTTGTACCTGATTCCGTAATATGTCACCATGATATTCCTCAATACGGGCGATGAGGGAGAACCGAAGGGGTTTAGTGGGAATGTCTTTGCCTGGTTTCTCTTCAGGAGACGCTCCCGCCAAAAGAGAGCCTTACAATACCCAGCCGCCCTGGTGGCCTGGCAGTACCTAATCTGCATATCCCCTGCGGAACCAAAAAAAGGGTCATAATTAAATTTGTGACACCATCAGGCCAGTCAAAACTATATGAAAGGTTGTATAAATTTGTTACATTTCCTAATAATAGTTAGGTAGTTTTCAGAAGCATGCACCTGTGGATTTTTAAGTTTACGTGCATATTTCTACCATTAATTCGCCGCAGCGGTGAGGGAAGACATAGTTCGGAGACATACAAGCCTCGGGTAAATTCTCAAAATTATGGATAGGTATCCAACATTTGAGAAAGCGATTCTGGAAATGCAACCATGATAATATAAGTGGATCTGGTTCCCCTGTCTAAGGGATGTGTAGGTATGACGGCAGTCGCTTCATTGTTATTATTCCTAAATCCTGTATCAGGTTCCAAACGTACCCGGCTCCAAAGCAACAGCTTAGAAATAGATACCATGATAAGAATGAGTCTATCTAAGATATTATTATCTTTACAATCTTGGCTAATTTCCAAGCCATGTTCGTGGCCAGTGAACCGTAAACTCGGCCATAAGAGAAAGACTAATTTCATAGATAAAGACCACTTTCTCTGAAAATCGATTCGTCGGCCGAATTGCGATATGCCCTTTAAAGGGATTCGATCGTTATAAACTAATCGATTAGCCATTTTATAATTTTATGTTAATAATAGGCGCTATCTCTCGATTACTGGAGGGTGACGATTTTAAGGTAATTAATGTGACGCATCGAATTAACTAGCGCCCGCCAGTAGATTTGTAGGTATTTTAGTCCATTCAGTATCTGAAGGTGAATAGGACGGTAAAAACGTTTCGTGTCATGCATTCAACTTTCAACAAATAAATATTAAGCTGTTAAAATCATAAACTTTTTTGTTTGTTTTTTCTCATTCTTCCAAGATAACAAGTACAACCTAATATTTCTCAATTGATCTGAACAAAAACTTAAAATAAAATAATTCATCATGCTCATCATCATCAGCCCATTTAAGTCCCCCCTGCTGGGGCACGGGCCTCCCTCAATCACATGAGGGGTAATTGCCATACTCACCACGCTTGGCAGACGGGTTGGCGAGGGTTTTGATATAAATGTAGAGTTTTCCTTCTCTGGGTGCTGATGATCATGCCAGCAGCTTTACCTTAGTCGCCTTTTACGACACCTCGGTAAGAGTGAGGGAGGCCTATTCTACTCTGCCGGGGACCACACGGCCAAAATAAAATAATTATTACCATAAAATTTGTAAAAAATATCATTATGAATTGCATAAAGGGCTAATCGGAATATTTGCTTATAGGGATTGACACAAACAATCGCAATAAATTCCTCTAAGGATTCAACGTTGTACTTTTTAAGGTTCCGTAGCCAAATTACAAAAAAAGGGAACCCTTATAGTTTCGTCATATCTGTCTGTCCGTCTGTCCGTCCGTCCGTATGTCACAGCCACTTTTTTCCGGACGCACTTAGCTGGATTTTTTTTTAAATGTGTCATTATCGCCACAATTAATAGTAATCTATTGGCGGTGCTAGTTTCGTCGATGTGGCACCTTTTGGAGGTCTAATAAAATATGACGATTTAGAACGGTAGCAAACAAGAATATTTGCTCGGTTTGTGCATGCACTTTCTATGGGACCAGTGACCATTGACAGTGCATGCGACATGCGCAGTTGTCGTCTGATGCGACCGAACGGGTGAGCAGGTTGCGAATAGCTCGCCCTCCCCCACACCCACCTCTGCTTGAGGACGGGAGAGGATGTCACGTTGACACCGGACAATAGATGTCTGCTCCAAAACCCAATCCCAGGTTAGGAGCATTCCATCAGGAATGCTCCTAACCTCAACCCAAACCAACTGAGGTTATCAAACCTCAACCCATGCTCCCCGCATCATCCTCGAACCACCCTAACTCACCTCATCCTTCCCCTCATGTCCTGGAGGAGTTAACCTCGACTCTAAAAACCCCAATCTTAGGTGTCATCCGACCCGTGCCAATAGATGCATGGCCGAAGGGATGTTCGGTCGAGAACGGAGGGGCCTCGAAACCAGGCGAAATCGAGGTCTATTTAGCCTTACCCCTGCAAGCGGGGCTCTGCAGGGGTGGAACTTCCCTAGCTTCTCATGGAAACTATATGGATATTCTTGACATTATAGACGACCATCTAAATTCTACCGAAGAGGTACCAGGTACCTCTGAGGCTATGCTCCTTGGTAGCGATACTGAGGAGTATACGAACACTGCCGGAGCACCTGGGACTGGTGGATCAGGTACTTCTAACGCAGAATCGACCCCTCTGGTTGCAACGCACCAAAGGGACTCGTCGACCAAGGGGCCAGAGAGTAAACACAGAGTTAAGCTCTCTGGAGCTGATAGGAAACAAATCTATCGGCTCGTAGCGAAGGGTATGACCTTCGAGCAGGCGCTAGAACTGCGCATGAGTGAGAAGGCTAAGCAGAGGACCCAAGAGGAGGGGGAACGAGGGAGCGGGCGTCTAAGCGCCCTCTCAATACCGCGTCTAACTCGAATCAAGGCAATCCTACCAAGGCACCGAAGCTTGGCGAGCCTTCCACCTGGAAGCCTACCTTTAAGGAGGTTGCTGGGCCTGTGACGTGTGGCATCATAGACGCCCTGGGAAAAATGGACCAGGAGAGGGTCGAAACGCTTCAAGGTGCTATCTTGGAGTGTACTGACACCTCAGATGATGGTGACGGCTCCAGCTTTATTGGATGCAAACCGCGCTCTGGTGGCATACTTTTGGCGTGCGCAGATGAGGAATCGAAGGAGTGGCTCATCCGCAAACTGCCCAACATTAAACCCTGGGAGGGGGCTAATCTCTCCGTTGTAAACGAAGAGGATATGCCCAAGCCCAGGTATGGCATGGCCTGGGTATATCTCCCTCGAAACTGATCACGGCGACTACCCCCTTCCCCCTCCCGGACAGACTGGCGCGACAGGGCCGCTGGCAGGCCTAACCGGGGTCGGAGACATAAAAAGTACTTTTTGGTCGGAGACCGGCCCAACTGCGCAATGTCGGAAGGCCTCCTCTCCCAGAGGAGCAAGTACACCGCGCCATGAAAGGCGCGAGATGCAGCCCGGGTAATGGGTTTACCCCGACACCGGAACCGCACCAGGTGCGAGGAATCCTGGATGTATGTATGCCGGGCTCTTCTTGGGCTAGAGCCGCCACTGGGTATGTATATTGCAGTGTCGTAACAGGGTCTATAGTGGTTGCTTTATTATACTTTACCATCTGTTATGTTTGTTATGGACGCCGTGTGGTCCCCGGCAGAGTAGAATAGGCAACCCTCACTCTTACCGAGGTGTCGTAAAAGGCGACTAAGGTAAAGCTGCTGGCATGATCAACAGCACCCAGAGAAGGAAAACTCTGCATTTATATCAAAACCCTCGCCAACCCGTCTGCCAAGCGTGGTGAGTATGGCAATTACCCCTCATGTGATTGAGGGAGGCCCGTGCCCCAGCAGTGGGGACTTAAATGGGCTGATGATGATGATGATGATGATGATCTGTTATGTACACTAAAAAGCAATAAAGAATTGAGTATTAAGTATGACTCGCTAGACGTCAATCAATTTATACCGGGCCGTTTCTTTTTAGGTATTTTAATGATTCTGAGGTTATCTACAGGATGAAGGGAAGTACGTTAAAATCCACCTTAAAGAAAAAACTAACTCTTCTAAATTATCTTAGTACTGAAAAAATCTACGTAGTCCTTGGTAAAATAATGTTTAGTTTAATTTAATTCATTGTGCGTCATCTTTAACTTAATTTGCTGCATACTGTTCATAATTGATTTGAGGCTTCTTTGTGTGTGTTCTTGCTCTTTGCAGTAACCGTATCAATATTTTGAATTGTATCCAGTAGTTTTATTTTCCGTGCCGTGTGGTCCCGGCAGAGTAGAATAGGCCACCCTCACTCTTACCGAGGTGTCGTAAAAGGCGACTAAGGTAAAGCTGCTGGCATGATCATCAGCGCCCAGAGAAGGAAAACTCTGCATTGATATCAAAACCCTCGCTAACCCGTCTGCCAAGCGTGGTGAGTATGGCAATTACCCCTCATGTGATTGAGGGAGGCCCGTACCCCAGCAGTGGGGACTTAAATGGGCTGATGATGATGATGATGATGAGTTTTATTTAAACCTTGTTGTGGAATGAATTGTATTATTAATTTAAAGTCTGTCCATTATAAGGGGTGGAGGGTTAACAACCTTGAGATACAGGATATTCCTAATTCAGGTGTTAACCCGCTATAGTCCTCACTGTGAGTTCTTTAACAACATACACATTACGATCGACCAATCCGCCTTCAGCCAACAATGTCCGCCTTTACTGTACTGTAACTTTTATGAACTTATATTTTTTGTTAACTACCCTACATATAATATATAACGTGTTTGTAATTGTTAGTACAATGTAAAATGTTGATTATGGTGAGAATAAGCATGATTATTATGTTTGAAATATATAAATATATTCTCCCATTTTTGGGTACGCTAACAAAATTGCGGGATTTGGCCAAGCAAAGTTGTAGAGGAAAAGTATAATGTTGTTATGATGTCAGAATGATTATTATTATTATTTTTGTTTCTCGAAACATTGTTTAAATTATTTCGGTATTTTGACTGGGCTCATTATTGTATAAGAATGAAAATTGTAATTACCATATTATTTGGAAAGAGTAACTACTGAGTTTTTTTGCTGATTCTTCTCTGTAGAAATTGACATTCCGAATCAGCGGTAGATTACATAACATTTGACATTCATAAATGTTTTTTATTGAATAAAGACATTTTTGATTTTGACTGTATAAAGATTGATTTAGATTGATTATTCAATAATTGACAAGATGCTAACCACCTACTATTGTACACCTCGTCCTGCAGTTTATAAGTCTGGATTAAGTAACTACTACTCTTTGTGACTTATGAGGGGAACCTAAGTAGTCATACTCACTCAAATGTCTCTGAGGTGGTGGCGCTATGTGGCGGGTCATTGCATTCCCTCTAATATGGTTGAGTGAAATGATGGCTGACACGTACGTTATACTTGTGAACAGGTGCCACCTTTGGGGACTGGTCTGCTTCGGTTTACCTCATAATATTTATTTTATTATTATTTCCTTTATTTTATTTTGTGTAACAATTAAACTGTATGGCTTGGTATGATGATGACACAACATTGTATGAAAGTTTGGCAATTAAAAAGAGTAACTGGCGAGTTTCTTGCCGGATCTTCTCGACCAGAAACAACTTTCCGAGCCGGTGGTAGAATCGCATTATGTTTATTTATTTCTTTAGTATATTTTATGTATCAACATATATATGTATTAACATGTAAATTATACATAAGTACCTACTTATAAATAGTTTTAAGTCATTAAAATGTATGACGATTTGTAAGTGCTGTGTACAAGCCTATGCAAATAAAGAATTATTTGATTGATTGATTGATTATTATGTTCTTTATGTGATAAGTGTTAGACAACCAGATAGATGGATTACCTGATGGTAAACGATTATCTACACGTATCGACAGTAAAGTCACGCAAGATTTTTGGTTAAACATGATTAAAGCCATCAGCTATTATACTACCATAAACGGTAAATTGGCCGTGTGGTCCCCGACAGAGTAGAATAGGCCACCCTCACTCTTACCGAGGTGTTGTAAAAGGCGACTAAGGTATAGCTGCTGGCATGATCATCAGCACACAGAGAAGGAAAACTCTGCATTTATATCAATACCTTCGCCAACCCGTCTGCCAAGCGTGGTGAGTATGGCAATCACCCCTCATGTGATGGAGGGAGGCCCGTGCCCCAGCAGTGGGGACTTAAATAGGCTGACGATGATGAAACGGTAAATGGGTATTATAAACGAAACACGTTTTCCAAGCAATTGTTTTAATTTGAAATAAGAAGAATAAAAAATACAAATATTAAAAACCATAAATATTAAAAGGAGGTTAGTTGCTGGTCGCCAACAGGTATATACACGTACGAGTTACCTAGTTTAGGTAAACAGAATCCGCTTGGATCACGTCCAAATTGTCAGCGTATGTTGTAACAGCAATATCAGCAGTACCGTACCTTACCCATTCCATTTTATTAAAATGTAAGTAGGTACATATTATGATGACATCGTAAAATACCCATACACCATAATTTTTTTATCGTTTACATCCCAAAACGCTCATAATAGGTGTCGTAAATAAAGACCATTTAGCGTTAGATCAACAAAATAAGAGAAAAAAAAACAGCTGTTCCATACAAAACAGAATGACCACCCGGCAGTAATGTTATGCGAAATGGACTTCATTCACGATATTTATTTTGAGGTTTTCGAAATAGTAAACGATAAAAAAAAACTAACTAACTAACTAGGTTGGCGCAGCGACCCATAGTGAGTCTTGGCCTCCGATAATAAGAGCCTCCATCTTGGTCGATCCTGCGCCACCTCCTGCCAGTCATCTGCCGAAAGTCCGCGCGAGAGAGAGAGAGGGTAAAAAAATAACGGTGTAAATAAGTAAAAGTTACTTTATTTACTCACAAGCAAGGACCACAACCACCACCGTTCTCACAAGACAATAATAATTTATAGATAATTGTGAATCATCTGAGTAAAACTGAGAACCGTCATTCTCAATTTTACTTATTACTTTTGTTAGATTACAATTTCCCTGCAGAGTCCAATGATTTTCGGTAACCTAAGCCACAGCGTTTCCCAAAGCTGTTTAAAATTTGGCCTCTCGTCCTTATCGTCTTTGCACACCTAATTTTACCTACGCCTAGTCACCATTTCAATGAAGACTTCAGAGGTACCTCCCGGGGAGTGTCCGCCCTTACAAACCGCAAGGGTTAAGTCGGTATGCTCGACATAACGATGGCATAAGGTATAAGCCAGCCAGCGCGTGGTACGGGGGTTCCAGACTCGGCATTGCACATGCCTCTGTCTCCTGATAGAGCCGGCTTGGCGCTCCCGACTGTCTCTACCGAAGTGTAAGTGGGTCTTCCGCCTGGGGAGAACCGTAAAGTTAAATTCTTCAGCCAGTACTCTCCTCACTCTGGAGATGAAGGTGCGTCGCTGGGGTTTAGCCGGTATGCCTCTGGCCGGCTTCTCGTTAGGAGAAGCCCCCGCCAGAGGAAAGCCCAAAATATCCCGCCTGGCCCCGGAAGGAGGTTATGCTAAAGGAGGCATCCCCCAGCATCACCAAAAAAGGCATAGGGCGAGCGCCGCCAAAAAGTTGTATCCGTAGTTAATTTTTATTTTATTTAATTATTTATTTATTTATTTCACCAAATATAAAAAAAAAAAACTAAACTAACGGATTAAAATCGTAAATAGGTAATGGTAAAATATCGCGAAACTGTTAATTAATGAGCAATAGTTAGCTAAACCAATTATACCAAATTTAACCAATTAGTTCTATTACAAGGACTTATGTCACATTGACTATTGTTTAGACAATTAACAATAGTTAATTTAACCAAAGGTAACTACGGATTAATAAATCGGCCCTAAATTTGTAACTGACGAATCAGTGTAATCTAATTCTTACGTAATGAATGAGACAATTATTATCTTACTCTTTGTGAATGAATGAATATAATTAAATTCCTAACACTGGCTCCTTGCCATGTCGACGCCACTTCTCGGGGCGCGGGTGCAGCAGCTGCTTCGGCGGAGACTCGCAAAAGAAACAAATACTCAGCCTCAGACCACTGTTACCCACCGATTGCCTCTGTTAGGTGTGGAGACCTTGGGACTGTGGGTGCCCCAGGCCCGCAAGCTTTTCCGCGAGTTGTCTGCCCGGCTACTCGACATTTCAGATACCTAACAGTTTTTCTGTCAGCTACCTCGTCCAACGAATTGGGTTGGCCATTCAAAGAGGCAGACTACACTCTTTTGTAAATATTTTTCATCTCATCCTTCATCTCTGTTTGATAATATTCCTCTTTCATTTTTAGGATACTACTAAATACGTAAATAGGTACTTAAAACTTAAGCATACTTATAAGTACCTACTTCATAGCCCAATCTAGGAAGTGAAAGGCCGCGCCCTTCCTCAGGCGATTAGAAAATCCTCCACATACCATCACGTGGATGCCGCATATAAGGACCTTCGATTGCCATATCGAGTTATCGACCCATTAGCCAAACTACTTATAGGTCAATAACTCGATGTGTATTCGTTAGTTATCTATTTATTTGTCATAATGTCGCTATAAACAGGGTGGTTACAAACACATGTAGATGTTACGTTTAATAATCAATGATTTTTAAGAGACTGGAGCTCCAAAATAGTTTATAATAGATCCGGTCCAGTAGATAAAAATTGATTGGCGTTGCTAGTTAGCGTGAGGCCCATTTACTCTGGATGCATCAACAACACAAATGCAAACAATGGGCTATGGGAACAAATTTATAAGTATGTTTTTAATACTTTTTTCCAATGCAATGTACTATTTTAAGTATGTAACTAATTTGAGTATTTTTATAAAACAGCAGGTAATTATTTTTTAATTAATTTTCAAACATTTGGAATTCGAAGCGTATTTGTGACGTCATAAATATGCTTAGTGTTCCCATATGTAATTATCCCCAATTTACGGAAAATATATCGTAAGAAAAAGTGACGTTCTAAAAATGCCTTTTGATCGGGGAAATTTTAAATCACTTTCTGGTAACATTACGGTAAAACAATATAAAGACAGCCCGCTATCTTAGTTTAGGGGTTACCCTGTAAATAAACGTCACACTAGCGCCATCTGTTACTTGGTCCGGGTGAATAAGTCACTGAGACATTGTTGTCACCACGAAGTTACACTAATGTTATCATCTGAATACAACACAACTAGCGCCATCTGTTACTTGGTCTGGGTGAATAAGTCACTGAGACATTGTTCTGAATACAACTTGTCACAATAGCTAGCGTATCTAGGGTCAAATGAAGGTCAACGCTATTTTGTTAAAAATATCCTTGTTCCAGTGGTTTTAAATTTTATTAATATTTAAATATGTTATGAAATACAAATGCCTCGAAACGGTTTACGGATTAGACACTGAACAAACACTACTGTTCATCACACGAATGTTTGTCCAGGGTGGGGATCGAACCCACGACCTTTGGCGTAAGAGGCCGGGTCACTACCAAGGCTAGCAATTGCGCCATCCGGTCAGTCGAAGGATTTGAAGTGTGTAAGCGTATTTGTAATAGGGGAAGGCAGTGCAAAGCAGTTCAACTAATTAAATTGAAAATGGCAGAAATATAACTTACATAATTGTATAATAATAATATTACATAACTGTTATTATTGTTTGTGTCATAATTGTCTTAATTTTTTCGGCTAAATTCTTCTATTTGTGTTGGTACAAACTGTGCGGATAAAGAATGGGATCAGAAATGGCGGCGCATCTATTCACTTCTCGCTCGCACACCTACGAGTGCGAGTATAGACGCAAATAGTGTGCGAGTATAGACGCAAATAGTGTGCGAGCGAGAAGTGAATAGATGCGCCGCCATTTCTGATCCCATTCTTTATACGCACAGGTTGTAATTATGCGTGTGTAACTTTTTTTCTATCGATTGTGTTGTGGAGTCCAAATTAATAAATGTATTTAGGCTTTCTTTTTTCTTTCTTTCTATAAGTTGCCAGTATTTTTGAAAAGCTGCAGGAAGCAACAGTTTATCAGCGGGTATTTCCTGATTGGAGCCCAAGGTAAGTAGCTTAGACGTGGATCAACAGTGGAGCGCAGATATCCACCTCAGAGGAGAGGCCCATACTATACTTCGGTCTCCCAGCCAACTACATAGTTTGCAAACGGCACTGTCGGCCCATTACACTCCGGGCCGGCGGCATTGCTCCTGGGAGGACAAAAAAATGGTGACCATGATCCAGTATTTGATAATGTATCAGCCTATACACTGTCTCACTGCAGGGCAAAGGCCTCCATCATAGAAATCAAGTCATCGCTACTATGATGGGATTAGGCTAAATTATCACGCTTGCCAAATGCGAATTGGTGATCACAAACCCAAGCTACGTTCGAAAAATTCGAAACATACTTTTTGCTCGACCTGGAAATTGAACCCAGGTCCGGTACATAAACCACTAGACCAGCAGCATTTGATAAGTCTGATAATATATTAATAAATTTAGTGTTATTTTGATATACAGCCACACATAACGAATCGTAACTGTCTATTTTCTTTAACCATAGTTTGGTTCATTATCAATTCAGAAAATATGACAGATTGTGGTAACCTAACGTGTGATCATCATCAGCCTGGTAGTACCCACTGCTGAGTATAAGGCTGCCTTTCCTTTTCGCCAGTGTACCTGGTCCTGAGCCGCTCGGATCCATGTAGTCCCCTCGATTTTAGTGTAGAAGCACACAGGAATTAGCAAATTGATGTGGCAGTGGGCTGGTCACATTAGCCGAAAAACTGACCGCCGTTGGAGCCGTAAAGTCCTTGAGTGGAGACCGCGACACGGTAAGCGTAGTGTAGGACGCCCTGCGACAAGATGGAATGACGACATTCGAAGGCTGGCTGGTGTGGGCTGGATGAGAGTGGCCGAAAATTGGGAGCGGTGTCGTGCATTAGGGGAGACCTTTGTCCAGCAGTGGATGAGTGTGGGTTGCTGATGATGATGATGAGGCACATAGGTAAGGTGATACATCCCCCCAGCTTGACTGGGGGAGGCAGTTTCGGGCCTGCAGTGTAAGTGGGCCCTCCGCCTGGGGAGGGACGTGAAGTAAGGTTCTTTAACCCGTACTCATGTCCCCTTCCCACTCTGTTGATGAGGGAGCTGGGGTTTCAGCGAAACCCCAGCGACGCTTCCTCACAGTCGGTATGCCTCTGGCCGGCTTCTCGTTAGGAGAAGCCCCTGCCAGAGGAGAGCCCGACATAATGCGCCTGCCCCCCGGCAGGAGGGTATGCATAAGGAGGCATTCTCCAGCGTCAAAAAAAAGGTAAGATCATATATGTATGACCTTACCTTAAATAAGAATGTGCGCCTTTAATTAAGATGTCGTAGGTTCTGATTCAAGTATTACCTCTGGATCCCAAATCTATTTTCGCACTAATTCCACCATTAGGTCGGTCGGAAAACAAAGGCGTAGGGATGTGACGACCCCATCGCCCGCTGGTGAAAGTTGGTAAACTTCGCAAATAAAGAACAATTACACCACTCATCGGGGCAATAAGTCAAAGCAGGGCAGCTTGTCTCAGGTATGGCAACACCACCTAATCAGACGTTAAGCAAACTCAAAAATGTTTGTCAGATAATGATTCTGAGCGTGTAACCAGATCCAGGTGGTCTGGCTCTCCTCTCCGAGGAATAGGCTCGCCGGCGCATGGTACGGCTCAGCCTGGTAGGGACAGCCCGGCGCTCCCGGCTGTTACCGCCGCCCAGGGACACAAGTGCGCTGCTCACCTTTTAACCCACCTTCCCTTGGATTGGGCCCCCGGTACCCTCACTCACGCAGCGATTTACAGCGCATACACTACTTCACGCCGCTTTTCTGTGAGGACGCAGTATTACTCCGGTCGAGCCGGCCCATTCATACCGGAGCGTGGCTCTCCCACTGTTAAGGGTTACGGAGGTCACAACTTATTAGAGTGGCACCAATGTTATTGGTCGACCTCACTAAAGTGTGAGGGTGGACACTCCCCCAGAGGTTTAGTGTGATAGTGACCCTCGTGGAGTGACTTGGCTTATGCGGCATCTCCGTTACCGACGGGGCTGGTGTGTGAGCTTAGTTATTTCTCGGGTCGAGTTCCGCATACCTAGCCCTCCTTAGGGCATGGTATCCGCAAACAGGATTCCGGACTGGGTTAACAAAACAAAAAAAGAGAAAGCAAAGTTGCTCTGACCACTAGGTACGTATCTTTTGTGTGTTGTAGGATTAAATCTCACCGAAAAAGCTCTAAAGGATATATAACAGAGTGGTATATATCCTTGGACTGTGACTGGGATCAATACATCCCAGTAATATATCCCAGTGAAATAGGCCTTAAAAATAACCTCCAGTTAGTTCTACAGACGCGTGGCTAAGGATATACATCCTTGCTGGCTGAGGAGTCAATCAGTCCCTATCGCGAAACGAAGGGATCCAACCCTAACGTACTAAAAAAATGGAAAATCAAAACAGAAAAACTAAGGAGGATATTATTCAGGAGAAATCCTCAACAGAAGCGGCTTCAGTCCCATCTGCGGCTTCAGGATACCCTGGCCTGGACTTGCAAATTACTAGGCAAAGTGTCATACCCCTTTCTCAACAAGGTGAGATGCTGCCATCAAGACATTATCTCTCAAGAATAAGTGAAAAAACTTCTGACAGCTCTTCTGTAATGGATTTAACAGCCAATGTGTCCATTCGTACACAAGCGAACGCAGCACCAGCCTTGACCAGTCCTCGTTCAGCTCAACAGTGTTTACCGCCGCAGGAGCAGGAAGGGAAAGCGGAAGATGAAGAATCCGTATCTGATAAGCACAAAAATCCGTCAGGAGAGGAGTCTGATGATGAAGGCTCTAGTGAGGACCCTAAGAACAACGAAGGTCACACAGAACAAGAAAGAGAAGATAATACGCGTATCAATCCAGTACCCCCAAAAACTCAAAAGCGGCGCCGTAAATCACCCCAAATTAAGGGACGGAAGCGGAAATGTTTCCCTGATTCAGAAACAGAGGATGACGTCAGCTCCTCAGAGGAGCTTGATGCGCTACCTTCAGAGTATGTGCTCAGAAGGGCACAATCAAAAATACGAATCATTTTGAGAGTGGCAAACCGGTCTAACTGCTTAAATAGTCGGTATGTCAAGTACTTGAAGGAGTCGGCCAGGTGGCTTGCAGATGCGATGGAGGTGTTAGCCAACAGGAGCAGGTCTAGGGACTCAGCTCATTACAGGGCTAAGATTAGTAATCTTCAAGAACAAGTTGAATATTTAGAGGCAATCAGGAACCTGAGCCAGAGAGAGAGGAGGCGAAGCTTTGAGGCGCCGCCCAGGCAAGCAGTGCTACTCCCTCATAGGCTTCGTAGACCTGGGCCTACTAGTAGAGGAGTATCCTCGGCACCGCGACCAGCCCTCTCCGTCATACCGGTCGTCGCTCAGGTGCCCCGCACTGAGACCGAACCTATCGCTGGCCCCTCGTGGCGCTATCCGTAAATTAAGAACAATAAGATACCCACCACGTCTTGCCCAGAAATAGCCCAGAGGCTGGTTTACGTCACGGGTGACCAGAAAGCTGAGGTATTTATGGACAAACAAATGTTTGGTCCATTTTTAGTACTAGCTGGGCGGTGAGGGAATAAATCGTGAGGAACATTTTGGATAATTTCTGAAACGTGATATCATGAATCGGTTCGTCTAGTTCCCCTGTCCTGGGTTGCGAAGATTGTAAACGGCAGTCGCTTCATTGTAATTTTCAGACTCCCCAAATCCTGAATCATGGTCTAACCGCACCCCGGGCTTATACGCTAAGATGAGGACGCAACCGGGATTTATACGCTAAGATGAGGAAGATTCGTAGTATGGGTAATGCTACATGGAATTATATTGTCCGGTCTGATTACTGCCGCTTCATTTTCACCATTATCCTACTTAACAGCAGTTCCATCTACCCACATCGTTAAGGCTGACAGTCCTCAACTGTGAATTTCTCAAGAAAATGACTCTGAAGTTAATTTGGAATCATCTATCGCTTGCTTTATTTCCAAACTAATGCGACTTTAAAACTTCCAGGTAAAGACCGTATTTCTTATAAAATATTGGCGGAAGTGAGTCCACTTGTGACGTCAAGCAGTAAGGACTCCATTGTAATTGTTTATTTTTGTCGCGTTTAGCCCCGATAAGTGCGACACGACCGAAGAGGGATCAGGCGCAGGACCAACGAACTAACGTCCTTTTCGAGTACAATGGGGTGCAAGACCGCCTACTTCTATACTCAAAACTGGAATTCAAGACCAAAAAAGTTACTACAATGTTGCTACTGCAATAAAATGATCGTACAATAGTAGATACTTATTTTCAAAAACATACGCTAACAAAATTAATTTATTGGTAATTTTAATTCCATTATTTAAAAAAGTAATTTTATTGATTTATTTTTACAATACAAGACTCTTTAATAAAAACTTAATCATCCGTAATGTTTGGTAGAAAAGCTGGGATTGAGCTTGTGTCACTTCAGGAGTTAATAACATTTGGTACAACATTTGAACTTACATGTTGTTGTTTCGTGCAGTGAGGTGCCGCAAAGTGATATTTATATAAGAATCTTTGAATTACATCGTTTTCAACATTTGTTTAGAGTTCGTTAAGAGTAGTCTCGACAGAATCCGTAGGTTGATAAAACGCTAAACGCCCCCGTTTTATTCAGTGACTAAAACTGACTGACACTTTGTTAAAGTATCACTTAACAATTTTCCTTAAGAGTCATTTCGCTTAATAATGTCTAAAATCGAAAACATAGTATCTGTCGTAGTTTTTTTGGTCTTGAATTCCAGTTTTGAGTATAGACTCGGGGCAAGCGCGAAGCCGTCGCTATAAAGTCGGACGCGACGCACTACCCACTGCGCTAACAAGCAATCTCATAGCAAAGTTTTAGCTCAGAATACAAATTCAGGCGTTAGAGAATGTATATATCGCAGCCAATAAGGTTAAATAAAATTAATTTTCATCGAAATCAAAGAGCTTATTGTGTGCCATAGATTTTATTTCTTTTTACAAAGTTATTAATGTATTTATATTTTTAAACAAGAGAATAATACGTTTTATTTTAATCAGAAGGAGGCTTTTCATTTATGGATGAATATTCCTACACGATTGACATTGAATTCGTTCGATTATTTGGGGTAAATCACTAGAGTTTAAAAACAAAATGGGTTGACACACACAACATTGTACCAACGTTCAATTCGCTAGAAAAGTAAATGTTTAATAAGTTTGTAAATAGTTTAACAGAGAAATTAAATCGTCAAATTATATTTCTTGTCTTAATTGAAAGAAATAAATGCAAACATAATTTTTAAAAGTTAAGTTAGTGTGCGTTTTTAACATAGAAAGATTAATAAATTCAATGACCGTTGTTACAAGGTTACGTTGTCGAATTTTGTAGAAGTGTCAAATGTGGTCTTTTATATTGGCCCAACTTAAGCGCTGCAACTGTGGCTGCAACATATATAGGTATACATATACGTATACGTATACATATATGCGGTAGTACCGATCATTTAGTTTAGGGGAACGGAGGCGGTGTACCTTTGTACACCTAAACTTGAATACATGATTCTCGTACTCAAAATGCATGACTGATTTATATTACCTATACATCATTACAATCCTCATATAGTCTCATAAAACATATTTGAAAATGAATTGCGTCAGTATATTACAACCCCTAAGTATTATTGTGTAAGTACCTTGGTAATTTATTTCAATAATTTTCATAAATTAACGTTTTACGGAATCACCCGAAGGGTTCGTTTCAATCCGTATAAAAATTTTGTATTTCAAATTTCTAACTTCAAAAAAATATTTAGTCCAGCAAAAGCCGTTCGCATGATTTTCAGGCAAATCTCTGTCGCTCTATAGTGCATGGACCCAATGGCCACACAACATACAACGATACCAGAGCTCTTTTTTTATCAAACATATTTTAAGATTGACTGCACGATACTCGTGTTTTAAACGTTTCACTGATTTATATTAATATTACTGAATTATATTATTGCAATCTCTTTATAGTCCTCTAACACATATTTGAAAATAAAACGCGTGAGTAAATCAGAAGTAATTAATATTAATATTTTTACAAAAAATGTAGGTACGGTCTGCTACTACTCGAAGGCACTAATTGAAAAAAAAAAACAATTCGGTAAACACACACAACACCATATTTTTAAGCAAGATCACACTATGTTAGCGTCCAATGGCTTGTAACTTGTAACACAAGATTAGTATGCAAATTTTATAGTGAAACAAAATACAACACTCTATAAGTGATGTTCAAATTCTTCTCGAAAAAATGAAATGGCCGCGAAAACAGGACACATGCTCTGTAGATGTAGGCTGAAGCGCGGTGAGCGGGGGACCCGCGCCGCAAGCCTGGTAGCATCATTAGAGACCACGATGCCGGAACCATTATATCTCTCATATTTTACTAAATATGCCATGTACGGTAACATCCTCCGCACGGAATGAGCCTCCGTGACCGTACCTAAGTAGATTTTTTTTTTAATTATGGCAGACGAGCAGACGGATCGCCTGATGGTAAGCAATTCCGCCGCCCATGGAAACCCGCACCACCAGTGGAGTCACAAGTGCGCTGGCAACCCCCTTCTGGCAGGCCCCTTCCTCCCATTGGGCCTCCGGTAACCTCACTCACACGGCGAAACACAGCGCAGGCGCTGCTTCACGCCGGTTTTCTGTGAGGCAGTGGTATCACTCCGGTCGAGCCGGCCCATTCATGCCTAAGCTAAGATATGTATTTACAAAATAAAAGTAATAAATGTTTATTATTTTTAATTTCGCTTTTTTTTCTTATATCCGTAAAAGAGGTATCTCACAGTCAGATCAATGTAGGTATGTGATGTTGTGAAATATTATTTTTAGGTATATTATATTATACTCTCATCTATATGAATGAACTTAATATTGACACGACACGGCCATTATTTTCTTAAATCTAGGCCTTGAGATGGTATGATAGATTCATTTTAATGTAATTTTGTTTTGATTTAGAGAACTCTCAAATGAGTAAAACCCAGGGCGGCCGTTTTAAGTCTATGCACCAAACTAACCAGGATGATTCTAAATCTCACCTCAATTCTTCTACAAAATAATCTACAGAGTGCAATCCCATACGTCAAATCCATAATGTAAGACCGTGGATTGTCTTTGAATGAAAGCGGCACAGGGGTGGGCGTGGCCTACTTGTGGGCGGGCGCAAGGCTCATCGTCACAGGGTGGTCGGGACTTCTGCCCCGCCCCTCTCAAGATCCCGGGAAAAAAACCCGATCCAAAAAGTCCCAGTAAACCGTATACAGTAAACCCCTAAGTATTATTGTGTAGGTATGTTTTGTCAATATGGTGGTGGAACTTGATGATGGTGATACCTACATATTAATTAAAAAAATTAAAATTAAAAAATACTTTATTTGCATAGGCTTTTGTATACAGCTCTTATAAATTGTCGAAAAAAATATAATCTTCTCTATAATATAAAAATGAATCGCAAAATGTGTTGGTAAGCGCATAACTCAACAACGCCTGGACCAATTTGGCCAATCCTTTTTTTAAAATGGTCGTTGAAGTCCAAGGATGGTTCTTACGGCGAGAAAAAATCGAATAATTGTCGGGAGAACCCTAAAAACAGTCCTTTCCTTTTTCACATACAAACGTTTTCTAACTAAAACGTAGAATCAATTTGAGTTTTATTGCTATTATTATATAAAGTTCATATTTGTTGCCACATTACATTTTTTTTTGACAGGACGAAGTCTGTCGGGTCAGCTAGTTTATTATAACTATGTATATTAAGGTAGTTCCATTAGTACCTAGGGCCAATTGGCTACGCACACATCCGCGCTTGTATACGCTGACCTCGGCATTTCAACGTTTAACCAGGCAGTTAACCATGGGGACCACCAGATCTTGAACTTTGTGCATATGAGATAAGGTTGAAAACCAATGAAATAAACGATTAGTTGCCTGGTCAAGGGTTATGTAGAGAATCTTGAGAATAATTCCGTATTCAAAGTCTCGGCATGGTTCGGTATGGAACAAAGAATGCAATTTAAAGGTTTTAAATTAGTATCTATTAGTTGATAGCGCACAAATTTGGTGTTAATTTGTGCAGTGAAGTGCCGCAAAGAGATTCTGTTAATAAGAATCGTTGAATTGTATCGTTAAAATAATTAGTTTCACAGTAACGTCTATTCACTGTCCAGGCCGAACAAGATCATGTGGAACTCAGTGACATTGACATGGGGCGGGTTATTCTACGAAACTTAACATTCCGGTTTCTTCGCGTCTAATTTCCGTTTGCTCAAAAATATTGTTCAAATTAGAAGTTTATACTGAAATCAGAAGAAGCTTAAATTGAAAAAAAGGATGGGTAGGTATCTTTACGTGTTCTTATTTCAATTTAAAATTCTAATTTGAACAATATTTTTGAGCGAATGGAAATTAGACGCGAAGAAACCGGAAGGTCCAATTTTGGAGAATCACCCGCGCTGTAAAATATTCTTTCTATGGAAAAATGTCACAAGCACTGACACTTGTAAAGGAAACAACTTCTGACACGCCAAATTACCGTGATCGGAGTATCGGACTATATAAATGACGTTGACAGGATGGCGTTACATATCTGCCAATCACAGATCACTTTATATGTAGCAAACTACTGCCAATTGGTCAAAAATTTGTCACTTCCTAAAAAAACGGCGCTAGTTTCGATTTTCGCCGTCAGCCAAAAATCCTTTGTACTCTTTGAGCCTACGTCACTGTCAAAATGTAACCGAGTTAACTTCAACAGTTTCGTGCTGTGGTTTTGTGTTTTTGCTTCTAAATCCTGTAACGCGTCCTACTTGCAAATCCAGGTATATATTTCACTGTCCATTTCCCAGTTTTTATCCAAAGTCTGAAATAGACTGACCCCACCCCCTTTCCCACCGAAAGGGGGTGGGGTAACCTAGATCTCAGGTGGGCACAGGAGCCTGGGCGGAGGGTGGCTGCTGCAAACCGCAGCTCCGCCCGGGCTCATTGCGATCCGGGACCTCGAGCCAGGCGGAGGTACCGCGCTTGATTACTGAAAAAAATATAATATTCCTCCCTATTGTTGATAAAAACCTGTGAAAATTCAAGTGCTGTGACCATTTACCTAACTTTGATTAAATGAGGAATATTACGCGCAATCGGGAGTGTTTTCCGGGATTCAGGACTCCAAACTAAAAGTATATAAAAAGTCATTAATAATATTAAAAAATCTCGTTAAAATTATAAAAAAATTAAAACTGCTGCGGTATTGAGTAAGTTTTAAACATATTGTTGTAAATATATATTTATTGGATCCTCTTTTCAAGATTCTATCTGAATTGAACTTTTCAGTAGGTGTGTGTGTTTAACCAGCGAATATTTTAAGCTAAAGCGAAATTTCAACCAACTTATGAAGGACGTGAGTTCACATGAGTTATCGTTTTATTTTACGTGTAATTAAATTACTTTTAAAAGTTCAATTTTTACTCTGGATCACCAATAGTGCTGCTAGTTATTTAGAAATAAACGTTACTTTTTATTTTCATAAGGCACTTCTTGCGAAGTGTATAACTATAATGTTGGTAATGGAGTACCATGACCAACATTATGACATCGAAGTGATAGCTATACTGGACAATTTTCTGTGCATCATATTGTATCTTTTTTGTTTGGTGTAGAACTTCAATACTATAACTATAAGCGGCGATCCTTTTAGATGCCGCCCATGAACATCCGCGAAATCAGAGATATCGCTAATGTGTTACCGGCCTTTTTAAGGTAGTCATCTGTGTGGACTATGAGATCCACATTAAACAAAACGGTTTGATCACTGAACTGATATAATTCTGACCATATAGTTCACGTTATCATCACGGCAATTGTTAAGTTTGCTTTGCGAAATATTTTAACGTTAAGAAAATACTAAACGAACCATTTGGTTGTAAACATTAGCCAGCAATTTCTGAGCTAGCCGTAAAAATATAATTATTAGAGTACCATTAAAAATAAGCCATTAAGTCTGCTAAGCGAAGTTCGCGATCTAAGTATTTGAATTATTTTTAATGTTTTAACATTAGAATAAAGGCTATTTACAACCATGGTGTTGGTACGGCAACTGCAAGCATTTTCGTCAATTTCTATGACTTTTTTAATGTTATTTTCCATGTTCATTTACATCACCATGTTGCTAGACTCGTTTTTAGGGATCATCAGAGTAACGATTAAAAACGACCAAGTTACCAAGAATATGTTAGCAGAAGTAAATTCAACTTCAGAAAACAAATATATGTTATGGCTGTTCAAAAACGCATACAAAATGAGATTTGGGGGAAATTTAACGAACGGATACTTCTCCACGAATTATACATTTCGATAAGACGTTACATTTGATCAATCCATAACAACAGCGTCTTGGCATGAACTGAGATCACTTGGGCGTTTATATTCACAGCTTCCTGGGATGATATAAGATTTTAAACTTTCGCGTTGCATTATACAAATAATTAATGTACACAGGACAAAACGCGTTTGTTATTATTATATGTAAGTACATACTCGTAGTAGCATATACTCACAGCTTGACGTTTCGACCTATTACTGTTAGAGTATGTACTTACATATAATAATAACCGCGTCTTGTCCCGTGTACATTAATTATTCCTGGGATGAACCGAGATTTTCGGGGTGTTAAATACTAATGGAATAACGCATATCACTTTTGCGTATTAAACGAGAAGTTAAAGCCTTCACCATGCCGATACCGCTTATGGACATTACAATTAATCATCTATTACTTATTTGATTCTATACGGTTATCACCATACGTTTTAACATCGATGAATGGAAGCACCGCGTCTACTCCGATCTCTCCGTCTAACACCAATTAAAAATGAATGTGGGAGTAAATTCGAAGCAAAAATGTAACAAGTTACTGTAACAAGTGAATACTTGTTACATTTTAAATTTCTATGTCCGGTGAGTCGGGGAAAGAGCAAGCACATTTTTCTGGTCGATCTCTTGTACTTTTAAGGTAAAACACTTATTTTTGTGCTTAAAGCTTAGACAATTTAACACGGGACGTGGCATGTGGACGATTGCCCCTCTGCCAAAGTACATGACCAACGTGATTCCATGTTGGTCGTGTACGCCATTTTGAATTCGTATCTGTCGCTGAGCGGAACTCGTCAAAATGGTTGTTTTGCAGTTTTTACTTCCGAACGACGATTAGAAAAATCTAATTTATCTTTCTTATCATGCAAAAGTATTTTTTTTAGTAAAATAAACGTTATTTCACAGAATAATAACATCTTTCATCGACATATTTTGCGACAGAAATAACCCCACCCCAAAAGACAATAGGCGATATCGTGGTACGTTGACACGATCTTTCACGATCTTGATTAGTGTTGTGACAATGATAGAAAGAATAAATAATCAATGTCTCACAATTTGACTGTTTTTATGTTAACTGTATTAGAAGAAGGTAAAATAGAAATTGAAAGAAAAGAGACGGAATGACAAATGCATTGAAAAGATACTGGTCGTTGTGAGAAGTATTGACGAATAAATAGAAACAACAATAAAAGTTATCCCGGCTCATTTGCTATTGATTATTGAAGAGTCACTTCGGTTTTCCTAAGATTTCATCATCAGATCCTGACATGGAGCAGAAGTAGATACATTCTTTCAAACAAAAAAATATTAAAAAAAAATTCTACGCACAGCTTTAGATGTATATTACATTTTTACGAGAATAAACAGCTAATACTGTATATATTACTTTATTGCACAAAATAGATAACTTAAAAAAAAGCCATTACAGAAACTTAAATGTCTGTATGAGTGTTTCAATAATCCAACTCTTTCACCATCTTGGTGGCCGCCTAGACCACTAGGCTACCGTGGTATTAAATTATAACTTTTCCAGTACTTATCTGCATTTTCGCTGCTGTGAGCAAGTGATTCATGAATGTTCGTAAACAAACATCATTTATTTATTTCAATTCATTACTTATTCATATCTAGACCATCACTAAACTTCCCTTCCCCTCGGATTATGGCAGAATTTTTCAAAACTGTTTAAGACTTAAAGCATGCAAATTTTGAGCATGCTCAAGTGGACACGCAGCCTTACTGCATTTGACGGATTTTTTATTAGAATGACGGTGAAAACGGATAATCAAATCAAATTGAAATAATTTCAATCGGTTTTAGTAAAGATCGGCACATTGCATAACAAATAAGATACTTTTGCGAAACGTACATACTTAAGTTTTTTATTTTGTGCAAAAAAGTATTATCCATCTACCTATTATGCAGACTGTCCATGTAGTATGCAACGACTATGCTTGCAGTGTAGGAGATGTTCACATGGTGACACGTGGAGCGACCCTTTTTAGACTTTGGACCGTCCTTATGTCTGTGACATAAGTGCTATTTTTACACTGCGGGAGGAAACTGGACGTTTCGCTGACTGTACTTATAACTTTTAGTTAAAACAATGAATCGGCATTACCTAAGTAACTATTGAAAATAATATTAAGTCATCGATCTACTTGATTCTCTTAGTATATAAGTCTATTATGATACCAACCCTTCAACTACCTTCACCAAAAAAACACGCTCCATTTCACCGTGAAAGAGAGTTAAACAGACAGACACACACACTTTCAAATTTATTATAATACTAACTACCTGTCCCGGTTTCGCACGGGTGCAAAAGACGGATGGTTTTGAATTGCTCTAGGTATTAATAAAAAACGCATCCAAAAAGATAAGAGATAAAAAATTCTTTATTCAATTTAGGCCCATACAAAACACTTTTGAATGTCAAAATAGGTATACATGTTATCATCTACCGCTGGTTGGGAATGTCGATTTCTACTGAGAAGTCACCAGCAAGAAACTCAGTAGTTTCTCTTCTCAAATATTGATGATGTTACAGAGTTTCAATTGAGAAGAAAAAAAATACAATTGTCAAAGTTAACAGACTACTATGAATAAGAACTCACAAGACTAATCGATTAACATGACCAAGAATCCTTATCATTTAAATAGTCTTGTACACTATAGTAACCTTTCTTCATTAGGCAGGTTTTAATATGAGGCTTAAACTTATCCTGTGATAGGTTAATGACATTTTGTGGTAGCTTATTAATATCTTAATACTAAAGCCAAAAATGACCGATTTTATGAAGTTTGAGGACCGGGACGCAAATCTTTGTTTATCAAATCCATTCATCATCATCATCGTCATTTTGGCCAATAGACGCCCACTGCTGGACGTAGGCCTCCATCAATGTTCTCCACAAAGATCGGTCCTGTGCCGCCCGCATTCAATGGATGGATCAAACACCGCTGCGCACAGAAATCCGGCGTGAAGCAACAATGTGCTGTTTCGCTGCGTGAGTGAGGGTACCGGAGGCCCAATCCGGGGGAAAAGGGGGTTGGAAGGTTGGCAGCGCACTTGTTACTCAAATGATGTCGCAGGTGTCTATGAATGGGCGGCGGCAATCGCTTACCATCAGGCGATGCGTCTACTCTTCTGCCACCTATCACATAAAAAAGTTTTAAGGATTGGAGCATACATGGGTTCAGATAGCGATAGCGCCTTAGTTTTTAACCAACTTCCAAAAAAAAGGAGATACTCAATTCGACATGTATAAATTTTTATACTATGTAGTGATAGTATGGAAGTATTTTATTTTAATTTTATTTTATTGCCATCATGCGGGGGGAGTCCGACAAAACCGAGTCCGACATAACCCGTCCGCCTGGGGGCCGGTATCCATATGCGTAATGCATTTTCCCTGGGAGAACAAAAAAAAAGTATGTCTTCCTTTTCCATAAGTCCCTGTCATTCGTCCGTCATCGAATCATCCACCTCTTTTCCCATCATTCTTCACTCAATCCATCCATCTCTTTTTTGGCCATCCTCCGTTCCTCCACTCACTTACATTTACGCTCATCACTCTTTTGGTCACATGCTCTTCCCCTATTCTTTTTAGATGGCCTTACTAGGATAGACCTCTTTATAAATAGTATACATATTTTATTTTATCTTTCCGGCAATCAAAAGAAAAGTGAAATAAATCTAAAGTTAGTTTGTGTGTACAGGGTGTATCGAACATTTACATCCCTTTAACCACGTGTTCTGTCAACCATTATGAACAACATTTGTTCCATGACTTTTGGAAATTCGCATAAATAAATTCAACTTTTCATACAAATTCGTCATTTGGTCATTTTGTATGGGGAGTCAAAAAAATTTTCGACGAATTTCAAAAAGTCGTAGAACAAATGTTGCTCAGAATGGTTGGTAGAACACGTGGTTGATGGGATGTAAATGTCCACAGATACACCCTGTATGTGTTTTTGATGCGTGTTTGCGTGCGTCATCATCATCATCATCGTCGTCGTCAGCCCATTTAAGTCCCCACTGCTGGGGCACGGGCCTCCCTCAAACACATGAGGGGTAATTGCCATACTCACCACGCTTGGCAGACGGGTTGGCGAGGGTTTTGATATAAATGCAGAGTTTTCCTTCTCTGAGTGCTGATGATCATGCCAGCAGCTTTACCTTAGTCGCCTTTTACGACACCTCGGTAAGAGTGAGGGTGGCCTATTCTACTCTGCCGGGACCACACGGCAAATGTTTGCGTGCGTGTGTGCGTGCAAATATGCGTAAGAGTGTGTGTGTATGCTGCACTGCTAATGTTATCATTCATTCATTCTTTCACTGTTTATTTAAAACTAAGTAAAAAATCCTTTAGGCGCGCCCCCAAAGCTTCGCAGAATAAATTCCACAGCGAAATGTTATTCGCCAGGGGATAAGCAACAAGTGGTCGATTGGAGTCGTTATCTAAGCGGGGAATGAACCCGAGTCCCCTCCCACTGTTGGTTATATATTCCCCCCACCCGTCACCCCAGCTCGAAGTTTTTACTACGGCCTATCGTACGGTTTTGATTACTCAACCTTCAGCGTTATATTACGGAGTTGTGGGTGGTTTAATTTTAAGTAAGCGGTCGTTGAATTGTGTATTTTATTTATATTATTTAAATAGGTAGACGTGCGTGGTTTTATATTTTGCTTTTTTGTTATGAGACGGATCGCTTGATGGTAAACGATTGCACCGCTCCATTCATAGACACCTGCGACATCGTTGGAGAAACAAGTGCGCTGAAACCTTTAAACTCCATTTCCCCCTGATTGGGCCTCCGGTACCCTCACTCACACGAAACACAGCACAGTGCTGATTCACGCCGGTTTTCTGTGAAGCCTTGGTATCACTCCGATTGAGCCGGCCCATTCTTGCCGAAGCGTGGCTCTCCCACGGTCATTTTTATACACATCCTTTAATTTGTTCAGCCTCGTAATAAAATCAACTGTCATGAATTTGGCAATTTTTTACTCAACTTAAACATTTCACTTTTTCACATCTTTAAGAGACCGTAGACTTTAGTACCTACCTATAAGGTTTAAATTTCTAATCGATACCATCACGCGTTTTTGAGTTAAAAGGTCTTAACACACAGACAGACGGACGTACAACAATGAACCATTGTTTTTTCCTTTTCAGGTTCGGAATATTAAAAAAAAATTAAATAGTCAGTCGCATGAATTGTCTCAAGTACCTATAGAGGAGGTAAACATTCGTATGCGTAGGCGCACATTTGGTAACAAAATAAAAAGACACAGAAAGTCGTCTCTAGCTGACATGGGAGTTCCTTGACGTGCGCATTAGCAGTAGGCACATATATAATGTACAGTCAAAGGACGAAAATGTTCGTCAGTTTTCAAATTGATTCGTTTGAAATGCTATGAGCACTTATTACCTTTTGTAAATTTGTCAAAGTTATACCTGTTGCCCAGAAAATGATACTTAAATGATGAAATATTCCTTTTGATGTAATTTTAAGATATGAAGTAAAACCTCCATTGGTATGACGTTGCAATTAAATTTATAATAAAAAAAAATTAATAAGAAATTTATTGTCATGGTCGGTGACGTTTTTAATTTGGATGTTTACTATTGGCTATCTCGTATGTCATTCGCGAATAGCTTGGATATTAGGTTAAACGGTCAAAATCTCTCTTTCTATGCCATATTTGAAGACAAAATGTATTATGACATTTTTAAAAGGTTGGCAGATCTTGTTAAAGCGGTATGTTGGTATAACTGATTCTTGCCGTGACGAACCTTTTTATTCTCTGACTGTACTTATATAGGTACATTAAAGAAAACTGAACAAAGTGTACAAGCGTAAAGGCAATTAAAATTTGTTTTAAGTTCGTTCAATAAAATTCTTGGTACAATATTTTGCACCTATTAATTATATAGTTACTTATCGCATCTTGTCTCTCCCATACGTGTATCTGTCTTTCCCCTGAAATAGGCCGAAAAGTGTGTGTGCATTGTCTGTTTAGCTCTATTTTAGTATGTCAGTTACTCATAATCATCTTTTTACTTTAATTTAGTTTAATTAGTAAGTAGTTTTACTTAGTAGCCGCCATGTCATAATGAGATAGTTAAGTATAAGAGTATTTAGAAAACCAAACATAAAAATAAAAGTAGTAAAAAAGTATGCATAGGTGTTCCATGTTTAAGCCATAGAGTAAGGTATAAAATAAGAAAAAAAAATATCAAATAAGAAAAAAAAAACCTTAAAAAAACAAAATATGTCAAAAAAAATTTACGATTAACGGATTACAATCTTACGATTAGGATCTTATAATCGATAAGTTAGGTATAAAAAAGGAATTATAATAATACTATTTTTACTACTAGACATGATACACAAGCGTATGCTAGGAGACAGCATGACGAAACAATACCACTTTACATGACGGTATATTCCCATTCCCTCTGGGTTAAAAAAAGGTACCAACAGACGGGAGAGGACTAAAGGCTCACTCGCTGAATTCATTCTGAGGACATGCTGTGGTACTCGGATGACTTCAGAATAATCTGGCTATCGAGTAAGCAGCGTAAGATCTATGGTTAAAAAATCACACGATCTGGGCATGCACGCTATAATATTTCAAGCCGAAATTGCTGCTACTATTTCTGCCTTCAGGAAAATCTACGACGTGGCTACAAACGAACGGATGATATACTATTATTTTCTCAGAGAGTCAAGCTGCTCTAAAGGCACTTGAATCTGCTAAGATCAACTCCAAATTAACAGCGGAGGCAGCCCAAATCCTAAATTGTCCGAGCTAAAGTAACCCTGCGCTGGGTACCAAGACACTAAGAAATCGTGGGCAAGGAAAACGCCGACGAGCTGCCAAGCGAGGGAGCCTCGTGCCCGTCACAATCCCGGTATTAGACTTACCCAAGTGCCACCAGACGCCAGCTAAAAGATTGGTCGATCTATCGATTAATTAGAAAATAGCTGTGGCTCAGGTCGACAGGTCAGGCACATGCTAAAACCTAATGACAGGACCAACAACTTCTCACTAGAGATCCTAATGTAGAGCCATAATAGAACTGGTCTGGGCATGCCGTTAGAATTCACCCGTAGTGCTCGACCCAGGATAAAATGGCAGCCTGTAGACGGCCGTCTTCCAAGAGGTAGGCCTAGAAAGAAATAGCTGACGACCTGGACCTACACTGGATGATAATTTATGAGAAGCATTTAAAGGAGTGATACAATTAAAAAAAACCCAGAGGCTTTGGAATGAAATCAGGAGCCCAATTCTCGTGCTCGTGATATTTATTTTCATGCGACATTTATCACTAAAACATAGTTTTTTTTGTATGGTTTTCAGGTGATATCCGCCATGTTTTCAATATATTACGAGCACAAGAATTGGGCTCCAGGTTTATTGTGTTAGCGACGAACCTACATTTTGGAAATTAAAAACGTAGGTAAAAATAGTTTAAGATTTTTTTCTAGTTAGAACTTATTATATTATGTAGTTTAAGTTAGGTATGAAATGGACATTATGAAAACGTATTGACGTGAAAATTATGTACAGTCAACAGAATGATGGGTCTCTTATCGATATTGAACTAACATCGTTTGACATTAAGTGAGAGTCATTTGAATAAAGTTGACTGATTTGGATAACCTAAAGTGCTGATTAGTTGTGTATGCTAAGTGCAGTGCCGCAAAGCGTAATAGAAATAACGTGTGCGGGAAAAGAAAAAAAAATCTAAATTTCACTTTAAGAATTAAGTTAAGTAAAATATGTACAGGAAAAATTAAGAACTCGTATCTAGTAAAAAAAAAACAAAAAAAAAAAAAACAACAGAAACATTATGTGGTATGAACAATGGTGTAAAATAAATATATATAAATAATAGGTATACCTAAAACTTTAAGTGTAATCTAGTTTAAAAATTAAAAACGAAAAAAAGAAACAAGAAATTTGTGCAGTGTAAATAAGTGAATCAAGATGTGGGCTTCGCGATATCTTTACGGCGTGAGACACCTGTACCTGAGGTACAAGCGGTTCTCTCGGCGCGTGCGCAAGGCGAGGGCGGGCAGCAGCACGCTGCTTGCGCCGGCGCTGCCCGACATCTATGAGGTAAGTGTCTCGTTATTATATTATGGAGTAGAAGGTAATTTAAAAAGGATGTCATATTTTTAACAAGACTTTTTTAAAAGCTTGTCCCCCGATTCCACATGCGACAGTGGCAGATAAAAGCCCAGTATGTTCTTTTATTAATTTTTTTAGTCCAAAATTACGTACAGGGTTTATCGGTACTCTCCTACAATCCTCTTCTACTAACCAGTCTGAAGAACATATTTTTTTTATTACTTGGTTACTAGTGAAAATAAATTACCAACTGAAAACTTTTTCATTTTTCTTGTTCACTGATATTCGCTTCGTCTATCTATCTGCTTACAAAAAAAAACATGACTTATTTTTTATCTGCCACTTTATGCAAAAATGTAAGTCTATAATTTATTCCAATCATGTCAAAACACCTAGTTCTAGGATTTTAAAGACGTCGTATGTAATTTCTTTTTCCTTCAAACGAACAACATAATGAAACCTACAATTGTACGCTGAATCAAGAACAGAGGAGGTTCGGCGGGTAGGGCTAAAACAAGCCACATGGGCTGATGCAATTTAAAGATTTTAAATTAATGTCTTGTGGTTTTTAGCGTATAAATTTGTGCAGTGAAGTGACGTAAAGTGATCCTAATAATAAGAATCGTTGGATTGTATCGTTTTTAACACTGCTATTGTGTTTCGAGTGCGTTGTCTCGTGACAACTTGCTTGGACCTAATAGAGTCTTAAAACCCGCGATTGCTTTTAGAGTGTTATCCGCTGAATCTACTTATTCTCAATAAGTGACTTGACATTGGCAAATTATCTTCGGGTAGAGCCATAAAAAAAAGAACAGAGGACAGCAGAGCAGCAACGAATCTTCAAATACACCATGTTTTTTATGTGATAGGTTGCATATGAGCAGACGGATCGCCACAATTAAGCATTTGCCGCCGCCCATAGACACCAATGGAGTCACATTTCATACGATTAGTTTGTACTTTGGTATATCCAATATGACCTCCTTTTTGATAGTTAAATTGGAAATAGGTTTTATAAAGAACCAATCAACCAATTTACAGGTAGGTAGAGTACTGTTACAGCGCCAACCGTAAAAGGAGGTTTAGAAATTGGGTACTTAGGTACGTAGGTACTACAGGAATTTCTTTACAGCTATGGAATAAAATAGGGTGATATCACCGTTGTTTTGGGACTTGGAACCAGACTAGTGTTGCTGCAATAGCAAATAAATTATGGGTTGTATTTAATGTCCCCTTAAAATTAATAAATTGCTAATCTCTACTAATTGCTAAGCTCGTCTACCTACTATAAGCAATAAAAAAAATCTACCCTAACCTTTTTACACATAAAAAATTACTAAAAATATACTAATTGCACATAAAAAACATAGTTGTTATAATAATAACCTAACTAATTGCATAATAAAATTTGTATATTTGGTGTGTAAATAGGTAATTTATACATAGAGGGTTGGTTTAATATAATCTGACTGAACTGACAGCCGTTAGAGCCGTAAAGTCCTTGAGTGGAGACCGCGACTCGGTAAGCGTAGTGTTGGACGCCCTGCGACAAGATGGGATGATGACATTCGAAGGCTGGCTGGTGTGGGCTGGATGCGAGTGGCCAAAAATTAAGAGCAGTGGCGTGCATTAGGGGAGACCTATGTCCAGCTGTGGACGAGTGTGGATTGCTGATGATTCCATAATCTATTAAACTATCGTGACCTAAAAAATCAGCCACAATTATCGATAGTTCTATTCAAACGATCGAACCTTGCCGAAACTACATATTTATCAGTTAAAAAGCTTTCGATAGTTCCGATACTATCGATAGTACTGATTTTTTATACGATACACTTTACGATACTATAAGATTTTTTTTAGTATCGTAAATAGTATGTCGTAGAAACCATCAGTAGTATCGATACATCGCCCACAAAAGAAAAATACCTCGATAGTGTCGAAACAAAACTATCGATATGCGTCGATAGATCTTAATAGTATCAGAAGTAACGACTTACATAGCACTTATTGCTATATTTTTACTGATGAAAAGGAGCAAATAGCTATTATAGCTTTATTTTTACGGATGAAAAGGCGCAAATAGCACTTATTGCTTTATTTTTACTGATGAAAAGCCGCAAATAGCACTTATTGCTTTATTTTTACTGATGAAAAGGCGCAAATAGCACTTATTGCTTTATTTTACTGATTAAAAGGCGCAAATAGCACTTATTGCTTTATTTTTACCGATGAAAAAGAGCAAATAGCACTTATTGATTCACTTTGATAGTATTGATGAAGTCGATATTTTCGATACTTATCTGGGGGCACGGCAGTCGAGCAAAAAGAGCGGCACGGCCGTACCATCCTTTACTCGAAGCAATTCAGGCTATTTTCGACCACATTATAATTTCGTTGTGGATAAAACAAGAAGCCTGAATGTTCAGTAACTAATTAGGCATTGTATTATCACGGTATATTTATAAAAAATACAGGTTCCCGGATTGTGTCCTCAGTCATCCGATCTCTTTTAGTCAAGTAATTTTTGGGTGTTAATTGGCATTTTCGTTAAACCTTCTATTCCATAATTAAAGTTAAGAGTCCACGCCACTAAATAAGTGCCTTGATATGCCACTTCTGCTGTTAACATTCAAATTTGAGCATTGTTAATATTGACACAAGGAATCTAAAATTGTTGTAAAATGTTTTGCCTTGCTTCTTTCGTGGCGCGGACTCTATTTATTACATTATTATTGTTTATACAAAATCTATTGTTTTTACAATCTTGTGTGTTGTTTGTCTACGTGTTATCTAGATGTTAGATTTTCTACTTTTCAATTCTGCAGAAAAGTAATAATTCTGCATAAAATATAAAATTAACATTATAGTCAATGCGATAACTACGTATAAGGTAACTATTTTAAAATAATCTGCTCAAACACATATATTCTCATAAAAGACAAATTATAGTCACTTACATGAGAATATAGGTATATAGTCACATAATGACAAATAACAGTAAATAGTTAAAGACAAATAAATCGTTCAAACGATTTACCTACTGTTTGGCTAACATTCACCTAGTGCCTTCTTAAAAACATTAATAATGATTTAAACAAAGCAAAATATTGGAAAATACTGTTTATTAAAGGTGTTTTTTTATCAGACAAGATGAAATGAAGCAGTGCTGTAAAAAAGGAAAAGGTAAGCATCTGAAATATATATTATCTTTTTTTTTCTATTTTTTTTTTGTTTTTTTATAAAGAAATGAAAAATATTATGGCAATCTGAGAGTTTTAATATACCTCTATGCCAAGATGAAAAGTCACGCATAACCTGTATGTGAGTATGCATAAGGATGACATCTACTAGCATCCCAATATCCCATCTCCAAATAAGTCAAGTAGCTGGAATTTAAGCTTACCTTTAAAGTCACGCAACTTAACCGTCTTCTGTCTTCTCTTTATGGGGATGTCATGATGGTGACTAGAGTTTAACATACAAGTCTCTATCCCATTTTAAAATGGTAAACAAAAGCACAGTATATTGGCTCTCCTCGGCCTGATGGTAAGCAAGAGAAGAGACCAAGTTGCAATTACAACGGAAGCGATGTTAAGGCATCATCTCCGTTGGTACCGCCATACTGGCCCGCGAGATGCTTCTAATAATTTAAAAATGAAATTAATACATCTTCCAATGTTTGTAGTTTTGGTTGATCACTTTTGACAGTTTGTAAAAATACTGTCATTAAAAAAATTCTGCATATAAAAACCGCCTTCAAAAACCACGAACTAAAAAGTGTAAAATAATATTTTTAACACTTTATACACATTCAATAACATTTTATAACAGTACACTTGAGACATGGTGTTACCGAAGTGGGCGCCCAATAATATCTTGTAATTAAATACAACATTCTATTATTCAACAGGGATTAGGCGCCGACTTCGTTAAAATCTTTTCTCGGGTGTACTGTTATCAAATGTTATTTGAGGTGTATAAAGTGTTAGAAATATTATTTTACACTTTTTAGTTCGTGGTTTCTGAAGACCGTTTTTTTTGCAGAATTTTTTTTTTCAAGATTTTTAGTGTCTCACATTTTGCCTGTTTCACTTTACGACTTCTGCTGAGGTTTTAACTTGAAAACCTCAGCAGAAGTAAGCAGCAGTTCTGTCATCAGGACTGGTAAATTTACACACATCAGAAATGCCTTACCTAATAAGTATTTTGTCTACCGAACTACGAAGAAGGACAAAGGAGATCCTCGGACTTTCATATATTTTTAGTCCAAATAAAGTGCCAGTCAAAACAAAAAAAAATGCAGTATTCTGTTATGCCTTGTCCCCCTGATGTTCAAAATTCATGATTTGTCATAACAAAAATGTATGTTTTGTTAGCTAATTCACTGAAAATATAAAATGGAGATGTTGATTTTTGACCTCAAATATAACAAAGGATAATGAGCTTTGATGCCATAGTAATAAATACTCAGGGGGTCCAGTCCTACAGAATACAGCAAAAATGTTTTTGGCTGGCATTTACTGCCGCACTCAGAGACGTCAAATTAACTTTAATTGGTACTTAAGAAAAAATATTGACACTTATTTCAATACGCATAAAGACTTTCCATCTTTTAGCTTAATTGACGTCTCTGAGTGCGGCAGTAAGACCAAAAGAGAGGATGTTTTTAGAGATTTTTCTTGAGTCGTCTTCCTTCGTCGTCGAATTTGCTAGGATATAATGAGGGTCACTTATACACAGACAGCTAATATAATACTCGTAAATAGTACCTATGTCCCGGGTATGTGCATTCGTGCTCCGAACGACAATCTTAATAGATAATTAAATGTATTCACCTAAGGGATGAGTTCACTGATGTAAAACAGCTGTTTAACAAAACTTAACAGCTTGCTAAACGGTTTATAAAATAATGTCTAATCAGCTATTTAAAGGTTAAACATTCTTTAAAAGTCAGTGAACTCCACTCTTGTTGTAATTATATTGATGAGGCCTCCAGCGATAAGACCGACGAAATTGTATACATAAAGTATCTGTGATGCCTAGTTTTTTTGAGTTGTGTTTTTTGTGCAATAAAGTATATCTATCTATCTATCTATAACTTAAAATTAGGTAGGTAATAAGTTTTTCTTCAATGTATTATAATTATTAAAAAGAAAGTTAATCACAAAGTTATAATTCAGAGCCTCAATGTAAAGTTAAATTTTAACACCTGTTAATTTCTGACACCCCTCTCCCCTTCCCCTGCTGTCGCAGTGCAAAAATAGCACATACATAAGATCGGTCCAAAGTTTAACAGTAGTAACTCCATGTGACGTTGTGTGTACCTTTTATAAATTGTACCTACTTGATTTTTTTGCTATCCTTTCTCCAATAAAAGTCATGGTTCGGAAACAATACAGTATGCAGGATATATTATAGTGCTCAAGTGTGTGCACAAACACAAGTGCACTATTCCCTTGCCCTCATATTCCGATGGGACTCCAGCGTGACACGACCGGAGAGGGATTGGGCGCTGGACCAACGGCTTGACGTGCTTTCCGAGGCACGGGGACAAGACCGCCAACTTCCAGACTCCGGGCACAATAAAGTAAACATCTGCCTAAAGACTTCTACTGCTGTGCCTCCTCCCATGATGTTCAGAGTATCCGGTCCAGTCCGCCTGCTGCAGCCTGCGAGTCAGCTAGAAGATCCAGAAATGCCAATAAGAGTATTGAACGTAAAGCTGCCGAGACCCATGAGAGTCGACATTAAAACAAAGAAGTTACCTTCAAGCCTGACCATAATTTCAACCATTTGTCTCATTCATTACATTAATACCTTATTGTCTACTATCAACATCATAAATTATACTAGCTCAAATAGATTTACTCTTGAATAAAGATCGGCAAATCATATGAGTTCACTAAGGTGACCACAAACTGCGAAATAGCGAGAGATTTTGAGAAAAATAACTGCCAGGAATGCAACTACATGACTAATACGATTACTCTATATACAATAATGATATACGAATGCAAAAAATGAATCTAAAAACATAACCTCTTACAATATTAAAAAGAAATCGTTGCAGCAGGCTCAAACTGTAAATGCCACCAACAGTACTGAATATCGAATAGCCACTGCACTCACTGATTGAGAAGACAAAAGGGAGACTAATGCCATAAAATACAGTTTATAAAAATCTTTATGTTGAAAGGCAAAATGACAGGTCCAAAGATACAGTATTGATGATAATGATGATATTTTAGAAGCAGTAGTGCAAAGTATAGAGAAGTATGAAATCCCATAAGGCTGAGAGAGAAGACTGCAAGTTAAGATAAATAGATTTGAGCACATCACTACTTTCGATTTTCTGTTAGGAGGCAACCGGAAAATTATTGAGATGAGTCAGATGAAGAGAATGATTTATCACCAAACACATCAAAACCAAAGACAACACTACAAAAAGCTACCAATTTACAACAAAAGCTAGAAGATACCAGATCCTCATAATATATATCAATCCACAATTTCAGCCGGTTGAAACTATCTTAGCAGGGGGCTACATCAAGATAGTACATGCAATTAAAGTAATAACGTAAATCAACATAAATTGTCCAAAGGAAGACGATTAAAATCATAGCAAGATAACACTATAAATTATGAAGCATTATAAGGAATGTTAAGATTAATAACAGAAAATCAACAGAAGACGTCATTTCTTCATCGGAAATCCTCAATACTGAATAAAAATATTTATAAAATTATCAGTTGTGTTGCTTCTTCAATATTTTGCGTTGAAAAACTCATTTGATTGCAACCAAAACCAAAATGGACGAAAATGGACAAAGTATGTTATTTTGATCAGAGCAGACATACATAGACGATACAACAAATGAAAAATATGCGTTCGATAAAGACTTGTACGATTTCAAGACCAGACTTCTGATAGTAAAAGGAGAAGTGAAAAATACCATCATCACCACCACATAGTCAGATCATTATATCCAGAGAACTTAATGGAAATGAAAGATGAGCAAGATTCTTAGCTGTAAGAACAATTACTCAAAAATGGTTATTTGAAACTTCTGAAAGTAACAGATGAAAAGTACTAACCGATATTCATATCAAAACACCCAAAGAACTTAAGACAAGTGGCAATTTTTGACAAGTGGCGAAGGATCACGATTCTCCACATTGAGACAAACTACTGACAAAGAAGAAGAACACGCTAATGTTTTCCAATATGATTGAGGAAAAGGAAATTGCTAAGACTAGCAGACAAAATGTTCACCCCAGACTTTAGAACATCCAAGGCTGCCCATGGCAAAGTAAATATACGAAGAGATTAGATTATACAGGATCGGTTCAACAGATACATAACGGAAGCTTTACAGCATGGGGCATCACTATTAATCTCCAGAAAAGCCATCAGGTATTGAGTGTTGTAAAACATGGAAAGCTGTGAACTCACAAAGAAATAACCCAGGATCGTAAAAGTGGGAGCAAAAGAATAATACAGCCGTAGCCTGTTTTAAGATGATATAAACCCTGAAAATGAAGAAGACTGTAGATTTCAGGCATGAATTTCTTCCCCTGCACGGCATTTGCGGCGCTATTTTAAGATTGAGAACTCAAAATCAACAAAATGCTGTCGTTGTACATAGACGTGCTGCCAACTGGTACCATCCATTTGGACTTTATTTGCCTTGTTAGTCAATACAAAGTGCTGCCACCTATAATTACTGACCGTTCTCTTTAACACGGCAGTACTGATCTAGCTAATTGCCAACGCCAGAAGAAGAAGAGACAAAATCTTATATTCAAAGTAAAGAATAGACATGACAGTAGACGAATATTAATGGCAGGTTAAAAAAAAGAGATTTAAGATTTTGAAGCCTAGTAAGAAATACCTCCTATAATGGACTCGGAAAATGGGTTAAATATTTGTTAACGATAGAAAAACAACATTCTGGATCGGCATTACATCGGATTGGATTGTATTTAGTGTTAAAAAATACTAAATAATAATATGACGGTCTAAAAAGAAAATTATGAATTGATTTTGTGCAGTGATTAGATAAACAAAAATGAAATGATAAGAGTGAATAAAATGGATTGTACCGTGTGTCAAAATAATAAATTAAAGAACATCGTGTGTGATAAATACAAACAAAACGGTTTTTTATAGAAACTAAAATTTTGTGTGAGAAAATAATATATGAAAATGAATTGATACCAGTGAGGAAATGACATTTATTTACATTTAGGATAATAAAACTAAGAACGGCAAAACACTAAAAGAACTTCACGAGTGACTGAAATGGATTGTTCCGCGTGTCAAAACATTTAATTAAAGGACATCCTTCGTGATATACCTATTCTTATTGTATACATTTAATAGGAAATTATAATAGGAGTAATAAGGAACATAAATAGGTAATAAATCTTCGTCCATTTAGTATTTTAACTAGATTCGAATTTGTAAACTAACTACCTATATTTACTGGCATTGCTTATGTGTGTAAAATAATAATTTTACATAATATTTTATAAAACATAATATAAAACTATAAATTATAACAATATGAACAAAATGTATGTGTGTATAGTCGGTTTCAATCAAAAAGCAATCTTTTTAAGGTTCAATCTATATGACAGAATATTTGCTCGAGCGGGCGACCAATTGCTAGTCTCTTTGGTTTTTTCAATTAAGATACATTTTGTTTCATGATTTAAATCAGCATATTAATTTAATGATTGGACTTTTCTATTGATACTGATAATAAAGACATACTTAATCGTGATTGCCCTAAATAAATGTTTGTTGTTACGTCATAAAATACGTAGATATTATAAACTTTTAAGAGATTAAGCACACTGTCAAGCACTTTTCCTACGATAGTTGCTAGGGAAATTTGCTTGTAAATGCTCTTACCGGACACGTCCCTGTTCTTATTAAGATTTTATGAATATATTAATATATTAAGAATATATTAAGAATAAAAATCTAAAATACAGCTTTATCTCTGTGACAGTTGTCAAAGTCTGTGATCACGTCATATATTTTGATTTTTTTATGTTACTACCTTTCTAACGTATGATTCCGCCCTGGAGGACTATTTTTGATTTACTCGTATGACTTAGCGTCGTGACGAGCTCACGATTTCTACTGATTTTCCTTCGACATACGGAATCCCGCATTTTTTAATCATTCGTCTGCAACGAGTGACTCCACCCACTCGTTGGTCGAGTGACTTAAAGCGAGCGGTAGAATCATCGTCAAAATAGTTGTCAATAGCAACAAGCATAAACAAAATCTTATAAATATCAACACTTTGATTTGACTGATTTTGACACTTGACACAATATGACATTCATAGTTTTTTGTAGAAAAAAAGCAAAGATTTTCATACTCAGCTAATAATCTATGGGTTTTGCGTTCCGTTTGCAATGCGGAAGTTACCGGTTATTGAAAAATTCTGCATGGAAGGTTTAGAATGTCAATTTACCGTATTATATTGGCAATATCGAAAACTAATTATTCAAAAATAAGGGAAATAGGCTTCATGCGACTTAGAAGGCGAAGAGCTCTATTTTATGAATATGAATGTCACATTGTGTCAACTGTCAAAATCAGTCAAATCAAAGTTTTGATATTTATAATATTTTGCTTATGCTTGTTGCTATTAACAACTATTTTGACGTTGCTTCTACCGCTCGCTTTAATTCACTCGACCAACGAGTGGGTGGGGTCACTTGTTGCAGACGAATGATTAAAAAATGCGGAATTTCGTATGTCGAAGGAAAATCAGTAGAAATCGTGCGCTCGTCACGACGCTAAGTCTTACGAGTAAATCAAAAATAGTCTCCAGAGGGCTTATTCTCGACCACTCGACATTTATGTCGAGTTACAGATTTGTACGGAAGAATGTATGAAACTTCAATGTCGAGTGCACGAGGACTACTTCTCTTCTGTCACAGAGATCAAGCTATTTGCAACAACTTATTAAATATTTAAGTGTTCTTTAGCATAAAGTAGATTTCGTTTTAACTCTGTAAATGTTATATAAGCATACTAAATAATAAGTTAATTTAAGTAAATTATACTACAAATGAAGATGTTCTTGTGTATTTGAAAGGAGATCGTCGTATTTTTTTATTTTGGTCCAAATATGAAAGAGTCAGCAAAAAAAAAAAATGTCGTGTATTTTGTTAGGATTTGTCCCCCTGATGTTCAAATGACAAGATTCGTCATACAGAAAAAAATATTTTTGTTGGATAACTGAAATGTATGAAGCTGTTGATTTTTGAACTCAAATAAATGACGGTGCAGCTGCTTTGGTGCCACAGTAATAAATACTCACGGGGACAGACTACAGAAAAAACATCTGGTTGGGCTGTTGGACCATGCCCTTTTTGAACCTTCCTACCATAGAATAATAACAAGACTAGAAACCTAGTCTGCGCCCACTATTTAAAGCAACTCAAAAGGAGCCGCACGGCTACAAACGCCCGGACCGCTCCTCAGTCGTCCATGTCAATACCTGTCAAACGCATCTCGCGAAAATTAATTTACTTTGACGATTTGTGCGGTAAAATTTTGTCACAATGATTCGGTTGTCCGAATCATGCTTGTGCATGAGAAGTGTAATAACATCACTTTTCACATGAAACCCTTCAATATTTCATAGTATGTTGTGTTTTATAAGATAAAAATACAAACGATTTATTAAAATGGTCAGTGTTACCAGATAATGAAAAAAAAATTCCCCATTTCAACTTTATTGTAAGATTTGATTGCTTAGACTGATTCATTTAATCAGTTGCTACTGATTTTTACAGTGTGAAGCAGTGTCTCTACTGTGTTTCGCTGCGTGAGTGCGGGTACCGGAACTTTTATTTGTTTAAAATAAATAAGCAAAAATTTATTCATTTGATAATAATTTCAAGATTTATCTAGGTGTGTTTCTGACAATGCAATACATGCATCCACATTTTACACGAATAGTAACTCACCCTAATAACCCTTAAAATATGTTTGCAGCTTTATTTATTTCTTGCTTATTCTTGCTAATGGTCAAGGCATCACAAATATCAAAACATAACTTGCCAACTAATTTTATAATCACAGTTAGGCAGATACTTGTAAGCGTGGTTCTTGGTACTATTAAAACAGTAGTTACTACAATAACCATTTCCCATGTTTTAGGGAAATATGTTGTGACTGGTAACATTAATTAGGATCTTTATGTTGATACTATGTATATAGTACCAACTTGAAAAACCAAATATGTGCGTCAAATTTGAGGTGATTTGAGGTGAGGAAACTATCCTTCTAGTCTTGTTATTATTCTATGCTTCCTACGAAATTCGTTATTGTGAAAATCTTGATGATGTATTTTTGATATTACTGGTTCTTTCTTTTCAATGTACTACAGGCGGCGTCAGGTTGAATAATATCGATTTTTTGGTTTTAATTACATACCACAGACTCTAAGTCTGTGCTTTATTGTAATTATGTATGTAAAATGTTCTTGTGTATTTAAAAGGAGATCGTCGTATTTTCTATTTTTGGTCCAAATGTGAAAGTGTCAGCCAAGAAAAATATTCCTGTATTTTGTTAGTATTTGTCCCCCTAATCTTTAAATGTCAAAATTTGTCATACAGAAAAAAATATTTTTGTTGGCTAACTGAAATGTATGTAAGTTAGCTTCTTAGATGTCAACCAGCCAAAACCACATACTCTCATCTTCCGCCTTAGAGAGTCGGGAGAAGTTGAAAACCAGCGCTGTCCGAGAGGTCTCCCTCGAGGCAGCATGAGCTGAACTTTATCCCTTTGTCTTTTCGTCCTGGCAAATTAGGTTATTTAAAAGACATGGTTTTTCCGGGTTTTCCTACTACTTATTGCATAATGTTAACATTGTATTTTTGTTAATAAGAGACAGTAAACGATTTTTATTTATTTATTATTGATTTTTGGACTGAAATACAATGACGCTACAGCTGCTTTGGTGCCATAGTAATAAAAACTCAGGGGGACAGGCTACAGCAAAAAAAAAATCTGGTTGGGCTCTTGGACCATGCCCTTTTTGACCTTTCCTACGAAATTCATTATTGTGAAAATCTTGATGATGTATTTTGTTTAAGTTACATACCACAGACTCTAAGCCTGTGCTTTTTTTTATTAGTTACATAGTGTATTTGCTTATTTCAAATTATAAATAATGTTGCTCCGAGCACAAAAAAAATGTTTTATTATGTACATTTTAATGTGATAGGGGGCAGACGAGCAAACGGATCAAATTTAACGATATACCGTCACTATATAGTGGTTTATTTATTTGATTGCTTCATTCTATGAAGTAATCGGTTTGAGTTCCATTTTAAGGTGACGGGTAGGGCACACTAACGCTAATCGATTTTAATTGTTAGCTACTATACCGGATCCTATTTTAAACAATTTTGGGGTTTCGGACGGTCTCTCGGCAAACACTTATACTATTTATCAAATAACCATGCACAATTGACAAACATTTGAAAATTGCTGAGCTATGAAACAAAAAATAACAATTCTTTATTTACTTTTCCGCTTCTCGAATATATATTTATTTATTTTTTATATTGAAAGAATGAAAAAGAGAGAAAGAAAAGTAGTAAGTATAGTTCTAAATTTACGAAATGCAACTGTCAAAAAAGACAACTTGTCAACTTTGAATGAATGACATTGACAATGTTGACACTAGTAGTTAACCTTTACCTTTGACAGTAGTACCATTTTTATTAAAGCAATTATAAGCAAAGATATATCGCTGTATTCAGCCGTCCGATGACGTCATTTGGCGCTTAAGTCTGTTTAGAATATAAAGAAATTCAATAATTATTTTATTTATGAAAATGGAAAAAATTTAAAAAAGAAAAAATAAGGGTCTGTTTATTTTATGTATATTCTTATATAAAAAAACAATAAAAGATAAAAAGATAAAAAATCGCCGCCGATATGAAAGTTAATAGACTACTCTGAATAACAATTCAAAAGATTAATCAATTAACATGACCAAGAATCCTTATCATTTAAATAGTCTTGTACACTATAGTAACCTTTCTCCATTAGGCAGGTTTTAAAGAGACTTAACTTATCCAGTGATAGGTTCAATATGGACATGTTAAAAATATGAAATGTTGTCAATTGTTGTGTCCGTCTTTGTACGCGAAAAATTGATTTTTTGGGTACGAAACGATTGGCGTTACTAGTGTGCCCTACACGTCACCTTAAGATAATTTGACAGTATTTTTAAAGTAATTTATCAGCCAAAGAAGGCATCGCGTAAAAGTGGTCTAACCAATTTTTCTTATAAAGTTTGGAATTGAGTGGCCAAAGGCATATTGAAGTCTAAGTCTAAATTACTATTTTTCTTTTTGTACCTATAAAATCCGATTTTAAAAGCATCTAATTATTAATCTGACTTTAGTACTGGCTTAAAACTAAACTAGTAAGTTCACTTTATTACGGTATTAACGTTAGATCTGAATCGCTACTGCAAATCAGCGACTAAGAACCTTATGTAACGTTTGGTATCAAGAATCTAACCAACTTATTACAAAACACAATCGAGTTATTACCGTACTAAAGCTCATAATAATTCCAAACGCAATGTTAAAAGGGACAAAAGTGAGTTTGGTTCTGCAACTTTTCTTGGATTGCGTTTTGTAATAAGGAGTTAATGCTTTACAGCAATCAAGTGTTTATATTCAAATTAATAAATTTGTATTTAGTAATTTAAGTTCTATTTTAACCAAAAAAAAAATCAAATAAAAAAGTAAAGGCCACGTCGGCATTTAGGCAATCGGGCTTCACTTTCGTATTACCATATTCTCGAATTGACGCCAATTACCTGTCGCCGATGTGTGCCTACTACATCATCCAGCTGAGGTTTTATGAAGGAAGAAAGAAGAAACATCAATTTACAAACTAAAGAAAAAACACTTTGCACCTCTACTCTTTAAATTTAATAAAACGAACACAACACACAGCACAAGAAAGACCAAAACACAAAAAGTTATCCTTTTTTCTAAATTTGAAGAATCAACATTGATTAGCTGTAATGTGGTTTTTCATTGAAAATCATCATGTGTGCCCACACTTGAGGGGAAATTCTGATGCCGTCGACATTGAAATTGAATAAGAGATTTCTACAAATTTTTCGATATAAATGTCAAATTCAATACAGTCCAATCGCGGTTATTTGGCACGTGGCAAAAGTCGGAACTAATACTGTTTTGACATTTTCGCATAGAAAATACGTTTTACAACGCCCTCCTGTCAATGTCACTAAAGTGTCTTCTGATCGTGGTCGCACTATAACTATGTCGAATGCACGAGAATGGGCCCTATGATATATCGCTCGACACCACAATTTTATAAGTTTTCATACAAATAATGAACTTCGGAGTTAATATCTGGTCGACACAGCGTAATTAGTGATGTACAAAGCTCGAGGCTTCCGAGGCCTTTTGCCGAGAGCTCAGAGTTGCTTACAGGGCTCGCCTCGTTTATAAGAAGCTTGAGGTCTTTCACAGAGCTCGAGCTTCTTTGAGAGCCCGACCCTTTTCAAAAACACCGAGCCAACTGACCTCACCGAGCCTTGCAATTCGACCTCGAGGCTTCAAAAATAGGACTCGACACCTCAAGTCTTGTACATCACTGCTGTAATATGGAACACACCTTAATAACTCAAGTATGAAGAGTTGAGAACCAAACGAAGACAGAAGATCATCAAGTTGCCGAGATCAGGTCGTTCGGTGGATGAGAACTGGCACCTTACGTGCGGTATGTCGTAGGTTCGAATTCTGATTATGTACCTCTGAATTCTCAAATCGATGTGCGTATGTCTACCATTCGTTCGGTGGGGATGGAGAACATCATGGGAAAAACTGGACGTTTCGGATAGTTTCTCGATTGTTGAGACTTATTCTGAATATGTAATCGTGGTCAAGTTGGGCTGGTTCCCCAGTTTAGGAGTTGTGAAGGTCAGACGGTCATTCGTTTTATTGTACCTAATTACTAGTCGTCGTAAATCCTGTACTATGGTCCAAGCGCACCTCGGGCTCCAAACCAATGGCTTTGGAGGCAACTGAAAATTACTAGTTGAGAAGACGATTCGAGTCATAACCGTAATAATCGTAAAGGTCATTATTGTCAAAAGTGTAAATTTTTAACAATAATCACTAATTTGCCAGATACTCCTACAGAGCTAAAGATAATTTAGATTGGTCTTAAGTACAGTACAAAGAGATTTTTGATTTAGATGTTTGAAAATATTATGGATGTGCCACCTACACGGAAGCAGTGGTGCTCCCTGCCCCCGGCTCTGGCGACCGAGCAAATAGCGGTATAACTATTCGCCTGGCAGAGAAATCGCTCAGGAGAGGCTCAAACTGCCTAGAGGACTAAATAACCACTGAAAGTACCAACTTATGCAGAAGGACAAGCCACTGTACTGACCATAAGCTCCAAGAACCACCTTTGAGATAAAATCATGGAAAACGTACATACAGAGAAATTAAGATTACCAAGCATTTCGGGTGACGCCTGGCGTCATAGGGTAATCAAGCCAGATGACGATAAAGTAAATAAATCAATTAAACAATAATTAACAGTCCTGGTCCTAAAGTTTATCCTGGTACTATAGAAACCGGGAACAACGAAGGTACCACAAACACCCAGACCCAACATCTATTTCATCAAAAAAAAATCGTGTTGCTGCGGGAATTGAAGCCACGGCCCTCGAATTTCAACCGGTGCACAGACTACTGCCCTAAAAGGTCATCACAAAGTACCGGAGAAGAAAATGTGAATAAACACGGAATAGGACTTAACATGAGGAAGAATCGTCTTTTAAAGATAGTGACATGGAAAGCTTTAGTGAGAAAGAAAAACTAGAATAAGATAAAAGTAAGATTAAACTTAATATGGGTATATTGGGAGTTATTGAGATAAAACTTGTGAACAATGGTTAAATCCAGGAAAACGACGACACTGTATTATTCCAGAAAGCCAGCTGAGATAGAACATTATTATGGAGTAGGGATCCTGATCAAAAATGAACTATCAAATATATTGTGACTAATTTTGTTTCATACTTAAAAATGTTTGTTGCATGCTGTTAAAATTTATTAGCAAACCCTTTAATCTTAACATCTTACAAGACTATGCCCCTGTTAGGGCAGATTAATCTGATCTATGAACAAATTGACTACTAAATCAATACAGTAGTACCAACACCCCGCCAAGAGATTTTGATGTATAATGATGCAATCCCGATTCAGAAATGATGTAATGAATGTCAAATCTTATCCCCGGGGCAGAAATAGGCTCTGATGATTAATAATCAATACATCGCCATTGATTGATACTCTAAGGAAAACAGGCATAGATAAATTTAGAACAGACGCATACAAAAGAAACTGCTTCCTCATACCTCAATAACATAATAAGAGATATACACATAGAAAAAGCAACAGAGTTTTATGAACTGGTAGAACAGCTATGAATCAAAATGAAAGAAGCTGTCTTAAAAACATCTAAAGATCCGTCTGCTTGTCTGCCACTTATTACATAAAAAAGAAAGAAACTCAAAGAATTCAGAACAAACGCCATTATCTTGTTGATGTATAGGAAACTTGTTGATGAACCACATTAACTAAATGAAAATATCAGTGAAACACAATCAGTTTTTGTAATGAATTTCGAAGCCGTTTCAGTGGCCATCCAGATACTTATACTTGGAACATCAAAAATATTCACAGATTTCAAAAAGGCATTCGATAACGTTAAACACGAGCAATTGCTGGAAATCCCTAAGCGCTTTGACATAGATGAAAAAGACAACACATTGATACGGATCTTTTATTGGAACCAGTTATATAACTGGTTCAAAACAATTAACTTAGTCACTACGCCTAAATTATCATAATAAAGTAAACATGACTTCACAAAACCATTATTGATTGATGGCAGAACAGTAGAAAGAAAACAAATACCTACGATGCTTGTTGAATGAAACGTGGAACCCGAATTAGCTCGAAGTACTTTCATGAAGAAGCAAAAGCAAGAGCTTTTGATAAAGATATCAATAAAGACGTAAACCTAAAACTAAGATGGCAAATGGTGAAATGTTATCAAAACTCGCTTATGGAGTAAAAACTTAACTCCTCCAAAAAAGCGATATAAACAGATTAAACGCCTGCCTGCCAGACGCATGTTTAAAATATCATGAAAGGACAGCGTTAACAATGAAGAATATCTAAAAAGGATTAATAAAAACAAGAACTAATTCGAAATATAAAAATAGAAACACAACCAATTATGTCACATATACAACCACCAACACAACCAAATAGAAATAATAAATACCTACAGTATATTGAAAACTCAACGGAAGGTGAAAATCGGGGGCAAAAGAGGGAGGGGATGCAGAATTATGGAGCGAAATAAACAACGCTGCTCTGCTAAAAATCTGTCTACCATCGCCCGAAGAAAGAAGTTCGCCCACTAGTACCAACCTACCAGCAGCAGATGGCGCTAATCTGACAGTTCCTACAAGATCGGAATTCTCATATAGGTACGATTCTACAAGAAAAGTTCACAGACAGACTAGAGATATATACGACAAATTAAGATGCTACACCGGACCATGGTTTCCGACCCAATAACACCCGGCTTGGCGGAAGTTCTTCCCTTTTCATGGGAATCATTTCAAATTCCAACAAAACAGAGTGCAGAATAGGGAGGAATATCTTATAGTAGTCACCGTCATCCCATGTGAATATGTCACTGGAAGATGAAGATAATTATGGTTGTTACACGAATTATCTTTTCCACTGGTCATTCATAACTGCCTCCAAAGCTGTTCTTTCGGATCCCGGGGCACGCTTGGACCACTATTCGGGTTTTGGTAAGTCTGGTAATTACAATGTAAGCGAGTATCGTTCCACCATTGCAACCCTTAAACAGGGGAACAAGATCACCATGACTGCAATTACACAGTCATAATGAGTATCTCAACAATTGAGAAACCATCCGAAACGGACAGGTTTCCTCACGATGCTTTTCCTCACCGCTGAGCAAGTGGTAGGAATACGCGCAACGATTTGAAAAATCCAGAGGTGCATGCTCGAATTCAAACCTTCGATATAATGTTCGGAAGGTTGCCTTTCTCATCCACTGAGCTACTATCATTCTCATCGGTCATCGGTCACCAGTATCGTCCACAAACCGTTGGCAGCAAAGATAAACTTATCAGGCAGAAAAAATTAAACAAATGAGACAAAGCAGAAATACTATCACAGAAGACCGGCGTGAAGCAGCGCCTGCGCTGCGTTTCGCCGTGTGAGTGAGGTAACCGGACGCCCAATGGGGGGAAGGGGAAAAGGTTGGCAGCGCACAAAAATCTCTCACAGAAAACTGGCGTGAAGCAGCGCTGTGCTGTTTCGCTACGTGAATGAGAGCAACGGGTATCCGGGGGAAAGGGGGGCTCAAAGGTTGACAGCACTTGTGACTCCACTGGTGTCCATGGGCGGCGGCAATCGCTTAGCCTCAGGTGATCCGTTTACTCGTCTCCCACCTATCACATAAAAAAAAATGTAATCCTACTCAGAACGCGTTTCATTGTTAATAGTTCCAACATGCTGATATATTTAATAATCATCATCATCATCATCAGCCCACTTAAGTCCCCACTGCTGGGGCACGGGCCTCCCTCAATCACATGAGGGGTAATTGCCATACTCACCACGCTTGGCAGACGGGTTGGCGAGGGTTTTGGTATAAATGCAGAGTTTTCCTTCTCTGGGTGCTGATGATCATGCCAGCAGCTTTACCTAAGTCGCCTTTTACGACACCTCGGTAAGAGTGAGGGTGGCCTATTCTACTCTGCCGGGGACCACACGGCCATATTTAATAATAGTATTTCTGTTTCGTCTCATTTCTTTTATTTGTATCCGTGTCATAATTAGTGCCTGTCTGCCGCATTCAGAGTCATTGATTAACTTAGTTGGCTACTTAAGAAAAAATATTGACACTTATTTTGATACGCATAAAGACTACCGATACTAAAGTTGATAAACATTAGCTTAAACGACGTCTCTGAGTGAGGCCGTTAGTCTATCTGTGTAAAATTGTATTGTAATACGATCGCTTTGGGCGACTGTAGGCTCTTATTACTAATTTATTTATTTATTATGACACATAAGAGAGTACAGTTATTGTTGTACAAACAGGAGGTTAACATAAATCAGTTCTAAACTATACTCCAACAAAATGTGTCCGAGAAGGAACAATAAATCTTCTGCAGACCTTACAACTAGGTACTTATATAGAAGTTAACACAAATTAACTATAAAGGAACAAGCTTCAAAGTTATGTTTAAACTTAAGTTTAATTTATGAAGTTGAAATGAGATTAAAATTGCACAGTTACTGAAGGGTATTGAATAAACACTTTTTAACATTACTAATAAAAAACTAAAAAATACATTATTAATAAAAACTATTTAGATTCGGATTCATAATATCAGTTTTACTATCAGGATATTCTCGAGTCAGATCGAGAAGAAGTATTGTTGCGGTATATCTGTAGTGAGAACAGTTTGGGGTTATGGTCTCGAGACCTATACCGAGTAGCAAAACAAATTGATGCCAGCAGAGATGGAGAATCGATTTGGTTGTGTATAATTTTGTGAAGACATACCAGCTCAGAATGTTTGCGACTAATTTCCAGCTTACTCATAGAAAAGTGTTTTGGTCTGTCTGAGTATGAGCCTAATTTACGATGAAGCCCCAGACGATACGATAAACTGCGTAAAAATTTACTACTACTACTAATATTGATAAATAAATAAATAAAGTTAAATAAAAGTAATAGGTCGGGATTTAGTAATTTGTTATTTAATAACACAGAGAAATAACGGTTTAAAAGATATCTGAACAAGATTTCAGCTTGATAACTTTTTTTTGTTATGAGAATTCAAAGTCAAGTCAAATTGTCAAGTCGATTTCAAAAGTATTAAGTTTACTAAATAATTATATTATACCATTCGAAAACTTATGCCATTTTTAGCTACTTTTATTATCTAACTATTTTTATTAACGCATTATTTAATATAGCTGCGACAAGACGTGACGTCACATTGTGGTAGCCGTTTGTGTGTTGGAGTGTTTTGGGAAAGTCTATTTGATGTGGTTTTCGAATTGTGATATCTCGGAGAGTTTTCAAGCTAACAGTGTCATTCTTTCACACTTTTTGAGAAGTCCTTTGATCGCCAATAAGAAAAAAAATTGGCAACAAAGCCTCTCTACTGTCTACTACTACTCTACTGTTGATAATACCGTAACGGCAAATGAAATTGCTTTGCTTATAGCTATTGTATTTGAAACTAGAGGTTACGACTTCTAACTTCAAACACAATGGCTACTGAATTACGACCCAACAAAGACATATCCATTTACGACAGCAATGATAAAGAAGATACCGAATCTACCTCACCACCCGCTTGCACCTCACTACCTGCCTACACCTCACCACCGGCATTTAACTCACCACCCGCATCTACCTCACCATCCGCATCTACCTCACCACCCGCATGTACCTCACCACTGGCATCTACCTCACCACCTGCATACACCTAACCACCAACATGTACCTCACCACTCGCATCTACCTACTACCTGCATCTATCTCACCACCCGCATCAACCTAACCACCCGTATGTACGTCACCACCCAAATCTACCTCATTACCCGCATCCACCTCAACACCGGCATCTACCTCACCAGCCATATTATATCATAACGACCCGGACGACCCGTTTTGATCAGTGGTAGTGAACGCTGCCTCTGGGTTGCGGGTGCGATCCCCGCACAATACAAACATTTGTGTGCATGAACATGTCTTTTTATGTTGGTCCGTTTTTTATGAATTATAAGTATAATTAATAAAAACAGACCATAATGCAACGCGGAAAGCTAAAAACTATTACTACAGCAAAGCATAGGTTGGGCCTTGTTGGCTACAGAATTTGTCCCATTTGTGTATTTAGGTATGTCATTCGTGTTTAAATTTGTGTTCTGTGGCGAGTAAAGAAACCTTTACCTTCGACCTTTGCGATGTTAATTTCATAAGAAAATAATTTCTAAACTTTAGGTAGGAGCTTAGATTAAATCAATTTTGTATTAATCTAAGGGTAGAAGTATCCGTATGAGTAATATCTAAAACAATAGTGTGATCCTACAGAATTGATTAAATAGGTATATAGATAGTTTAATACATCTGCGCGTTGCATTATAACTATAATTAATTAAGAGTGTGACGGAGTAGCTTCACTGACAATTCATTAATATCTGAAAGTGTGAGGGTGTCTGAAAATTCACAGCCCGGCCCTAGCAGACGACGCGGACGCCGTGCACTGCCCCAGTCCGCTTGTGACCACGATTGCTGTAACTTAGCTGAATCGTCCAGCAAAATATGTGAGTAACAAAACGTTTTATTTTTTATGCCAGAGGAGATAATAATAATTTTAAATCTCATTTTAATTTTCGTGTTAATCCTAATAATTAATTTAAGTAGGTACACCTTGAGGATATCGAAATATTAATATAAAAGAACTTTCATGATGTACAAAATGTCATATTTGTTTGTAATACTAAAAGTGTGATTAAACATCTAGCTGTCTTCGCGGCGAAACTTGCGGTAGACGGTGGCCGCTCAGTGTCTGATCACACCTTAATATTTCTCTATTTTACTGTTACTATGTAATTATTTGTTTAGGGCAAGTCAGGGCACACATGGTGTTTAAGCTCGTCCCTACAATTTTATAAGTTTTCATTTTATAAAACAGTACTTCGAGCTTTATTCCTGTGGTGGTAACTCAAAAGCATGAAGTGTTGAGAAGCAAATAAAGCGAGAAGCTCATCAAGTTCGAGATTAGGTCGCTCGGTGTGATGAGAACATGCACCTTTCGAGCCGTAGGCCGTAGGTTCGATATCTAGCGTTCACCTCTGAATTTTCTAATCTATGTGCATATTTCTAACATTAGCTCGGTGGTGGTGAACAGCATCATGAGAAAACCTGTACTTTCCGGATAGTTTCTCAATTGTTGAGAATGGTTCTGAATGCCATATTTTGCCCCAGTTGGTCTGCTTCCCCTGTTTAAGAGTTGCTATGGTCAAACGGTAGTCGCTTAATTGTTGGTAATCACCAGTCTTCCCAAACCCTGACCCATGGTCCAAGCGTACCTCTGGCTCCGAAGCAACAGATTTGGAGGCAACTGAAAACGACTCGTTGAGAAGGTGATTCGTATCACAACCCTAATACTCGTAGGTACATATTGTTTGAAAATGGCTATTTTTAACGTTAATTACGTACGAGTAAAGGTGCCTTTCCGCCAAAGATCTGTTACACTACGTTGCTATGGATGCCTTTGATATCCACCAATCATGTTCATTAGTCTTCATGGCGTAGCAGTGGTGGAACCGGCTTCAGCTAAGCTTTGAATTTTGTATGGAAAGATGCGTGTTGTGGATGCGAGCTATGGATGTGTGCTACGGATGCGTGCTACGGATGCGTGCTACGGATGCGTGCTACGGATGCGTGCTACGGATGCGTGCTACGGATGCTTGCTAAGGATGCTTGCTACATAATTATGCGAGCTACTCTAGCCACGCATCTTCCTCGCACAGCCACAAAGCTTAGCATTGGTGGATACGGTCACAATATAGTAGCGTAGCTTTCATATTTTTGTAGCATAGCTGCATAGCACATATTTAAAGGAATGGGAGCCATAAACTATTTTGTCTGGTTGTGATATTATTAGTTGTCTCCAAAGATGATGACTCGGAGCCCGGGGAACGCATGGCTCATGATCCAGGATTAGGTGATTATGGTAATTGAAAGAAAGGGATTGTTGCCCGACTTTCATTTTCTTTAAATAGGGGAACAAGATTAACTTCACTACAATTACACGTTCAGATAGAGTAACTGTACAATTGAGAAACTGTCCCTAACGTACAGGATACCTCAAGATGCTTTCCCTCACCGCCGAGCGAATGTTAGGAATATGCACATTGTTTCGATAACTCGGAGGTGCATGCTTTAAATCGAACCTATAAATACTAGTTGGAAGGTTGCACGTTCTCATTTATTGAGCTACCATCGCTCATCGGTCATCGGACATCAGTCTCGTCAACTCATCGATTGGCAAATCGCCGGCAGCGAAGTAAAGGCAATTAACATTATTACGTAATCAAAATACTCAATTTACGTGTTATAAATATGTTATCTACACTAATGTTATCGCCGCCCTGTTGGTCTAGTGGTTTAAGTACCGGGCCGTGATCTCGAGGTCCTGGGTTCGATTCCCGGGTCGAGCGAAAAGTATGTTTCGAATTTTTCGAACATAGCTCGGGTTTGTGGTCACCAATCCGCATTTGACAAGCGTGGTGAGTAAGCCTAATCCCATCATAGTAGCGATGACTTGATTTCTATGATGGAGGCCTTTGCCCTGCAGTGGGACAGTTTATAGGCTGATACTTACTAATGTTATGATTTTCAAATTGAGAATTTACAGGCTTTACAATAATAAAAAGTTAGGGTGTTGGACCTAAGGATTTTTTTTTGCACTTAATTTAACAGCTAAATTCCTTAAATGATAATATCAGGGCAAAGTTATCATCATTTACACTGTCAATAAAGTTACGAATTGATACTATAAATTATCTGCAAACACCATAAAGCACCTACAACATGCGTCAAAAGCGTGTCCCTGTGATTTTTTACTTTGAAGATTATAACATGAGTGTAGATATAGTAGTGTATGAGACTGCACATAACTGTGGTATTAAAACCTCTCGCGAATGATATTAAAAACCTCGCCAAGACTCGTTTTTTAAAACCTCGCCAAGACTCGTTTTTAAAACCTCGCCAAGACTCGTTTTTTAAAAACTCGCTAAGACTCGTTTTTTAAAGCCTCACTCGTGTTTTATTAACCCTTATTATGTGACAGTTACATAAACTATATTGTCTGATTAGATGTTGTCTACCCACTTAAAATAGGTCGTCAGAGCGGGTGCGGACCGTTGCGTAAAGAATCGTCGAAGAAAATTGCATCCAGAATGCGGGAGTCTTTTCATCATCAAGAATCAACAATTGAAGATTTTATGTCAAGTTTACGTAGAAAACGTGGGATCATAATGTAACTTTTTATCATTGGTCCCCTATTTTCTCGTAAATGAGATGTAATACAGTCAACCAACAGATGTTTTACTAAGTTAATATTTTTGTGTATGAGAATGCGATATTGTCACTACCCTAAAAGTATTAGTTATGATTAAAATTTGAGGTTAGCTTTGCGCGACGATTTCCTTGTTCCGTCTGGGTAGAATCTAGAGTCAGCACTTTTTTTATTTGATTTTTTATATGGTGGCAGACGAGCAGACAAAAAAACTAGTAGCTAGAGACGAAAAGTAGTCTACATCACTCTCCATCCCTTTAATTTCACTAATATATAGTGAAGATCCTAAAAAGGAAAAACATAGAATACTTTTAACCCTTATTTAAAATCCATGTTCTTCCTTTCTTAGAATCTACATTATATGTTAGTGAAATATTTTTCTTTCTCTACTCTTCATGTAACAATACATTAAAATATAAAAAAATGAGATTTCAAGTTGTAAAAGTTAGTTCAATTTTGTTTGGATCGGATCGCCCATGGACTACACTTACTTCCTTCTAACTAGTTCCAAGTTTCAAATACAGCCTATTCGCTATCTATCTCACTGCGTGTGTATTATCTTGCTTCCCCTGTTGCCAGACACATAAGGCTAAACTTCATGTCTTACATGAAGATGATCAATCACTATTCTAAAAAAAGGGACTCCTACCTAAAGCCATGGCCGAAGCTGAGTGAGCTACATTTCACTGGTTATCGCGACACAGCTCAGACACACACACCTGTACGCAAATAATTACTGCCCTGCTTGAGCAGACGTATTTTAACTTTAATTATTTTTTTCCTCTCTAAATTTTTATTCTTGTAATGTTTTAGTTTGTATTTGTTGATTTTTCTGTTTGTTTAAATATTGTAATTAATTATAATTGTACTAGTCGTACTTTCAGTGAATAAATATTTCTATATATCTGTCTAAATATAGTTTCTACGCCCTCCCTCTTTCTGTCTAGTTGGTAGCTTTTGCTGTGATCAGTCAGAATCAATTTAAAATTAGGTAGGACGCGAGCCTTGTTAACTTGTTTGATCTTCTCTTGTGTCATGTGCCTTATTAAAATTGGTGGTAATTCTTGATGCAGATTTCGAACAGGAGTAATTTTTCATCATCGAAAATGTCGGCGGACTTCAAGTTGCAGTTCCATTGCCTCTCGGACGAGTTGCGCCAATGCAATGGCCGATGTAACTGACATTGTTCGAAAGGCCCTGAATAATCGGATGACAAATGATTTAAACGATTTCAGGGCTTTTTAGAACTATGCAGTTGCAAACTTACCTACAATATAAATGCTGACAATTTGCTGCTTTGGCTTCTTTAACTTTTATTTATGAATGATATCTATCTCTACATCTTGCAATGGTTGTACCTACTTTTTTCTGTATTAATTAACTGTAAAATGTTGTAAGTAATTACTGACCCGTTTGTATCAGTGGTAGTGAACGCTGCCTTTATTATTATAAGTAAGAATTTAAAAAAAGTATTAATATATAAATTTGTAATTCCGCTGTTGATTCTGATATCCGAAACACCTACACACCAGCTACCTATCTCGGAGTCAGATCAATGTATGTGATGTTGTGAAATATTAATTTATAAAAAATCTTCTCAGTGACTCCCAGATTAAATTGATAATAGAATCCTTTTAATCTGGTAGTCCCAGCTAGTAAATGATTTTACCATCTTTTGTATTTTATTCCTTGCTATACAACACTTCTGATCATTTAACTCTATTATTTAGAATTGTCTTTTAAGATGTTGTTTACAATACACCGTGATTTTTTTTCGTATTCATCCCCAAAACCTCATAATTAGTATCGTGAATAAAGTCCATTTAGCATGTTAGTTCAACAAAAAAACCGTAAAGTAAGCAACTGCTCCATATGAAACATTTTGTCCCATATGAAACAGTTGGTTTATGGTTTTTTTCGTTTATTTGGTTGATCTAAAATGCTAATTAATGGACTTAATTTTTAGCCTCTAAACCGGATTTATTTAAAACAATTTCGGGGTTACTACCTCTCGACAAAAGTGGCCGCTTTTGGGTAAATACATTTTTCGCGTACGCGTTGGACCCAACATTTTTGCATGGTTATTTAATAAATAGTATAAGTGTTTGTCAAGAGGTTGTAACCCCGAAATTGTTTAAAATAGATCCGGTTTAATAGCGTCGCTAGTGTGCCCTACCCGTCACCTTCAGTAAATAACACACATAACAATTTCTTCTCGTGTTCAGCAGGTCTCGTCTAAACTGAAATATTTTTAAGTGTGTTATTTACTTAAGAATAAATTGCAAATGATCGCTATAAAAAATATCATATATCTTTGTGATTATTTACTAACTTAGATATTGATCTTATTCTAATGAGGTTTCATCATCATCATCATCAGCCTATCGCAGTCCGCTGCTGGACGTAGGCCTCTCCAATTGTTCGCCACTGTGATCTATCCATGGCTTCTCGCATCCAGCTCTTGCCAGCCATCCTGCGCAGATCGTCCCCCCACCTTGCAAGAGGGCGCCCTACATTACGTTTACGTAAATAGGTTTACATTGTAATTTTTTTGTGTTAAATTATTTTATGAATAAACAAATTCAAATTAAAATTGAAATTGAACAACGAATTTTGTTGAATAAATTTTCAAAAATATATTAATTACAAATCAATGTTTATTGTCCACATACAAAAAGTTCTCTACAAAATAGATGTATGTTTGCTTTTTTTAGCCGCGTGGGGTGCATTCAGGTTACCTCCTAGAGAGTCAGAATGCTGCTGGTCCTCAAAGGCACTAAATGTTACATTGTTAAGTGAAGATGACGTATCGCGCTAGCTTAGATGTGCTGATGTCCAGGGGAAACAGCAACAGATCTGGCCGGTGCATCCTGGGCAACTGCTAAGCACTTCCCAAAGCTGCACGGACTTGCTTGACAGTTGGCTAAAACCTGATCACATTCAGATTGGAGATCATGTTTAACTTTGTTTTTCTATTTCAGAAATCAGTGCCATCTTCTATGCTATTGCCGTGCGAGATAACGTATGTTTCCGATGTCTTCGTCATTTGACTCCTGGTCACAACTGCCGTTTCAAAAAATGTACCATTGAAGGATGCGATCAGTGGCACCACCCTTTGTTACATGTGGACGAAACTCAAAGGCCTGATGTAGATGCGGAAGAAGATGGAAAGGCACGGGAACAAGAATATAAAGGCAAGGGAAAGGGTAGAGGGAAAGGAAAGGGTAGAAGAAAGGGGAGGAGAAACTAAGTATGTGCAACATGACACTGATCAGTGGCCCTTCATGAAATCCAATTCACTGACACAATATTTATTTCCATCCCTTTCAGATGTATTGTGTTCTGTTTAGATACGACAAGCTTTATAAAATGTATCGGTAAAATATATCCCTTAATCCACTTTTTCTAACAACCATTCTTGAAACATTATTTGGAAATGCGCATTAATGAAATAAAGCTTTTTAAATTTATACTTTAAAAAAAGCATTAATCTTATTCAATAGACAATACGACGAAAAAATTTGTAGCATTTTAATACACTTTTCGAATAAAGAAAGAGAAAAAAAATGACCTATATTTTTTAGTTATCATTAAATGTGTGTTTTTATTAATATATATATTTTTTTAATTATTATTAATTATTATTATTAATGATATAGTCCTGTGGCTCAACGTATTGTGATGTCGATGCTATAATATGTCCAGTAAAATGTATAGGTTTAAGTTACTTACTGTCACTGTCATTATTTTGTCAGGTCATTGTATAATCAGAAATTTCACTGTTTTTTTTTTAAATCAACGTGAGGAAAAGCGGTATTAATTTGTCATGCCCAGTGATGACGTCACAAGAGGATTTTTACATTTTATTTTTTTCTCCATAGATAGATAGATAGATAGATACTCTTTATTGCACAACATACAAAACTTAAAAGCTAGGTTTACAGAGATACAATGTATGATACAATGTAGCGATCTCTACCAGACAACCTTCAGGTAAAGGACATTAGATAGAAGAGGGGAGGGTTGTGCAATCCTTTTGATTATGAACATTGATTAAGTAAATTTATAGTATAAATACATATATCTAGATAATAAATAAATAAATAAACACGTTATCATACACTAATATATACGAATCCATAATTATCAGTTCAAAATTCTGTCATTATTTTTCTTTAATTTCTTTGAGTCTTATCTAGAAAAAATATTTTTCATTTCGGAAAATGATATTTTCATTTTATGGATGTCAAATAAGGAATCTACCGCTGACTGGAACTTGGTCACATGTTGTGTCCATTTTGTATGGTAAGCCAAAAAAAATGCCTTGAAAGGGTAAATGAAAGGTCCTTAAAGGGATGTAAATGTTTACGGATACACTCCATAAGCAGTTTTAATTATATAATACTTAGATATAATATTAAAACTGTACGTTACTATTTGGCCCTATTGTTACAATTATTATTCATGTGATTAACTAATATTATTATTCTAAGTAATATTTATCATTTCGTGCAAATATTTTATTATTAAAAAAGGTTTAAGATGAAATGTAAATGCAATAGTTATTAAATCTTAGAGAACATTTGTTAGATAACTTCTTCTGATAATTTTCTAGTTAAAGCAAATATATAATTAAATACTAGTATAGCGTTATATAGTTGCTTTGTGGGAGCACCTTTAGATACGTACGACTGTGAAATTATTAGTGAGATTATCTTAAGTAAATGTATGTATAAAGAAAGAAAGAAAGAAAACTATTTATTGACCACAACACATATATTTACATAAATAAATAATAATAACAACGGTCATCATCATCATCATCATCATCAGCCCATTTAAGTCCCCACTGCTGGGGCACGGGCCTCCCTCAATCACATGAGGGGTAAATGCCATACTCACCACGCTTGGCAGACGGGTTGGCGAGGGTTTTGATATTAATGCAGAGTTTTCCTTCTCTGGGTGCTGATGATCATGCCAGCAGCTTTACCTTAGTCGCCTTTTACGACACCTCGGTAAGAGTAAGGATGGCCTATTCTACTCGTGCCGGGACCACACGGCAATAACAACGGTACTGAGCATAAAAGTTGCAGCCAACAAGGCTCAGCCTCAGCATATGCTGCAACTGCCTCGACAGCTGCAGCGCTGGTTTTCAGGCTGGACCTTGATGTGTCTTATTGTAATTATAAGAAAAAATCTACGTAAGAGCTACGTAAGAGAGTTTGAATTTATTAAACAAAATACTTAACCTATATAAGTAATAAACATTAGAAGAAAAAGAGTCCGTTTATTAAATAATATCAAAAGAAATCATATATCTTACATACATTATTTAAACATAATATAACGAAGCGTGAAGAAGCATCTCGCGTACCTGAATAGGCAGTCCTAACAGAGGAGATACCTGAAATCGCTTCCGTTGTAATTGCAACTTGGGCTCTTCTCTTGCTTACCATCAGGCTGAGGAAGAGCCAATATACTGTGTTACTACAAAAAAATGTAATTGATTATTCTTATCAATTAAGTACATTTTTAAAGTTGAGATTCAAAGAGTTAAACAATTATTTTTTACATCAACAGGAGACCATCTGTTAAACACGAGAAAGAAAGAAAATGATACTAAACTGATGCTAATTTGGATCAAGGATATTTCTGGTGGAGAAAATTCAACCTAAGATTTCAAAATAATTCTCAAGATTATTACAACATTAAAAGTACATTAGGCCTAAGAGAGAAACAGTATTTTACGAAGTTCTTTGTGCTAGGATGTTTGAAGGTCCCATAGTACTCGTAGGTGAACCTTTTTGTTTTTTCATGTGAACCAATATTTTCAATTTTTTTTCCATGCCCACACACATTTTTATTGACAACTTAGACAATTTAACACGGGACGTGGTGTAGCGCAGATCTAGTTTTAAAACATTCTACCGACGCAAGGTAGCGTTAACTTGATTAAATTCTTCAACTACTAAACTGGATCTTCTCGACATCGAGTCCAAAGCTCAACTTGCCTCAAAAAAGCTCGGTATTCTGGCTAAAGTGAGGCAGTACTTTACGCCAGGACAGCTGCTTAACTTGTATCAAGCGCAAGTCCGAGCCTGCATGGAGTACTGTTCTCATCTTGGGGATGGCTCAGCCAAATACCAGCTTGAGGCCTTAGAGAGTATTGAGAGAAAGGCCAAGAGGCTAGTTGGCAACGACGAGTTTGTGGGTAAGAGGCTACAAAGCCTTGAACACCGACGCAAGGTAGCAAGCTTATCAATCTTCTATCGGATACATTTTGGAGGAACTTTACAATGCCATTGGAGCATCTCCGTTCTTCCACTACTCCACCAGGCAGACCCTCAATCGACACCAGTACATGGTAGAAATACCAAAAGTCCGCACAAAGAGGTTCGAATCCTGTTTCCTTATTCGTACTGCGAATCAGTGGAATCAGCTGCCTGAGGAGGTGTTCCCTAGAGGCTAAAATGGGGGTTTCCAAAGCGCGAGTGAAAAGGTATCTTCTAGGTAATCGTGCTACATCTTATCACTTACCATCAGGTGAAATATGGTCAAACGCTTACCTATCAACAGTAAAAAAAAATCTGCCGAAATCCGCGGGGGGAAAGTTTAGCGATGGTCTAGATATGAATAAATGATTCACATTCTAGGAATAAGTTAGTTGCAAAAATGTTGTTATTAGGAACATGTACAAAAGCATGTGAAATTTCTTATTTTTAAGTAATAATAATAATAATTCTCACCACATTTCATAGGTTGCCCTGATTCCGTACTAAGTACCTTAAGCACTTGTGTTACAGATATCAGACAACAGAGGTACACAAATATATACTTAAATACATATATTACACCCAGACACTGAACAAACACAAGTATTCATCGCACGAATGTTTGTCCAGGGTGGGGATCGAACCCACGACCTTTGGCGTAAGAGGCAGGGTCACTACCAATTGCGCTGGCCGGCCAGTCATGAAAGAAATGATAATTTTTGTTTACGAACATAGCTGAATCACTTGCTCACAGCAGCGAAAATGCAGATAAGTACTAAAAAAGTTATCCCTTATTTAATACATCGATGGCCTAGTGGTCTAGGCCGTCACCAGGATGGTGAAAGGGTTGGATTTTTGTAACAATCATACAGTGTTAGTTGTTCATACTAGTAAAAATGTAATATGCATCTAAAGGCTGTGCGTAGAAAATTTTCAAAATATTCCAGGATCTGATGTCAGGATCTGATGGTGGAATCTTAGAGTAACCAAAGTCTTCAATAACTGTTAGCAATAGTGAGACATTCATTATTCATTCTTTCTATCCTTGTCACAACACTAATCAAGATCGTGAAAGATCGTGTCAACGTACCACGATATCGCCTATAGTTTTTTGGGGTTATTTCTGTCGTAAAATATGTAGATTAAAAAGGTTATTATTCCGTGTAATAACGTTTATTTTATTAGAACGATACTTATGAATCATATGAAAGATACATTTGATTTTTCTGATCGTCGTTGGCAAGTAAAAATTTCACAACAACCATTTTGACGAGTTCCGCTCAGCTGACAGATACGAATTCGAAATGGCGATTGATCGCGCCGATCTAGTTTTAATAAACGTATACGAACAGTTTGTTCGTGTACTTTGGCAGAGGGGAACGCGTCCACATACCACAGGTCCGTGTTAAATTGCCTAAGATTGACAAACATTTTTTAATTCATTAAGACGGGAATTGACTACGAAATTTATTATGTGATACAACATTATGTACTTGCATGATTTGCTTGACGTTTCGGCTACGTTACAGCAGCCTGCGGTCGCAGGGGCAGGCCGCTTGTGAATTACCGTCTGAATTAATTATAGTTAATGCAACGCGAAAATCTAAAAAACTAAACATTTTTGATGCCTTTCATGCTTAAAAAAGTAAAAACATCTTATAGGTACCTACTTGAGTCGTATGCTAAACTTAAATTAAAAATAAAATATACTTAGGTACGTATCTACCTCTCTGCACTCTATTTAGATGTTAGTGAATAAATGTTTTCGGCACTTTTTGTCGTTATATGTTACATACAAGTAAGTGGGGTAGGCTGCACCCTACTGTAATTATATGGATATCTAAATAATATTTATTATAAAGATTCTTCTGTCTTAAGCTTAGGTTTGAGATAAATCGAAGGTATTATTAAAAAAATGTAGTGATTAAAAAAAATTAAATAAAACTATAAAAATAAAAAAAAAATTAAATACTATAAAAATTAAAAAAAAAATCTTGGATCGTAAATGGATTTTCAATGGTAGTTCACTTTGTACTTTACATTTTGTTTTTTTTTGTCATCAGCTTAGACAATTTAACACTATCTAAGGTCTAGAAGACAACAGCACCTTGGGAAAAAAATATATTTTTTAATGTAAATGTTTGACATTATTGCTAAATATCCAATAAGTCAAAAGTCAAGTCAAAAAAATCTTTAATTGCATAGGCTTATCATTAGGTGATCCGTGTGCTTGTTTGTCACCTATTTCATAAAAAAAAGCTAGTACACAGCACTAATAAATCGTCATACATTTAAATAATTAAATTACATGATTGGTAGATGTTGATAAAAAAAAAACATAATGCGATTCTACCACCGGCTCGGAAAGTTGATTCTGGTCGAGATGATCCGGCAAGAAACTCGCCAGTTACTCTTTTGACTCGCGAAAGTTTCACATGGTTGTGTTGTTAAGAAATTGACCTCCATTAGGTGACGGGCTTGCAACCCTTTTGCATAAAAATAATAGCTTCCCGATGCAATCCGATGTGCGGTTGTCCTTACAAGGTCATTCACTTTTGTATTCTTTGATTCAGATTCAGACGTTGAGGAAGACGAAGTCGGTTCATCGTCAGAATCAGAAAGTGACGATATTGAAACTGAAGGAGTATTATCAAAGATAGATAAATAAATCATTTATTTTAGTCACAAATAGCTCTTAAGAGCTAGGACTTAGTTGCTTATTTTAAATGCAACCCGTATTCGTGAGACTGGTGCCTGATATAGGTTTCAAAAAGAATCTGTAATTACAAGACACCAAGCCCCTTCAAATATATAAAGTATAGATGATAACTATTATTACTTAAATATAGAAGTAAAATATTGTAGTAATAGAGTATTAAATATATAAGTAATAGAGTAGTTATTTAATTAAATTTAAAGTTATTGACGTACTTAAGTACTCAATAGGATGGTTGAATTTATAAGTAATAGGTATAGAGCCGAGTTACCAAAATCCATCAAAAAATCATTTTTTTTAACCGAATGTACTTACCTAGTCAATAGAAGAACTTTTAACTCAATTGGATCTATACATAAGATTTTTTTATAATTTTCCAAGATCTTCTCCTTGATATTTATTTTGCAAAGGATCTTGTAGAATTAGTTTCTGTGGTCGTCTGTTTTATTCTTCATTATAAACTACAATTATGATGCTATACCTAAGTTCTTACATGCACACTTATCTCGCCTCTGTTCCAAATATATTTGGTTCAACACCTTTGACAGATATTTTTCTGTATTTACCTTTGATTCAATTATTTAAATGATGGTAGCCGTTTCCTGTTACATAATGTATGTACCTGCTTACATAAAATGTATGATGAATACTTGATCTTGTACTTGAATTGTTAAATTTAATTAGTTTGTAATTAGACTAGTAATAAATAGAATAAGTATAGCAAAACGTGTAGTGTATTATTTTTCCATCCCTTTTCTTATCTTTTTCATAATTGTTTGACTATGGGCCGATTATACCAACCTTATTCCGATAACAAATCTATGGTATAGCGCTGTCATTCCTAGATTTTTTCACGGATAAAGATTGGTCGAATCTAGCCTTAGCCATTACCTTATTAAAAACTTTTAAATAAAATGGTGTTTAATTTATTTTCTGGAGGTGAAAATTAAATATTTTGGACAAAATTGCGCTGTTTTAAGTTATTACACTTTTTAGGGTTTTATTTAAGATGACCATCCGCGACATGATGCACCGACATTTCCTACGCGTACTAGTTCCAAGGTTTAGTACGTCTTTCCACCAAAGAAAAAACCGGCCAAGTGCGAGTCGGACTCTCCCATAAAGGGTGCCGTTGCAACAAGTAAGATATATGGAAGGTAAATTGAGGTTTACGGTTTATAACGTATTAAAAAATACTACTTACTAGATCTAGTCCAAACCAATTTTCGTTGTTAGTTTTCATGATTATGTACATCATATATGTTTTTTAGTTTTATAATTAATTTATTATGGAAGTTAGAGGGGGAGGGGCACACAATTTACCAATTTGGGAGGTCTTTTGCGCAAAATATTGTGTTTAGAAAAAAATTATGTCAAAAACCTCAACATCATTTTAAAGACCTATCCATACATACCCTACCCACACGTATAGGTTTGATGAAAAAAAAATTGAGTTTCAGTTTCAAGTATGGAGACCCCCCTAATTTTTTTTATTTTTTCCAATTTTTGTGTAAAAATCGTAATGCGGTTAACAAAATACATTTATTTACCAAGTTTCAATAGTATAGTTTTTATAGTTTCGGAGAAAAGTGTCTGTGACATACGGACGGACGGACAGACGGACAGACATGACGAATCTATAAGGGTTCCGTTTTTGCCATTTGGCTACGGAACCCTAAAAAAGATGTGCTATGCAGCTTTGATGTAAAAATGTGAATGTTAATGAACATGATTGGTGCATATCAGACGCACCCGTAGCAACTCAGCGTGGCACATTCTTGGTGGAAAGAGACCTTTAAGTATGTAGATGGATAATCGTATATCTTGCTTTAGTCCTGACCCGAATCGTAATAGAAGGAAACATTACTTAATTAGATTTTGCTTACTTTTACTAGTAGCCCTCACTTCGTTTCAGGACATAAAATACTTCAGAAACTTATCTAGTTTCATACTAATTTTGAACCCTGTGTAGGGGGTGTAAGGGGGTGAATTAACAAGATTTTTATTCAATTTAATTTGGAACATGTTATGGTTACAAAATTTTTATGACTAATGTGCCTAGAGCTCCCTTACGCTATAAAAGGAACCCATGTGCATTTCAAGTTTCTAACCGTCAGTCAGTCAGCATATATTTCAATAGATAATAAATTGAAAATTTATAAAACCCCCGACGGCAGCCATCTTGGATTTGCAATTTGTCACAATAAATATATTCTGCTACCCAAGCTCTTTATATGATATCTATTTGGTGTGAGTTGTGTTATAACATACCATCCATATCTTTGAGACGGCGGCCATCTTGGATCGATTTAATCCAACATAGCTAAGAACACTGCCCCCTTATTCAACTGTCAAACAAAAAAAACAATATTAAAATCGGTTCATTTGTTCGGGAGCTACGATGCCAGAGACAGACACACAGACACAAACACACAAGACACGTCAAACTTATAACACCCCGTCGTTTTTGCGTCGGGGGTTAAAAAACATCCAGACCAATACAAACATACATGTTAATGCACAGAAATGTTTGGGCCGTACAGGGGATCGAACCCGTAACTCTTGGACCAGTAGTTCACTGCCACTGAACCAAACTGGTCCTCATGTTAGTCTAGGGCGGATGGTGGGGAGCGTCCAGGTATACCTCCACGAGTGTCTGGTTGCTGCCGGTCCTCCCTAATTCACCAATGGGGAAGTAGCTTTCTTAGAGCATCTAGCTGAATAGCATCGCAATGATTTATAATTGACTTTCTATGAATTTAGCAAAGTTGTCTCTAATGAGCATCTACTTGTATCCATGTTTTCCTGATACTTATTTCAATATGTTTATGCTTTACCGCCACAAAGTTGACTTTCCCATGGTTTGCGGGACGCGGGGGGCGCAGTACGCTTGACCATCAGAGAAAATTGAATTTCGAAAAAGTTCTTTGAAGCTCGCGCAGTCGCACGGTTGCGGTCATTCTTATTAGTCTATGACGGCGTTTGGTCGACATCCGACTGTTTGATTGGCTCGAACAAAATATAAACTATTTGGATTGGTCAAGCGCACTCCGCGACCCCCGCATTCCGTGAACCATTAGAAGGTCGACTTTGTGGCGGTCATGGAACTAGAAAACGGGAAAAACGTCACAGAGTGTGAAAGAGATCCAACCGGCCCTGACGCAGCTTTCATGCATCACTATACGGGTGCGGTAGAGATAGCACCTCGCCCCGCGCGTCACCCCAGTACTAACTTTGGGTTTTCAAGTTTGGGTTTTATATGAACCAGCTCAGTCTGGTCAGGGTGCATGTCTGTGGTGACCTCAGAACAACAACTAAAGCAATAGAAGCCCTACTAAAATAAAAGCTACGTACCACTATCTTATTCACATCTGATGATACATCGTGCACGAGAGTGAGCGAAACAAAAACCCCGCCTGGTTTATATTATTTTCGAATGAGTCACGAGTTAAGATGTCAAATGGTTCTACTTGGTTGTAATAATTAATAATGCTACTAAATCAAAAGTACGTACCTGCGCCATCATCTTTTTTGTAAAGACAGACCGATTGATAATGGTCGCATTGTTACGGTCGTGCATCGTGGACGGTTTTGGCTGGTGACAACCTTCCGAATTACGAATGTCCAGATGTATATGCATCCGTTTCTTACACATTTACAATGTCATACGAGAAAATAGTACAAACTGCTGTATTCTGTTGCTATTTTAGCACGGTTTCTATTGATTTACTTATTGTTCTATTGTTCTGAGGTGGTGACGGTTATAATTGAATATCGTCCTGTCTAAAAATTACAAGACTGCAGATGAATGAATGCGAAATTTATTGACATATCAAATAAAAATAATATCCTCCAACAGATTTCGGCTAAGGTGGCCAACCTCAACGAACTTACGCGGGATAGATATATGTAGTACTCAAGTGTGTGCGTAAACACAAGTGCGCTCTCTATATATGACACCAGTGTGACACGACCGAAGAGGTATCGGGCGCAGAACCAACGGCTTAACGTGCTTTCCGAGGCACGGGGGTACAAGACCGCTAACTTCCAGACTCCGGGCTGTCACTGAGAATTTTTTAACAGAAAAATCAGGTACAAATCTTTGGCCCGACTCGGGGATCGAACCCGGGGCCCCAAGCGCAGCCGTCGCTTTGAAGTGCAAACCACTGCGCTAAGTCAAGAAATACAAAATACATAACATATATCACACGAAGAAAAAGATGCTCTAATTTATATGGCCAGGTGAAATCCAAGCAGGTGCTATTTCACTAGGCAGGTGCTATTCAGCTGTGTGCTCTTATTCTCTGTGAGGACCGGCAGCAGTCAGGCCGGTGCTCCCTGGGCGACGACCAACCACTTCTTCCAGCGAGACTTTGTCGGTCGTCGGCGAAATACCTGGTAGGGCTTATCTGACAGTTCAATTCGAAATCCAAAATATTTTTTTACTTTCGGAGAATTTGGCACTTAACCAATTTCAAACTAAAATCGGTGCAAGCGATTATGGCTTAAAAGCAAGATACAAAAATGGTGTCGTTTCAAACAAAAATCCATGCAAGCTGTAAGCGATTTTGGCTCTTCAGGTGGTTAAGCGCTAGATTTTCCAGCCGTAGGTACTTTACATATTTTCTCCGGTTTTCTTTGTTAAAAACTAAAGTAAAAAACGAAGAAAAAAATACTTATTCAATTTATTTGGTATTAACTATTTAGTAATCTGTGTACCTACTTACATAAAAATTATGGGTTAAATTATTGCCACAGTTTTCAAAATTTCTCTTTTTCCTCTTTCCCTTCCTCATCTGCATCCTCCTAAATATTTTTCCGTATCCTCTTTCTCTAAAATCAAAATCAAAAAAATCTCTATTTGCATAGGCTTGTACACAGCACTTACAAATCGTCATATATTTTAGTAATTTTAAACTCTTTATAAGTACTTATGTATAATTTGCATGTAATGTTGATACATAAACTAATAAAAAAAAATATAAAAAAGAATTATGCAATTCTACCACCGCGCACCGGCTCGGAAAGTTGTTTCTGGTCGAGACGATCCGGCAAGAAACTCGCCAGTTACTCTTTTTAACGCCAAACGTTTATACAATGTTGAATAATCCTCATACTTAATCGTACAGTGTAACCTGCAACTCCTCTTTCGCATAGAAATAGCATAAAGAATAAGGGTTTCATGGGCAAGTCCATTTTAAAAGTATGAAATTATTAAAAAATAATTATACCATTGAATAATCCATACAATTTGCACCAACTATTATAATAGAACCAATGACATATACCAAACATTTGATATAGCTACCATACAAAATTCAAATGAAATGCATACAGAATACTTAGTGTGATGTCACATCTTAGTAGCCATTTGTATGGAGCGTTTTGGGTTTGCCCAAAATAATGTGATTTTAAGGTTGTCATATCCCTGGTAGTTCAAATGAGAATCAAGTAATTCTTTCAACGATGTTTCTATCACTGAGAGGTCTTTTTATTACAAAAATAAAAAAAAATGTCAAATACCGTATTTTATGAAAAGTCCAAGTAGAGGCACCTTCTTAGAGTAGGCATAGTAAATAAAATAAATGCTCGACAATCTCAGTAGAATCTCCCAACAAGTGGGTCTGAAAATGAAAATCAACATGGACAAGACGAAAATTACGACGAATTCTCATGTCGTACCCACTTTGTACATGTTGGAAGCTCTACACTGGAAGTTGTGGACGAGTACTTACATCTACCTTGGACAAAAAGTCCAGCTTGGTAAAGCCAACTTCCAGAAAAAGGTCGATCGTCGAATCCGACTCAGCTGGGCAGCGTGCGGGAAGCTTCGCAGCATTTACCGCAGTGTCTCAAGACGAAAGGCTTCCAGTGATGACATACGGAACCGAAACGTGGCCGCTTGCAATGTGCCGATTAAGGTGGCTCAAAGTCACCCAGAGAGCAATGGGGAGGGCTATGCTCGAAGTCTCTTTGCGTGTATCAGAAATGATGATCCGCAGGAGATCTAAGATCACTGACATGCCCAAAGGATTATTGCATGTCTCAAGTGGTAATGGGCAGGGCTTACAGCAAGGAGAACAGACGGCCGTTGGGGCGGAAAGGTCCTCGAGTGGAGGACACACACAGGAAGTCGCAGCCGTGGCAAGCCCCCCACAAGATGGACCGACGATCTCGTGAAGGTTGCGGGAATCAATTGGATGCGGGCGGCACAGAACCGATATCTGTGGAGAACAATGAGGGAGGCCTATGTCCAGCAGTGGACATCTATTGGCTGAAATTATGATGATGATGTATAATATTATCTTCGTACAAGTAATCATAATTCATATTTTTGTTTAAAGTGGCCACTTCTAGTAATTTATAAAAATTATGGTTACTTGTGGGAATAAATTATGACGTCATAATTTTGTCTCGAAAAATTCTTCATACTTTTCTTTATGGATTCACCGATGTACTTCCTAAAAAGTGTCTCATAAGTGCCACAATTAATGTACTTCCTAAAAAGTGTCTCATAAGTGCCACAATTAATGTACTTCTTAAAAAGTGTCTCATAAGTGCCACAATTAATGTACTTCCTAAAAAGTGTCTCATAAGTGCCACAATTAATGTACTTCCTAAAAAGTGTCTCATAAGTGCCACAGTTAATGTACTTCCTAAAAAATGTCTCATAAGTGCCACAATTAATGTGCTTCCTAAAAAGTGTCTCATAAGTGCCACAATTAATGTACTTCCTAAAAAGTGTCTCATAAGTGCCACAGTTAATGTAGTTAATGTACTTCCTAAAAAGTGTCTCATAAGTGCCACAATTAATGTACTTCTTAAAAAGTGTCTCATAAGTGCCACAATTAATGTACTTCCTAAAAAGTGTCTCATAAGTGCCACGATTAATGTACTTCCTAAAAAGTGTCTCATAAGAGCTACAGTTAATGTACTTCCTAAAAAGTGTCTCATAAGTGCCACAATTAATGTACTTCCTAAAAAGTGTCTCATAAGTGCCACAATTAATGTACTTCCTATAAAGTGTCTCATAAGTGCCACAATTAATGTACTTCCTAAAAAGTGTCTCATAAGTGCCACAGTTAATGTACTTCCTAAAAAATGTCTCATAAGTGCCACAATTAATGTACTTCCTAAAAAGTGTCTCATAAGTGCCACAATTAATGTACTTCCTAAAAAGTGTCTCATAAGTGCCACAGTTAATGTAGTTAATGTACTTCCTAAAAAGTGTCTCATAAGTGCCACAATTAATGTACTTCCTAAAAAGTGTCTCATAAGTGCCACAATTAATGTACTTCCTAAAAAGTGTCTCATAAGTGCCACGATTAATGTACTTCCTAAAAAGTGTCTCATAAGAGCTACAGTTAATGTACTTCCTAAAAAGTGTCTCATAAGTGCCACAATTAATGTACTTCCTAAAAAGTGTCTCATAAGTGCCACAATTAATGTACTTCCTAAAAAGTGTCTCATAAGTGCCACAATTAATGTACTTCCTAAAAAGTGTCTCATAAGTGCCACAATTAATGTACTTCCTAAAAAGTGTCTCATAAGTGCCACAGTTAATGTACTTCCTAAAAAATGTCTCATAAGTGCCACAATTAATGTACTTCCTAAAAAGTGTCTCATAAGTGCCACAATTAATGTACTTCCTAAAAAGTGTCTCATAAGTGCCACAGTTAATGTAGTCAATGTACTTCCTAAAAAGTGTCTCATAAGTGCCACAATTAATGTACTTCTTAAAAAGTGTCTCATAAGTGCCACAATTAATGTACTTCCTAAAAAGTGTCTCATAAGTGCCACGATTAATGTACTTCCTAAAAAGTGTCTCATAAGAGCTACAGTTAATGTACTTCCTAAAAAGTGTCTCATAAGTGCCACAATTAATGTAGTTCCTAAAAAGTGTCTGATAAGAGCCACAGGTAATGTACTTCCTAAAAAGTGTCTCATAAGTGCCACAATTAATGTACTTCCTAAAAAGTGTCTCATAAGTGCCACAATTAATGTACTTCCTAAAAAGTGTCTCATAAGTGCCACAGTTAATGTACTTCCTAAAAGTGTATCATAAGTGCCACAATTAATGTACTTCCTAAAAAGTGTCTCATAAGTGCCACAATTAATGTACTTCCTAAAAAGTGTCTCATAAGTGCCACAGTTAATGTACTTCCTAAAAAATGTCTCATAAGTGCCACAATTAATGTACTTCCTAAAAAGTGTCTCATAAGTGCCACAATTAATGTACTTCCTAAAAAGTATCTCATAAGTGCCACAGTTAATGTAGTTAATGTACTTCCTAAAAAGTGTCTCATAAGTGCCACAATTAATGTACTTCTTAAAAAGTGTCTCATAAGTGCCACAATTAATGTACTTCCTAAAAAGTGTCTCATAAGTGCCACAATTAATGTACTTCCTAAAAAGTGTCTCATAAGAGCCACAGTTAATGTACTTCCTAAAAAGTGTCTCATAAGTGCCACAATTAATGTACTTCCTAAAAAGTGTCTCATAAGAGCCACAGTTAATGTACTTCCTAAAAAGTGTCTCATAAGTGCCACAATTAATGTACTTCCTAAAAAGTGTCTCATAAGTGCCACAATTAATTTACTTCCTAAAAAGTGTCTCATAAGAGCCACAGTTAATGTACTTCCTAAAAAGTGTCTCATAAGTGCCACAATTAATGTACTTCCTAAAAAGTGTCTCATAAGTGCCACAATTAATGTACTTCCTAAAAAGTGTCTCATAAGTGCCACTATTAATACAAATTTACTGGCAGCGCTAGTTTTGTCGATGGGTCACCTTAACCTTCTCTTTCTGAAATGGTCGGTAAAAGATTGACAAAGGACATCCTCTTATATGGTCCAAGTGTCAGGGGGAAGATTAATCAATTAACATGACCAAGAATCCTTATCATTTAAATAGTCTTGTACACTATAGTAACCTTACTTCATTAGGCAGGTTTTAATATGAGACTTAAACTTATCCAGTGATAGGTTAATGACATTTTGTGGTAGCTTATTAAACATCTTAATACTTAAGCCAACAAATGAAGTATAGAATGGTAGAAGTGATTGCCGTATAGGCTGGCTTACGGCGTGTTTGGACCTACTACTTAGGCTATTTTCGAGCAGCTTGAAGCACACACAAGGAAGAACGCGTCACTCAGTCATACTAACAGAACTCATTATGAAGTACTATACATTTTCATGGATAAGTTCCGTTAGTGCTATTGCGTGTGCGCATACTGCGACATGACGGAAGAACTGAAGCAAAAGTTATTCGTCGGACACAATTTCTTTATATAAATATAGATTGTTTTTTGTATGCGTACTGACTAGTGTCCCATCGAAATATGAAGGTGAGGGAATAGAGAATGCACTTCATCGTCAGCCCATTCAAGTCCCCAATGCTGGGGCACGGGCCTCCCTCAATCACGTGAGGGGTAATTGCCATACTCATCACGCTTGGCAGACGGGTTGGCGAGAGTTTTGATATAAATGCAGACTTTTCCTTCACTGGGTGCTGATGATCATGCCAGCAGTTTTATCTTAGTCGCCTTTTACGACACGTCGGTAGGAGTGAGGGTGGTTATTCTACTCTGCAGCGGACCACATGGCGTATACTAAATTCTATGACTGTGACTACTCATAATCACATTCTTACACACAGCTTGAAGTATACAACAAAAAGAATTCATTCGACCATCTTACCGGTACGGCATAAGGTGCGTTGCGTGTGCGCATAGTGATTGATGATGCCTGCCATGAGCCTTTGTTGTACATATCCTGTAATACCTAGTTTTAAGTTTCATACGTAGTCCATTCGTCTCTGGAACTCCTTACCCCTTCCAATCAGGAAATCACAATCCCTTCCTATATTCAAGTCCCGTGTCAAATCTCACTTCCTATCTCTATAAATAGGTACACTGTTTTTTCCTTGTCTCTTCTTCCCTTTTTTATGTGGTCTGCTCTCTGGTCATTTATACCTATCTATAAGAAATATTTTTATTGAATTTTTGTTATAAATTATCTATGTATATGGGTATGTGTGTATTGTTTATTATTATTTATGTAATGTAATAATATTAATATATAAAATAATGTATATTTCTGCCATTCTCAATTTCATTTGTTAAATTACTTTGCACTGCCTTACCTTATTACGAATACGATATTTCTTTCCTCTGCCCAAAGGTTGTCTGGAAGAAATCGCTACAAGCGATAAGACCGCCTTATTGTACTGTCTATTGCTGTTGTATCATGCTTGTATTTTATTTTTGTGCAATAAAGAATATCTATCTATCTATCTATACTTTATTTAGAGTGCAATAATAATATTTACTCATCCGTTGATTTATAGATATATATTTATTGTCGTCTGGATGTGTTGTTTTCGAGCTACGCATCATCTATAACACTGAATGAAGTGATGATGATGAGGAGTATTGTTGCTCAACATGTTACGTTTGCACGGGAACACTTTCTGTGCTCGGCTTTAGCACACTTCCATTCACATGTGCATAATGCCCAGGGAACTAATATGCATTTTCAAATATTGGTATCATAACCAGATCAACGTTGTGCGATGGTCGGGGACCTATTCGAGTCCGTATAGGTTGGAATGCGGGGTGAGACAGGGGGGGCTGACCTCGCCAAAGCTATTCAACCTCTACGTGAATGCGCTCATTGAGGGGCTCAGCAGTACACATGTTGGTTGCCACGTCGCTGGTGTTTGCTTAAATAATATCAGTTATGCTGATGATATGGTGCTGCTGAGTGCTTCCGTGTGTGGTTTAAGAAAGCTGATTGGTATCTGCGAAAAGTACGCTGTCGAGCACGGATTGCTATACAATGTGAGAAAGAGTGAATGTATGATCTTTCAGGCCCGAGGAAGATACCTAGAAGATATCCCTGAAATAAAACTAAACGGGTGTCCTCTTAATAGAGTTGATAGTTTCAAGTACCTTGGTCACTGGGTAACGTCGGACCTGAAAGATGATACAGACATTGAAAGGGAGCGTAGGGCATTGTCTGTGCGGGCGAATATGGTGGCCCGTAGATTTGCTTTCTGTTCGAGGGGCGTCAAAATAACCCTATTCAGGGCATTTTGTACGTCCTTCTACACGAGCAGTCTGTGGGCTAACTACACGCAGAAACAGTACAATTCCTTACGGGTCCAGTATAATAATGCGTTTAGGGTGCTGATGGGACTCCCCCGTTTCTGTAGCGCGTCGGGGATGTTTGCCGAGGCACGTGTGGATTGCTTCTACGCGATCATTCGCAAGCGGTGCACATCCCTAGTGCGCAGGGTGCGGGGTAGTTACAACAGCATCCTAATCACATTTGCAGAAAGATTTGACAGTTTGTACCTGAACCATTGCAATATGGTTCATGTACAAGCGAATGCCAGAATTTTGTTTTGACATTAATTTTCGATTTTGACATTTATTTTAATTATTGTTATCTATTTTTAAATTTTACTGATATTTAATGAACGTTTATTTATTTATATTAATCTCAATTTAAATTCTGGACATTCTAGTATATTTTTTATTTATTTTTCTTTGCAATTTGTGTTTTTTATTTTTTATGAATGTATTTGAATTTTAATGTACCTATGATCCTATGTTGATTGAAATAAATGAATATAATAATATAATAATAATAATAATAATAATAGAGATGGTCCAGTCCAGTGAAGTTGGACTTTATGCGTGCCACTTGGACCGTTCCAGGAGTCTCTCTTCTCCGATATTATCTTAAAAATCTGCGTGATTCTGGCAAAGTGTAGCTTTTACTATGCACTGTGTTGTCTATTTTATAGAACTTGCTTAACCTAGGTACATAATTTGCCTGTTAATGCACTTATATTGATTGTCATTGAGAGAGTTTTTAAAAAAATTACATGTTTAAATATTTAAAAGAAAGAATAATATTTTTTTTGCATAGCAATAATTTACATCCGTCAAGTAACAATCATCATAATTGTTAAAGTGGCTACTACCTTCAAGTATTTAAAAAAGTACTGTTTAAAAAGTCTCTCATAATAGCCACAATGAATATAAATCTATTGGCTGAGCTAGTTTCTCCTGTGTAGAGAACTAGGTACTACTGCAGAAATTTTTCACACGAAAGCAAACTATTAATGCTAGCTGAACTTTACTATGTTAAGTAGGTAGGTTCTATAATATGGTTTCTTTTGTTACAGAAGAGAACAAAGATTGAACTTAAAGTGTTCAGTGAAGTTTTTTTTCAGAGTGAAGAGACTTGAGAGACATAAATTACAATATGTGTGTTTGGACCTTAAAAACTCTAAAGAAGTAAAAGTGTAGTAAATATACATCAACATGAAGAGCAAGCAATTGCTACGTTAGGTAACCAAGAGGATCTGGTCATATCTTCTGAGATACGTTGGCTGTTTAAAATACTCCAGGTCAGAATTCCTATAAACCCCGATGACTCCATGGATCTCTTATTTCAAAATATGTTTCCTGACAGTATCATTGCAAAAAAGCTTGCAATGGATAACGAAACAGCATCAATACTGATAAATTATGAGACTGCAGAATTCGGCAAGGTACCTGGGCTGTTTGATAAGTAACCGGTTTTTTAAAGTAATGTATGTTACTGGCTGAAAATAGATATACAACCTTTTTAAGGCATTGTTCGTGGGTCGGAAACGAAAAAAAAAACACGCCGCTCTTTTGTTTTTTTTTTATTACGCCTCTGTCAAATGAGAGCATTCGTTGGTAATTGCATGTATGGAGAAAGAACAGTATCGTTCGGTAATTCGGTTCCTGTTTTTCGAAGGTAAAACTTGTGACGAGATAAAAGTAACGTTGCAGGCTGTTTATAAGGATTGTACTCCCTCCATGACTACCGTGAGATATTGGTTTAATGAATTCAAGCGTGGCAGAACATCTGTTTTTGATCAGGATCGTCCAGGCCGGCCGATTGTGGTGACAACTGAAGAAATGATAAAAAAAATTGAAAATGTCATACTGGCCGGCCGACGAACAAAAGTCAGAGAAATTGTTGACATTGTAAATGTTTCTATCATGAAGATCCAGTGCATAATAGAAGAAGAAAAATTGGACATGAAGAAGGTATCGGCAAGGTGGGTGCCGCGTTTGCTTACCAAAGAGCATAAACTGAAGCGAGTGACTACTTCGGAGTACTGTTTGTCCAAGTTTCAACAAAATTCAATGGAGTTTCTGGAAACATGGATTCACCATTTCACTTTATTTATATATATATTTAACAACAGTCAAAGCAATGGATGGCCACCGTATTTTGGGATTCGCAAGGCATCATGCACATAGATTACCTTTTTTTTTTAGAAAAAGGTAAAACGATCACAGGGCAATATTATTCCAATTTAGGTACTTTGCGAATTTCACTCTGCGTTGAAGAAAAAACGGCCCCACTTAGCAAAGAAGAAAATTCTCTTCCACCACGACAATGCACCAGCTCATTTGTACAAACTTGTGGCAGCAAAATTAAAAAAATACTTAATTTGCGTGCAACGATGACGTCATTGCCGCTATAGAAGCCAATTTTGACGAGTTTCAGAATTCCTATTATTTGGGCGGCTTACAGAAACTAGAACACTGTTGGCAAAAGTATATAAAGCTACAAGGAGATTATGTAGAAAAACAAATTAATACATTTCAATAAATATTTTTTTCTTCTTAAAATCGGGTACTTATCAAACAGCCCTCGTATGAAAACTGTCGAATGGAAAATGTCGAATATTTTGTCGTTTATTTTGTTGAAAGCGAACAATTGGAATCAGACAAATGTCAAATTTATATGAATACTGAAATTTTGTAGACCTGAAACAGTTTTCATGAAATACTGGACGACTGTCGTTATACAGACAAAAAGTATGAAAAACTTTGTGAAAGCATTTTTAGAGGGATTAGCAGATTTGGATAATAACATAAACAATATTTTGCAAGTCTTAGTCAATAGTCCAAAACTATAAAAATATTTCATACGGTCACTTATAAGAGAACTTTGAACAACAAAAAGAGAACTTTACTCAAGAAACCCCGACTTTGCGTTACTCGATATGGGCTTGTGCATAAAGAATGCTATGAATAAGAAATTGTTGATCATTGATATTCTTTCCTATAATAATAATAATTTATTTCAATTTAAAGATTACGTTCGATCCATTATTGTTAGTATGACTTATAATTACGTTACTAACAAGGAATTAACAAAAACAAGTAAAAAGGCAGAGAAAGACACCTAACTCATTTAGTTGGTTCCAACCAGAGCAACCGACCTCCGCAAATGGATGAAGTGCCTCATAATAGGAGAGTCATGTCTCTCCGCAACAGTCTTCGAGATACTATTGGAGCTGGCCAGCACTCTCTCTAGCAACGAAGACGTTTTCGTGCGTAGTATTACCGCATAAAAATAGTGGGAGACTAGCAGTGGAGTCTAACAGAGGGAGAGCCACGCTTCGGCATGAATGGGCCAGCTCGACCCAAATGTTGGGTCTGTTTTTGTACTAGAAAAAATGATTCCCCATCAAAAGTGGCCGCTTTTGGCGATAATTCAAAATTCGAGTGTAAAACCAGATCAAATAGCTAACTATAAGTATTAAATAAAATAGTATGGGCGTTAACCGACTAAAGTCCCGAAGTTGTTTAAAATAGATCTACTTTAGTAGCTAACAATTAATATCAATTTGCGTCGCTAGTATAGTATACTCTTCACCTTAAGAAGTATGACGTTCTTTTGAGCATGTTCCCATAAGATACATTGCGTGTGCGCATAGTGATATCCTGTAATACCTAGTTTGTACATATCCTGTAATACCTAGTTTTAAGTTTCATACTTTATTTAGAGTTCAATAAAAGTATGTTCACCTATCCATTCATTTATAAATATATTACAAAAATTAACAATTTTTCTATAACTAAAATTTGTTGACCAATAACTTTTACCTTCAGTTTGTCATTGTGTTGCTTTATAAATGAAAGCAACATAATAGTGCAGTCATTGAAGCGAAAAATACGGTCTTAACTCCGAATTTTTTTACTGTGAACCGAATTGCATACAATTTTGGAATTAGGCTCATCTTAACCTTAACATCAAAAGTGAAAATGATCTGAACTCCGCCTATTATTTTTAAGGGGTGTAAACAACCCCTTAATGGAAAAGTTGACATTGAGCCATTTTATCGCTAGAAAACATGTCTAATAGTAAGTGGTGAAATTGTAAAGTATTTTCTAACATAATTACCTCATATTAAAATCATTTTCAACCCCTTGAAAATCTTACAACCCTTGCAAACAACCCCTAAATTGAAAAAATCACAGAAAAATACTTAGGTATGACATAAAAAGATGTAAGTATAGAGTAAGTAATATTTTATATTCTCTATAATAATTATCAAATTTTTAACCCCCTTTCAACCCTTGAAAACTACCCCTTGATAAAAAATTGTTAAATTTTTTTTTTTTGATAAAATGAAAAGGATTTAAATATTATTCCACACTCTCGAAAATGATCATCATATTCTTAAGCTTTTCTACCCTTAAAACTACCCCTAAATTAAAACAGTAAATATATATGATTACATATTTAAAAATAATTTAATTTAGAGTAAAAAATTTACATTTATTGAATAAAATATTTATAAATTATATAAAATTGTAATTATATTATTATTAAAATATAATATTATTATTCATGACTCAATGTCGGAGTCGCTGTCACATTCAACATCTTCTGGCTGAATTGGAGGGCTATTTTGGCAGTTTTTGGACCATAACTCCTTCAATTTTCATGCTATCACAATTTATAAAAAACCATTGTAAAGGTAATTAAGAGAGCTACAACATCCTTTATTGCAATATATAGTAAAAAACCTTTTTCTAAAACGGTGAAGGGTTAAAGGGCTGAAGAGAGGCTGTGATTACGCTGCCACGCGCTCTTTAAACAATCATATCTCCGTCAATTTTTGTTTGACAGAAAAACCAAAAAAACCAAATTGTTTGTCAAAAAAATACCTAAATTTTAAATCAGTACACTTATACGTATCTGTCGTCATTTTTGAGATATTATGAAAAAAAAGTGGGGTTTTTAAAAATGTGTAATCTTTTTTTTTTTTTAATCGTGACTTTTTTGAAAAATATGTGTCCTGAAGCAGCCAAACTGATACTATCTATCAAACTCTTCATAATAAAGTTAATTCTAGGCGGAATACGATTAATTTTAATTTTGGTGGAAATGGCACTTATGAAACCCATTGATTTAAAAGAAAAAAACATTAGATGCTCCCCTTATTTGCAATACAGCTCACTTATTTTACGTGCAAAAGACTTTTAATAGTGCTCATTTTAAAGCTTATTTTAAGCACTACTAAACCCTTTTGTATTAGAATGCATAAAATGCATCTGCTCGCTGATAGATGGCATTGACCACATCGATTTAATTTCAGACAAAATAAAAAACGGCTTTGATCTTTAATATCTAGCTAAATATTGCACTTAGAATACTTAACAAAAAACCAAATTGTTCATTGTTTTACCTGCTACAATTTCGTTCTTCATAAAATGTTCGATCAAACGTATATTTTTGGAGATATTTGCAAAAAACCGATGAAAAACGTGAAATAATTGCGAATTTTCAATTGCCAATAACTTGAAAAGTATTGGGTTTTTAGAAAAACTTTATAGACGATTTTTTGCTTAAAATTAGACCTTCAACCGATATCCGAGGTTATTTTGCAAAAAAAAATTCACCCCCGAGAAGGGGTGGCAGCCACCCCCAGTGAAGTTAAGGGTAAGATGAACCTAATTCCAAAATTGTATGCAATTCGGTTCACAGTAAAAAAATTCGGAGCAATAATGCTTCAATGACTGCACTATAATGACAGAATAAGTAACTGAAGCAAAAGTTATTCGACAGACAAATTTTAATTATAGAAATATTGATCGCTTTTGTATCTCTCTCTCCTATCGATTCCCTCACTGCTGAGGATCGTGACTCCTTCCGATTTTGTCGACCAGCTGTCGCCGTCGGCTGCGCTCCGCCGCTCGGTGCAGGGCAGTGCTTATCGGGATCTCGAGCTGTTTCGCTATCTGGTCTGACTATCGCTGGGGACTACGGCCTCTCGGTCGTCTCCCTTCCAATTTCCCTGTTACAATCAATGGCTTCAAGTTATCCCCTCTCCTTCGTGCAATGTGTCCAAAATATTGCACGATATATTTTTAATTCTTTGAGAATCGAGACGTTGGTGCGGCGTGCAGTCCATGGTATTCTTAACATGGGGCGCCAGCGCCACATTTTAAAGGCGTCGATTTGTCGTTCAAAGGAGTTGCTTTTGTATATGTCCTGAATATTGTTGATATGCATTTTTTTATTAGTAATAACATCTTCGGAAGATAAAAATGTAATGTCTTTTTTGTGGTAAAAGTCTTCAAGATATTACAATAATACGTACTGCGATTACACAAATTTATAAGAGTTATCGTTTCGTTCGAGACGTTAGAGAAAAATTACGATAAAATTTCCAAAAAAGAGGAAAACGTGAAGCGATGTTGCGCAACATGCTATGTAAAATGTAACGCAACACCGTCTATTGCGCGAACACAAAGTGTTACGTTGCTGTAACATTATGGTCCGGACTGTGTCGTCTGGATGTGTTGTTTTCGGGTTACGCATCATCCATAACACCGAATGAAGTGATGATGATGAGGAGTATTGTTATACAAATACAAATAGTTTTTATTTTCATTAAACATGTGGGTTATTGGGCATTACAGTAGGTCCCACACTAGGAAAAGTCCTGTATCGTGGGCACCCGGTATTAACAAAACCAGGAGAGCGACAGATTACATTTAAAACAAAGATAACATTATCAACTATTTGAAACTGTGCTAATACTAAGTAATTTATTTAACAAAAGTAATTTAGTTAAAAAGGTTAAAAAAGGTTTAAAAAAAAAAGAAAGGTATAAATATATTGTAATATAATATGCTTGCTGTCTGTGAAGTGAGCGAGCGAGATGATAAGAAACTAAACCTAAAATTTATGTGACGTATGATTGTGTGTGTGTGTGTGTGTGTATGTGATTATGTGAACTTTGTGTGTAAGTTTAATTTATTTATTTATTAATTAATTATTTTATTTTAATTGCCTTAGTAGGTCTTCAGTCTGTTGGTAGGTTCGGGACAATAGAAAAGTGGAGATCGAAGATTTGGCTTGCCTTACAGTGAGGACCTTTAGATAGCATCGTTTTACAATTTTATTGTATATGTTGCTCAACATGTTACGTGGTTTAAGAAAGCTGATTGGTATCTGCGAAAAGTACGCTGTCGAGCACGGATTGCTATACAATGTGAGAAAGAGTGAATGTATGATCTTTCAGGCCCGAGGAAGATACCTAGAAGATATCCCTGAAATAAAACTAAACGGGTGTCCTCTTAATAGAGTTGATAGTTTCAAGTACCTTGGTCACTGGGTAACGTCGGACCTGAAAGATGATACAGACATTGAAAGGGAGCGTAGGGCATTGTCTGTGCGGGCGAATATGGTGGCCCGTAGATTTGCTTTCTGTTCGAGGGGCGTCAAAATAACCCTATTCAGGGCATTTTGTACGTCCTTCTACACGAGCAGTCTGTGGGCTAACTACACGCAGAAACAGTACAATTCCTTACGGGTCCAGTATAATAATGCGTTTAGGGTGCTGATGGGACTCCCCCGTTTCTGTAGCGCGTCGGGGATGTTTGCCGAGGCACGTGTGGATTGCTTCTACGCGATCATTCGCAAGCGGTGCACATCCCTAGTGCGCAGGGTGCGGGGTAGTTACAACAGCATCCTAATCACATTTGCAGAAAGATTTGACAGTTTGTACCTGAACCATTGCAATATGGTTCATGTACAAGCGAATGCCAGAATTTTGTTTTGACATTAATTTTCGATTTTGACATTTATTTTAATTATTGTTATCTATTTTTAAATTTTACTGATATTTAATGAACGTTTATTTATTTATATTAATCTCAATTTAAATTCTGGACATTCTAGTATATTTTTTATTTATTTTTCTTTGCAATTTGTGTTTTTTATTTTTTATGAATGTATTTGAATTTTAATGTACCTATGATCCTATGTTGATTGAAATAAATGAATATAATAATATAATAATAATAATAATAATAATAGAGATGGTCCAGTCCAGTGAAGTTGGACTTTATGCGTGCCACTTGGACCGTTCCAGGAGTCTCTCTTCTCCGATATTATCTTAAAAATCTGCGTGATTCTGGCAAAGTGTAGCTTTTACTATGCACTGTTGTCTATTTTATAGAACTTGCTTAACCTAGGTACATAATTTGCCTGTTAATGCACTTATATTGATTGTCATTGAGAGAGTTTTTAAAAAAATTACATGTTTAAATATTTAAAAGAAAGAATAATATTTTTTTTGCATAGCAATAATTTACATCCGTCAAGTAACAATCATCATAATTGTTAAAGTGGCTACTACCTTCAAGTATTTAAAAAAGTACTGTTTAAAAAGTCTCTCATAATAGCCACAATGAATATAAATCTATTGGCTGAGCTAGTTTCTCCTGTGTAGAGAACTAGGTACTACTGCAGAAATTTTTCACACGAAAGCAAACTATTAATGCTAGCTGAACTTTACTATGTTAAGTAGGTAGGTTCTATAATATGGTTTCTTTTGTTACAGAAGAGAACAAAGATTGAACTTAAAGTGTTCAGTGAAGTTTTTTTTCAGAGTGAAGAGACTTGAGAGACATAAATTACAATATGTGTGTTTGGACCTTAAAAACTCTAAAGAAGTAAAAGTGTAGTAAATATACATCAACATGAAGAGCAAGCAATTGCTACGTTAGGTAACCAAGAGGATCTGGTCATATCTTCTGAGATACGTTGGCTGTTTAAAATACTCCAGGTCAGAATTCCTATAAACCCCGATGACTCCATGGATCTCTTATTTCAAAATATGTTTCCTGACAGTATCATTGCAAAAAAGCTTGCAATGGATAACGAAACAGCATCAATACTGATAAATTATGAGACTGCAGAATTCGGCAAGGTACCTGGGCTGTTTGATAAGTAACCGGTTTTTTAAAGTAATGTATGTTACTGGCTGAAAATAGATATACAACCTTTTTAAGGCATTGTTCGTGGGTCGGAAACGAAAAAAAAAACACGCCGCTCTTTTGTTTTTTTTTTATTACGCCTCTGTCAAATGAGAGCATTCGTTGGTAATTGCATGTATGGAGAAAGAACAGTATCGTTCGGTAATTCGGTTCCTGTTTTTCGAAGGTAAAACTTGTGACGAGATAAAAGTAACGTTGCAGGCTGTTTATAAGGATTGTACTCCCTCCATGACTACCGTGAGATATTGGTTTAATGAATTCAAGCGTGGCAGAACATCTGTTTTTGATCAGGATCGTCCAGGCCGGCCGATTGTGGTGACAACTGAAGAAATGATAAAAAAAATTGAAAATGTCATACTGGCCGGCCGACGAACAAAAGTCAGAGAAATTGTTGACATTGTAAATGTTTCTATCATGAAGATCCAGTGCATAATAGAAGAAGAAAAATTGGACATGAAGAAGGTATCGGCAAGGTGGGTGCCGCGTTTGCTTACCAAAGAGCATAAACTGAAGCGAGTGACTACTTCGGAGTACTGTTTGTCCAAGTTTCAACAAAATTCAATGGAGTTTCTGGAAACATGGATTCACCATTTCACTTTATTTATATATATATATTTAACAACAGTCAAAGCAATGGATGGCCACCGTATTTTGGGATTCGCAAGGCATCATGCACATAGATTACCTTTTTTTTTTAGAAAAAGGTAAAACGATCACAGGGCAATATTATTCCAATTTAGGTACTTTGCGAATTTCACTCTGCGTTGAAGAAAAAACGGCCCCACTTAGCAAAGAAGAAAATTCTCTTCCACCACGACAATGCACCAGCTCATTTGTACAAACTTGTGGCAGCAAAATTAAAAAAATACTTAATTTGCGTGCAACGATGACGTCATTGCCGCTATAGAAGCCAATTTTGACGAGTTTCAGAATTCCTATTATTTGGGCGGCTTACAGAAACTAGAACACTGTTGGCAAAAGTATATAAAGCTACAAGGAGATTATGTAGAAAAACAAATTAATACATTTCAATAAATATTTTTTTCTTCTTAAAATCGGGTACTTATCAAACAGCCCTCGTATGAAAACTGTCGAATGGAAAATGTCGAATATTTTGTCGTTTATTTTGTTGAAAGCGAACAATTGGAATCAGACAAATGTCAAATTTATATGAATACTGAAATTTTGTAGACCTGAAACAGTTTTCATGAAATACTGGACGACTGTCGTTATACAGACAAAAAGTATGAAAAACTTTGTGAAAGCATTTTTAGAGGGATTAGCAGATTTGGATAATAACATAAACAATATTTTGCAAGTCTTAGTCAATAGTCCAAAACTATAAAAATATTTCATACGGTCACTTATAAGAGAACTTTGAACAACAAAAAGAGAACTTTACTCAAGAAACCCCGACTTTGCGTTACTCGATATGGGCTTGTGCATAAAGAATGCTATGAATAAGAAATTGTTGATCATTGATATTCTTTCCTATAATAATAATAATTTATTTCAATTTAAAGATTACGTTCGATCCATTATTGTTAGTATGACTTATAATTACGTTACTAACAAGGAATTAACAAAAACAAGTAAAAAGGCAGAGAAAGACACCTAACTCATTTAGTTGGTTCCAACCAGAGCAACCGACCTCCGCAAATGGATGAAGTGCCTCATAATAGGAGAGTCATGTCTCTCCGCAACAGTCTTCGAGATACTATTGGAGCTGGCCAGCACTCTCTCTAGCAACGAAGACGTTTTCGTGCGTATTACCGCATAAAAATAGTGGGAGACTAGCAGTGGAGTCTAACAGAGGGAGAGCCACGCTTCGGCATGAATGGGCCAGCTCGACCCAAATGTTGGGTCTGTTTTTGTACTAGAAAAAATGATTCCCCATCAAAAGTGGCCGCTTTTGGCGATAATTCAAAATTCGAGTGTAAAACCAGATCAAATAGCTAACTATAAGTATTAAATAAAATAGTATGGGCGTTAACCGACTAAAGTCCCGAAGTTGTTTAAAATAGATCTACTTTAGTAGCTAACAATTAATATCAATTTGCGTCGCTAGTATAGTATACTCTTCACCTTAAGAAGTATGACGTTCTTTTGAGCATGTTCCCATAAGATACATTGCGTGTGCGCATAGTGATATCCTGTAATACCTAGTTTGTACATATCCTGTAATACCTAGTTTTAAGTTTCATACTTTATTTAGAGTTCAATAAAAGTATGTTCACCTATCCATTCATTTATAAATATATTACAAAAATTAACAATTTTTCTATAACTAAAATTTGTTGACCAATAACTTTTACCTTCAGTTTGTCATTGTGTTGCTTTATAAATGAAAGCAACATAATAGTGCAGTCATTGAAGCGAAAAATACGGTCTTAACTCCGAATTTTTTTACTGTGAACCGAATTGCATACAATTTTGGAATTAGGCTCATCTTAACCTTAACATCAAAAGTGAAAATGATCTGAACTCCGCCTATTATTTTTAAGGGGTGTAAACAACCCCTTAATGGAAAAATTGACATTGAGCCATTTTATCGCTAGAAAACATGTCTAATAGTAAGTGGTGAAATTGTAAAGTATTTTCTAACATAATTACCTCATATTAAAATCATTTTCAACCCCTTGAAAATCTTACAACCCTTGCAAACAACCCCTAAATTGAAAAAATCACAGAAAAATACTTAGGTATGACATAAAAAGATGTAAGTATAGAGTAAGTAATATTTTATATTCTCTATAATAATTATCAAATTTTTAACCCCCTTTCAACCCTTGAAAACTACCCCTTGATAAAAAATTGTTAAAATTTTTTTTTTGATAAAATGAAAAGGATTTAAATATTATTCCACACTCTCGAAAATGATCATCATATTCTTAAGCTTTTCTACCCTTAAAACTACCCCTAAATTAAAACAGTAAATATATATGATTACATATTTAAAAATAATTTAATTTAGAGTAAAAAATTTACATTTATTGAATAAAATATTTATAAATTATATAAAATTGTAATTATTAAAATATAATATTATTATTCATGACTCAATGTCGGAGTCGCTGTCACATTCAACATCTTCTGGCTGAATTGGAGGGCTATTTTGGCAGTTTTTGGACCATAACTCCTTCAATTTTCATGCTATCACAATTTATAAAAAACCATTGTAAAGGTAATTAAGAGAGCTACAACATCCTTTATTGCAATATATAGTAAAAAACCTTTTTCTAAAACGGTGAAGGGTTAAAGGGCTGAAGAGAGGCTGTGATTACGCTGCCACGCGCTCTTTAAACAATCATATCTCCGTCAATTTTTGTTTGACAGAAAAACCAAAAAAACCAAATTGTTTGTCAAAAAAATACCTAAATTTTTAAATCAGTACACTTATACGTATCTGTCGTCATTTTTGAGATATTATGAAAAAAAAGTGGGGTTTTTAAAAATGTGTAATCTTTTTTTTTTTTTTAATCGTGACTTTTTTGAAAAATATGTGTCCTGAAGCAGCCAAACTGATACTATCTATCAAACTCTTCATAATAAAGTTAATTCTAGGCGGAATACGATTAATTTTAATTTTGGTGGAAATGGCACTTATGAAACCCATTGATTTAAAAGAAAAAAACATTAGATGCTCCCCTTATTTGCAATACAGCTCACTTATTTTACGTGCAAAAGACTTTTAATAGTGCTCATTTTAAAGCTTATTTTAAGCACTACTAAACCCTTTTGTATTAGAATGCATAAAATGCATCTGCTCGCTGATAGATGGCATTGACCACATCGATTTAATTTCAGACAAAATAAAAAACGGCTTTGATCTTTAATATCTAGCTAAATATTGCACTTAGAATACTTAACAAAAAACCAAATTGTTCATTGTTTTACCTGCTACAATTTCGTTCTTCATAAAATGTTCGATCAAACGTATATTTTTGGAGATATTTGCAAAAAACCGATGAAAAACGTGAAATAATTGCGAATTTTCAATTGCCAATAACTTGAAAAGTATTGGGTTTTTAGAAAAACTTTATAGACGATTTTTTGCTTAAAATTAGACCTTCAACCGATATCCGAGGTTATTTTGCAAAAAAAAAATTCACCCCCGAGAAGGGGTGGCAGCCACCCCCAGGGTGGTTGCGGAGTTCAAATCATTTTCACTTTTGAAGTTAAGGGTAAGATGAACCTAATTCCAAAATTGTATGCAATTCGGTTCACAGTAAAAAAATTCGGAGCAATAATGCTTCAATGACTGCACTATAATGACAGAATAAGTAACTGAAGCAAAAGTTATTCGACAGACAAATTTTAATTATAGAAATATTGATCGCTTTTGTATCTCTCTCTCCTATCGATTCCCTCACTGCTGAGGATCGTGACTCCTTCCGATTTTGTCGACCAGCTGTCGCCGTCGGCTGCGCTCCGCCGCTCGGTGCAGGGCAGTGCTTATCGGGATCTCGAGCTGTTTCGCTATCTGGTCTGACTATCGCTGGGGACTACGGCCTCTCGGTCGTCTCCCTTCCAATTTCCCTGTTACAATCAATGGCTTCAAGTTATCCCCTCTCCTTCGTGCAATGTGTCCAAAATATTGCACGATATATTTTTAATTCTTTGAGAATCGAGACGTTGGTGCGGCGTGCAGTCCATGGTATTCTTAACATGGGGCGCCAGCACCACATTTCAAAGGCGTCGATTTGTCGTTCAAAGGAGTTGCTTTTGTATATGTCCTGAATATTGTTGATATGCATTTTTTTATTAGTAATAACATCTTCGGAAGATAAAAATGTAATGTCTTTTTTGTGGTAAAAGTCTTCAAGATATTACAATAATACGTACTGCGATTACACAAATTTATAAGAGTTATCGTTTCGTTCGAGACGTTAGAGAAAAATTACGATAAAATTTCCAAAAAAGAGGAAAACGTGAAGCGATGTTGCGCAACATGCTATGTAAAATGTAACGCAACACCGTCTATTGCGCGAACACAAAGTGTTACGTTGCTGTAACATTATGGTCCGGACTGTGTCGTCTGGATGTGTTGTTTTCGGGTTACGCATCATCCATAACACCGAATGAAGTGATGATGATGAGGAGTATTGTTATACAAATACAAATAGTTTTTATTTTCATTAAACATGTGGGTTATTGGGCATTACAGTAGGTCCCACACTAGGAAAAGTCCTGTATCGTGGGCACCCGGTATTAACAAAACCAGGAGAGCGACAGATTACATTTAAAACAAAGATAACATTATCAACTATTTGAAACTGTGCTAATACTAAGTAATTTATTTAAGAAAAGTAATTTAGTTAAAAAGGTTAAAAAAGGTTTAAAAAAAAAGAAAGGTATAAATATATTGTAATATAATATGCTTGCTGTCTGTGAAGTGAGCGAGCGAGATGATAAGAAACTAAACCTAAAATTTATGTGACGTATGATTGTGTGTGTGTGTGTGTGTGTATGTGATTATGTGAACTTTGTGTGTAAGTTTAATTTATTTATTTATTAATTAATTATTTTATTTTAATTGCCTTAGTAGGTCTTCAGTCTGTTGGTAGGTTCGGGACAATAGAAAAGTGGAGATCGAAGATTTGGCTTGCCTTACAGTGAGGACCTTTAGATAGCATCGTTTTACAATTTTATTGTATATGTTGCTCAACATGTTACGTTTGCACGGGAACACTTTCTGTGCTCGGCTTTAGCTCACATTCATTCACATGTGCATAATAGAGATGGTCCGGTCCAGTGAAGTTGGACTTCATGCGTGCCACTTGGACCGTTCCAGGAGTCTCTCTTCTCCGATATTATCTTAAAAATCTGCGTGATACACTGTGTTGTTTATTTTATAGAACTTGCTAACCTAGATACTTAATTTGCCTGTTAATGCACTTATATTGATTGTGATTGAGAGAGTTTTTAAAAAAATTACATGTTTAAATATTTAAAAGAAAGAATAATAATTTTTTTGCATAGCAATAATTTACATCCGTCAAGTAACAATCATCATAATTGTTAAAGTGGCTACTACCTTCAAGTAAAAAGTCTCTCATAATAGCCACAATGAATATAAATCTATTGGCTGAGCTAGTTTCTCCTGTGTAGAGAACTAGGTACTACTGCAGAAATTTTTCACACGAAAGCAAACTATTAATGCTAGCTGAACTTTACTATGTTAAGTAGGTAGGTTCTATAATATGGTTTCTTTTGTTACAGAAGAGAACAAAGATTGAACTTAAAGTGTTCAGTGAAGTTTTTTTTCAGAGTGAAGAGACTTGAGAGACATAAATTACAATATGTGTGTTTGGACCTTAAAAACTCTAAAGAAGTAAAAGTGTAGTAAATATACATCAACATGAAGAGCAAGCAATTGCTACGTTAGGTAACCAAGAGGATCTGGTCATATCTTCTGAGATACGTTGGCTGTTTAAAATACTCCAGGTCAGAATTCCTATAAGCCCCGATGACTCCATGGATCTCTTATTTCAAAATATGTTTCCTGACAGTATCATTGCAAAAAAGCTTCCAATGGATAACAAAACAGAATCAATACTGATAAATTATGAGATTGCAGAATTCGGCACGGTACCTGGGCTGTTTGATAAGTAACCGGTTTTTTAAAGTAATGTATGTTACTGGCTGAAAATAGATATACAACCTTTTTAAGGCATTGTTCGTGGGCCGGATAGGAAAAAAAAACACGCCGCTCTTTTGTTTTTTTTTTTCATTACGTCTCTGTCAAATGAGAGCATGCAAGTATGGAGAAAGAACAGTATCGTTCGGTAATTCGGTTCCTGTTTTTCGAAGGTAAAACTTGTGACGAGATAAAAGTAACGTTGCAGGCTGTTTATAAGGATTGTACTCCCTCCATGACTACCGTGAGATATTGGTTTAATGAATTCAAGCGTGGCAGAACATCTGTTTTTGATCAGGATCGTCCAGGCCGGCCGATTGAGGTGACAACTGATGAAATGATATAAAAAGTTGAAAATGTCATACTGGCCGACCGACGAATAAAAGTCAGAGAAATTGTTGACATTGTAAATGTTTCTATCAAGAAGATCCAGTACATAATAGAAGAAGAAAAATTGGGCATGAAGAAGGTATCGGCAAGGTGGGTGCCGAAGAGCATAAACTGAAGCGAATGACTACTTCGGAGTACTGTTTGGCCAAGTTTCAACAAAATTCAAAGGAGTTTCTGCATCGTTTCGTCACGGTGGACGAAACATGGATTCACCATTTCACTTTATTTATTTAACAATAGTCAAAGCAATGGATGGCCACCGTATTTTGGGATTCGCAAGGCATCATGCACATAGATTACCTTTTTTTTTAGAAAAAGGTAAAACGATCACAGGGCAATATTATTCCAACTTACTTTGCGAATTCCACTCTGCGTTTAAGAAAAAACGGCCCCACTTAGGAAAGAAGAAAATTCTCTTCCACCACGACAACGCTCATTAGTGCAGCTTGTGGCAGCAAAATTAAAAGAATTAAGGTATGAATTGATGCCGCATCCACCTTGTTCGCCAGATCTGGCTCCGAGCAACTTTTTTTTATTATCCCCGAATCTAAAAAAATGGCTCGGAGGAAAAAGATTTGCGTGCAACGATGACGTCATTGCCGCTACGGAAGCCTATGTTGACGAGTTTCAGAAGTCCTATTATTTGGGCGGCTTACTGATACTAGAACACTGTTGGCAAAAGTGTATAGAGCTACAAGGAGATTATGTAGAAAAATAAATTAATACATTTCAAAAAATATTTTTTTCTTCTTAGAATCGGTTACTTATCAAACGGCCCTCGTATGAAAACTGTCGAATGGAAAATGTCGAATATTTTGTCGTTTATTTTGTTGAAAGCGAACAATTGGAATCAGACAAATGTCAAATGGATATGAATACTGAAATTTTGTCGACCTGAAACAGTTTTCCCGAAATACTGGACGACTGTCTTTATACAGACAAAAAGTATGAAAAACTTTGTGAAAGCATTTTTAGAGCGATTTGGATAATAACATAAACAATATTTTGCAAGTCTTAGTCAATAGTCCAAAACTATAAAAATATTGCACTTACAAGAGAACTTTCAACAACAAAAAGAGAACTTTACACAAGGAACCCCGACTTTGCGTTACTCGATATGGGCTTGTGCATAAAGAATGCTATGAATAAGAAATTGTTGATCATTGATATTCTTTCCTATAATAATAATAATTTATTTCAATTTAAAGATTACGTTCAATCCATTATTGTTAGTATGACTTATAATTACGTTACTAACAAGGAATTAACAAAAACCAGTAAAAAGGGAGAGAAAGACACCTAAATCATTTAGTTGGTTCCAACCAGAGCAACCGACCTCCGCAAATGGATGAAGTGCCTCATAATAGGAGAGTCATGTCTCTCCGCAACAGTCTTCGAGATACTATTGGAGCTGGCCAGCACTCTCTCTAGCAACGAAGACGTTTTCTTGCGTATTACCGCATAAAAACAGTAGGAGACTAGCAGTGGAGTCTAACAGAGGGAGAGCCACGCTTCGACATGAATGGGCCAGCTCGACCGGAGCAATACCACGTCCTCACAGAAAACCGGCGTGAAGCAGTGCATGCGCTGTGTTTCGCTGCGTGAGTGAGGGTACCGGAGGCCCAATCCAGGGGAAGTGGGGTTAAAAGGTAAGCAGCGCACTTATGACATCACTGGTGTTGCTGGCGTCCATGGGCGGCGGTAATCGCTTACCATCAGGTGATCCGTCTGCTCGTCTGCCACCTATATCATAAAAAAAAAACCATCCGTACGCGACTGAGCAAACATCTCCGATGCATTGCAGAAGCGGGCCAGCCGCAACAATGCCCTAAAACCATTGTTATAATGGACACGCAGGACGTTCAGCGATCTCTTGGTGTAACTGGTCCACAGATTGCTCCTATGCTAATTATGACGTATTACAAATGTTTTTGTATTTTTTTTTAATTCTCTAGCAAAACAAGCTCTTTACACCAAGTTTACTGGAAGCACTAATTTCCCAATAAAATGGTCACTAACTAAATGGGCTGACAGCGGTCCATGCCTGGACAGACTGAAGTCGTAGAATAATTACAAATACTGTTCGATTTGCTAACAATACACACATTCAGGATTAGAAAAAAGACACAATTCCTTTTGAAAGCCCAGTGGGCCGCTCTAAGATATATTATAATTAACTGTATTAATTTCCACTTTTCGCGCTTTCAGAGATCCAACCCAATGACACCTCTGTTATTCTTATTTAAAATTGCTTTATTATGATACCTTATGTCAAAATTTATGAACGCATCAAAATTTTAAATCGATCCTAGAAAAGAATTAGATACGCATGCGCTTAATTTTAAAGAATTTCAGAACACGACGGATGACATTGATATTGGAAAAGAGGCTGGACGGCTACTAGAAAACGAGAACCACTCCGTTGCTGATAACCACGAGTTTAAAGTTGGTTACAGAGATTTCATAAGAAAATTGATTGTGCCAATTCTAAAGAATTTCCCGATTGTATTATATTGTATTTTATTTCACTTATACAGTGAACCGAGCTCCAACCGTTGTATCCTATCGACTGCTATTTATGATAGATATTATGCGAAAATGTAATAAAATACTTAAAAGGTTTCTCAGAAGAAAATGTGAAAAAACAGTTTTTTAGATTTGTGATTGAGGTTCAGCAAAATTTGAGCGATGATTTAGAAAACTTTCTACCGACCGTTAATGACCTGTACAAATTTATATACTTAATTGCCATGGATTGACGAACATATACTCACTCGCCATGGATTGATACTAATTCGTCATAGATTGACAAACATATACTAACACGCCATGGATTGGTGAACACATACTAACTCGCCATGGATTGATGAACATATACTAACTTGCCATGGATTGGTGAACACATACTAACTCGCCATGGATTGGCGAACACATACTAACTTACCATGGATTGGCGAACATGTACTAACTCACCATGGATTGACGAACATATATTAACTCGCCGTGGATTGGTGAACACATACTAACTCGCAATGGATTGATAACCATATTATAACTCGCCATGTATTGACGAAGATATATTAACTCGCCATGGATTGACGAACACATACTAACTCGCCATGGATTCCACTGTCAGCCCAAATAGATATTTCCTACACTTTGGGTGTCTTCCCACCAGAGGCGCACTATGCATCCATGCTTCGAAGACGTGAAAGCTATTGCCTTCAGTTAGGTACATGTGAACACAATCGATTTTCTCCAAGGAACAATTTTTTTGCGTGTAATTGTGTAATAATTATTATGTTGATACAAGTAATTTGACTGACCGGATGGCGCAATTGGTAGTGATCCTGCCTCTTACGCCAAAGGTCGTGGGTTCGATCCCCACCCTGGACAAACATTCGTGCGATGAACACTTGTGTTTGTTCAGTGCCTGGGTGTATTATATGTATTTAAGTATATATTTGTGTTCCTCTGTTGTCTGATATCTGTAACACAAGTGCTTAAGCTACTTAGTATGGAATCAGGTCAACGTATGAGATGTTGTGAGAATTATATTATAATCATAATTCTTTTTATCGCCTAAAGTGGCCACGTTTAGCAATTTCAAAAATTGTGGTTATTTGTAGGAAGAAATTAGATAAAAGAATTGTTTGAGACAATATTATGTCAATTTTATCTCAAACATTATGGATTACCGTTGCACTTTGTTTTTTAATATCTCATACTTAATGGCTACAATTGATACAAACCTCACCATATTCCAATTTATTTTTTGTATATGTTACATGCTTCTTAATTTATTTATTGCAATTGTATGTGAATACTTTGACTTAATATTATGATTCCTATTATGTTTTTGTTTAAAATTGTATATTTAAAAAAATATATGCAATTGTTGTTTTATTATTTAAATTAATAACAAATTATTTGCATTTTTTGAGATTTTATATACCGTTTTTACCGAACCTAAATAAGACTCCACTAAAAATAATAATATTATTTTTAGTGGAGTCTTATTTAGGTTCTTACTAAGTATATTAAATGAATCATCAGTGTTTTGAAATAATTTTTATTCGAATTAAATAATTATTAAAATACCAACGCGTCAAACGTTGTACGGCCCTGTGTTAGTTACTTCTTAGTACCTTTAGTGCTAGCAGTGTTGCCAAAGTTTTAAATTGGATGGGATTGAACAGTTTTTCCGTTACTGAAAAGAACTTCTTTATAATATTATAAACTTTAAGAGGGTCTTAAAAATCGTACAATATTTTTCAGATCTGAATCGAGAAAAATTAACGGAAGAAAACAAAGCAGTATTGAAGACATTGGAGCCTAACTAATAAAATAGGTACATTTAAGAACATTGCATGATTTTTACTACGATGTGTGTTTTGTGGAAATGTTACTAATATTATTTGTTTAACTCTTTCTTTGTTTCTAATTTTGTGTTGTAGATGTTCTGATTAATTATATGTTTGTGGTGTGCTTAATCAATTATACATTTGTAATGTCCATTGCATTATTGTTTTATTTTAGTAGTACATAAGTAGCTCTTTGTCTTATATTGTTTGCGTGTGTTGTTTGAAAAAAACCTAAAAAATCAATCTCTCCCAAATAATTAAAATTGAAATGATAAAGGATCAGTACCTATTTTATCTCTTCTTTCTGCACATTCTCAACTGAAACTTTAGTAAAGAGAGGAAAAATATGGTGTCAACAACTCTAGCAAGAAAAGGATTGAATTTTAATAAAAAAAAGTTTTAAAATCATTTAAACATTTACTACTATGGCTGAGTAGCAAGAAAGTTGTTTATAGTAGGCAGACGAGCTTGCGGCCCATCTGATGGTAAACGGTAACCGCCGCTCATAGACATCAACAACGCCGGAGCACAGTCATGCCGCTGCCTACCGTGAGAGAAAAACTCTTTTTAAACATCGTTTAAAATGGACATTTCTTTTACAACTGTAACTGGTTGGTTGTGAACCAGGCAGTTGTGAAAAAAAAAATCTATCGTGTTTGGCAACTGTTTGAGTAGCAATAATGTTAGTTCTTCTTCAACAACTGGCTGTGAATTTAGTCATCATCATCATCATCAGCCCATTTAAGTCCCCACTGCTGGGGCACGGGCCTCTCTTAATCACATGAGGTGTAATTGCCAAACTCACCACACCACGCTTGGCTGACGGGTTGGCGAGGGTTTTGAATTGCAGAGTTTTCCTTCTCTGGGTGCTGATGATCATGCCAGCAGCTTTACCTTAGTCGCCTTTTACGACACCTCGGTAAGAGTGAGGGTGGCTTATTCTACTCTGCCGGGGACCACACGGCTATATTAATTACGGTGAATTTAGTACTAGGTACTTATCAGTAGTTTTTAGTTTGAAACTAGCGGTCGCCCGCGGCTTTCCTCTAAGTAGCCTACGTCATTCTTCATCCCTTCTACTAATTCCGTAAATGACAGACAAACAGACAGACACACACTTTCACTTTCATAATATTAGTATGAATTTGGCGCTTTTGTGCTGGGATGTACCTTAAAGTTCTTACTATTGTGTGTCAAGTGTGTTGTAACCAAGACAACATGTTTAGACATAATAATAGAGTCTTAAAACCTGTAATTTCGGCAGAATCCGTAAGTCTATATCGATGGCTTAGTTCACAATTGTACTAACAACAGATTTGTAAATTTTGCTTGTACTAATATAAACATATTTGGGGTATGTTAAAATTAAAGAATCACTGCAATGAATAGACTCATATTGTTTTATATTATATGACTTTGCTTTCGACCTGTCCACTTCAAACTTAAAAAAACTAAAAAATGCTCTCCTGAAAAATTTACAAATCTGTAGTTTGTGAACTAAGCCATCGATGTATTAAAAGGGGCTGGCACGAGTTTTGTTCCGGGACTACCTATCCTTAGTTCACGAAATGGAATAAGGGGAGAATGTTTCATTGAGTGACTGTGACTTACGGTTATTAACTACTTTTCTTTTTTTTTCTTATTTTATTGCTTTATATAGGCAGACGAACTTGTGGCCCATCTGATGGTAAACGGTAACCGCCGCTCATAGACATCAACAATGCCGGAGCACAGTCATGCCGCTGCCTACCGTGAAAGAAGAACTCTTTTCAAACCTCGTTTAAAAAAGGACGTCATAGCGATCAGGGAACACCGCGACTGGAAGCTCATTCCAAACCTACCCACTTTATTATTTATTACACTTGACATTGGCGAAGTTATTCTCATGGCGAAGGGTAGAGCTATGTACGTGAAAAAAAATTAAATTGAACATTTAAAAAACCCCCGACACAACTAAAGCTCTTTCATTTGATACCTATATTAAGGCAGTTGGAACAACAAATAGGTTATTCGTCATTTTCTGACGGCGGCCATCTTGGATTTGAAATTTTCACAATTAATATATTCTGCTACTCAAGCCCTTTTATATGATACCCATATTGTGAGAGTTGTGTTAAAACATAAAATCCAAATCTTTGTGACGGCGGCCATCTTGGATCGATTTTTATCCAACATAGCTAAGAACACTCCCTCCTTATTCATCTTTCAAACAAAAAAAAACAAAATCAAAATCAGTTCATTTGTTTGTTTCACACACAGACACACACACACACAGACACGTCAAACTTATAACACCCCGTCGTTTTTGCGTCGGGGGTTAAAAAAGAATATTCGAGATCATTGATGATCCGTGATCATTCCATTCAGAGAAAATCCTTTTTGGTGGTGGTGGCTGATAGGTACCTTAGTTAGCATGTTTTTGCGAAAAAATCTTAGGTGTAATAAAATATTAGCATTGGTGTTAGACTGCTTACTTTGGAAGCAGTTCAACGTAAACACTGTAAGAAAAGCCTACACCGACTATCTTGTACAGTTTTTAAGCCGATAACTATGTCAACAAAAACGGTATTTAACAAGGACTTTGTCAACAGGTGAGTTGAGAGGCTGCGCCGGCGACGGTCCAGCGGCTAGGAGCCTCAGTCGCAGCGCGGTCGCCACGCCGGACGCACGGCAGTTCGCGCGCGTTACCAATCATGAGCGGCTCCAAACGAAAACTGTCGTTTTTGGCTTTCGCGACACAGGTAAGTGATATTGTGTGTTACTATTTTACAGGTTTTTAAGGATGTAAATTGTTATTTTTCAACTTACTGTTAGGTGGAGAAACTTATTTGAAGCTTTGTGAATGAAAAATCGTGGACGTGGTGACAAAAATCGTGGGGTATGGGATATATGATCATTTAGGTAGGTAAATATCAATTAAACAATAGGCAGGTGATCCGCTCGTCTGCCTACTATCACAAAGAATCAAAGAAAGAATCGAATACTAATAATAAAATAATCTAAAGATTTAATCGAGTACAAAGAAAAATACCGGCTAAGTGCGAGTCCCCACTCGCATCGAAGATTCGTATCGATCTATTAATTACACCGTATTTTTTTTTTGGATACCCGAGAAACTCCTCTAGAACTGTACACAAGTGCAAACAAACATTTTACCCCACAGAACATAGAGTCTAATCTAAAAAGAATCACCTTCTAATACTTAGGTATTGCATCAATCAGGTAATCCCTTTTGTAAGGGAGGTGTGTTTTTTGAGTTTAGAAACTGATCCTTGCGTAACAATAACAATGCTTCGAGGTACGCGGTACCCAAAAAAAATATAAGATAAACAAAATAAATACAAAACATCACAGAAACAAAACATTTTGTTTTTCAATTAACAAGTAAAAATAATGAAAGTTTATCTTCTGAGTAAAAATCGTTCATGTTGACAAATAGGTACCTAATTAGCTGATATTTAAACCAAATCTAAGACGAACTAGGCCGTCAGTATAAACAAAACTGAGAGAAAGGAAAATGGCTCTAGCATCATAAATAAAAGAGGAAAAAGAAAAAAGAAAACAAACATTTCCTTAGCTTAAAAGCTTAAACTTATACATCCGGAATGTTTAACAAAAACAATGCCTCTAATCAATACTGGGATCCCTGAGTTTTAGTGTTGTTACCAACCGATAAACTATCGATAACAATGAAAAACAACAACAAACAATGGAAGCCTCCTCCTCAACTTAACGTGATCCCGGGGTGCGCTTAGACCATGATTCAGGATTGGTGGGGTCTGGTAATTACAATGAAGCGACTGCCGTCTGACCTTCGCAACCCTTAGACAGGGGAACCAGACCAACTGGATCATGGTTACACGTTCAGAAACTTTATTGTCATTTTTGGACTGGAAATATTATACAAAAATGATTGCTCAGAACTAAACCTGTACCATTATATATACAAGGTATTATAAGGTCTGGGTATTGGTGATACTTTCGTTTTTCTTGATTTCCACAGCACAAGGGAAAACCTTAGTTTGGGATCAGGACAGTAAAAAAAAATACATAACACTTCATCTACCGCTGGTTCGGAATGTCGATTTCTACTGAGAAAACACCAGCAAGAAACTCAGTAGTTACTCTTTTCAAACATTGATGATGTTACAGAGTTTCAATTGAGAAGAGAAAAAAAAATACAATCATCAAAGTTAACAGACTACTATGAATAACAACTGAAGACTAATCGGTTAACATGAGATTTAAATAGTCTTGTACACTATAGTAACCTTTCTTCATTAGGCAGGTTTTAATTGTGACGTGATAATATGTTTGCCGTGTGGTCCCCGGCAGAATAGAATAGGCCACCCTCACTATTACCGAGATGTCGTAATAGGCGACTAAGGTAAAGCTGCTGGCATGATCATCAGCACACAGAGAAGGAAAACTCTGCATTTATATCAAAACCCTCGCCAACCCGTCTGCCAAGCGTGGTGAGTATGTCAATTACCCTTCATGTGATTGAGGGAGGCCCGTGCCCCAGCAGTGGGGGCTTAAATGGGCTGACCATGATGATGATTGGTGATACTTTCGTTTTTCTTGATTTTCACAGCACAAGGGAAAACCTATAGCCGATTTTATGAAATCTGAGGAGTAGGACGGCAAGTCTGTGTTTATTTCTGGTGTTAAGATTATGACTATCGGACTTTTTTCGGAAGAGTCTGCAGGTTGTTACGTACATACATAATGCAGTCGAGGATAAAGTGGGATGCCACGGTTAAAATATTTATTCACATTTATATTACTCACAAAGCGAAACATGGTACAGTGCAGCTTCACGCCGGTTTTCTGTGAGGCCGTGGTATCGCTCCGGTCGAGCCGGCGCATTCATGCCGATGCGTGGCTATTTCACGTAGGTCACTACTGAAACAGTCAAGAAATACAAGTGACAAACACACTGACGTAACAACACAGTCATCATTTTCCTCGTAGTCATTGACTGGGCTCACTATTTGTTTTTGTGAGTTAAAGCGAGTATTATCACTGAATCTTTATGACTAATTTAAGGTGACTTAGTGATTTTTAATAATAATGATCCATCACATCCCTACTAAACGCCCTGTTGGTCTAGTGGTTTAATTACCGCGCTGAGAGATCACAGGTCCTAGGTTCGATTCCCGGGTCGAGCAAAAAGTGTGTTTCGTATTTTTCGGACGTACCTCGGGTTTTGTGATTACCAATCCGCATTTGGCTAGATAACCTTCAGGCAAAGAACATTTGATAGTAGAGGAGGGGTAGGTGGTGCCATATTGAAATGGGAAATAAGCGTGGCGATTAAGCCTGATCCTATCATAGTAACGATAACTTGATTTTTATGATGGAGGGCTACCCAGTATTTAAGCTACTCTATGAAGGGCTTTGCCCTGCAGTGGGATAGTTTATAGGCTGATACTTTACTTTTACTTTACATCCCCACTTTCGCTTTCCCCACATTTGGATCTGTATCCCTAGTACCCCTTCCAAAAGGACCGGCCTTGTGACCGGTGATTTGCCGCAGGAGAGATACAACATACAAGCAAATCGCACTTCCTAATCTAAAACCATATACCGTGCGAGAGCAACGCGTCGGCATTAATCACGACCTCACAGAAAACCGGCATGAAACAGCACTGTGCTGTGTTTCTCTGAGTGAGTGACGGTACCGGAGGCCCAATCCGGGGAATGGGGAGTTTAAAAGTTGGGAACTTGCTTGTGACTCTACTGGTATCGCGGGTATCCATGGGCGGCGGCAATCGCTTTCCATCAGGTGATCCGTCTGCTCGTTTGCCACCTATCACATAAAAAACAAATACAATAAAAAACATACATTCATACGACATCTCATATTAGAGGGCCTATTCTCGAGTACTTGTCTTTGAAGTCGAGTTTGAAATCTCTAAATTAAACTTGAATGTCGAGTGGTCGAGAATAGACTCCCAGGAGCCCAATTCTATTGCACTCAATACAGAAGTCGAATGAGAGACTTCCATACATTCGCTTATGTTTATTATAGCAATCTTTTGCAATTTATTCTAAAGTAAATAACACACTTAAAAATTTCATCTCGTGTTCAGGCGGGACTCGAACCCACACCTTCCACAATCCGGGGAATGTTCTACCAATTAGACCACTGAACACGTTACTAATATTGAGTGCAATTTGTGTGTTTACTCCTTAAGAATAAATTGCACAAGATTGCTATAAAAATATCAACAATTGATTTAGCAGCGTCATCTTAACTGGTGGTCAAATATTTGTATTAATATTTCCACTGGATATTGTGAATATACCTACAACATTGATGAGACTATCGACAGCTCATGTCGAATCAAGCACTTACAAATTATATTATAATCAGCTTAGTATCGTGTTCGGTGGTCTAATTGGTAGAAGGTGTGGGTTCGAGTCCCGCCTGAACACGAATTGAATTTTTTAAGTGTTCCATACTTTCGTCGTATTATTATCTAAATTATATACAAGTATAATTATCTAGCTTATATCGAGCTTTTTTTATTGCAAATGATAGGCAGACGAGCATGCGGCCCATCTGATGGTAAATGCTATCCACCGCTCATAGACAGCAACAAAGCTGGAGCACAAAGAAGAACTCTTTTCAAACCTCGTTTAAAAAAGGTTTTCTCCCTCACCTTTTCCATCACAGAACTAAACGCGCCGGACAACGCTGTCACCGCTTCACAGTAGAAAACACTCCATCTCGGACTAAAATAGGCAGTTCCTGTTTCTGCCGCGCGATCAAGAAAAGGAACTCGTTCCAGGCGCATGTACTAATTAATCGACATGGATTCCTTCAAACGAAGCGTGAAGAAGCATCTCGTGGGCCAGTATGGCAGTCCTAACGTGGTTGATGCCTTGACATCGCTTCCGTTGTAATTGCAACTTGGGCTCTTCTCTTGCTTACCATCAAGCTGAGGAGAGCCAATATACTGTGTCACTATTTAAAAAATCACGTCCCGTGAACTGGGCTCCAGGTTGAGCAGCGAACCCACGAGCACCCAAGTATCGGGTGGGTGTTCATCAAACTGATCTACCAGAAGCGATAAATATTTTACGCTAAATAAAAAAACTATTACGAACTATGTGCTTAACCTTCTTACAAAATATGTGCTTAAGTCCTAAATAAATTGCAGGTAATTGTCAATTTCCCTCGCCCTGTTGGTCTAGTGGTTTAAGTACCAGGCCGTGATCTGGATCCTGGGTTCGATTTCCGGGTCGAGCAAAGATGTTTCGATTTTTTCGAACATAGCTCGGGATTGTAATCACCATTCCGCATTAGGCAGGCATGGTGATTAAGCTCAAACCCATCATAGTGCCGATGACTTGATTTCTATGATGGAGGCCTGTGCCCTGCAGTGGGACAGTATATAGATGGTCGTCTTGGTGTATGCTCGGATTTGATTCACGGTATAGTAATTTAAAACCATATAATGCAGTGTAGTAAGTATCTTACGTAACAATTCACGTAATTCTAATTTTGACATTCATAAGTATGTAGTGTTTTTATGGACCTAACGTTTTTTGTGTCCCAATAAATAAAATAAATCATGAATTGTTCTATTTAGAGAGATCGATGGAAAATGACTATTTTTTTAAACCATGAATACTTTCCTATTTTCTTAAAAAAGTGACAATGAGACAAGTTGTCCGTTTTAACAATACATTTGTCATGGTGGAAAATACACAAGTACCTGGTCTACGTATTCTTCAACGAAATTATGGTGATGTTGACTTAAGAATACTAAAGAATACAATTGAATTGTGTGAGTTCAGCACTTATGTTTATTTAGAATGTAAATTGTGGGTTTTCAGATTACCTACTGTAAAGATGATTTCTAAATACCTTCTTCGACTATTTATTCAAAAGAGCAAATCTTAGGAAATACTCGTACTTCTCAATGTGTACACGTTATGTTGGCTTAGTTTATCTTCTTGGTTGAGGTAAACTGCCTTCAAAGCCGGGCTTATTCCTATTGTCCACCCTTTTTTTTGACGCAGGGGAATGGCGCCATATGCATACCCTCCTGCCGGGGGGCAACCCACAACCTCCTACCACTCCCATGGCCATACCAACACTTCCTGCCGGAGGCAGTCGGGTAATGTCGGGCTCTCCTCTGGCGGGGGCTTCTCCTAACGAGAAGTGGCCAGAGGCCAGAGGCATACCGGCTAAACCCCAGCGACACTCCCACATCGTCAGAGTGGAAATGGGTGTACCTACGGGTTGAATACCCTTTACTTTACGTTCCTCCCCAGGCAGAGGGCCCACCCATTGTCCACCCTAGGTGGATAGTGAGACAAATGTATTTAAATTTTCGCTATCTACCTTTTCTTTGTACCAAGGACAAGTTACAGAATGATAGGTACTTAAGCCAGTATTGCGTGAAACTTGAAAAAAATTGTAGAACAGGTTAGCGATCTCTCTTATTTCGCGGATATTCATGTGCAGCGTTTATTACTTTCCATCAAGTGACCCTAACTCGTTTGTCGCCTCTAGCATGAAAAAATGTTTTTTTGATCTTTCCTACATTACCAAACGCAGGCTCAACGATCCAAAATGAGTGGTCAGTAGCTAACGGCCACCCGGCAACTGAGTGGCTCATCTGTAAGCTAAACGTCACTGATAATACCACACATTTCATCTTAGCGTGTAATTCCCAGCTGCGTCAAAAGCTGTTGCTTTATAGCCTAGGGTACCCTTGGACCATGATCTAGGATTAGGGAAATCTATTAATCACAATCAAACGGCTGCCCTCTAACCTTCGCATCCCTTAGACAGGGGGAACAGACCAACCAGCGTCGGGGTTGGTCTCTTGGATCAGCACCGACTAATGCTGAGCGGCCGCCTCTTTGGCGCATACAGGGATAATGTTGTCCTACTTTTTGTTAATGATTTATGCCTAGGTTATGTTTCTAATTAAGTTTCCTTGTTTTGTATTGTGCCAAATAAAGTTTTCATTCATTCATTCATTCATTGAACTGGATCACGGTTACACGTTCAGAATCATTGTTTCGTTGTTATGTAATATAATATTGTGTTTCCCATCATTTTGAGAAACTATCCAAGTCGTGCAGGTTTCCTCACGACGTTTCCATGGACGATTTTCCACGACGACGGCATGGCAGAAACATGCACAAAATTGAAAAAACCAGAGGTGTATGCTCGGTTTTACTCCTCCCAGCCTCCTCTTCTCTGGTAGGAGTAAAACCCAAGGATCGTAGAAGAAATGAGTGGGTCAGAGAGCAGAGCAAAGTAAGCGACGTCGTGAAACGGGTCTTGAGGTTGAAGTGGGAGTGGGCTGGTCATATCGCCCAAAAACTCGGCTCGTGGTACAAGGCAGTGGTAGAGTTGAGACTGTGGGGCGAGAAACGCCCAAGAGGAAGACTCCAAATGCGTTGGTGTGAAGACATCAAAAGGCAGGAACAAAGTGGATAGAAACTGCCCAAGATCGATAAAAATGGCATAAACTGAAATAGGCCTACACCCTAGAGGTTGAAAATGGCTAAAGAAGAAGAAGAAGTATGCTCGGATCTGACCTCGACTGGAACAGTCCAAGGCGTTGATACAGGCGTTCGACCAGAAACGAGCTGTAGAAATAATAAAACTGAGTAGAGGACATGTTTGGACACTCACTCGGACCCTCACGGGGTACTGCAATTTAAACAAGCACCTGCACAACATAGGCCTTACAGATACCGAAATCTGCAGGTTCTGTCGCGAGGACGAGGAAACGATTATCCACGTCCTCGACGAGTGCATAGCGCTGCACCACTGCAGAAGCCGGCACCTGGGAGCACACATGATCACCCTCAAAAACTCCCCCATCAGCTCCATTATCGGAGTTATCGGGTTTATCCTGGAGCTGGAGATACAAGAGATGCTGTAATAAGTTCTGGGGCTGCCACAATAGATCATCTACTGGTCACAGTGGCTATGAGACGCAATGCTCACCCCGTTTCTTTCTATAACAAAATGCTCGGATTCGAATGGCCTATGGAAAGCGCGTTCTTATCCACTAGTTACATTCGTTTCATCATCATCATCATCAGCCCATTTAAGTCCCCACTGCTGGGGCACGGGCCTCCCTCAATCACATGAGGGGTAGTTGCCATACTCACCACGCTTGGCAGACGGGTTGGCGAGGGTTTTGATATAAATGCAGAGTTTTCCTTCTCTGGGTGCTGATGATCATGCCAGCAGCTTTACCTTAGTCGCCTTTTACGACACCTCGGTAAGAGTGAGGGTGGCCTATTCTACTCTGCCGGGACCACACGGCGACATTCGTTTACCGTTCCATATAATCATCCTCTCCATATTCTGAACAAAGCTACACCGTGTGACATGTATGGCTGAATGCGCTAATAATTGTCAATTAAAACCGAGCTGGCCAACGAGATCGCATTGTTAATTGTTGAAACCCTTCATTTTAATTGCGTCCAACATGAATAGCTTATGGTAGACTGTAGTTTTGTGATGATTTAAAATCGTATGGGGAATTCAAAATTGATCATTATGCGACATAACAATTAGATTAGTCAGGGGTGGGGCTCAACCGGAGTGATACCACGGCCTCACAGTAAGCCGGCATGGACTGTACTGTCTTTGCAACTGGTTCTCACGAAAGATTTTTTTCATTGCCCTAAATATATGTCTCTCAGGATTGATGTGTGTAATCTTAAGCGTTACCTAGAAATTTAACATTTCAGTCTCTTGCCCTTCTCCTAGCAAGTTACCTGGGGTCGGCGCAGTATGTCTTCCTTTTCCATACGTCCCTGTCATTCGTCATGGAATCATCCACCCCTTTTCCCATCGTGTCATTCTTCACACAATCCAACCATCACTTTTTCGGCCGTGCTCCGTTCCTCCACCCACTTAAATTTATATTCATCACTTTTTTGGTTACATGTTCTTCCCCTCTTCTTGCTTGATTTGATTTGCCTGCAATTGTCTTTCAACCGTCTTCTTAAGGTGACAGGTAGGGCACACTAGCAACGCAAATCGATTTTAATTTTTAGCTACTAAACCGGATATAGGTATTTTAAGCGATTTCGGGGTTACAACCTCTCGACAAACACTCATACTATTTATCAAATAACCATGCAAAAATGTTGGCGTGAATTAATTTTTCGCGTACAAAAACGGACCCAACATTTGTGCATGGTTATTTAATAAATATTATAAGTGTTTGCCGAGAGGTTGTAACCCCGAAATTGTTAAAAATAGATCCGGTTTAGTAGCTAACAATTTAAATCGATTGGTGTCGCTAGTTAGGGCTGTCCGTCGCCTTAACATAAGAGGGAAATAGGTCTAATGACGCATTTGTAAAAAATTGAATTTTTACATTTATTATATTGAATAAAGCTAAAACTAGGTACCTTAAATTTATTCAATTTTTAGTAACCATTACACTACGTAAGGTAGGTTACCTATAAAAATGTTTTCATAACTTTATTGCCAGAACAAATATTAGCTCAATTTTGTTATGCGTTTCGCGTTGTAGGTACGTAATGATGAATCACGATCAGTGACATTATACTGGAATTATTTCCGCATTATCTCTTCATTGTCTTCTATAGTTAAGTTATTATGATTATAAATAAATATAACGAAGGTACAGTCAGCGCCAAAAGTATCTGAGCTACAAGTGGTCCAATGTTTTTGAGATTGTAATCTTTGGACTTAATTGTACGTGTTCAGATATGACTTAGAGATAGTGTAATAAGGAAGTCTAATCAGGATATGACATGCACTATAATATAATTAGTATCACATTTTTTTATTGGTTTAATTAGATACCACAACAGACTCTTCATTATGCGAATGTGGTTTAGATGAGGGTCAAAATTATAATTTCTCTCTGTATGACATCCTACCCCCAAAAATTCCCCGCCCTATTAACTTTTCTTTTCTTCTTTCTTTGTCCTTCTCCTCTGTTATAGAATATTTATGTAGATATATTATTAAATATAATATTAGACTTTGAAAGAAACTCCCACTTAACATTTTGTGTCGTCTATGTGTTTGTTTATCCGTTTTGTTTGTTTATATCTTTATAGATGGTGTAAGAACTCAAATTGAAATAATATCCTGAAGAATTTAATCTCATCCATACCGGTCAATTTTTCTTTTAAAACGTGTCTCGTTAATCACTCGACATTGGCAGAGTTAAAAAAATGTGTTTGGCATAAGCAAACGCAATAGCAGGCATTATAAAAAAAAATACATACCACAGACTCTAGCGCCCGCACTCAGAGACGTCATTTAAGCTAATGTTCATTAACTTTAGTATCAGCGTATCAAATAAGTGCCAATAATTTTTCTTAAGCCAACTAAGTTAATTAACGACTCTGCATTCAGAGTGGCAGTAAGCCTTTTTTGCTAGTTACATAGTTTGTTTTCTAATTTCAAATTATAAATAATGTTGCTCCGCGCACAAAACATGGTTTTCTTAGTATAAACAGTGCTTTTTTAATTGTCTTACTCTCCCTTATCGAGGGCATTATACTGATGATCAAAAACATTTTCCCCCAAGGAACATAGGGTCTAATCAAAAAAAGAAATTGCCTCCCCATACAATTCGTACCAATCAGATGATTACTTTTGTATAGGAAGGTGATTTTTTTTTCTGACACAAAACCCTATGTTCCTTAGGGAAAATGTTTGTTTTCAATAATGCTCTTGATAAGGGAGTTAGACGGGTAAAAAAGCACGGTGTATAGGTATATAGATAAGGTCGGGTCTTGCAGACTGGTGGTTTTGGAAACCACGAACTAAAAAGTGTAAAATCATATTTTTAACATTTCAAAATCTCTTTCTCGAGTGAAAGCACGTTAAGCCGTTGGTCTTGCGCCCAATCCCTTTCTGGTAGTGTCACAGTAGTGTCTCATCGGAATATGAGGGTAAGGAAATAGAGAGTGCACTTGTGTTTGCGCACAAACTTGATCTCTATAAATTTCCTGAGAAAGTGGCTGATCGTTGCGATTGGCCGCCGTAGCCGAAATCGGTTGAGGGATATCCTTACTAATATTATAAAGGCGAAAGTTTGTTTGGATGGATGTATGGATGGATGTTTGTTCCTCTTTCACGCAAAAACTACTAAACGGATTTTAATGAAACTTTACAGTAATGTAGCTTATAGATCAGAATAACACATAGGCTATAATTTATAAAGATATATAAAGACCTTGCTTTTATTCGAATTACACGCAGACGAAGTCGCGGGCAAAAGCTAGTTTATTATAATATCCAATAGCAATAATATAATATCAAAAATCTAAGGGTGAGCCAATAGCAATAATCTAATCTGGGTGAGAAAAGCAATCAGAGCTCAGTGGTCGTTTCCATACGGGAGTTCCGGGTTCAAATCCGAGCATACACCTCTAGATTTCTCGGAGTTGAGAGAACCCATTGTGAGTAAACCTGCATTTTTTCAATAGTTTCTTAAACAGTAACCCTTATTCAGTTATTATTATTATTTATTATTTAAACTTTCCTTATTGCACAAATTTTACAATGAGGCGAACTTAATGCCAAGAAGCATTCTCTACCAGTCAACTTTTGGGTCATGCAGAAAGTGCAGTGTTTAGTGGTCGCAGGTTTCAGTGCCGAAGCTGCCTGCGAAACATCCGCAGCTGGAGGAATCAGAGACTCCTGGGTCCTGTCTACTTGATTAGAAGCCGGTTGGTTTCTTGCAGTACCGTCAGTCTGAGACTGGGTAAGTAGTCGAGATGTTGTTGCTCTATCCGGTCTTCTAGATAAATGGGTGAGCTCACATTGTTCAGCTTCCCGCTAAAAGCAGGTCCCCCGGCAGAGGGCCGCTCACCTAAACCCTCGCCACCGATGGCTCGTATGCTGTGGCGCCCAGCATCGGCTCCAGGCGCGCCACGGCGATCGCCCCCGGAAAGCGGCAATTTACGAGATTTTTTACTATTTCTTAACTCCATCATCATGGGTTCTGCCATTACTTTGTTGGTCACCCGCCCAGGAATTTTGTTTGCAGGTGTCCGCCCCCTACGCGGCTTAGACGGTCAAGCACGGACGTAAGGATGGACTTTATATTATTATTATGTTTGTCAGTGGTTCCATAACCACGGGCAATTATGTCCCGGACTTTTGGAAGGCGTGCGTAGGGCCGAAGCCAACACGTAGAGGCCCGTTCAATTGACAGTTTTACTATAATGTGATGTGACACAATACACACCCCATTCTATACCCACAGGTGGTTGAGCCCCGGGAGTTTTAGTGGGTATGCCCTCAGGTCGCTTCTTGTTAGAAGAAGCGGCCCGGAGGGTGAGTCACACAGTACCTGGCGCCCCCCGGCGGCAGGGTCTGCGTAATCAATTTCTCTCGGGAAAATTATTATTATTATTATTATTAAGTGTGGAAATAAATGAATAAAATCTTCAAAAGGAATTCCGTTTCAGTCATAAACAAGCTTGAGAGTGGTATCTCAAAAGACAATAATAGCACAATCTTAGCTAATTGCAAGTTTTGTTGGTTTTTGTAAAACAACTGTACATACTTACAAAACGATCTTTTTTCATTCATGATCATTATTTATAAAGTTTCAGCAAATTTTGTAAAATTGGCAACATGATTGGTTTCTTTATTCCATAATTATTTATTTAGATAGATACTAAATACTCTGCATTTTGTTTTAATACGAAAGGTTAAATTGTGGAACCACGTTAGGTCAGTGGTCACGTCAGTCCTCTCCGTGGAGGTGGCCAACCGGCAACAGGGATGGGGGTCCCTGTGCCGGCACTGCCATTAGCACCTCCACCGCTCGTTGGAGACGGCTCAGTTCTTCCGGCTGTCCCCAACTTCTCTCCTCCTAGCCTGAGGGGGGGCGTGGCCGCACACCCCGTGTAGGGGCCTGTGGGGGAGTGGGGTTGCGGGGAATAGCCTCGTGCACTTCCCGTGACCCCATTCTATACCCACAGGTGGTTGAGCCCCGGGAGTTTTAGTGGGTATGCCCTCAGGTCGCTTCTTGTTAGAAGAAGCGGCCCGGAGGGTGAGTCACACAGTACCTGGCGCCCCCCGGCGGCAGGGTCTGCGTAATGAATTTCTCTCGGGAAAACAAAAAAAAAAGTGGTCACGTCACAGTGCCGTTTGAACGGAAAGTCGTAAGTTTGAACTGCACATGCAATTCTGGATTTTTCAAATCTACTTTTTGTTTTTTATAATAGGTGGCAGACGAGCAGACGGATTGCCTGATGGCAAGCAACTGCCGCCACCCATAGACACTCGCGACTCCAGTGGAGTCACAAGTCACACACTTGGCAACTTTTAAACGACCCTTTCCGCCGTATTGGGCTTCCAGTACCCTCATTCACGCAGCGATACATGGCACAGTGCTGCTTCACGCCGGTTTTCTGTGACGCAGTGGTGTCACTCTGGTCGAGCCGGCCCATTCATGCCGAAGCGTGGCTCGTGGCTCGAAATGTTGGGTCCGTGCACACATGCAAAAAAAATAATCACGCCAAAAGTGGCCGCTTTTGGCGTGAATCAATTTTTCGCGTACAAAAACGGACCCAACATTTGTGCATGGTTATTTAATAAATAGTATAAGTTTATGCCAAGAGGTTGTAACTAATGATGTGCGAAATCGATTATAATCGATTTCGAAAAAACATTTATTTATATCGGTCTCTAATATTTTAAACTATGGTAACAGTTACATTTTTGAAAGGGGAATCCCTAAATATTGAATTTTGCTTGTGATTTATACGAATTACATTTAATATATTCGTGTATTCCAGCGACATCAGTTCCGTCAGAGAGAATATTTTCTAAAACTGGCCAGATGACTAATTTGCGAAGGAACAGGCTACTTCCAAAACATCTTGATTATATTATATTTTTAAATGCTTACTGGAAACTGTTTGAAAATATGATGGCACATTATTTCATAAGTTTGTATTTCTCAATCTGTTAGAACAGTGAATCAAACTTTAATATCTCTTGATTGATTGTCTGATTACCTTTTTTTAAAAATAAAGCAAATTGTAATAAAATAAATCGCAAATAAAATATGAAGAAAATAAACACTCAATGTACTTGAGTGTTTATTTTCTTCATATTTACAAGTGACAAATAAAATAACATTCGATTTATTCTATAAATAAATACATAATTTTGAGTTCAACAAATAATCGATTAATGATCGATAACTATTTTTAGCATAATCGATTAATCGATTATCATAATAACCGAAATGGCACATCACTAGTTGTAACCCCGAATGCCGAAATTTTGGCAAGCACTTATACTATTTATTAAATAACCATGCACAAATGTTGGTTCCAACGCGTACGCGAAAAATTAATTCACGCCAAAAGTAGGCGTGAATAAATCGCGTACAAAAACGGACCCAACATTTGTGCATGGTTATTTAATAAATAGTATAAGTGTTTGCCGAGAGGTTGTAACCCCGAAATCGTTTAAAATAAATTAAAATCGATTGGCGTCGATAGGATGCCCTACCGACGGGTAGTTGAAGACCGTAAGGAACCCCTATGCAAAATTTCAAATTTCTAACCTTATTAAAAACGAGATTTAAAATTATAACCGTACTTTAGCTCATGTCATCCCGTTCCAACACGCAATGTTAAAAAGGATTGGAATGAGTTTAGTTCCGGAACTATTCTTAGATCGGGTTTTGTAATATAGGGGATATTGACTAGGTCCTGTAAAATCAAAATCGAAAATCTCTTTATTCGATTTAAGTCCATACAGAACATTTTATGAAATGAAATGAAATGAAAATCTTTATTTACAAGAAACACGGTACATTCATCAATGTGATGGTCATAAACTTGTCAGATCAACATGTTTCGCCATACATGGCATGTAAAAATAATCTTAAAACATAATTCAATTATGAATGTAAAATATGGTAATCTGCTGATTCCGAATGTCAATTTCTAGCGAGAAGAATCAGCAAGAAACTCAGTAGTTACTCTTTTCAAATAATATGGTAATTGCAATATTCATTCTTATAGAAATTATGATTACAGTGACAGTATGACATACAATGCTTATAATCAATATCGTTTAGATAAAAAGTCAAAGTAAAATTATGAAATGAATATAGATGAATAAAAAGATCTTAAGTTTATCAATTTACTAGGAAGTTTATAAACTTTCGTAGGATTCTAAACGGAAGATAAATTGTGATATTTTACGTCCACATTTTCGTACATTGATAAACTTACTGAACTCACTCGTGAAATAATAAGTAAGCAATACCCAAACGCTACGAGCGAACTGATTGGCATTGCCACTATGAACATTGACCAATCAGAGAGCAATGTGATATTTTACGTATTTCAAAGATTCGTATATTTAAAAGAGTTTCTGTGATTGGTCGAACCATATAAAATTTTACGAATAGATATCCGTTACTTTATAAATTTACCGTGTGACGTCGGAAATTGATAAATTTACGAAATTGTGGACTTAAAATAATACAATTTATCTCCCGTTTAGAATCCTACGAAAGTTTATAAACTTCCTAGTAAATTGATAAACTTACGGATCTTGTTATTTTCCGGTGACATTATACATTAGAGGACAGGCGAAGAGATCAACATGTCCAGGAATCCTTATCATTTAAATAATCATTTACTTTATAATAGCCTTTCTGCATTAGGCCTGTCTGGCCAGATAGGTGAGTCAGTTAGCTAGATCGCATATACAGGGTTGCAAAAACATTGGACCCTGGAGGTAAACTACCTTAAATCTTTCCGGTGACATTATACATTAGAGGACAGGCGAAGAGATCAACATGTCCAGGAATCCTTATCATTTAAATAATCATTTACTTTATAATAGCCTTTCTGCATTAGGCCTGTCTGGCCAGATAGGTGAGTCAGTTAGCTAGATCGCATATACAGGGTTGCAAAAACATTGGACCCTGGAGGTAAACTACCTTAAATCTTAAATCTTAACATGTTTTACTTAAAAAAGACTTTTTTTTTTAATCTGCTTTTAAAGTATCAACATCATCCTCATCATCGTCAGCCCATTTAAGTCCCCACTGCTGGGGCACGGGCCTCCCTCAATCACATGAGGGGTAAGTGCCATACTCACCACGCTTGGCAGACGGGTTGGCGAGGGTTTTGATATAAATGCAGAGTTTTCCTTCTCTGGGTGCTGATGATCATGCCAGCAGCTTTACCTTAGTCGCCTTTTACGGCACTTCGGTACGAGTGAGGGTGGCCTACTCTACTCTGACGGGGACCACACGGCAAAGTATACCTAGTAATTTAAAGTATACCTAGGGTAAAAATCCAGAGGTGCACGCTTGGATTCGAACTGCGACCCCTCGCGTGGAAGTTGTGCTCTTAGCTACTGAGCTTTTTGTCGTGTTCAAAACTGTCTTTAAAAAAATATGATTTTTACGTAATAAACACGGCCTCACAGAAAACCCGCGTGAAGCAGCACTGTGCTGTATTTTGCTGCGTGAGTGAGTGTACTGGAGGCCCAATCCGGGGAAAAGGGGGGGCTTGAAGGTAGGCAGCGCACTTGTGACTTCACCAAATTTTGGCCTGGCCAAAAACTGGCAGAGAGAAACTGGTGTCGCGGGTGTCCATGGGCGGCGGCGATCGCTTTCCGACTGTGATCTGTCTGTTCGTCTGCTACCTATCACATAAATAAAAAAATGAATTTTCATACAAAATTTACGACCGAATCGAAGCTTCCCTCTCTTTCACACGCGCTGTATGTCTCCTTTGTTTGGATGCGACAGGTATATTCTCGTTCGTTACGGGACGACTAAATTAAGTCCATGGGTGAACGGGGTTCTTCATGCTGGCTTCGGCCCCAAACCTCGTTAACAGTTCTGTGTCCGGGAGACAGTTGCCCGTGTTTATGGAATGAATTACCTGATCGTATCAGAAATGATGAGATCCGCAGGGGAACTAAGGTCACAGACATAGCCCAAAGGATTGCATGCCTCAAGTGGCAATGGACAGGGCACATAGCGAGGAGAACAGACGGCCGTTGGGGCGGAAAGGTCCTCGAGTGGAGGCCACGTATAGGAGGTTGCAGCCGTGCCAGGCCCCCACAAGGTAGACCGACGATCTGGTGAAGATCCCGGGAATTCATCGGATGAGCGCGGCACAGGACCGATCTGTGTGGAGAACATTCAGGGGAGGGCTATGTCCAGCAGTGGACGCCTATTGGCTGAAATAACGATGATGATTAAATAAATGACATAAATATAAATTAATAGTACGTCCTGCGTTCTTCACTGATCGACAATTGGCTGCTATAGCCAAAAAATATCGGTAGGGGGACATTTTTTTATGTCATAGGTGGCAGACGAGCACACGGATAGACGAATAGAAACTTTCCGATGACAATCCCAAAGACACTACAGTGTGTGGAAGCGTTATTTCTTAATATAGACGGCTCGAACAGATGCTCGCGCGTCGTCATTGACACCACTGATCCCTCTAATAAATTGTCATTAATAAAACCAATCCTTCTCCACTCATTGGCAATCAATACTTTGTGGCTGCATTTCTACCAAGGCAAATAACTACCTACCTACTTACTATGTGTTACAAGGCAATGCTTGTGACAAGCAAAATTGACCTTTGTTTTTTAGCTATTAAAAGATACTTACCGTATATTATTTAAGTTTTTACCTTTAAAATTGCCGTTTTGTAAGGCGATTTTCTTTAAAAGTATTTTCTATAATAACTTTTTTTATTTGTAAAGTAACTTAATGCTATTACTCCATAATCAACTGTGCTTTAATGGACAACATTGGGGAGGTGGGACACACACACATTTTACCACTTTGGGATCAATTATAAGTATGGGAACCCCCAAAATTTTTATTTCCTATTTTGGTGTAAAAATCGTAATGCGGTTAACAAAATATATCTATTTACTAAGTTTCAATTGTAAAGTTCTTATAGTTTCGGAAAAAAGTATCTGTGACGTGTGACCGGACGGACAGACGGACAGACAGACAGACATGACGAATCTGTAAGGGTTCGGTTTTTTGCCATTTGGCTACGGAACCCTAAAAAGGGTCATTTTCAAGTTTTTTTTTTGCCTCACAAATACAATAATATCTGATCTCTATTTAATATAAAACTTTGAAATGAAAAAAAATAGAGTGTCAATTATAAGTATGGGAACCCCCAAAATATTTATTTCACAAAAATTGGAAAAATTAAAAATAAATGGGGGGAGGGGGGGTCTCCATACTTGAAACGGAAACTCATTTTTTTTTTTTATTAGGTTTAGGTGTTTAACATCATTTTTTTCTAAACGCAATACGCAAGAGACGCTCCCAAAGTGGTAAATTGCGCCCCCCCCCCCCCTCTAACTTCTATAAATGAATTATAAAACTAAATAAATATATGATATACATTACCATAAAAACTAGCAACAAAAATTGATTTGGACTAGATCTAGTTGGTAGTTTTTTTGATACGTTATAAACCGTAAACCGCAATTTACCTTCCATATATCTTACTTGCTGCTACGGAACCCTTCATGGGCGAGTCCGACTCGCACTTGGCCGGTTTTTCAAGCTTATTTTTCTCACGCCATTCATGTCACTATCATCTCTAGCAAGATTTAAAATTATAGTTACCTTATTTTAATATTGTTAGAAATGATTGTGACTTATCAATTCGACAATGTTATTTATTTTTGGGAATAGATTTTACCTTTTGTGTACATACCTATACCCGAAACTGGAATTCAAGACCAAAAAAACTACGACACATACGTCACTATCAAATCTTTCAATGTCACATAAGTCATTGTGAAATCAACTTTTCAGGTTTTGCTAACCTTTTTGTTATATACCTACTTCTTTTTTTAGTATAAGTTGGCACAATTCATGATTAGGTTTCCACCACTCCAGTAATTAATTCGTCCAGTTTTGCACATGTTTTAGATATTAGGCGTTAATAAGTGAAATAACTCGTAAGGAAAATGGTCAAGTGATATTTTGACAACGTGGATAGTTAACAGACGAAGTCAGTCAAAGTCTCAGTCACTCAATAAAACAGGGGTGTTTAGCGTTTTATCGATCTATGGATTCTGCCGAGACTACGCTTAACAAAATCGCAGGTTTTAAGGTTTCACGTGTCAACTCACACAATAGCAGTGTTAAAAAGATTCTTATATTAATATCACTTGGCGGCACCTCACTGCACGCAACAACAACATGTAACTTCAAATGTTGTATCAAATGTTATTAACACCTGAACTGAGACAAGCTCATCATAGAAATCAAGTCATCGCTACTATGATTGGATTTGGCTTATTCTTCACGCTTGCTTAATGCGGATTAGTGATCACAATCTCGAGCTATGTGCGAAAAAATTCTAAACATACCTTTGCTCGACCCGGGAATCGAACCCAGGACAACGAGATCACGGCCTGGGACTTACACCACTAGACCGACGGGGCGATAAATTAAAGTAACTCTACTTATTCACTAATAATATATGGTAATATATATGGTGCAAGAAATAAATAAATAAATAAATAGTACATTGTGTATCTGTGAACATTTACATCCCTTTAACCACGTGTTCTACCAATCATTCTGAACAACATTTGTTCAACGACTTTTCGAAATTCATCGATCATTTTTTCGACTCCCCATACAAAATGACCATGTCACGTGACCGACTTTGTATGAGAAGTTGAAATTTTTTCATGCGAATTTCCAAAAGTGATAGAACCAATATTGTTTATAATGGTTAGTAGAACACGTGGTAGAAGGGATGATAATGTTCACAGATACACCCTGTATGTAAACCTGTATTCTGTATTAAAATAAATAATTGGTTATATTTTTTAATTTTTTTTTGCTGTCTGTACTTGTATAATTATCTATACAAAGAGAGCTTATGATTTATTGTTAGGTAACATTTAGCTAACCTGTGCAAAAAAGTGGTTTCCCGAAAGCTCGCGTTGATTAATAATCCAATTAATGTGGACACAAAAACGTAGTTTTTATTCCCTTTCAATATGAATTATCATCTCTAACTATTTACAATTTATCTTTGCAATGCAGCAAAAAAGCATACTGTAAAGCAATTATGACGTCATCTGTCATTAGACCCTGGTCAGTGAGGAGGTGTACTTTTTGCTCAAACATCGAACTATTATCTATGGTCGGTGTATTATTCTTTAATCAAGCATAACGGACTCTACCTGCGAAATGAAATAAATACTCTGTAATCGATTACCATCTGACCTTACAATTTCAGGGTCCATATCTGTACTATACTATGTATATAAATAAATAAATATTTCACAACATCACATACATTGATCTGACTCCGAGATAGTTAGCTCGAGCACCTGTGTTACGGATGATATTGGAATCAACAGTGGGATTACAAATATATACATATAATACTTTTCTTTTGTAAATACATACTTATAATAAATAGAAAACATCCAGACCAATACAAACAGACATGTTTATGCACACAAATGTTTGTACTGTGCGGGGATTGACCTGCAACCCTTGCACCAAAGGCAGCGTTCACTACCACTGTATATGTATATGAGCAATAAAAAAAATATGAATACGAATATTAAATTTTAGGTTTTAGTTTTACACATTAAACTCAGAATCTATGCTCTTGAACTAGTACCGTTGGCCTGAAAAGTAGCTGGCTGATAGATAATGTTAGAATTTTGTCAAAATAATAAGCGTAGTCGTGTATACGCTGCGTTAGTATAAATCATACTTTGACAAAGTATTACACTGGGTAGCAAATAAACCGAGCCAGCAGCTATTTTTCATACACATTTGTCCAGTTCAGAAGCCTAAAAATATTGGTGTTTCTGCTATGGTAGTAAAATCAATGTCAAGAAATGCAATTTCAAGATTAAACGTTTTAAGGTGACGGGTAACCTAACCTAACTAGCGACTCCAATCGGTTTAAATTGTTAGCTACTAACCTAATCTATTTTCAACCATTTTGGAACGGGAGTCTCTAAGCAAATATTTATACTATTTATTTAATAATTGTGCACTGATTTGGACTACTTTTTGATCTGTTTTTGCACTCGAAATTTCGACTAACGTCATAAGTGGCCGTTTTTGGCGGTAATTCAAATTTCAAGTACAAAAGCAGACCCAAAGGTTTAGTATAAGTATTAAATAAATAGTATAAGAGTTTTCGGAGAGGCTGCTAAAATCGAAATCGTCAAAAAGATATCCGGTTTAGTTGCTAACAATTAAAACAAATTGGCGTCGCTAGTGTGCCCTACCCGTACCCGTACCCTATCTTAAGTGATTTTAAAATACAAGAGTTTGTGTGGGATAAAAACAAAACTGCTTACATTTTTTTTAAATTGGCATGTTTCTGGAGTAATTCATAATGGTTAATGAAATATTGAACATTTCACATTTAATTAGCCTAGCAGTGAAACTTAGATGATTTGAAGGCATCCTAACTGAGCACGTTTGTATGATTTGCTGGTGGCTCAGTTTATTTGCTGCCTAGTGTACAAAATCTGTCACCGTACCTACCTTAGTGCAAATTCGTCGAATCTTTATCCCATGATATTATATCTATGTTATAGCGCAGTAATATGCAGTGTAAAATAAAAACCCGTTCTACCAATCACTCATCTAATAGTCAACGCCTATTCCAATGGTAAATCGTTATATTTTATTTTATTCTGTAAAACCCTACTTAACAAAAATATCCCGGTCCCGTTATCATGAACCACAAAACAATTCATATTGTTTTTTGCCGGGTTATAATGTCATTCGTTCATTCACTCGTAAAAAACATAGCTTATCGACTTTGGATGAACACGATTGAGTTTACTACGAAAAAGAGTAACGGAGTAAATTATCACGGGGATAGTTATTCTCATATAACTGTCATGTCGTAGGAATAATCACTTGTGATACAATAATAATGATTTCTAAAAGTAGTTGTGTGGAACATACGATATATATATGTCCCCGCATTGATAGAAGTGTGTTGTATGACCACTTTTTGCTAAACAAATGCAATCAGCAGTCAAGTATCTAAAAGTCACTAATGCTTTTATCTACACTTGGGGACATTACTTTTGACGATCTATTTGAACCCACGACTGTTCCTTTTTCTCTGTGATTACTGATAGACCAGCAGACATTACCTCCAGAAGTCTAGGCAAGAGCATCTTTACCTATTGTGCAGTAGGTGCGGTAAGTTAGAGGGCGCCGAGAGCCCCTCACTACACATAGACACTGTAACGCTATGCAAGGAGCGGGGCGAGTACTGATCGTTCTCCTCATATTAGCGTGTGATTCCCCGTTGCGTCCAATGCTGTCGCTTCGGAACCCGGGCTACACTTAAACCATGATATAGGATTCGGGATGTCTGCTAATCACATTGAAGCGACTGCCATGCTGTAAGTATTCCATTTTGTTCGCGCATTTTAAAACAAGAGGGCGCCATGTTATTGATTGCGCCCGGGCGCTTCTTGGGCTAGAGTCGCCCCTGAGTCCAGGCAGAAGGGATAGACCCAAAAAGCTGTGACTTGACTTCGTTGTGACTATGTCATGTGTGTCAATAAAGTGACTATGGATGCCTGTAACAATGCATAATGGAGGAGTCGTTCCAGAAAAGACTTAAGAAGAAGAGCCGTAACCTAGGCTCCGGAGCGACAGCTTGGGACGCAACAGGGACATAACACTAAGATGATGAGCTGACACCACTAGTGGAGTTAGGCGCTGCCAAACCTTTAAACTCCTCTCCCCGCGATTGGGCCTCCGTACCCTAACTCACTCGGCGAAACACTGCTGCACGCCTGTCCAGCCAGCCCATGCATGCCTCAAGGAGTTAATTCCTAATTGGACTGTTTGTTGGAGAAACCGATTTGTGAGTTGGGTCTGGGTCTAAAAAATGTAGGTAAATGATGTCACTACTGTCGCTTACGTCATTCTGGTATTGTTGTCCCAATGGTATGGCATAGAACTGGAACTCCTTTAGTTCCTCAAACATTAACTCATTTTATATTATTGTGAATTAGACATAGCATTTATATCCTTTACTTTGTCCCCAAGTATACTGTTTGATGTCTAGTCATATCCGGTGATTAAGTCTCTATACCACACGTGGCTGGCAGACTCTGCTGATCTAGGTTAGAGCTAGGCTGACTACTGCTTTCGAGTAGCTTGCGTACGTGGCTGATCGTTGAGATTGGCCGTAATCGGTTGGAGGATATTAAGGTAGTCCTACTTTAAGCACGATTAAAACTTGTAAAATGTATAACCAAAGTGGCAAGGACCATACAAGATCATCACTAGACTGAACGACTTAACCTATCGGATCAAACAAGGAACAAGAGGAAGCCCTAACATTGTTTACATTGATCAATTGGCTCGCTCCCAGGGGTCAAATGATGCTCGGGACGAGCATGACTAAGAGGGGGGTAATGTTACGACTATGTGCCCCTGAATGCTTGTTCCGGTTTCTCCATGTCTCATATGCCCAATAGACCGTGGTTCTAAATGTGGGAAAGCCGCGCTTAGGCATGAATGGGCCGGCTCGACCGGAGTGATACCATTGCCTCACAGAAGACTGGCGTGAAGCAGCGCCTGCGCTGTTTCGCCGTGTGAGTGAGGTTACCGGAGGCCCAATGGGGGAAAGGTGAAAAGGTTGGCAGCGCACTTGTGACTCCACTGGTGGTGCGGGTGTCCATGGGCGGCAGAATTGCTTACCATCAGGTGATCCGTCTGCTCGTCTGCCACCTGTCATATAAAAAAAAGACCGAAATTTCTACCCGTTGATTCGATTGGAACGTAATGAGCAGTTTTCCAGTAGGTATTTATTAACTTTGAAGTTACTCGCTAGATGGTGTAAGCAGTCTCTTTATATTTCAGTTGTTGGATGACATATCTTGTGCTCCTAAATTTATGGGAAAATTTCCCAGTGCTAGGTTTTTCTCGTTTACCTAATATTTCAAAGTAACCATATGGTTGGTTACATGGAAAATAACACTTTATACCAACGTCAAGTAGGCCTAAAATAAGTTGTAAAATATGTCTGCAATGGCGTATGGAGATATTTTTTATTGCTGCCCGATGAAACTGGGCAGTTAGTCATTAAATATTTCTATCGAATTATAATTTTTCGATATTCGCCCTAATGGACAGCAGAAGTAGATAAGTATAGGTAATAAGTGTTATGAACTAAAAACTCACAACGATCACCTACTTAGTAAATAACACACTTATAAATTTCATCTCGTGTTCAGGATATATAAAAAATATTCTTTAAAAAATATCAACTATTGATTTAGCAGTCTCATCTTAACTGGTGGTCAAATATCTGTAATATTTTTTTATTTACCTGTAATAATTGACTGCCTTGGTTAGAGGGTCGCACTTTAAAGCGACGGTTGCACAAGAGGTCCCGGGTTCGATCCCTGGGTCGGGCTAAAAATTTGTACTTAAGTTTTCGGCAAGAAATTCTTAGTGGCAGGCCGGAGTCTGGAAGTTGGCGGTCTTGTATCCCCGTGCCTCCTCTCCGGTCGTGTCACATTAGTGTCGCTAATGTGAGTGTCGCATCGGATTATGAGGGCAAGGGAATAGAGAGTGCACATGTGTTTGCGCACACACTAGAGCACTATAATATATCCTGCAAGCGTGGTTGATCGTTGAGATTGGGCGCCGTAGCCGTAATCGGTTGGAGGATATTATCTGTAATAATATTTCCACTGGATATTATAAATATACCTACGATATTAATGAGACTATCGACAGATGTCGAATCAAGCACTTACAAATTTCGTCAGGTTAGTAACGCGTTCAGTGGTCTAATTGGTAGAACATTCACCCGGATTGTGAAAGGTGTGGGTTCAAGTCCCGCCTGAACACGAGATGAAATTTTTAAGTGTGTTATTTACTTAAAAATTTTCAACTGTAGATTACCTACTTGACTTGTTTATGCGTAGATTCAATCTTCATGGTCATAATTTAGGTACATTTACCACAATTTTAGCGGACCCAACATATGAGGCAGCTAAGCAATTAGCTGATATTTTTAGTACATAAATGATCCTCTCGTCCCGTGCTGTAACTATTAATCTTTAAGTTATGTTAATTTCGGTTGAGGTTCGATGGGGCTGACATGTCTATGAAGACAAAAGCCTCTAAAATAAATAAAGAGATAAAAAAACAGATTTGAATACACGCGTATTCGTCCAGTGAGTGAGATTTAAGTACATATTGCAAATAACAGTAACCTCTTATTTTTGACCAATTTGACCGCTGTCGTCAAACGATGGGTTCACGACATTCGCGAGCTCGCACTCTGTCGTTAATCGACTGTCAAGTTTTTTTCTTTTATGCAAGAGGCGGACAAACGAGCAAGCGAGTCACCTGACGGAAAGTAATCATCGCCGCCCATGAACATCCACGAAATCAGAGATATCGCTAATGTGTTGCCGGCCTTTTTAAAAAAGAGTATGTATGTATGAGTATGAGTCTTAAAGGTCCCTAAGTCGTAGCCGTCCGGAAATACTCCTGCAGCCAAACCGTTCCACAGAACTGAGGTACATGGTAGAAAGTTCCGGGAAAAACGCACAGTATTAGACCGCCATCTATCGAGATGATCAGGATGGAATGACAATCGCTTGCGAGTGGTTCGATGTAAGAATTCGGCTGCAGGGAGTAGCTTCAGAGCACTCCCCATGATAGATGCGGTATAGAATGCTGAGGGAAGCTATGTCCCGCTGCAATGCTATAGGATCAAGTCGACTAGAGAGAGTCAAGTCACCGACAATTCGAGCAGCCCTACGTTGTACGCGGTCAAACGGAAGAAGTTGGTACTGAGGTGCACCAGCCCAGAGATGGGAGCAGTATTCCATGTGGGGCCGAACTTGTGCCTTATAGAGTTGTAACCTATGAGCTGGTGTGAAATACCGTCCCACTCTATTAAGTACACCAAGTGTGCGACTAACGACAAATCAGTACATACTATGGAGTTACTGGTGGTACAATCAGCATCAAAAGTAGCTTAACACAACATTTACTTTGAAATGGTACTGAAGTATTAAGCTACTATTGATACTGACTGTACCATGTCCCACGATACCGTGGAAGAGCTACGCTTCGCCATAAATGAGTCGGCTTGACCGGAGTGATACCACGGCCTCACAGAAAACCGGCGAAAAGCAGCACTGTGCTGTGGGTACCGGAGGCCCAATCCGGGGGAAAGGGTGGTTAAAAGCTTGGCAACGCACTTGTGACTCCACTGGTGTCGCGGGTGTCCATGGGCAGCGGCAATTGGTCAGATCAGGTGATCCGTCTGCTCGTGTGCCATTTAATACATTTTAAAAAATTGTCAAAGTAACTGTTCTGCCTATTATAGTCAGTTTCCAAGGGGTTCGTACTCGGTTTGTGCATGCACTTTCTATGGGACCAGTGACCATTGACAGTGTATTCGACGCTTCATCTGATGCGACCGAGCGGGTGAGCAGGTTGCGGATAGCTCGCCCTCCCCCACACCCAACTCTTTGCTTGAGGTTGAAAAATGTTACTTTGACGTGGTACTAAAGTGTTAAGCTACTTTTGATGCTGATGGTACAAATACATTTTATATAATGTTGTAAGTTTTTTCTTGTAATTTTATATAATGTTGTTGTAAAAGTTTTTACGACCCGTTTGGAATAGTGGTAGTGAACGCTGCCTCTGGTGCAAGGGTTGCGGGTGAGATCCCCGCACAGTGCAAACATTTGTGTGCATGAACATATCTGTTTGTATTGGTCTGGGTGTTATCTATGTATTATAAGTATGTATTTACAAAAGAAAAGTATTATATGTATATATACTGACCGGATGGCGCTATTGGTAGTGACCCTGCCTCTTACGCCAAAGGTCGTGGGTTCAGTGTCTGGGTGTAATATAAGTATTTAAGTATATATTTGTGTTCCTCTGTTGTCTGAAATCTGTAACACAAGTGCTTTAGCTACTTAGTACGGAATCAGGTCAATGTATGAGATGTTGTGAGAATTATTATTATATTATTATTATTATATATTTGTAATCCCACTGTTGATTCTGATATCCGTAACACAGGTGCTTGAGCTACCTATCTCAGAGTCAGATCAATGTATGTGACGTTGTGAAATATTTATTTATTTATTTATCTATGAATTTTAAGGTGACGGGTAGGGCACACTAGCGACGCCAATCGATTTTAATTTTTTATAACTATCTGGATATGGAATACAATATGTAAATATATTCTTAGTGGTATGAGCAAAAATTTGATTTTTACAACTTAATATTTTTATTTGTAGAAAGATGGATGCATGATACGAAACGTTTGAACTGTCCTATTTACCTTCAGATACTGAATGGACTATAGTGCGATTATAATTTGGAAAAACCATATATCCTACCATTTCTATTGCAGTAGGAAATGGAAATAGTGGGATTTTCTTTTATGTGATAGATGGCCGATGAGCAGACGGATCACCTGATGGTAAGCGACTGCTGCCACCCATAGACACCCGCGACATCAGTGGAGTCACAAGTGCGCTGTCAACCTTTAAACCCCCCTTAACCCCGGATCAGGCTTCCGGTACCCTCACTCACGCAGCGAAACACAATACAGTGTTGCTTCACGCCGGTTTTCTGTGAGGCGGTGGTATTTCTCCGGCCATTCATGCCGAAGCGTCACTCCCACTGTCACGGTATACACCATTTCAAAGTAACTACTATTATATCATTTCACGTTGCAAGCCTTAGGAACCGATCGACGCAAGATATTGCATCATCATCATCATCATTTTAGCCAATAGACGGCCATTGCTGGACATAGGCCTCCCCCAATGTTCTTCACACAGATCGGTCCTGTGAAACACCACAACACAAGCGACTCGCGCTCGGGCAGTTCCACATCAATCAATCTCCTTCCTAATGTTAAGCCCCATTTGGGGAGAAGTGACATTGAGATGGGACACAGACACAGACTTTGTAGGGAGTGAAGACCGCACCGGAGAAAGAGCCCTTAGCAAGTACCTGGTGAGCGTCTCCCAAGATTCGGTCCGTATGCCGAGACGGTAGGAAGGACCATGGGCTGGTGGAGGGACTGTGTCTAGATCGGTCCTGTGCCGCCCGCATCCAATGGATTCCCGGAACCTTCACCAGATCGTCGGTCCACCTTGTGAGGGCCCTGCCACGTCTGCGACTTCCTGTACGTAGCCTCCACTCGAGGACCTTTCCGCCCCAACGATAAAGATATTGCATACCTAGGAATTACAATATTGATAGCCTTGAGATTGACAAAGGCTGTCCGATAGACAAAGATGTCCGGAAAATATCTTATCTCCATAGAAATGAACTCCATACATAGCTGACTAAATCACAGTCAGCTGTTTGTATGACGTCACCATAGAACATATATACATTGGTGACTATATTCATGAAATCATAATAATATCCTCTAATTGCGGCTACGGCAATCTCAAGGATCAGACACGTACGCAGGTTACATAATAGGCTCGAGTGTGTGCCCAAACACAAGTGCACTCTCTATTCCCTTACCTGATGGTAAGCGGTTGCCGACGTCCATGGACACCCGCCGTGCGTGCCTAGCCGTGTGGTCCCCGGCAGAGTAGAATAGGCCACCCTCGCTCTTACCGAGGAAAAGGCGACTAAGGTAAAGCTGCTGGCATGATCATCAGCACCCAGAGAAGGAAAACTCTGCATTTATATCAAAACCCTCGCCAACCCGTCTGCCAAGCGTGGTCAGTATGGCAATTACCCCTCATGTGGGGTGAGGGAGGCCCGTGCCCCAGCAGTGGGGACTTAAATGGGCTGACGATGGAGACCCGCAACACCAGTGGATTCACAAGAGCGCTACCAATCTTTAAAACCCTGTTACCCCTAATTCGGGGTACCATCCGGTACTCTTAGTCATGCAGCGAAACAGCAGAGACGCTGCTTCACGCCGGTTTATCACTCCGGTCGAGACGGCCCATTTTTTTTAAATAATTAAATATTTCCCAACATCCCATTGATCTCACTCCGAGATAGGTAGCTCAAGCACCTTTGTTACGGATATCAGAACCAACAGCCAAATCACAAATATATACATAAAATACTTTTCTTTTTGTAAATACATACTTATAATACATAGAAAACACCCAGACCAATACAAACAGACATGTTCATGCACACAAATATTTGTACTGTGCGGGGATCGAACCCCCAACCCTTGCACCATAAGCTGCGTGACGGTAGGACGGTAGTAGTTAAAGCACTGATCTAAACGGGTCGTCATTCCGAAGCATAGCTCTCCCACAGTCGGAAGCTAATGAGGAAGAAAGCGTGCGTACGCGCAGGGAGATAATAGCTGGGTTGTTGTACTGGTTTGAAGAGTGCTGACCGCGAACTGTGCTGGCCTTGCTCTTGGACAGCCGTGACACACGGCGCTGGCGGTCGTCCAACAGACAGTGACTTACAGTTATCTATCCGGGGAGTTGAACAACATTTCGACACTTATGTATTAACACGTTAGCTGCGGCACCAATTTTTGCATACTTTCCGTTCCTGCGGCACGAGGCATAATCGGCCCGTAGCGTGACCAGACGTTAGGGCGACACGCGGTCTATTAGACCCCACCTCCTTTTACAGACTAAAATCCATTTTCTGGCGCGAAATCAAAGATAAATGAGAATTTTGGTCCTTGTTGATATAGACAGTGAATTGATGAACCCTAATCCACCGTCGCCCCGGGATCGGATGGCTAGTTTAGGAATTATTAGGAAAACAAAATATGGGATCTTATACACCTCGTAACGCACTGAAATAGGGCAAATTTTCGCTGCGATTAGTGATGGGAAAAATAATATCGACGTTTTTAAACTGTCTTAACTACGCAACGACTTGACCGATTTTGATCAATTATATCTCATTAGATCGTTTTAAGGGCAAAGTCTGGCAAAACAACACAAAGCTATCAACTATTTAAATAATCTAAATTGTGCTTGAAGGCGCCATAAAGAAAAAAAAACCGGCCAAGTGCGAGTCGGACTCGCGCACGACGTTCCATTCTATACCATTAAGAGGCACATATTACAGACTTATTATTAGAAAATAATGGATTACGGTTTATGCATAAGGTTTATCTTTCTATTTGTATATGAAAATCTTAATGCGGTTCACAGAATAGAAAAAAAAGGCAACCAGAAGTAGAAAAGAAACTGTCCTATTTATTCTGCCTCGGGCTTTAAAAATACACTTATTAGAACTTGAATTAACATTAAAAAATCAGTATCAATATACTTTTTTTATAAAAATCTCAATATATATTTGTACTTATTTATGAGTGTTTTTCATTGAAACAGGGTAGACAATAAGATTTTTTGCACTGAGTGCACTGAGTCAAAATCTTTTTAGATTTTTTATCAGCTTCACGAGATGGTAAAAATGTGCGTAGTTTTTGGTAACAACCAACACATCTTCTCCTTTTTTCATCCTTTTCGAGTATACTTAAGTAAACATATCTTACATTTACTTTAGGTACATAGCTACCAAGATAAGAAAAAACTAGGTCCTTACTGAAGATTTTTTCATTAAAAACTTACCTGTTTTGGCTCTGTTTCTGTGTTTTTTTTAATTAACTTCTTCCGACATCGTTTAGACATGTTCGGCGCTGTAAAAGGACGTGCTCTCCAATCGACGTGATGCACAACACTGGTCGCAGGAAGCTCGCGTTAAGTGCGGTACGAGGTCAGGGGGGATATGGGACGTTTTAGCCTCGTTCCGCACTGCTTTAAAATTATATTAATTCAGTGCGGCACGAGGCCTAAGACATCCGGTACCAAGGTAGGTACACCACCGAGTCCGGAACCATTAGTGATCTCAAATATATATTTATCTCTTTCCTACACTGTACCAAACCAAAGCTATGCCATTCGCACGACAGAGAAATTCACTTTTTTGCTTGCCGCACCACAGGGAAGTTGCATCAGGGGTCATTTCGGCCTCGCTTCGCACTTAACGTGTTAAACTTATTTCCTTTTTGTGTCAATAAAGTTTATTGACACACGGCGTTGGCGCTCGTCCACCGATAAGTAACTTCCACGAAATGAATATTAAAACATGATCTTGTATTAACTTATTGCGACGTTTTTGAGCTACGCAACCCATTTTTTTTTAATGTGATAAGTGGCGACGAGCAAACGGATCTCCCGCGACAACTTGCCTGAAGCGGTATTGTGCTGTTTCGCTGCGTGAGTGAGGGTACTGGCCCAATCCGGGGGAAAGAGGGGTTTAAAGGTCGGCAGCGCACTTGTGAATCCACTGGTGTCGCGGGTGTCCATGGGCGGCGGCAATCGCTTACCATCTGGTGATCCGTCTGCTTGTCGACCACCTATCAAATAAAAAAGATAATCTTGCCAATAATCTGAGTATTATACTTAGGTCTCTTATTAGGCTTAGAACCTATACGAAAGAGTATTCTTGGACCAGTTGCAGTCTATCAATCTTTTCTTTTTAATTTCTCATGGAGTTCTGACTTATTATTCTCTTTTGACCTGGTCAGCCGTGACACACTGCGCTGGCGATCAGCCAACTTACGAGCATAATTTGATCAGACTTTGGTTTCAGGAGAGTCACAGTTACACAATATCTGTTTCTGATACTTTGTTGTCTTCAAAGAACGATACTTTAGAATTAAAACACATGACATCGTCCGTTCGGGAACTGTCTCAGCCCACCCAGACCCGAGTATATTTAAAAAGAGTATTTCCTAAATTTACCAGTTCTCGAACCTGGAACCTTCTGCCACTGTCAAATTGTCAACTTTTTTAACTGTAAATCTGTGCGTGTTTGTCTGCTCCCATTTTTAACCCCCGACGCAAAAACCACGGGGTGTTATAAGTTTGACGTGTCTATGGCATCGTAGCTCCCGAACAAATAAAAAACGGGAATTTTCTTAGCTATGTTGGATAAAAATCGAACCAAGATGGCCGCCGTCACAAAGATATGGTGTATAATGTATGTTTAAACACAACTCCCAGAATATGGGTATCATATGAAAGGGCTTGAGTAGCAGAATATATTTATTGTCACAAATATCTAATTTAAGATGGCTGCCTAAGGTTTTTTAAATTTTCAATTTATATTTTATTTCTACTAGAGGCAACAAACGAGTAAGCAAGTCACCTGATGAAAAGTAATCAACACCGCCCATGATATAAGATAGATATATATTATAGAGATTAAGTATTGTAAACTATCGTTATAGTTAGGTATATCTTCAGCTCATCTCAGTGATTCCCGATTACTTCCAAAACCGTCGCTTCTTGCGAACAGGCGAGAATCTTCATTCCCACTAATTCCATTGAACAGTTCCACCGTAGAACTAATGGGACTTTTTTCACACTAGTTCTACTTTTAAATATACCACCGAATAGTGAACTCAGTGGGAACATTATATCTGACCGCATCAGAAATGATGTAATCCGACAGAGAACCAGAGTCACCGACATAGCCCACCGAATTAGCAAACTGAAGTGGCAGTGGGCTGGTCATATTAGCCGCAGAACGTGGAGACCGCGACTCGGTAAGCGTAGTGTAGGACGCCCTGGACAAGATGGGATGGTGACATTCGAAGGCTGGCTGGTGTGGGCTGGATGAGAGTGGCCGAAAATCGGGAGCAGTGGCGTGCATTAGGGGAGACCTATGTCCAGCAATGGACGAGTGTGGGTTGCTGATGATGATTATATCTCAATAGTTCTACTACATTTATTATAAGTCAAAATTAAAGGCGTATTCTTATTCCACCGAATTAGCATCACTTTATATCAGGTATATGCCTCGATGGCGCAATGGGTAATAAGTCCCACTTTAAAGCGACAGCTGGGCAAGAAGTCCCGGATTTGATCCCCATTTGAAAAAAACAATTTACACCTAAGTGTTCGGTAAGAAATTCTTAGTGTCAGTCCGTAGTCTGGAAGTTGGCGGTCTTGTAGCCTGTCTGCCGATCCCGCGCCGGTTGTGTCACACTGGTTTCCCATCGGAATATGAGGGTAAGGGAATAGAGTGCACTTGTGTTTGCGCACACACTTGAGCTCTATAATATATCCTACGTATGTCACTGATCGTTGAGATTAGCTGCCATAACCGTAATTTCAAAATTCTAAATTCATAAATACTTTATTTGCTTAGGCTTGTAAACAGCTCTTACAAATAATCATACATGAAAATTATAAATTAATAACTTTGTATATTATACATGTAAGTAATTAAACATATATGTCGATAGAAAACATATACTAAGAAATGAATAAACATAATGTGATTCCACCACCGGAATCGGAAAGTTGATTCTGACGAGAAGATCCGGCAATAAACTCTCCAGATACTCTTTTTAACCGCCAAAATTTTTATAAATAGAATTTGATTTCATGTGAAACATTAAAAATATCGATTACGAATGTCATGGGTGTAGACCCATGACATTCGTAATCGATATTTTTAATGTATGTGTTTGTAATCCTTCTACTGATTACAAAAATCTAAAACAAAAATAATACATAGTTACTTGAAATAGTGGTAATTTTTTTTAAGCTGGTAACCCAGCTGTCAGTGTAGCCCTATGTCGTCGTGTAACTGATTGATCGACAGGTGGCTGACGTCAAACCAAATGTGCTATAGGACATAATTCGTTTCTAAACGTTCAACATTTAAGAATCTTAATGGTACTCACACCGGTTAGTTCTAAATAAAAGTTCCATTGGACACACTCTGAAATAATATACGAAGCTACAAGGTTGGTTAACGCCGCTAAAAATATCTGTTATAGACTTCGATGGATATAACATTTTTTCTAATATTTATGCGTGTTTCTACCATCACAGTAGGTAACCAAACAGTCACAGAAAACCAGCGTGAAGTAGCTTTGTGCTGTGTTTCGCTGCGTGAGTGAGGAGGCCGGAGGCCCAATCCGGGAGAAATGGGGGTTTAAGGTGACAGGTAGGGCACACTAGCGACTCCAATCGATTTTAATTTTAAGTGAGTATTGCTCGTTCCATAGCCCGCTGAGCGACCTTTAACTTGTGGACCAGCCGTACCGTAAGTGTCCACGTTTCGGCTCCGTATGTCATGACGGTAGGACGCACTGATTGAAGACTTTCGTCTTTAGGCACTGTGGTATCGTTTTGTTATTTGTGTACTTTTATTGCAGTTGTCTCTGTCACGCTCTACATTATTATTACGTAACTTATGTCAGTTGACCTACACGCAGAGACACTATTATTCTACAATTGTGATTAGTTATCATTGATAATCGAACCCTGTACCGGCTAACTGGGCGTGGGGCCGCGTGTAGCACCGCTGACCCATCGCGGTCTCGCTCCAATTACGCTCGCTCTTCGCCACGGTCCTTTCATGGTGTTCGCGCATTTTTTTACTGATTGGCCGTGAAATTATATAATTATATTAATATTTGGATTCAAAATACGAGACACAAGTACTCTTGCCTAATGCCGGCACGACCAAGAGCCCAATTCTCGTGCTCGTGATATTTTGAAAACATGGCGGATATCATCTGAAAACCATACAAAAAAACTGTGTTATAGTGATATATGTCGCATGAAAATATATATCACGAACACGAGAATTGGGCTCCAGGTAAGTAAGTAAACATTTATCGACCACATACAGGATTATGTAATGGGGATAGGACACAGTCAAGATTAAACAGACAAACACATTTATTATTATTATTATTATTTAAAGAAAAAAAATCAGAGTAGAAGGAAAAACCTTAGTCTGGGACCGAACCAGGAGAGTATTATTTGATGTTGTCTCTATTAAAATTATTCATGAATTGTCCTCAATCTCAGCGAACAGTCATCGACGCAGGATATGGTGCACAAATGTTAGCGTAGACACAAGTGCATTCTCTATTCTCTTAACCTCATATTACCGGGAGACTAGTATGACAAGATCGACGAGGGATCAGGCACAGGACCGACGACTTAACGTGCTTTCCGAAGCACGGGGCTATGACTGCCAACTTCTAAACTTCGGGCTGACACTGAGAATTTCTTAAGGCGACGGGTAGCCCTAACTAGCGACACCATTAGTTTTTTATTGTTAGCTACTAAACCGGATCTATTTTAAACAATTTCGGGGTTACAACCTCTCGGAAAACACTTATAAGTACTATTTATTAAATAACCATGCACAAATGTTGGGTCCGTTTTTGTACGTGAAAAATTTATTACCGCCAAAAGCGGCCGTTATTGGCGGTAATTCAAATTTCGAGTACAAAAGTAGACCCATAAGTTAAGTATAAGCTTTAAATAAATAGTATAAGTGTTTGCCGAGAGGTTGTAACCCCGAAATTGTTAATAGATCCGGTCTAGTAGCTAAAAATTAAAATCGATTGGCGTCGCTAGTGTGCCCTACCCGTCACCTTAACAGAATAACTCAGGTACAAATTTTAGCTCGACCCGGGGATTGAACCCGGGACCTTAAGCACAGCCGTTGCTTTAAAGTGTGACGTTCTACCCACTGCGTTTTTTACGTGATAGGGGGCAGATGAGGTGACGGATTCATCATCATCAGCCCATTTAAGTCCCTACTGCTGGGGCACGGGCCTCCCTCAATTACACGAGGGGTAATTGCCATACTCACTCGGGTTGGCGAGGGTTTTGATATAAAAACAGAGTTTTCCTTCTCTGGGTGCTGATGATCATGCAGTATCATGTAGTAACACAGGTGCTTGAGCTACCTATCTCGGAGTCAGATCAATGTATGTGATGTTGAAAAATATTAAAAAAAAAACAAAAATTAGAGGAATTATAAATAAAATAGGTCTTCACCTATGAATATGCCGGCTTTTTTTCTAGACACAATAAGATGTAAATTCCTTTAGTAAGCAAAAAGTCACCGTAAACCTATAGGTTTAAATTAAATAAAAATCATGAAAATGGCCCTTATTACTAGGCAGAATTGACTTTTTTATCAAATATAAGTATAGAAATTTAAAAAATACTTTGTCGTTCTTCAGTACTGAACCAATTGTGTCAGTCAATTGAAGAAAAATAAGATTCGCAACGTGTTTCTCTCCGTACCTGTAATACAATTAAATAGTAAGGTATCAGCCTATACATATACTGTCCCACTGCAGGGCAAAGCCCTCCATCATAGAAATCAAGTCATCGCTACTATGATGGGATTAGGTTTAATCACCACGCTCGCCAAATACCGATTTTTGATCACAAACCCGAGCTTATGTTTGGAAAATTCGAAACATGCTTTTTGCTCGATGCTAGAATTGAACCCGAGACCCCGAAATCTCGACCAGGTTTTAAAATCCTCTTAAATAGTCCTCCACAATTAAGAAACTCTCAATCCATTAGTCCTTCAGTGTTAATTACAAAGAGTTCATTTTAGAATCATCATCATCAGCAACCCACACTCGTCCACTGCTTGACATAGGTCTCCCCTAATGCACGCCACTGCTCCCGATTTTCGGCCACTCTCATCCTTCGAATGTCGTCATCCCATCTTGTCGCAGGGCGTCCTACACTACGCTTACCGTGTTGCGGTCTCCACTCAAGGACTTTACGGCTCCAACGGCTGTCAGTTCTGCGGCTAATATGACCAGCCCACTGCCACTTCAGTTTGCTAATTCGGTGGGCTATGTCGGTGACTCTGGATTCATTTTAGAATCGCAGAGGAGTAATTTTTAGTTTGGGTTTATTGTTGAGAGTTAAATGAAGTACCTACTTGCCTATAATAATTTGACTTTGTTGGAGCCCTGCTACCCTATTTACACCAATTTCATAAATTTGTCTAGATTTGTTTTTGATGTTGTTTGATAATAATTTGTACCTAAATTTTTTCTAATTTTATTTTCTACTTTATGTTGTACCTTTTGGTTGTGCATAATACAGTCTTTCCCGTGCGCATCGCAGTGGTCTCTCGAGGTGTTCACGGAAGACCAGCATCGCGGCGTCAGTAGACGACACGACATTATGCTGAGTGAACATCTTTGTCACCGACACTATATATACCTATTTCTTTGTATAAATATTTCTGTTTTTGTCAGGAAATATTTTTTTTTTATTTCTATATTAAACCACTAGACCAACAGGGGTATTTGGTGCTAACAATAAGTTCGAGATAAAAAAAATATATTATAAATTGAACCTTCGCTAGTGTTTACTCTAGTATACCGGTAATAAATCCTTGAAACTTTACCTACGAGAGATATCACGATCGGAGCAGACAAGTTCTGAGTCGCAATGGTCCAATTACGTTCGCTCGTTGCATTCGCTCTTTGCGCTTCGCTCAGAATCCGCTCAGGAACTACTCAGAATTTTCTTTATTACAAATGGAATCTACGTCGCTTGTTGCGTATTTACTAGGTATTTTCAATGTGCAATGAATGTTAGGTAGTAGCTTTGTTAGTGTAATTAGATGGCTATTACCACAAATGTACACCACACACTTACCTCGGTGGCGCCGTGGTTAGTGGGTCGCACTTCAAAGCGACGGCTGCGCTAGAGACGGCTATTACCACAATTTGTACACCACACACTGCCTCGGTGGCGCAGTGGTTATTGGATCGCTTTTCAAAGCGACGGCTGCTCTAGTCCCCGGGTCGAGGCAAAATTTGTACCTAAGTTTTCGGTAAGATATTCTTAGTGTAGAAAGCAATCAAGCTGGCGGTTCGGCTTTGTTTCACATATGTATGTATGTATGCACAATTACATTGCTAGCAAAGCATGCTAGCTACCGAAAAAAAAGACCTCGAGTCGCCTACCTAGCTTGGTCAGTTCCAAATCGCATACCAAACAGTGTGAAAATATACGTGACATTAAGTAACGGAACAAGTGGTTTTATTCCTTCACCTCCCTGCCTGGACCTGGAGCGAGGGTGCCTTTTTACATTTAGTGTCAGCCCGGAGTCTGGAAGTTGGTGGTCTTTTACCCCCGTGCCTCGGAATGCACGTTAAGCCATTGATCCTTTGCCCGATCCCTCTCCGGTCGTGTCACAGTAGTGTCTCATCGGAATGTGAAGTTAAGGGAATAGAGAGTGCAGTTGTGTTTGCGCACACACTTGAGCACTATATATTATCCTACAAATTGTTGATCATCATCATCAGCCCATTTAAGTCCTCACTGCTGGGGCACAGGCATCCCTCAATCACATGAGGGGTAATTGCCATACTCACCACGCTTGGCAGACGGGTTGGCGAGGGTTTTGATATAAATGCAGAGTTTTCCTTCTCTGGGTGCTGATGATCATGCCAGTAGCTTTACCTTAGTCGCCTTTTACGACACCTCGGTAAGAGTGAGGGTGGCCTATTCTACTCTGCCGGCGACCACACGGCCAAAATTGTTGATAGCTTAACAATATTTGAGATAATGATTTTGAACATGTAACCAGGATCCAGTTGGTCAGGTTCCCTGTCAAAAGGTTGCGAAGATCATTCTAATGGCGGCTATCGCGTGCGAATAATCCGCAAGATGGCGTACTATAGGCCTGAACTCCATCTACAAGGTGATTGGGTATTTTTAGACGTGATATGTCAAATGAGGGTTTTCGTGTGTGAAAAATCCGCTAGATGGAGTACTATAGGAGCGAGGTCCATATACAATGTGATTAGTTATTTTTAAACGTGATCTGTCAAAATGACAATTTGACAAACTAAACTACCAATGCGGTTGATTTTGGACCACAGTCCAACAGAACGCCATTTAGCGGATTTTTCACACGCGAAAACCCTCATTGTCATCTAACTAATAAATCAGCCGATAATGTTGAAGTTGGACCTCAGTTCACAAGCACGCCACCTAGCGGATATTTCACACACGATATCACCCATTGCCAGACCCGAATCCTGTATCATGCTCCTAACGTACCCCGGGCTCCAAAGTGACGGCTTTGGACGCAACTGGGAAGTACATGCTTGGATGAGCTAGACAACGCAGGGCAACGCCCTGTTGGTCTAGTGGTTTAAGTACCGGGCCGTGATCTCAGGGACCTGGTTCGATTCCCTAGTCGAGCGAAAATTATTTTTCGAATTTTTCGGACATAGCTCGGGTTTGTGATCACCAATCCGCATTTGGCAAGCGTGGTCATCATCATCATCATCATCAGCCCATTTAAGTCCCCACTGCTGGGGCACGGGCCTCGCTCAATCACATGAGGGGTAATTGCCATACTCACCACGCTTGGCAGACGGGTTGGCGAGGGTTTTGATATGAATGCAGAGTTTTCCTTCTCTGGGTGCTGATGATTATGCCAGCAGCTTTACCTTAGTCGCCTTTTACTAAGCTAAGCTTTAAGCTGCTGGCAAGCGTGGTGATTAAGCCTAATCCCATTATAGAAGCGATAACTTGATTTCTATGATGGAGGCCTTCGCCCTGCAGTGGGACAGTTTATAGGCTGATTAAAAAAAAAATGAGCTAGAAACCCTGGATTTGAGTAAAAGAAAGGGTAAGTTAAGAGAGGTATTTAGACCGGGGAACAGACTAAATGGATGACGGCTACACGTTCAGAATCGCTATCTCAAATTTCTAAACCTTCCTCAGTAATACTTGTGCACAGAAAATATTCCCAGAACCATTTGCAATGTTTGTACTTTTCGTTAGTTTTGGCTGAACGTTTCAGAATTTTCCAGTTTTTCCACTGTCTGTGCTAATGTTTCCCTTAATTTAAAAAAAATCCCTTAATTTTTAATAAAATGAAACTAGCTATCGTGCCTAACTAATAAAAAGAAGCTAGGTAAATAAATAAGATAAAAACCGGCCAAGTGCGAGTCGGGCTCGCGCACAAAGGGTTCCGTAGCAGCAAAGTCCAAAATTACAGTTAAATCAACCTATCTCAAAAACTATAAGAGATACTTTGATCAAACCAAAAATCGTTGAAAGAGTTAATTAGCATGCATCACCTCTATTTTTTTTAGAATTTTATACCCCGTAGTTATAAAAATAGAGGGGGGGGGACATACTTTTTACGACTTTGAGAGCTGATATCTCAAAAACCGTTCACTTTAAGAAAAATGTTTTTTAGAAAACTTTATATCATTTTAAAAAGACCTTTCCATTGATACCCCACACGGGTATGTACATCGAAAAAAAAAAATTTCATCCCTCAGTTACATGTATGGGGGGCCCCACCCCAATTCTTTTTTTTACTATTTAGTGTCATATTTTTGTAGCGGTTCATACAACACATATTCCCATCAAATTTCATCACTGTAGTACTTATAGTTTCCGAGTAAATCGGCTGTGACAGACGGACAGACGGACAGACGGACATGACGAAACTATAAGGGTTCCGTTTTTGCCATTTTGGCTACGGAACCCTAAAAAAATACGTAAGATAATTGTTTAGTAGGCATTAGCTATTAGGTTAGCCGTGTGGTCCCGGCAGAGTAGAATAGGCCACCCTCACTCTTACCGAGGTGTCGTAAAAGGCGACTAAGGTAAAGCTGCTGGTATGATCATCAGCACCCAGAGAAGGAAAACTCTGCATTTATATCAAAACCCTCGCCAACCCGTCTGCCAAGCGTGGTGAGTATGGCAATTGCCCCTCATGTGATTGAGGGAGGCCCGTGCCCCAGCAGTGGGGACTTAAATGGGCTGACGATGATGAGGCATTAGGCACCATATTTCCTATTTTCTTCCTATTTTATGTACTAATATTGTTTTTTTTTATTATTTTTTTTCTTTGTTTTCTCCTTCTTCTTTCTTCCTATTGTATGTTACGTATGTGTGCACGCACGTCGCCCCAGGCTCCGCCTGTAAACCAGCGCTGCAGCGGCTTAAGCCACTGCAGTAAATTCTGAGGTTGGGCCTTGTTGGCTACAGAATTTGTCATACTTGTGTATTTATATCACTCATGTTTGATTTGTGTTCTTTGGCCAAAAAAGAAATTTTTATCTTTATCTTTTATCTTTAAGTATTTGTTTGGTAATAATAAGAGTACTTTGGATTAATCTCGTTTATAAATATCACTTCATCCTGTGAGCAGTCCACCTGCCCGATAGTCCGACGATATTGTAACTGGAGCAGGGAAACAATCTGGGTAACCTCGCTCCAACGTAGGATTTTCATAGATAACTAGGTGCTATTTTCTGCTCAATCTTTACGCTCATGCGGCAATCTATTCACAATCTTCTTCAAATTCTTTATACAGCTTAAAATAATTCACCCTATATTTAGTTGTCAGTTTAGTGCACTCATGTATAGTCCGATAACGGTTATTTGGCGCATGGCAAAAGTCGGAAATAATGCTGTTCTCGCCCATGAAGGGTTCTGTAGCAGCAAGTAAGATATATGGAAGGTAAATTGCGGTTTACGGTTTATAATGTATTTAAAAACTACTTACTAGATCTAGTCCAAATCAATTTTCGTTGATAGTTTTCATGATTATGTACATCATGTATTTTTTTTAGTTTTATAATTCATTTTATTTATAGAAGCTAGGGGGGGGGGGGGGGACACACACAATTTACCGCTTTGGGAGCGTCTCTTGCGAAAAGTATTATGTTTAGAAAAAAAAAATGTTAAAGACCCCAATATCATTATCCATAGGATATACCAAACGTATTGGTTTGATGAAAAAAAAATTTTGGAGTTTCAGTTTCAGTATGGAGACCCCCCCCCCCCCCATTATTTTTATTTTTCCAAATTTTGTGTAAAAAATCGTAATGCGGTTAACAAAATAACATCTATTTACCAAGTTTCAATACTATAGTTCTTATAGTTTTCAGACAGACAGACAAGACATGACGAATCTATAAGGATTCCGTTTTTGCCATTTGCTACGGAACCCTAAAAAACGTTTTACAGCGCCCCCCTGGTTAATGACACGTGAAGACCCTCCTCTGACCGAGGTGTCGTAAAGGCGACTAAGGTAAAGCTGCTGTGAATCATCAGCACCCGAGAAGGAAAACTCTGCATTTATATCAACCCTCGCCACCCCGTCTCGCCTAAACGTGGTGAGTATGGCATTGCCCCTCATGTGATTTGAGGGAGGCCCGTGCCCCCCAGTGGGGACTTAAATGTGCTTACGATGATGAGGCATTAGGCACCATATTTTCCCTATTTTTCTTCCTATTTTATGTACTTAATATTGTTTTTTTTTTATATTTTTTTTTCTTTGTTTTCTCCTTCTCTTTCTTCCTATTGTATGTACGTATGTGTTGCACTCACGTCGCCCAGGCTCCGCCTGTAAACCAGCGCTGCAGCGGCTTAAGCCTGCAGTACATTCTGAGGTTGGGCCTTGTGGCTACAGAATTTTTGGTCAACTTGTGTATTATATAACTCATGTTTGTTTGTGTTCTTGGCCAAAAAAGAAATTTTTATCTTTTCTTTATCTTTAAGTATTTGTTTGGTAATAATAAGAGTACTTTGGATTAATCTCGTTATAAATATCACTTCATCCTGTGAGCAGTCCACCTGCCCGATAGTCCGACGATATTGTAACTGGAGCAGGGAAACAATCTGGGTAACCTCGCTCCAACGTAGGATTTTCATAGATAACTAGGTGCTATTTTCTGCTCAATCTTTACGCTCATGCGGCAATCTATTCACAATCTTCTTCAAATTCTTTATACAGCTTAAAATAATTCACCCTATATTTAGTTGTCAGTTTAGTGCACTCATGTATAGTCCGATAACGGTTATTTGGCGCATGGCAAAAGTCGGAAATAATGCTGTTCTCGCCCATGAAGGGTTCTGTAGCAGCAAGTAAGATATATGGAAGGTAAATTGCGGTTTACGGTTTATAATGTATTTAAAAACTACTTACTAGATCTAGTCCAAATCAATTTTCGTTGATAGTTTTCATGATTATGTACATCATGTATTTTTTTTAGTTTTATAATTCATTTATTATAGAAGCTAGGGGGGGGGGGGGGACACACACAATTTACCACTTTGGGAGCGTCTCTTGCGAAAAGTATTATGTTTAGAAAAAAATAATGTTAAAGACCCCAATATCATTATCCATAGATATACCAAACGTATTGGTTTGATGAAAAAAAAATTTTGGAGTTTCAGTTTCAAGTATGGAGACCCCCCCCCCCCCCCATTATTTTTATTTTTTCCAAATTTTGTGTAAAAATCGTAATGCGGTTAACAAAATACATCTATTTACCAAGTTTCAATACTATAGTTCTTATAGTTTCAGACAGACAGACAGACATGACGAATCTATAAGGATTCCGTTTTTTGCCATTTGGCTACGGAACCCTAAAAACGTTTTACAGCGCCCCCCTGTTAATGACACTGAAGTGCCTTCGAATCGTGGTCGCACTATAGTGGCAAATGCAGCAGAGAGTCTTAACGATATACTGCTTAGCGCTTACAAGTAGGTCAACGAACACTTGGACGTCAATGTCAACTAGAGCCAACATTGTGTTTTTTTTTGTGGCAGCACTAACCATCAAAAATACTTGAAATAGTGGTAAAAATCTGCAACCTGGTAATCAGCTGTCGGAGTCGCCCTATGCCGTCGTCATCCTGTTAACTGATTGATCGCCAGGTGATGACGTCAGCGCTAATGGCCTGCAATCCGTCAATTGAATCACTATCCAACAAAATAGTTTCAGCACAGTAGGTATATCCATCCAGTAGGTACAGTAGAATCCTATTGGCATGAATACGCATATATTGACTGACTGATCTAAGCGACAGCTGACTAACTGGAACCCAATTCTCGTGCTTGTGATATTTTGAGAACATGGCGGATATCACCCGAAAACCATACAAAAAACTATGTTTTAGTGATATATGTCGTATGAAAATAAATGTCACGAGCCCGAGAATTGGGCTGTTGAACTGTCAACAGGCGGAAACAATAAAGGTTACAACTTTAAATTTTGCAAAATGGTTCTTTTTATTTAAAATACAGACATTATCACTAAATAATTTACTATTAATTTAATTATAATTTGTACTTTTTTACCTATACAACAAACTCCTTATTATATTATTCGTGTTGAAATATAAAAACTAACCATAGAATTACTTATTTCATTAATTAATACTGACTTGACAATCAATACTTAGGTACAACCTGTGCGGATAAAGAATGGGATCAGAAATGGCATCGCATCTATCTACTTCGCGGTCGCACACTATTTGCGTCTATACTCGCACCCCACGAGTGCGAGTATAGACGCAAATAGTGTGCGAGCGAGAAGTGCATAGATTGGCCGCCATTTCTGATCAAATTCTTTATCCGCACAGGTTGTAATATATTGTATTCGGAACTAAAATTGAAGATAAATAAATAAGTAAATAAAAAATGAATATCCATAATTGATACACAGAATAAAATTCTTATTGAAAATGATTTCATTTTAATAAAAATAATAGATAACATTTAAACTACTTTTTTTTAAATTTCAGAATAAAATTCTGCCGTTCAGGTCGTTCCAACTTGTTAAACCCATCAGGGCTTATGATATGTACTGTTACCTGATTTATGTACCACCTTAACTCAATTATGAGTAACAATAACTTTATTGAGTATTGAGTATTTATAGCTTAGGGGAGCACTAAGAAAGGATTTTGGTAAATTCACACCCTAAGGGGGTAAAACGGGAGTTCATAGTTAGTATGAAAAATAATCTACTTTCCTTCGGGACTCGATGCCATATTTAAAAAAAAAACTGCGAAAAAAAAACCGCCTGCAAAAACCACGAACTAAAAAGTCTAAAATAATATTTTTATCACTTTATACACTTCAAATAGGTAACACTTTATAATAGTACACTCGAGAAAAGGTTTTGCCGAAGTCGGCGCCCAATTGCTATCTTGTAATGTAATACAACATTCAATTATTCAACAGATATTAACGCCGACTTCGGTAAAACCTTTTCTCGAGTGAACTGTTATAAAATGTTACCTATTTGAAGTGTTCAAGCTTTTTAGTGTCTAATTTTTTTGGCAGAAAATGAGACACTAAAAAGACTTTTTTAAAATTTGGGGGTTCTCATTTTTTTAGCAATGGTACCAATCCGGGACTATCTACTTTCCAACTAAAAAATAATAATCTAAATCGGTTCATAAATGGCGAAGTAATCGGCGAACAAACATAAAAATATATATGTCGAATTGAGAACCTCTTTTTTTTGAAGTCGGTTAAAAAGCAAAAATCCTTTACTGTGCAAAATGCAATCCCGAAACGAAGTGAGAGCGACCTACTGGTAATGTTGTTTATACCGTTGTCTGAGTGCACTCTGTAGCGAATTTGTACAGTGAAGTTGATAGAAATGTTGATATGTCATTCCGTACTTCTGCTGAGAAGTTTGGATGCTAGTAATTTATACAGGGCTGCACTACAACGTAGGGTGTTATGGATGCGGGTGTCAATTTCGTCATCTGTCCTATTTTTTTATGTGATAGGTGGCAGGCGAGCAGACGGATCACCTGATGGTAAGCGATTGTCGTGGAGTCACAAGTGCGCTGCCAACCTTTAATCCCCCCTTTCCCCCGGGCCTCCGGGTACCCTCACTCGCGTGGCGAAACACAGCACAGTGCTGCTTTACGCCGGTTTTCTGAGAGGCCGTGGTATCACTCCGGTCGAGCCGGCCCATTCATGCCAAAGCGTGGCCCTCCCACGGTACAAAATATCATATCATTTACAAAACAGTAATAAGATCTATACTGATGTACCTACGGCTGTAGGGCTTGAACGCTAACATTAAAAGAAGAGCAGAAACTCCTCGTGGCAAAAAGAAAGATATTACGGAAAATTCTGGGTCTCGTAAAGCACGAGACTATGGCTGGAGAATCTTGTGGACGCACTTAACATCATCGGCGAGACCAAGGCGCACCGTCTTCACTGGCTTGGCTACATTGAAAGACTGGAAGAGGACCGCCTCATGAAGAAAGCGTACCAGGGCCGACCGGTGGGCCGACGCCCAGTTGGCCGACTTAGATATTGCTGGGAAGACGTCGTCGAGACTGATCGCAGATCAGCAGAACTTTAAGTTAATAACTGGCATGTGCAGGATCGATGCGATCGTGCTGAGTAGTACAGGATCGACCAAAGTGGCGCTCTCTTGTTTCGGAGGCCAAAACTCCGTAAGGGTTGTTAAGCCAGCGGAATAAGTAAGTAAAAATAACTATGTTACTACAAATAAAACAGACAGAAAAAAGTTGCGGTCAGCAAGGTTTAGACTCTGACCATAGGACAGCCACGCTTCGGCATGGGCCGGCTCGACCGGAGGCCACCACAGGCTCATAGAAAACCGGCGTGAAGCAGCGCTGTGCTGTGTTTCGCTGCATGAGTGAGGGATTATCATCATCATCATCATCAGCCCATTTAAGTCCCCACTGCTTGGGCACGGGCCTCCCTCAATCACATGAGGGGCAATTGCCATACTCACCACGCTTGGCAGACGGGTTGGCGAGGGTTTTGATGTAAATGCAGAGTTTTCCTTCTCTGGGTGCTGATGATCATGCCAGCAGCTTTACCTTAGTCGCCTTTTACGACACCTCGGTAAGAGTGAGGGTGGCTTATTCTACTCTGCCGGGACCACACGGCGTGAGTGAGGGATACCGGAAAGCCAATCCGGGGAAAGGGGGGTTTGAAGGTTGGCAGCGCACTTGTAACTCCACTGGTGTCACGAGTGTCTATGGGCGGCGGCAATCGCTTACCATCAGGCGATACATCTGCTCGTCTGTGGCTCTCTCACGGTCTTCCCAAGGTCAGGTAGAGCTGAATTTCTTAAGTGCTTTTTTTTGCTCTGCCGTGAGTCGACGATAGTTACATCATTAATTGTATGTACCTACAAATATCCAGTGAAAATATTGGTACAAATATTTTACCACCAGTTAAGATGAAACTGCTTAATTAATGTGATTTTTTGGTATATAGCAATCTTTTGCCATTAAAAAAAACTCTAGTTATCATCATCATCAGCCCATTAAAGTCCCCACTGCTGGGGCACGGGCCTCCCTCAATCACATGAGGGGTAATTGCCATACTCACCACGCTTGGCAGACGGGTTGGCAAGGGTTTTGATATATGTGCAGAGTTTTCCTTCTCTGGGTGCTGATGATCATGCCAGCAGCTTTACCTTAGTCGAATTTTACGACACCTCGGTAAGAGTGAGGGTGGCCTATTCTACTCTGCCGGGGACCACACGGCTAGTTATAAATGTAGAATAATATTATTTTTTGATAATTAGTTATGAAACAGTGAAAAACTGTCTGTTTATGTAGCCGATCAAGCTTGAGTTACGAATATGACTGAAGGGCTCTCGCATTTATATTTTCCCCGCCCTAAATATGTGTGAATGTTGTGTGTGTTTAATTGTAATGTTACCGGTAACCGATCAATATTATAACTGTAGTCAAGATGTAAACACGAACATCTATATATCCCCATTAAAGATTCAGGCAAGAACTTCGCAAATGACACGTGGGAAACGACTTGCAGTAAATGCATTATTAATGAACCGTCCATAATATGCCAAGGCTGTGTTTTGTTTTCCTTCCAAGATTGTACTAGAGGCCCACCCTCGCTTTATTTTAGGACTTATTTTGCGAAACCCTATGTCCCTAACCGATACTGTAGAATTGAACGTCCCTTCTCTATTAACTATTTATGTACCTATATTATATATATCGTCCGTGCGTCACATTAGGGCTCACATAAAACCAGCGCCATGGCCTGAAGGTACTCCTACCTAAAGCCATGGCCGAAGCTGAGTGAGCTACTTTTCACTGACTATCGCGACATAGGTACCTTACTCACACACACACACCTGTACGCAAATACTTATTGCCCGGCTTGAGAAGCCGTATTATTACTTTTTTTTTCTGTTTTAATTTTTTTTTTGTTTGTCTCCTTTAATATATATTTGTAATGTTTGTTTGCTGTTTTAGTTTGTATTTGTTTCTTTTTCTCTTTGTTTAAATATTATATAATTATACTTGTCGCGTCCTTTCTTATCTGTAAAATGTGGTGTGTCGTATTTTCAGTGAATAAATGTTTCTATCGATCTTCTAACTATCTATCTATCTTCTTTGTACCCGTTTGTAACAACAACGTATCCTACTATAACCCTATTTACCGAATATGTCGTTATATACAATACCCATGCTGCGGTACCTGATATCTACAATTCAACAGTCTATAAATGGAGATCTGATCTCCATAACATCATCAAATAGAATTTTAAACACTCTGACCCTTGTTTATAGAAGGTGACCTAGGAAAATATCCGGAACGTTCGAACGCGGAACGGGATGGTACCTAATAGTTTTCGATCGCGTTTTGTAATAAGACAGTCCATGTTTTTTTTATTAATTATACAATATTATATTATCATACTTATATTATTTATTTTTATTTTAGATTTTAGTTACAACACCAGCACCAATAGATGGCGCTGGGTATCGATTACATCGCGCAACTGTTTCGCAAAATTTTCGATTCACCTCTAAGCCTTGTCGTTGTCAACATATTTATTGACGTCTTCAAAAATATTATCTTATCTGTTAGGGGCCATTTCCATGGAGCACGTCGACCCTATGGGATCTTTTATACCTCCCCTATCCTTTGCACTACTACTCATTCACTCATTTCATCAGAGTCACGACATCTTTCGGATTGAAGTGCCTGTAGTCTCCTGGTTTAGGATAAGCGTTACCTAGAAGACACATTCTGCCTCTGGCTAGTGAGTCGCATTCACATAAAAGATGTTCTATGGTTTCCGTCTCCTCCTTGCATGCTCTGCAGTCGCTGTTCGATGTTAGGTTCATCTTCATCAGCATTTTCAACGATGCATAGTGCCAAGTGGCCGGTTCAAAGTCGCTCAAAGACCTATGGAAAGGGCTATGCCCGGAGTATCTCTAAAGGACCGCATCAGAAATGATATAATCCGACAGAGAACCAGAGTCACCGACATAGCCCATCGAATTAGCAAACTGAAGTGGCAGTGGGCTGGTCATATTAGCCGCAGAACTGACAGCCGTTGGAGCCGTAAAGTCTTTGAGTGGAGACCGCGACTTGGTAAGCGTAGTGTAGGACGCCCTGCGACAAGATGGGATGATGACATTCGAAGGCTGGCTGGTGTGGGCTGGATGAGAGTGGCCGAAAATCGGGAGCAGTGGCGTGCATTAGGGGAGACCTATGACCAGCAGTGGATTAGTGTAGGTTGCTCATGATGATGATGATAGTGCCAAGTTAACGCTCTTACAAAGACAATATAACCTCCTTGCGCTTCCATGAGCATACTAAGTGCCGTGAGGATCTAAGTAAAATTTCGTTCAAAAACATTACAACAAAAACTTTGTTGAAAGTCCCTATCGATCGCTCTGCTGTTTTGTTTTTTATTCGAGTCAAAGGTGAAACAAATTCATTGTTTACAAATATCTCTGATCTACTGGAAATATTATTTGTTGTCAAGGAAAATGTCGTTGTTTTGCTACGACAAAAGTCGTACTTTTTTCACAAAAAAAAACAAATATATTGAAAGTCCATTTTAACAGTAGGGACAGTCACGTACACTAAAAAGTATACATCCTCGTTCAAATATAAACCTTGTTAGGTACGGTGACGGGTAGGGCACACTAGCGACGCCTATCGATTTAAATTTTTAGCTACTAAACCGCATCTATTTTAAACAATTTCGGGGTTTGATAAATAGTATAAGTGTTTGCCTTAGTTAGGTTGTAACCCCGAAATTGTTTAAAATAGATCCGGTATAGTAGCTAAAAATTAAAATCGATAGGCGTCGCTGGTGTGCCTTACCCGTCACCTTAAGAGTCTTGATTACTTACCCATTCAACAGTTAAAATCCCGATAGATACCTACTCTATAACTTTTTTGAAAAGTAAAATTAGTAATAATTTGTCTAATCAATAGAGAGATTTAGCAGTAAATTCCTGAAATACCTAAACACTATGCCTCTCATTGTGACATTTCTAATTACGTCCAATGTTTGCGCTTTAGAGCCCCAAAATCGAAATCATCGTGAAATTTTTTGAGTAAGTACAAGTACTACACCACGCATACCTATAAAAAGATCAAAAGACGTGACCGTGAAATTGTGGCTTGTGACCACTAGACTAACAAGGCGTCCATTTTGTACCGTAAATCGAAAAAAACTTTCGACGATTTTTCAAAAGGCGTAGAAGTTGTTCAGAATGGTTAATAGAAGAGGTGGTTAAGGGGATGAAAATGTTTACCGACACACCCTATATGTCGAAAATTGAGGAAACTTCCTTACCTTGAAATGATATGTATAATAAAGGCTATTGCACTAGGATAAATATAAGCATTTCATATCTTAGAGGTCACCACGACCGATAAATGATAAAAATGTCTCCCAGCTGATAGACTGCGAATCTCAACGATTAATGAATTATTCTGTTTACATGATAGGTGGAAGGATCCTTCTTCTTCGACTTCTGCTTCGGGTGTATATCATCGTCAGCCCATTTAAGTCCCCACTGCTGGGGCACGGGCCTCACTCAATCATATGAGGGGTAATTGCCATACTCACCACGCTTGGCAGACGGGTTGGCGAGGGCTTAGATATAAATACAGAGTTTTCCTTCTCTGGGTGCTGATGATCATGCCAGCAGCTTTACCTTAGTCGCCTTTTACGACACCTCGGTAAGAGTGAGGGTGGCCTATTCTACTCTGCCGGGGACCACACGGCCAATCGGGTGTATATGGGCGACAGAAATGGCTTACCATCGGGTAAGCAATTCCCGTCGCCCATATACACCCACAACACGTGGAATCACTAGTGAGCCATCAGGAAAAGTTCCTTAGCATCTCTGACTTCGCATAATATGTTCATGGACGGTGGTGGTATACTGATTACTTGCTCTTGAGGATCAACAGCTGGACCAGCCTCTTTTATATTGCTTATGTTTTCATACTTTTTACCCGACTACAGCAAAGCAAAAGGAGGGTCATAATTTTGACAGGCTATGTATGTATGTATGTTCATCTGTAACGTAACGTAACTTCTAAACTAGTTATCATATTTGAACAAATGAGGTGTGGTTAGAAGCGTCTTGGTTGTCTTCTGGTTATAGGCAACATGACGTGACGTTAAATTTATTACAGCGCCCTCTAGGGGACTTAGAGTAAGAAACTAATAAAAAAATCTTGACGGTACCGTGTGGGGTATCAAATGAAAGAGCTTTTTTAGCACATTTCAAATATGTAATTATATTTACAAAACTAAAAATATGTTAAATAAAAATAAATTTTAAAAACTAAAACCCGACTACCAAAAAAACACGATCATTTGCCATATTGATTTTATTTTATTATTATAATGAATCTGTTTTGCTGCCGTAGGTGGCATACGACCACGGCGATACGGCATAATCATTTCAGCAGAGACAATTTTATTGTTTTGTACTTTTTAGATCGTGTCTTTTTGGTAGTCGGGTTTTAGTTTTTAAAATTTTATTTTATTTACTGGTTTTGATAGATTATGGTTTTGCTATTGTTTTGTCTTATTGTCTTAAATGTCTGTGAATATACCCAAATACAATATAGTTCTGCAGATACCAGAAGTTTAATGAGCATCCCATCACCAGCCTTCTATTTAAGATTATATACAGTCCAATCGCCACACTTTTCATCAGGTGACTCGCCAGCTTACTTGAAGCCTGTAGTAAAAATACATTTTTTTTAAGTGATAGGTGGAAGACGAGCAAACGGATCGCCTGATGGTAAGCGATTGCCGCTGCTCATAGAAACCCGCGACACCAGTGGAGTCACAATGCATTACCAACCTTTAAACTCCCCTTCGGATCGGGCCTCCGGTACCCTCACTCACACAGCGAAACACAGCATAGTGCTGCTTCACACCGGTTTTCTGTGAGGCTATGGTATCACTTCGGTCGAGCCCGCCCATTCATGCCGAAGCGTGACTCTTCCACGATCAGAGACCTTCAACCATTTGCTCGGCGGTGAGGTAACACACCGAGGGGAACCCTGTATATCTCGGATATTTTACGAAATTAGACTGAGATGAGGAGGGGGTCCAAGCGTATCCTGGGCTCCGAAGCGGCAGCTCTGGACGAAACTGGAAATTACACGCTAAGATGAGGAGTTAAAAAAGCAACCTGTGAATTAGGTATTTTCTTTTCATAGTTTAATACTCGGAAACGTTAATATGAGTGATGGCAAGAAACTCATTGTCAGCCACTCGGGCAAACCTTCCTGTTATATCTGGGAGACTGCACAGGCGGAAATCTTCTCGATTCACTGCACTCTGGCCGGGTCTTAAAAATACACGCTAATATTGGAAAGATTCCGTATGAAAATCCTTCAAAAGATACTGTTATGTAAAAGGTGGCAAACGAGCAGACGGATCAAGTGATGGTAAACAATAGCCACCATTGCAACACCAGTGGATTCATAAGTGCTTGCATGCATTTTCTGTGAGGTGATCATTCAGGTCAGCGGCAGGTTTTTAATGTGGGAGAGCCACGCTTAGGCATGAATAGGCCGGCTCCACCGGAGTGATACCACTTCCTCACAGAAGACCGGCGTGAAGCAGCGCCTGCGCTGTGTTTCGCCGTGTGAGTGAGGTTACCGGAGGCCCAATGGGGGGGAAGGGGAAAAGGTTGACAGCGCATTTGTGACTTCACTGGTGTTGCGGGTGTCCATGGGCGGTGGAATTGCTTACTCTCATATAAAAAAAAAAAATCAAGCCGGACCATTCATACCGAAGACTCTCCCATGGTCAAAAATAGGTTGCCAGCACACTGGTGATGTGCGCGGGTGTCCATGGGCAATCGCTTACCATCTGATGATTCGTCTACGTGGCTACCACATAATCTCATAAAAAAATTAAACGAACAGAAGTGTTCATGTCAATGTTTGTCTAAAGTGGAAGACGACTTTTGGCGTTTGGGTGGTTTGGGTTCACCCACTTGACCAAATTCTTCAATCGTTTCTCAACCTTAAGGTGATGGGTAGGACACACTAGCAACGCCAATCGATTTTAATTTTTAGCTACTAAGCCGGATCTATTTAAAACAATTTCGTGGTTACAACCTCTTATTTATTATTTGTTAGAAATGGGGTGAGCCCTGCGTCTCATAGCCACTGCGACCAGTAGATGATCTATTGTGGCAGCCCCGTAACCTATTACAGCACCTCATGTAGCTCCAGTTCCAGGATAAACCCGAGAATGGAGCTGATGGGGGAGCTTTTGATCTCGTCTGCTGAGATCATGTGTGCTCCCAGGTGCCGGCTTCTGCACCGGTGCAGCGCTATGCACTCGCCGAGGACGTGGATAATCGTTTCCTCGTCCTCGCGACAGAACCTGCAGATTTTGGTATCTGAAAGGCCCATGTTGTGCAGGTGCTTATTTAATTTGCAGTGCCCTGTGAGGGTCCGAGTGAGTGCCCTAACATGTCCTCTGCTCAGTTTTATTATTTCTACAGCTCGTCTCTGATCGAACGCCTGTATCAACGCCTTAGACTGTTCTAGTCGAGGTAGTCTTTTCCAATATTCAGTGCTTTGCTTATGCTCCCACTCTTTTAACTCGAGCCTGACCATGCAGGCTGGAACGCCACTTATTGGTTCCGGTCCGAGTAGTGGGCTCTCTGCCCCGGCCTTTGCTAGCACGTCAGCGACTTCGTTGCCTCTGATATTGCAGTGTCCCGGTACCCAAATCAGATTTACGATGTTGGCATTGCCAAGCTGGTTTAGGAGCAGGACACACTCGCTAGTGAGTTTGGAGTCAAGTTCACAGGATGTTAACGCCTTGAGGGCAGCTTGACTATCTGAGAAGATGAATATCTTCTTATTCTGGAGATTCATTTGCAGACTCTCTTGGACACAGCCAATTATTGCGAAAACTTCTGCTTGGTACACTGTGGTATAGCGACCCAGGTTGGCGAATTTGCGTATTCTGAAGCGATCATTACAAAATCCCGCCCCGGATACGCCTTGCCTCCTGGAACCATCCGTATACCAAACGATGTCATTCTGGTTAACATTTCCGGGAGTTCCAGCCTCCCAGTCTTGTCTACTAGGTAACAAGACTGTAAACCGCTTATCGAAGCGGTATTCACGGATCATGGAGTCAGAGGGCATATCCATGACCGGAATTTTCATTAGTTCATTGTAGAGGTTACCTATGACCCTAGATTGCCATCTCGTCCTTACAACCTCTCGGCAAATACTTATACTATTTATTATAAAACCATGTACAAATGTTAGGTCCAACGCGTACGCGAAAAAAGGATTCACGGTAAAATTGGCCGCTTTTGGCGGTAATCAATTTTTCGCGTACAAAAACGGACCCAACATTTGTGCATGGTTATTTAATAAATAGTTTAAGTGTTTGCCGTTTAGTAGCTAAAAATTTAAATCGATTGGCGTCGCTAGTGTGCCCTACCCGTCACCTTAAGAATAAATTGCTAAAGATTGCTATAAAAAATATCAACTACGTACGGTCAGCATCAAAAGAAGCTTAACACTTTACCATGTTCTGCCTATTATAGTAAAAGATAAAGATAAAAAAAATCTTTATTCAATTTAGGTCCACACAGAACACTTATGAATGTCAAAATAGGTACATAATATCTACCGCTGGTTCGGAATGTCGATTTCTACTGAGAAGACACCAGCAAGAAGCTCAGTAGTTACTCTTTTCAAATATTGATGATGTTACAGAGTTTCAATTGAGAAGAGAAAAAAAGTACAATTATGAAAGTTAATAGACTACTGTGAATAACAACTCAAAAGATTAATGAATTAACATGACCAAGAATCCTTATCATTTAAATAGTCTTGTACACTATAGTAACCTTTCTTCATTAGGCAGGTTTTAATATGAGACTTAAACTTATCCAGTGATAGGTTAATGACATTTTGTGGTAGGTATCTTATTAAATATCTTAATACTTAAGCCAACAAACGAATTACCGATTTTATGAGTTAGTTTCTAAGTGCTACGCAAAAATGCTACTTCGACATGTATACTAAAGTGTTAAGCTACTTTGATTCTGAGCGTACTCGTAGTTTAAAATAATCCCATGATTTAACCAAGGCGCTACATTCCATAATTCGCTCTTAAAAACTACGTACTGATTTCACCCTCCAACACCCAGTCTAAAGGGTAGATAGACAATTTTTGAACGATTCCGTAATTGCTACAAAACGACTGCGGGAACCCTACTATGAGAGGTGGAAGGGACGCGTGGAAGGGGGACACGAAGCGTCAGTTACATGGAAGCCGCTGAGCGAATGGCCGACCGGCCCCCCCGAGGGCCCGGGCGACCCCCGCGTGGCCCCCGATTCCATGACCCCCTTTGTGACCCCCTCGTGGAAAGTGATCCAGTAAGATACTTTTTTTTAAGTTTTGCTTTAATTAGTCATTTGTGTTTGTACAGTCGCACACCAAATTGTTACAATCTTTTTCCCATTTCCACGACCCCCTTGGTGATCCTTTCATGGAAATTGGTACAGTGAGATGCTTTGTATTTTTAACTTAGTCATTTGTGTTTGTTTAGTCGCACATTTCTACAATCTTTTGATGGTGTTTCAGGTGTCTATTGGCGACGGTAATCACTTTCCATCAGGTGATCCGTCTGCTCGTCTGCCCCCTATCTCATAAAAAATCTGTCCAATTTGCTTACTTTCAAACCAATGTGTCTGACAAGGAATTTGACATACATCCTGTTCAATACACACATTCCAAAAAAATTTACGGTAAAAAAATATTTTAAAAACAAGCTTTTATTATGCACGAAAAATAAATAAACTAAGACATTCATAAAATTCGTATTTTTTAAACCTTACAAGTAACAATCTACAAAAGTGTTCAGTTTAACTGTTCCTGTAGAAGAGATAGGTAGAGTATTAGGTACATAAACATATAATGTATAGATGTTTATATAGTATATATAACAGTATATTAATATTCTTAAGTGATCTAAAAGCTTGTCGCAGCCGAGCAAGATTTGTAAACATACATACAAAAGTAAGAATAAGAATAAGAATAAGAAATAATTTGTGTAAAAGTGAAGAAGTAAAAGTGAAGTTAAATATACCTTTTACCTTGATTGATTTCGGTAGACCCACGCTTTAAATACCTTATCATATTTTTTTCCAAAAATACACCAATCTTCTTTACCTACCTAGTTGGAAGCATTTGTGTAAAACGCTTATATTTATACAAAATGTCTAAAAATATATTGTATGACCAGATTTTTACGGAAACCGGTTCGACAGGTGTTCATCGCTTATTTTTAGAAAAACTCACCAATATTGCACCCAGAAACACACAATATAGGCATATGAAATATGTCATTTTTGTCATGTATTAATCTGAGTATTTACGTTTGAAATATTTTAGATGCAATTTCTAAAAGTCAATTTCTGATTATTAAAAAAATATTTCCCCATTTACTGACTTCACAAGTTTTTTTGCATTTTAATCGAATTACAATTGCATTTATTTATTTTTATATCTGTTTATTCAATAAATTATCTCATCTCAGTTCCTAGTTGCGTCCAAAACTTCGATCGAGAGTTCGGATTCGAACCCACGATCTCACGTATGGCGCACGTTTTTATCGACTAAACTACCATCACCGTTAATTTAATAAGTATTATGTCAATAATATTTTAATAGTTGACTCTACAAGAAAGATTATAACATAGAGTCGAATTTAGAACCTGCTCTTATTTTAAACTCGGTTAAAAAGAAATGCAGTAAGTAAATGCAGTCATAATCATAATAACTAAGTAAATACTGTGTTTTAACTTCAAACAGAAACACTTAACCGTTCAATAATTCATAAGCAGGGCAGCTTTTGCCCTCGACATTTGAAAATTGCTGTAAAATCAATTTCTATTCAAACGAGTTCAGTTTATTCAGCGTAGCATACAGAACAATAGTACGGGGCCCCCTGGTGCCCCCAACTAATGGAGAATTTTATTTACGAGTATATGTCTTAGTCGGATTGTATAATCCGCCATATTACATTACGGCTCGCAGTTATCAAAAACAGGACCGTTTTGAAATGCGGCGGTTCAACGATTAGCCGGATTGTCATTTTTCAATATGGCGGCCGACGTTAAGCCGCATCGCACTAATGACTAGCTATGAATTTTGGTTATTTTACTGTTCCACATTGTAAAGAATAGAAATTAATATTGCATCTGAAGATCTTTCATAAACACCGACATATTTGGTACATTTCTTTGTATAATTCACTCATAACTTCGCAGTTTAGCAAAATATTGTATGTATCCAACGCCATTTTTGTGTCTTAAGAATCGAAATTATAATGTCAAAATGCCGGCTGATCTATCGCTTTATTACATTAGGCTAGTCGTGTTGTATGACGCTGAATACATTTCGGCCGGTTTTTATTCAGCCGCAATCAATCCAGCCTAATCGTTTAACCGCCGCATTTTAAAACGGCCCTGTTTTTGGATAACAGCTAGCTATATTGTAATACGGCGCATTATACAATCCGACTGCGACATATATAAAATCTCATAAAACATATTGTCCCATTAGAGCATGTTTCGACACAAATACTAAGCATTCTAATACATACATTTAAAATTTCGCCGGCGTACCTACTTGGAGAGAGTGACGTCACGTTATAACGGGCAATAGGAAAAGAACAGGCGACACGTTACCGGACCGCGCGAGTGGTCTTAGAGGATGTTGCGATGTACACACACACATCTAAGTTACCAAAACTGACAAATTTCTTCAGTCGAATTTAATCTTAATGTCAAACACGTTGGGATCGATCAATTTCCTACAATATGGATTCCTTCAAACAAAGCGTGAAGAAGCATCTCGCGGGCCAGTATGACAGTCCCTTGACATCGCTTCCGTTGTTATTGCAACGTGGGTTATTCTCTTGCTTACCATCAGGCTGAGGAGAGCCAATACTGTGCCTTTATATGAAAAAAATATATGAATTGGGTCAGGTAACCTGACGTGTGACGTGTGTGTGTGTATGTGTGTGTGACGTGTTGTGCTATGACGTCATCTCGGAAACTACACGACATATCGTTATTATTTTTTCACAAATTGTTTTTCGATCGAGTTTACGAAAAGGTAAGAAAACCTTTGAATGTGATTCAGGATTTGGGGATTCTGGTAGTTACAATCAAGCGACTGTCGTCTGTCGCATCCCTTTTGACGGGGGAACCAGACCAACTGAATCATGACTAAACGTTTCAGAAACTCTCCGAAACGTGCAGGTTTCCTCACGATGTTTTCCCTCACCGCCGAGCTAATGGTAGAAATACGCACATAGATTTGAAAAATCCAGAAGTGCATGCTAGGATTCGAACAACGACCCCCGCATGGAAGGAACGTTCTTATCCACTGATTACCATCGCTCGAATTTTAGAATAACAAACATTTTCGTTGATGTTTGTTTATATTTGCCAAACATAACATTAAACAAATCTTTGTATTAACTTGAACAAAAACGGGAAGGTTTTAACTTTATCAATGAAAATAACAAAAAAAATTGGGCTATTGTCCCTTTTGTCTGAAATTTTTCGTAAATAAAATGGAGAAAAATAAAATGGAAAAAAAGAAAATATCAAATTCAAAAATATAAAATAAAGCTTTTTTGCAAACCTGTGTAAAAGCTTAAAAACTAAGTTCTTTGAAGCTATTATTTATAATTTTCCTTGTTTTTTACACTTTTAAGAGGCTTACATGTTGTTGTCGAGAGAGCTTTGCCTATTAATAGCGGGGTGTGATTAGGGTTACCAGGTGTTCCGAATTGTCGGGATGTATCTTAATAATGATGCCTAGATTCCCGAAAAAAAAACAGATAACAAAAAAGTTAATAACCAACATCTCGCGGATATTCATTACTTTCGGCGGCGTTGATTATTTTCCATCAGGTGACCTGCTTGCTCGTTTGTCGTCTCTAGCATAAAATAAATAAATATTTTATTTGGTTTTTGCCTCCTATTAAAACTATGCTTGGGTCTCCAGTTGCGTCAAAAGCTGTCGCTTTGGAGCCCGCGTGGACTTGAGAAGTCTGGTATATACAACCTGTGCGGATAATGAATGGGATTAAAAATGTCGGCGCATCTATTCGACGAATAGATGCGCCGCCGGCTCCAAAGCGACAGCTTGTGACGCAATTGGAAACCGTTTACCGTGTGAGAGCCAAGCTTCGGCATGAATGGGCCGGCTCGACCGGAGTGATACCACGGCGGCACAGAAAACCGGCGTGAAGAAGCACTGTGCTGTGTTTCGCTGTATGAGTGAGGGTACCGGAGGCCCAATCCGGGGCATAGGGGGGGTTTAAAGGTTGGCAATGCACTTGTGACTCCACTCGTGTCGCGAGTGTCCATGGGCGGCGGCAATTGCTTACCATCAGGTGATCCGTCTGTTCGTCTCCCTACCTATTACATAAAAAAAAAAACTTTCAAGGATGATGATGACTTTGTTAAAAAATGTTATAAGTGGTTACCCTAAAAGATGGCGTTTAGTTTATTTATTTATATAAAATTTTCTTGAAGGCTTAACAGTCATGCCAAAGCGCCAACAAATCATACTCATTAAATACAAGAACCAATGTGTGTTATGTCAAAATTATTGCAATATATATAGTAATTAAAGCTGACTGACAGGATGGCGTAATTGGTAGTGACCCTGCCTTTTACGCCAAAGGTCGTGGGTTCGATCCCCACCCTGGACAAACATTCGTGCGATGAACACTTGTGTTTGTTCAGTGTCTGGGTGTAATATTTGTATTTAAGTATATATTTGTGTTCCTCTGTTGTCTGATATCTGTAATACAAGTGCTTAAGCTACTTAGTACGGAATCAGGTCAACGTATGAGATGTTGTGAGAATTATTATTATATTATTATTATAAAGCAGAATGTCAAAAACTATTACGTAATTAATCATATGGTCAGTGTTGAGGTAAAATTACATTAAAAATTAAATACAATTAGAAATTAAATAAACGACAAATAAAAACTTTAAAAGAATAGTTTAGTGATTATGAAGACAATTTCAAATACATTTTTTTATGTATTTTTTATTTGCACAATTTTGGATGCCAGGTTCGAACATGCCTTTGAATATCAAGTAAAATAAATGAAATAAAAAAACCAAATCATTCGGATCAAATTTAGTAGAATCAACGCCGCCCATGAGCATCTGTGAAATCAGTGAGATCGCTTAAGTGCTGCCAGCCTTTTTAAAAAGAGTACGCTCTTCACTTGAAGGTCCCTAAATCGTAGCCGTTGACGACCCGTTTGGAACAGTGGTAGTGAACGCTGCCTCTGGTGCAAGGGTTGCGGGTTCGATCCCCGCACACACACACAAACATTTGGGTGCATGAACATATCTGTTTGTATTGGTCTGGGCGTTATCTATTTATTATAAGTATGTATTTACAAAAGAAAAGTATTATATGTATATATTTGTAATCCCACAGTTGATTCTGATATCCGTAACACAGGTGCTTGAGCTACCTATCTCGGAGTCAGATCAATGTATGTGATGTTGTGAAATATTTGTTTATTATTTATTAATTTCAATACTCCTACAGCCAAACCTGTATAAAATGAAAATAATGCTATGTTTTAAATTGCTTGACATTTCAGTCAGATAGCTTAGATATTTTAGTATTCCCATCTGGTAACCCTAAGTGTGGACCCCTTCCGCTCATGTTTAGGAGATCGGACTCAGCCATGACCGTGACCTAGCCTTGAGTCACCCCCCCAACCCCCTGGGTGGGGTGGCTGACTCCCCTCACCAGCTTCCCTGTTCTACACACGGCGTGTTTAAATAGTTGAATGTGGTTTTTTAATTGTAGTAGTAGTGTAGTCTCAAAGAACAAAACCATTATTATTGTTAAGTAAATCTTTTTTTTAACCGCCCTGTTGGTCTAGTGGTTTAAATACCGGGCCGTCATCTCGGGATCTTGGGTTCGATTTGAACGTATATTTCGAATTTTTCTGACATAGTTCGGGTTTGTGATCACCAATCCGCATTTGGCAAGCGTGTTGATTAATCCTAATCTAATCCCATAGTAGCGATAACTTGCCCTGCAGTGGGACGGTTTATAGGCTGACACTTTACTTCTAAAGCTATTTTTATCTTGAAATAGATTTGGTTGTTGCTGCGGGGGGGGGGGGGGGGGGGGGGGGTCCTGCGTCAATTGCTTAGGAACCTATAGTTGTTGGTCACGTCTCTAAGTTTACTGGTTCACACCGTGGGTGGCCATGTTGGCGACCAGGAGCCCAATTCTCGGGTTCGTGATATTTTGAAAACATGGCGGATATCACCTGAAAACCATACAAAAAATACTATGTTTTAGTGATATATGTCGTATGAAAATAAATGTCACGAGCCCGAGAATTGGGGTGCAGCAAGCATATTATTTATGGTTTTCGATATTGGTATTTTTATTTTTACTAATGTCAAATGAAACAGTTCTTGGAAAAGTTGTTTTCGTTTATAATTGGCATTTTTTTTTACCTATGCTTCGTTTCGACAAATGCAAGAAAAACATTTTACTTAGGTATCTTCAATTATTAAATGACAATGAAACCTAACCAAAGATTTACTACTTTTTAACTATTCCTTGTTTTCCCTATTCCACCGAGCGAATAGTAGAAATACGCATATACATGGAAAACCTATGTATGCATATTTCTATCAGAAGACACATGTTCTTATCCAGAGCCAATAGTCAATAGTCAATTACGTTTATTGCATTCATGAATGAAGTTAAGGTGTTACAATTATATTCCTGTACATCATGTCACCCTTTTGGGCATAGCCTATGAACGTGAAATGGATTAATAATATTAATTTTAATGTTAATGTATTTATTTATAAAATTTTTATAATGAAAATCATGTAAGTGATAAATTGTCGCTGAAAAATTCGTGCATATTATAATAACATTTGTCAATAAGTAGTAACCTCAGTTTTCTTTAAACGTGTTGATATTAGTTTCACTTCTGAGTGCGTTTGGTAAATGGTTATGTATTTTTAATGCATTACAATATGGGCTGGAACCAAACATTGCCAAGCAACTCTTTGGTAGTTTATAAGCTAGAGCTAACATCGCTCTAGTGTATACTAGCAATTTATGTACGGTCGGCGTCGGTTCGAGTGGTAACTCGCAATGCAAAAATAGCACTTGTGTCTCAGACATAGGTATGGTCAAAAGTCCAACAGGGGCGACTTCACGTGACTCCGTGGTGTACCCGTATGTGACACACGGAGTCAGAGTCGGCTGCAAAGACTTTGCTGCTGCTGTACACTCTGGTACCTTTTCACAATAGACACTATTCCTGCCATGTATGAAGTACAATTATCAGCATATAAACTGTCCCACTGCAGAACAAACGCCTACATCTTAGAATTCTTTATTAGGGATTAGTCTTAATCACCACGCTTGTAAGACACAAGTCAGATAAATATTATAATATTCTCCTACCGATCACGGCTACGGCGGCCAATCTTAGCGATCAACCACGTATGCAGGATATTATAGTGCTCAAGTGTGTGCGGAAACACAAGTGCACTCTCTATTTCCTTACACAACAATGGGACACTAATGTGACTGGCCGGAGAGAGATCGGGCGCAGGAAAAACGGCTCAACGTTTCCGAGGTACGGGGTACAAGACCGCCGGGGTGCAGAGTCCGGGCTAACACTAAAATTTTCCCGGGGAACTCTTGCGCAGCCGTCGCTTTAAAGTGCAACCAACTAACCACTGCGCCATCGAGGCATTCAGTCAGATATTATTATTATGACAAAAGTCCTAAAGCGTTAGCAACTTTTTGTAATCAACTGTACTAAAATCCACTTTCAAATGGCTGCAATAAATCTGAGAACGAATCTATTTGGCCCAAGACCTTTTCTTGTTACAATTACATCACGCCAGTGTTGCCAGAAAGCATTTCAAGAAATATATATAATATTAGCATAAAAAATTACACCTGTTAAAACGCTGAAATTACGGAAGTTTTACAGTAAAATATTTTCAATAAAATACATCGTTTTGACCGTGGGAGAGCCACGCTCCGGCAATCATGGGCTGGCTCGCCCGCAGTGATACCACGACCTCACAGAAAACCGGCGTGAAGCAGCACTGTGCTGTGTTTCTCTGCGTGAGTGAGAGTACCGGAGGCCCAATCAGGGGGAAACGGGGATTTAAATGTTGGCAGCGCACTTGTGAGTGTCCATGGGCTGCGGCAATTGCCTACCATCAGGTGCTCTGTCCGCTCGTCTGCCACCAATCACATAAAAAAATTAAAATCGTAAATATCCCCTTTTAGATGATATTTTAAATAAATTATTAATTCTTAAGCTTATAGCTTGATGTGATGGCTATTCGTTAACAAAATATCAAGATTTTTTTGTCGATTCTAACCTCCAGATTTCTTGACGAACCCGTTTGGATCTGTGGTAGTGAACGCAGCCTCTGGTGCTGGGTTGCAGGTCCGATCCCCGCAATTTAAAATAAATAAATAAACATTTGTGTGCTTGAACATGTCCGCTTGTATTGATCTGGGTGTTTCCTATGTATTATAAGAATGTATTTACAAAAGAAAAGCATTATATGTATATATTTGTTATCCCACTGTTGATTCTGATATCCGTAACACAGGTGCTTGAGCTACCTATCTCGGAGTCAGATCATTGTATGTGATGTTGTGAAATATTTATTTATTATTGTTTATTTATATCTTCGATTCCATGGGTTAAATTGTCAGCTCAAGCAATTCAAAGGTTGTAAATCAGTATCAAGTGGTTTTTAGTGTACTTTGGTATTTATTTGTGCAGTGAAGTGTCGCGAAGTGATTCTAATAAAAAAATCGTTGAATTGATCGTTTTTAACACTGCGATTATGTGTTAAGGTGACGGGTAGGGCACACCAGCGACGCCAATCGATTTTAATTTTTAGCTACTAAACTGGATTTATTTCAAACGATTTCGGGATTACAACCTCTCGGCAAACACTTATACTATTTATTAAATAGCCATGTAAAAATTTAGGGTCCAACGCGTTTTCGAAAAATTGATTCACGCCAAAAGCGGCCAATTTGACACTTTGACACATGACAGTAGACTACCCATTTATTTCAATAAGTTTAATTGATATCGGCAAATTAATAAATAAATATTTCACAACATCACATACATTGATCTGACTCCGAGATAGGTAGCTCAGGCACCTGTATTACGGATATCAGAATCAACTATGGGATTACAAATATATACATATTATACTATTCTTTTGTAAATACATACTTATAATACATAGCAAACACCCAGACCAATACAAACAAATATGTTCATGCACACAAACGTTTGTACTGTGCGGGGATCGAACCCGCAACCCTTGTATCGGAGGCAGCGTCCACTACCACTGTTCCAATCAGGTCGTCATTATCTTCGGATAGAGCTATATCAAAAAAAGAATCATCTCAATTTTATGCATGCGACTGTTGCATACATATGGAACAGATGCGCAATAAAGTTATGGTAGACGCTGAAAACCTCTCTTGGATCAGCACCGACTATTGCTGAGCGGCCGCCGGTTTAGCACATATAGGGATTATGTTGTCCTACTTTTCGTTTATGATTTACTAGCTGTTTCACGCGGTTTCACCCGCGTCCCGAGGGAACTACTTCCCGTACCGGGATAAAATATAGCCTATGTTACTTCTGAATAATGCAGCTTTCTAATGGTGTAAAAATTATTGCAATCAGTCCAGTAGTTTTTGAGTTTATTCATTACAAACATACAAAAATACAAATATTTCCTCTTTATAATATTAGTGTAGATGTCTAGGTTATGTTTCTAAGTAAGTTTCCTTGTTTTTTATTGTGACAAATAAAGTTTTCTTTCGTTCAATTATAATTTCATAGGCAAACAAATGCAAGCGTATCTGGTAACACTGAATCACACACAAGACTCGTATCACAAGCTATTAACTAAGTACATACATGTATTACATATAAAGAGATTATATTTGCAATAGTCACAAGCTAAAATGGTTCTTAGTTGTAAAGCTTTTTGGGCTAAAATTGGAAAATATGCCTAGTAAGTCCTTAGCTTAGTAAGTGCTAAAGGTTTAATTATTGTTAAGTTCGATCTATCTAGAACAGATACTTTTGTAGATAGACGCGTAGGTAACTTTATGCAAAGTCTCCAGAGATCGGTGTCCGATCCGTGAAGGCAAATATAATGAAATTCAATAACAATTTTTTTAAGATGACGGGTAGGGCACACCAACGACGCCATTCGATTTTAATTTTTACCTACCAAGCCTCCCTCAATCACCTACCTCTTTAAAACAATTTCGTGGTTACAATCTCTCGGCAAACACTTATACTATTTATTAAATAACCATGCTCAGGCCACGTGGTCCCCGGCAGAGTAGAATAGGCCACCCTCACTCTTACAGAGGTGTCGTATAAGGCGACTAAGGTAAAGCTGCTGCCATGATCATCAGCACCCAGAGAAGGAAAACTCTGCATTTATATCAAAACCCTAGCCAACCCGTCTGCCAAGCGTGGTGAGTATGGCAATTACCCCTCATGTGATTGAGGGAGGCCCGTGCCTCAGCAGTGGGGACTTAAATGGGCTGATGATGATGATGAACCATGCTCAAATGTTGAGTCTGTTTTTGTACAAACAGGGATTAAAATATTCAAATGGCAAAGTTATCGGCGAACAAAAAAAAAAATATATATATATACATGTCGAATTGAGAACTTCCTTTTCTTGAAGTCGGTTAAAAAGAGTTCACGTTGCAATTACAACGTGGTGTTTCCGAACAGATACGACCTGGTGACCCTTAAAGAAAAGGGTTTTGTACTCCGTTTTAAGGCAGGCAAAGCATATGCGATACCTCAGGTGTTGCAGCATGTCCGTGGGCGGGGTGATCACTTCCCATCAGGTGGCCGTATGCTCGTATATCCGCTATAATGTAAAAAAAAAAAAAACGGATACGATGTCAATACCTAGGTAGTAGTTAACCAAGTATATGCGAGAATTTGGTCAGATGGTTAGAAAAAGTCAAGGTGTCCGTTAATAGATACAACCTATGCGGATAAAGAATGGGATCCCATTTCTGATCCCATTCTTTATCCGCACCGGTTGTACATACATGTCTTTATGACTGTTGTTTCTGTAGGTAAAACCAGCTTTTTGTCTAATCAGACCCTGGAAATATTTTGACACTGATTTGAATTTAATGTATGTACTTTGTTTATAACTATATATCATGTTTGACTGTCTCCATGCGACCAAGATACCGTGTATACTTAAACCTATTAAATACAACTAGGTAATTATTTGAATACCCTAGCGGCTATTATTCCGGCTTTTTTCCACTGCGTCCTTCCTCTGCATCAGAAGTTTCCTTGACCTAAATATGTAGGTAATATACAAACCGTTAAATTGCCACTTATTGGTAATGTAAAATGAACGATAACTCACATACTGCTTCCATTATTATGTCATCTTGTCAATACCAATGTCTATTATTGTTTTTTATATGGTGGCAGACGAGCAAACGGATCGCCTGATGGTAAGCGATTGCCACTGCCCATCATCATCATCATCAATAGCCCATTTAAGTCCCCACTGATGGGGCACGGGCCTCCCTCAATCACATGAGGGGTAATTGCCATACTCACCACGCTTGGCAGACGGGTTGGCGAGGGTTTTGATATAAATGCAGAGTTTTCCTTCTCTGGGTGCTGATGATCATGCCAGCAACTTTACCTTAGTCGCCTTTTACGACACCTCGGTAAGAGTGAGGATGGCCTATTCTACTCTGCCGGGACCACACGGCTAATCACTTACATTACCTACTTTTATTTACTAAGTAGTCCGACTACGCTGCTGCCCATACTGAAGCTTATAGTCCGACTCCGATGCTGCCGATCCTGCGTATGGCTGAAGCTTATGGGAAAAAACCGCCTAAATTTCACGCATCGACGAAACTAGCGCCACCAATAGCTTTGTATTAATGAGCAGTTTTCCAGTAGGTCGTTTCTAAAAGCAACACCAGATGACGCTACTCTCACTATCAATTAAAAGTTCCTTTTTTGTCTATGATAGATAGGAAATATTCAATGAAATATTTGATAAACCAACCATCATATCATCATGACATTTACGGCCCTGCCATATTTAACTTTATTTTACCGACAAGAAAATAGAGATAAAAATTAAACAAGTAAAATACATATTTTTCTTGTTTATGAAAAGTTTCGTTTTGATTCACTCGCTGTCATTTAAAATGTACATAACACTAAATATACATATCAACTGCGAAGTATTAAGATATTTAATGTAAAAAACCTAAAACAATTTTCACACAAATTAGGGTCCACATGAAATATAGTCCCTGTAAATGTTAGGTGTGGTATTACCTAACATTTACAGGGACTGATTGCGCCATCTAGCGAATCACTGGGAAATTATAACTAGAAAACTGCTCATTGTGACGACTATGAGATATTTTTTTAAAAAGTACAACGTTTAATCCATAAAAGAAAATGTTTACAATTTTTTGAGACAATTTTGTCTTGTAATTCCAAAAATAATGATCACAAGTAAGTAACCATAATTTTTGGAATTACTAAAAGTGACCACTTTAAGCAATCATATGAATTATGGTTATTTGTACAAAGATAATATTACACAAGTACATTTCAAATAATCTTAAGCTTTCCTTTATGGATTCACCGTTGAATTTCTCAATAAATGTCTCATAATTGTTACAATTAATACAAATCTATTGGCGGCGCTAGAAACATCGCTACTTCATTTTTTTTATTATGGCTCTACCCGAAGATAATTCGCCAATGTCAAGTAACTTATTGAAAATAAGTAGGTAGTCAACAGTCGAAGTCAGTCAAAGTCACAGTCACTCAATAAAACGCCGGTGTTTTACGTTTTATCGACCTACGGATTCAGCGAATATCACTCTAAACGCAATCGCGGGTTTTAAGACTCTATTAGGTCCAAGCAAGTTGTCACGAGACAACGCACTCGACACACAATAGCAGTGTTAAAAACGATACAATTTAACGATTCTTATTATTAGGATTACTTTGCGGCACTTCACTACACAAATAAACAACAAATTTGTACACTAAAAACCACTAGACGCTAATTTAAAACCTTTGAATTGCATCAGCCCATGCTTCTTGTTTTAGCCCTACCCGCCGAATCCCTACTTCATCTTAAAAAAAAAAAAAATACATAATAAAAAAAATTAAATCGTAGGCAGCCACGGTCTGAAAGTATGTCAGCAGTCTAAAATAATATATAACTATCAAAGCTATATTTAGTACCTAAATAGTTAACTTTTAAAATATTATTAGGTGGGTGAGCAAGGGGCACCTGCCCCACCCCATCTTATTGTGCAGAGTAGTCTATTTTTATTTTTCTATTCTCGCCATCGTGTTTCCAATCACTCAGAAGCCCGACTGCAAAAACCGCTTAAGTCAACACCAATTTAAAAAGGGGACTATTTGCTGCTGTTGCAGTCGTGTTGTTTATGCAGCGCAAGGCTTCGCTTGAGTGTCAACAAAGACGAGTTAAAATGTTTGTTAGACATGTTTTAATATATATATTTTTTTAATTCTAATCAAATTCCACGGACACCAGTTCCGTGCCTTTTTTGTGCTCGTTTTTTAAGTGTTACAAAATAATTATGAAATTTGCTCCGCGATAAAATTAAAATAAATTAATTATTATATCCCATCATAAATGTATTCTATTCGCTGATGATATCACAATTATTGTAACCTCTGATAAGAAAACTAATACAATTTTAGACCATGAAAATGACATCAATAATACTCTTAGCAATATAATCAATTGGTTGGACATTAATAATTTAACAATTAACTTAAATAAGACTAGCTTCTTACAATTTAATCACTGTAAACACGTTCAATTTAATTTTAATTTAAATATTATTTACAAAGACATTCGAATAAAGGAATCTACGGAAACTAAATTTCTAGGTATATTAATTGATCAGGACATAAATTGGAAAGCTCATATAGACAATCTGAATACCAGAGTAAATAAATTTGTATATGCCCTAAAGCACGTTAGGAAGATTACTAATATTTCAACGGCACTTATTTCATACCATGCTTATGTTGAGTCTATCCTACGTTATGGTCTCTTGGCATGGGGAAATAGTACAGATTTCAGTAGGGTCTTCATTGCGCAGAAGAAATGCATCAGAGCCTTGGGAGGAATCCCATCTGATGAATCGTGTAGACCGTTATTCAAAAAGTTTGGTTTATTACCACTGCCTTCACTATACGTTCTTGAAGTATGTATGTTTGTAAAAAAACATCATAATTTGTTTAAAAAAGCTTGTGAGTTGAATTCTCGAGCTCGTAGAGATCCTGAGAGACTAGTTCTGGAATGTGTACCTAAGTCGACAAAGTATAACCGAAACTGTGTAGCAATGTGTGTCAAAATATACAATAAAGTACCGAAATACCTGAAATCTCTAAATACTAGTAGGTTTTCAGTAAAACTGCGTGAATGGCTTAGAGCAAAAAATTATTATAGTGTAGATGAGTTTCTTAATGACAAATGATTGTAAAATCGGAAATAATAGCACAATATTATTAAATTTAGGACAATGTGAATTTGCTTATGACACGTAAAATGTACTAATTTGTTGTTTTAGTTATTAATTATTTGATTTATATTTTCTATTGCATGCCTTTATAACTTTGGCAAATTGTGAGAGTCATTGTTAATGTTTCCACCTACTGTACCACATTTTGGGCAATAAATGATATTATGATTATTATGATTATGATTATAAATTAAATTTAATTAATTATAAATTTTTAAAGCCCGAGTCAAAACTCACCTTTTAAATAAATAAATAGCAATCCCTTTAAGTTTTTACAGGTCCAGTCATCGGTAGTACCTAGTCGATGGTCCGTCTAAGATCCTAATTTATATGAATGTAAATCTAGTACTTTATATTATTTTATCCAAGCATAACATATTTATTTATTATTATATAATATTTTGTTTATTTATGTATTAGCATTATATACAGTTCACTCTTATTTCCCTTTTTCAATATTGCACCACCTACCCCTCCTTGCCTGATGTCAAATGTCCTTTGCCTGAAGGTTGTCTGGTAGAAATCGCTTCCAGCGATAAGACCGCCGAAATTGTACAATTAAGTTTCTGTAATGCCTTTTAAAGTTGTGTTTTTTTGTGCAATAAAGTTTATCTATCTATCTATCTACAATAACAATTTTAAGTTTAGGCAGTGATGCATGGTTAATGTTAGTAAGATGTATAAAATGTACTGTCATTGTTTTTTTGGGGTAGGGGGTTTAGTGATTTTATGTAGTTAAGGACCTCAGAGGGGGGGTTTTGGGGTATGTTAATAATTTAGGTTTTATTTGCAAGCTTGTCCCTAACCGCGTCATCGCCCCTGCGGATCGCCATTTTGAGGTTGTACTCGGTTATTTTTTCGATGGTAGCCTTCGATGCCATGGATATTAGGCGCGGTGTGGCGTCGTTAGTGGCGTTATCTGTATAATATACACAACTTCTTGTGTGTCTGGAGATGGCTTCCACCGCGTGAGCAACACTTTTTAATATATAGGAAAACAAACGAAGAAACAATATTACAAAAAAGTTAAAAATATTTCGATATTTTTCGTATAGCACCCGCTTTGCTATTATTTAAAAAAATATATAAGCCCAGTTAACCTGGATAATAATAAATAATCGATTGATGCTTCATTCATCAATCTGCTGGGTAGTTTAGGCAGAATCTTTGACACATTTACATACTTAGACTGCTAAATCATTACCCTTTCTTTTTGGCTTTGCCGTAGACGGGTGAAAACTAGATTTTGACAGCGGCTTCGCTCGCGTTAAAAGGTCAAGTGCGGTCATCCCATTCCTTTCTTGCCTTCTGGAATTGCCAGTGCCTTCTGAAACACATGCTCACTGTTTTTCCGCATGACATTGTTGTATCATCTTATGGGTGTTTCGGTAAGCTTTTCCTGGACAGGGGTGACTTTTTCTTATTGTAGATAGATAAGCGTTTGACCATATTTCAACTGATGGTAAGTGATAATATGGTCTAAGATGTAGCACGATTACCTAGAATACCTATTCACTCTCGCTATGAAAACCTCCAAATTGTAGCTTCTAGGGAACACCTCAGGCAGCTGATTCCACTGTTTTGCAGTACGAATAACTTTGAAACAATCACTCCTTTTTTTTAAACTGGCTCGTCCGACTGCTGGGCAAAGGTCTTTCCTGAAAGCCGCCATTTGACTCTATTTATAGCGATGGTTTGCTAATTGCCCGACAAGTGATCAAAATCATCACGCCATCTCTACTATTTAACGTGTGTATTTTGCCCATTCTTACCTACGGTGCTCAGACGTCACTAATCAAACATCAAAAGTCCTAGCTCAAGAACTGACAAAGATCTATGGAGCGGAGCATACTAGGCATAAAAATCTCTGACCGAGTCAAAAATACTCGTACAATACGCTCCAAAACCGGTATTGTGGTTGTGGGCGAAAGATCCGCTAGACTAAAATGGGACTGGGCCGACCACGTTTGTGGGATACACCCGGAGAGGTGGACCAGACTTATCACACATTGATTGGCTCCTTATTTATTAATTATTTTTGAATAATACTTACATATTTGTTATTTTTTCCCCAGGATAATGAAGATCAGGTTCTCCTCGACGAGGAGATGGATCGAGTGGTGTGGAGCGAAGCCCTGCCCGGTCCGTCTCCCCCCCTCGCACTGGGGTCGGGAGAGGAGCCCTGTCGCGACGCCGCAGCCCCCAGACCTCCACAGCTCGGTCAGTTTATAGTTCCTACCTAATGATTTTTATACGACTGCCCAAAAAAAGGAGCATCATGTAATTAAACCTTGCGTATAATATTTTTATAGATTTTAGAATAACCATTCTATTATATTTATTCGATTTACAATTGCGATACGAAAGGTTTCACTAATAGGAAATATTCTGACGTCATTAGTGGTTTCTACAAAAATCAGATTTTCTATTAAATTTATGATGAATTTCTTAAATAAATTAACTTTATTTTTTAATTATGAGTTTATATTATAGGTACCTGCGTACTTAACAAGGTCCTAAATTATATTGAATTGTTTGATGACATGATTTCGCAGTTTGCGAATTAAAATAATTAGGTATATTTTACAATTTTTTTTTAATATTTCGTGTACCTTCGCTAGATGGACGGAAAAATCAATTTTAAAAATGGTTAAATTACTAAAAATATAAGGTGTAAGATTATCATTAGATAACTCTGCAAACATTTGTTATGGTTTTACATAGCAGTCATGCAAAGTGTATAACGCATAGAAAATATGAGCGATGACGTCACGACTCATAGTGTTATATGAAAACAATTTGTACAGTCAAAGAACGAAAAGGTTCGTCAGTTTTGAAATTGATTCTTTTGATATGCTATGAGCACTTATTACCTTTCGTAAATTTGTCAGAGTAATACCTGTTGCACAGAAAATTATGCTTAAATGTTATATCAGAAAGTTCAGATTTTCTTGTAGCACCATTGATTCCTTTAGACGTAAATAAAATTTAAAGAAGGGTGACTGATCTTTTTAAACGGTATGTTGGTATAACTGATTCATGCTGTGCAAGCGAAAATTTACCATAAGGTGACGAACCTTTTTATTCTCTGTACCGTACGATGGACCTAATTAAAACTTTTAACGGGTTGTTGGTTCCTATGATGATAAAGCTGATACATACGATTGGATCGTGGTGATATTCTAGAGTCATCTGACATTAAAATGACAAGTGAATCATTAAAAAAAATTGTGACATTTGTAAAAGTAATGACCTGGTTGACAGTTTGGAATGCAACACAGGACTCAGCGGATGACACTCACTGTAACGAACTAACAGACGAAGGTAACTCATCGCTTTTTGTGTCGGTATATGTTCTGGGGCGTCTTTACCTATAGGGGGTGCGGTGCACCCGGGCGCCAGGTGTTAGGGGGCACCGAGAGCCGTCGCGACGAAAGCCCTCCACTGTAACGCTTCGCGAGTGAGTGGCCAACCATTTATATAGAATGTTTAATTTATTATGTCAAGCTGAAGGCCGTATATGTTCTGGGGCGTCTTTACCTATAGTGCAGGGGGTGCGGTGCACCCGGGCACCAGGTGTTAGGAGGGCACCGAGAGCCGTCGCGACGAAAGCCTCCACTGTAACGCTTCGCTAGTGAGTGGCCAACCATTTATATAGAATGTTTAATTTATTATGTCAAGCTGAAGGCCGTATATGTTCTGGGGCGTCTTTACCTATAGTGCAGGGGGTGCGGTGCACCCGGGCGCCAGGTGTTAGGGGGCGCCGAGAGCCGTCGCGACAAAAGCCCGCACTTTAACGCTTCGCTAGTGAGTGGCCAACCATTTATATAGAATGTTTAATTTATTATGTCAAGCCGAAGGCCATGGATAGAGCACTCTTTGGGGTACCCAAAACGCTCCTAGTCCAGTTCCCATCCCTGCCCATCTTTAAAACTCGGCTCAAAGAACACTTTCTTGAAAACTGAAACCCTCCTTCCTACTGTGACTTGCCCCCCACTTGATGAAGTTACTAAGAAAGGATTTTCTTAGTAACTTCACCTGTCCTTTCCTGTCATTGGCGCTCGCGGTCGTTACTCCTCTCCCAGATCCATCCATATATTGTAGGTACGAAATGTATCTTATTTCTTCTCTAACTTTATTACGTATCTATAAGTAGTATATTTTAAATAATTTGTGTAGGTTATATTGCATTTTAGTTAGCTAACATTTGTATATATTAGCGTTATATCTATTTAAAATATAAATTTACTTTATCAACGTTAAATATAAAAAAAAACTGAAAAAAAAACCGCTTCCAAAAACCCCAAATTAAAAAGTGACTTTTAACACTTCATACACCAAATAACATTTTATAACAGTTCACTCGAGAAAAGGTGTTACCGAAGTCGGCGCCTTACACTTTTTAGTTAGTGGTTTTTGATGGCGGTTTTTTTATGCAGGTAATTTTTTTGTCAAGCCTTTTAGTGTCTCATTTTTCACCACCCTCCCCTCTTCTATTTACTGTCCTTTACCTGAAGGTTGTCTGGTAGAGATCGCTCGATCCCAGCGATAAGACGGCCTAAACTGTACATTGTATATGTGTATACTTAGCTTTTAGGTTTTGTATGTTGTGCAATAAAGATCTATCTATCCTACTGTCCACGATTTAATGTATTATTCAAGTTATGAAATTTATCCAAGCCGAAGGGCTTGACACCCCGTAATGGAACATCCTGTATAAAAGTGGTGGGTGCGTACTGCGAAGCTTACTAGGTGTTTTAAGCGTTTTGTTCGCGTATTTTGATCCAAGAGGGCGTTAAATATTGATTGCACTCGGGCGTGACATGCGCAAGAGTCGCCTATGTATTTGTTTACAACTGACATATGCATGGATTTTCAATAAGTTATCCATCTGTTCGTCTGCCCCCTATCTCATAATTTATTAAAATAAAAATCTAGTAAAGATTGCTTATACATGAGATAAGTGCATCGTGGGATGCCCACACACACATACAAAGCGACACATGTTAAGGTTTTTATTTTGTGATTGGTAGCAGACGAGTAGACGGATCCTCTGAGGGTAAGCGATTGCCGCCGCCATGGACACCTGAAACACCAGTGGAGTCACAAATGCGCTGCAAACCTTTAAGACCCCCTTTCGCCCGAATTGGAACTCCGGTACCCTCACTCACGCAAGGAAACACAGCACAGTGCTGTTTCACGCCGGTTTTCTGCGAGGCCGTGGTATCATTCCAGTCGAGCCGGCCCATTCATACCGAATCGTGGCTCTCCCACGGTCAGATTTTTATTTATTTATTTATTTATTTAGTTCACCAACGATTGTTACATTTAATAAATACATAAAAAAAAACATTCTAACTGACATGGTATAATGCACAATCACTTATAGGTAAACAAAACTTACAAATGCAGAAAAAAGACTTAACGCTACTTAGGTTACTTAATTAAAAACTTATGCTACTTATGCTATTAAAAAATAAATAAAAGATTAATAAAAGCGAGGTACGCGAATAGAACCGCACGGGTCAAACAGACCCTAGCAATTTCTTTGCTCTCCACTTGAATTGGGCTAGTGAGAGACTGTGTACATCCACGGATCCACTGATCTGGTTATAAAGACGACCCATCCTGGAGATGGGCGAGTTGGAGCCGTGAACAGTTCGACGGAATGGGCGGCTGATTGGCTGAAGGGGTTTGCGGGGCACCCGACTAGGCACCCTAAATTTAAACTTTTCTACAAGCTGAGGGCAGTCCAGGAAGTTTCTAAGGACTTTGTAGAAGAAAGTTAGGTCGGTCAAGTCCATGCGCTTTTCTAAGGAAACCATCTTGAACCTTTCCAGCTTTGAGACATACGCCGTGTGTTTGCACGGTATTCTCGTAGAATAGGCCAGTTGTCTAGCAAACCTCTTCTGAATCCGCTCAATACGCAGGGTATGTGTTGCATAGTGGGGACGCCATACTACACTGCCATACTCTATAATTGAACGAACCAGACTGTTATATAGGGAAATTTTAGTTTGGGGTCGTTTAAAGCTTCTCCCATTCCTAATGATGAACCCGAGTAACTTGGATACCCTACTTATAACATACTCTGTGTGAGTCGCAAACGTGAGTTTCCGGTCTAGCAAGATCCCTAAGTCCTTAACGACCTCAACTTCATTCAAAGTCACGCCTTCAATATTATATGTTGATGGAATTGGATTGATCTTTCTCGTAAATTTTATGTGGGAGCATTTAGTAGTATTGAGCTCCATGGCGTTAATGTTACACCATTTTGCAAGTAAATCCAAATCACTTTGCAGAAGAGCCACATCTGCATCCGAGATAACACATTTGCTCAACTTAAGATCATCCGCAAACATTATGGCAGAAGAATGCTGGAGGAAACTTGGAAGGTCGTTTACAAAGATATTAAATAGAATTGGTCCTAAATGTGAGCCCTGTGGGACACCAGACGTTACATCGTGTAAAATAGAAGAAACCCGTTCACAACCACAGTGAATGATCGGCCTTCCAGATACGACTTAAACCACTTGAGTAAGGCACCTGATATTCCGTAGATGTAAAGTTTTTTTGCTAGGAGATCATGGTTTACCCTGTCGAAAGCCTTGCTAAAGTCAGTATAAAGATTTGTATTAATTGTGGCGATTAGGAGTCTTTTTTTAAAACACAACGGTGCATTCATAAAGGAAAGTATTAAGAATGTTTTGAAATGAACTTGTGTATATTTATATTCGTACAAGTATGTTTTTATCAATAAGAACTTTTTAATTCAATTTTTTTTTTTCGGAAAATCTATCCTACACTTTCCTAAACGTTGTCCATTAAAGCATAGTTAAATATGGAGTAGTAGCATTAATGGTTACTTTATAAATTTAAAAAAGTTAGTATGGTTAATACAACTTCTAAGAAAATACCCAACCAGAACGGCGATTTCAAAGGCCTATTAGTTAACGCAAGGACTCGCGGTAAATGGTAGAGTATTTCAGTCAATAGTAACGAATGATATGTGACAGTTCCCTCCTCCTGGTGTCGATGACCTCTATGCAAAGGGTCGTGACCCCGACCTAACACTCCCCGATTTTCATTCCCCAGCTTGACCTGTCTTCTTTAGGTTTAGGTTTAATGACATTTATTCCCATTAAGAATTTACATAATTCACTTAACACGATAACAACATAATGATAACAATAAAAAATTAAATTGAAAATTAAAAAAACCCCGACACAACTAAAGCTCTTTCATTTGATACCTATATTGAAGCAGATGGAACAACAAATAGGTTATTCGTCATTTTCTCATTACGTGTCTGCGGCCATCTTGGATTTGAAATTTTTCACAATAAATATATTCTGCTACTCAAGCCCTTTTATATGATACCCATATTGTGGGAGTTGTGTTAAAACCTAATATCCAAATCTTTGTGACGGCGGGCATCTTGGATTGATTTTTATCCAACATACCTTAGAACACTCCCTCCTTATTCATCTTTCAAACAAAATCAAAATCAGTTAATTTGTTCGGGAGCTACGATGCCATAGACTGACACACAGACACACACACACACAGACACGTCAAACTTATTTCACCCCGTCGTTTTTGCGTCGGGGGTTAAAAATTGTATCTGACAAAATAATGCGTCTAAGTGGGTATTTTGATATCATTGCGTAGGGGCATAGATGGACAGTAAGAAGTGTATGCAGGACGGAGGACAAAGCGTTTGATTCGCAAAAAGATTCACGGGCTATCGGCAAGTTGCGCGGTTTGCCACTAAACAAAGATATTAAGCCAAACTACGCTCGCATGTTTCTCCAGGTTTTCCCCTCTTTTCCTGGCGTCGTGTCCGAAATACTCTAGACACCATCTCAATTCTTCTTCTTTATGATAGATAAGTTGTTCAAAATGATCATTACGTGTACAGAGAAGTGGGGTAAACTGGTAAAGTAGCAAGAATGTTAGTTCTTTAGTTTTTCGCGTTGCATTAGAACTATAATGTATCAAGACGGGAATTAACACGATATTTGTTATGTGAAACAAAATTGTGTACTCACATACTTGGCTCGACGTTTCGGCTACGTTACAGCAGCCGTGGTCACGAGCGGACTGCAACACAATACACAATTGCGGACTAAGTACAGAATGTTACAGTTACATAATAAATATCGTGTTAATTCCCGTCTTGATACATTATAATATTAGTTCTTTATCGACAACTGGTTGTGAATCATAGTTGCCAATGTGGCCGGAGGGTTTTATACTCGAGCCAAAGGCTTGGGGCTGTCAATGTCATATTTAGGTATCCGCAGAATATCAGCGTCGAGTCTCTGTGTCTGGACAAATAGCTGAGCGGGGACCTATTTGGCGCCTCTTAGAATTTAGATATTATACTGTACCTAGATTAGCATTAAATTAATAAGTAATGTATGTCACCGGAAAATAACAAGATCCGTAAGTTTATCAATTTACTAGGAAGTTTATAAACTTTCGTAGGATTCTAAACGGGAGATAAATTGTATTATTTTACGTACACACTCCACTCCGATTTATCAATTTCCGACTTCACAAATAAATTTATAAACTAACGGATGTCTATTCGTAAAATTTTATATGGTTCGACCAATCACTGAAACTCTTCTTTCAACGAATCTTTGAAATACGTAAAATAACACACTGCTCTCTGATTCGTCAATGTCCATAGTGGCAATGCCAATCAGATCGCGTGTAGCGTTTGGATATTGCTTACTTATTAATTTTACGAGTAAGTTTATCAATGTACGAAATTATGGACGTAAAATAATACAATTTATCTCCCGATTAGAATCCTACGAAAGTTTATAAACTTCCTAGCAAATTGATAAACTTACGGATCTTGTTATTTTCCGGTGACATATAGATATCTGTATTTTTGGTGCCAAATAAACATTTTTCTATTTCTATTAGATTTATAATTAGATAGTATTGATTAATTAAATAGTACGAGCACGAGGCAGGCCGAAAAAGAGATGGCGTGACGACCTGGACAAATAGTCCCGTAACTGACACACGCTGGCAATGAATAGGGAGCAGTGGAGGCTATAAGGGAAGGCCTTTGCCCAGCAGTAGGACTATTTGAGCTAGAAAAAAAATTAAACAGTCTTTGGTCTGCCGCAAATTTTTGCGTTTAGTATAGCATTCTAATGTAGCTCGTGTAACAAATTCTAAGCACTGTGCAGAAATGATATTGAAAGTAGGATTAAATTAGGAAATTTAATGACCCATATACATATTACCTACATGTATAATTAAAAAATGATTAAATTCCCTAGCTGAATAATGAAAGATATGAAATAAATGATTGTATGTCGATAGAATGAAATGTCGAAATATGGAACATTCATGGCATAGGTTTCATCGTCATCGTCAGCCCATTTAAGTCCCCACTGCTGGGGCACGGACCTCCCTCAATCACATGAGGGGTAATTGCCATACTCACCACGCTTCGCAGACGGGTTGGCGAGGGTTTTGATATAAATGCAGAGTTTTCCTTCTCTGGGTGCTGATGATCATGCCAGCAGCTTTACCTTAGTCGCCTTTTACGACACCTCGGTAAGAGTGAGGGTGGCCTATTCTACTCTGCCGGGCACCACACGGCCTCAGCCACGGCATAGGTTTAGGTACTCAAATATTTTTATTTTATATGAGAGGTGGCAGACGAGCAGGCGGATCACCGGATGGGAAGCAATTCCGCAACACCATCTCCTTAAGACACATAAGGTCTTATCTAAAAAAAAACACCTTCACTTACAAATGTGATCACCTCATTAATGCAATTTGTAGGGGAAGGTGAATTCTTGTGTCGGAGTTCAAGATCTACTTCGGGTCGCTGAACCAGCGTAGTAATACCTATAGAAACCTCATCAACAATGAAGTTTATTTCAGTATCTAAGTGTGTAGACACGGCCCCAGTTCGAGCTCCCCTATCTCAGTGCAAATGTAACACTTTTGACTCAGACATAAGGACGGTCCAAATCCCAACAAATGGAGGCCTTAACGGGAAAAGGGGGCTCACTTGTGACTACCGGTGATGCAGGTGTTCATGGGCCGCGGCAATCGCTTACCGTCAGGTGATTCGTCTGTACGTCTGCCATGATAAATAAGAAATAAATAAATTGTTATTCCACAACGTCACTTATCTACATTGATCTGACTCCGAGATAGGTAGCTCAAGCACCTGTGTTACGGGTATATAAGAATCGACAGGGGATTTACAAATATATACAAATGATACTTTTCTTTGGTAAATACATCATCATCATCGTCAGCCCAATTAAGTCTCCACTGCTGGGGCACGGGCCTCCCTCAATCACATGAGGGGTAATTGCCATACTCGCCACGCTTGGCAGACGGGTTGGCGAGGGTTTTGATATAAATGCAGAGTTTTCTTTCTCTGGGTGCTGATGATCATGCCAGCAGCTTTACCTTAGTCGCCTTTTACGACACGTCGGTAAGAGTGAGGGTGGCCTATTCTACACTGCCGGGGACCACACGGCGTAAATACATACTCGTACTTAAAATACATAGAAACACCCAGACCAATACAAACAGACAATGTTCATGCGCACAGTTGTGTGTGAAACACTTTGAAATGACGAAATTTGTAGTTTCTTATCAAATATTTATCATAGAACATCCTATAATAGTAGTTTATCCTACGACTATCAAATCAATCTAAGTATGTAGTTTTTGCTACCTTGTAGATATTTTATTGTCATACATATTGATAAACCTTATCAAGACGACTAACACAATGTTTTTGAGGGTTCCGTACCTCAAAAGGAAAAAACGGAACCCTTATAGGATCACTTTGTTGTCCGTCCGTCCGTCCGTCTGTCAAGACCCTTTTTCTCAGGAACGCGTGGAGGTATGAAGCTGAAATTTATATTAATTACTCAGGTCTACTGTCCCTTGAAGCTGTGAAATAATCAAACTTCTAAGCCAACGCAATCAAAAGATACAGCCGTTTATGCCGCAAATTTTCGACACTTGCAAGGGAATCAAAACCTACAGGATGCTTCCCGTGAACTCAGAATCTTGAAATTTGGTACGAAGCAACGTCTTATAGCATAGATAAAGGAAAAATTACGAAAACCATAAATTTTTAGTTACATCACATAGTATATTTTTTTTAATAATTTTAAACTTACTACCCATTTCCTCATAAACGCGTAGAGAGGTATTAAATTGAAATTCATACCAAATACTCAGGTCTATAATATCTTTAAGCTGTAACAAAATCAAACTTCTATGTCAACGCAATAAAAAGAAACAGCAATTTAAGCTGCATATTTTGAAACTCGCAAGTACTCGCAAGGGAATCAAAACCTAAAAGGTACTTCCAGTCGACCTAGAATCTTGAAATTTGGCATAAAGCAACGTTTTATAGCACACATAAAGGAAAAATTCCGAAAACCTTAAATTTTTAGTTACATTACAAAATATATATTTTTTAATAAATATAAACTTATTACTTTTTTCCGTAGAGCTATCAAGTTGAAATTCATATCAAATACGTTAAATCTAAATCTAATTGCCTTTAACCCGTGAAAAAAAATAATCTAAGTCAACGCAAAACGCAAAAGTACAACCATTAATACCGCATATTTTGAAACTCGCAACTACACGCAAGGGAATTAAAACCTAATGACCACTTCCCGTTGACATAGAATCTCGAAATTTGGTAAGAAGCAATAGCTTACAGCACAGGTAACAGAAAAATTCCGAAAAGCTTAAAATTTTAAGTAGTTATACCACCAAAAAAATTGTGATTGTAAACATAATTGTAGTTATGCAATGACCGCGAGTTATTATACTATGTATGGGGGGGCAACATTTAAAGAAGACGAAATAGCCTTCTTCTTTATATTTCGACGTTCTTTTATCGAAATGATATGTGTTAATATAAAATAAAGGATTACTTAAACGACAAAGAGATCTTTGTCTTAAATTTATGCTCCTCCATCTTTCCCCATTGTAATGTTATGAATTTCATTTTGCAATAAAAATACCATTGTTATGACTCGATTGTCGTAATGAACGAACTTTGTAAACCTTGCAGGTTTGTACGGAACCCTCGGTGCGCGAGTCCGACTCGCACTTGGCCGGGTTTTTCATAAAAGACTATGTGCTATTGCTTAAAGTAAGACTATTTATTCTACGTTGCTATTCATATAATATAATATTTAATTTCACAAATCATCGTCAGCCCATTGAAGTCCCCACTGATGGGGCACGGGCCTCCGTCAATCACATGAGAGGTAATTGCCATACTCACCACGCTTGGCAGACGGGTTGGCGAGGGTTTTGATATATGGCAGAGTTTTCCTTCACTGGGTACTGATGATCATGCCAGCAGCTTTACCTTAGTCGCCTTTTACGACACCTCGGTAAGAGTGAGGGTGGCCTATTCTACTCTGCCGGGGACCACACGGCGATTTCACAAATACTGGAATATTATTCACATATACTCTCAAAAATTCAGAAAAAAAATAAACAGCCTAAATCACTTCACATTTTTATACCTACTTAAGGATAAAGGGAGTATCGTTAAGGTGACAGGTAGGACACACTAGCGACGCCATTCGATTCTAATTTTTAGCTACTAAACCGGATCTATTTTAAGCAATTTCGGGTTTAAACCCTCTCGGCAAACACTTATACTATTTATTAAATAACCATGCACAAATGTTGGGTCCGTTATTGTACGCGAAAAATTGATTCACGACAAAAGTGGCCGCCTTTGGCGTGAATAAATTTTTCGCGTACGCTTTGGAGTGTTTCCCGAGAGGTAACCCTGAAATTGTTTAAAATAGATCCGGTTTAGTAGCTAAAAATTAAAATCGATTTGCGTCGCTAGTGTGCCCTACCCGTCACCTTAAGGCGGCAATGCGGCGAATAGGAGACATTTTTTTCGAGTTTTATTACAGTTCTTCGAGAAGTGACTTTCGTGGACGTCCCCACGAAAGTCACTTCTCGAAGAATCACTCGGGATAAGTTTACAACAACAACATTAGTTATGAATAAATGTCACAATAGATCATCTACTGGTCGCAGTGGCTATTTATTTATTTATTTGGTATACAAAACATATTACAATCTAAGAAATAAATAAATAAATATTTCACAACATCACATACATTGATCTGACTCCGAGATAGGTAGCTCAAGCACCTGTGTTACGAATATCAGAATCAACAGTGGGATTACAAATATATACATATAATACTTTTCTTTTGTAAATATATACTTATAATATATAGATAACGCCCAGACCAATACAAACTGATATGTTCATGTACACAAATGTTTGTACTGTGCGGGGATCGAACCCGCAACCCTTGTACCAGAGGCAGCATTCACTACCACTGTTCCAAACGGGTCACTTACATTTATACAATACATTACGACAAGTCCCCGATCGCAATACAAAAACATGTATACACAGACAGAAAATCAATCGAAAGCTAACACATTACAATAAAATTAAAATTTTAAATTAAACCAAAATTAACTTAAAACTAAAATCCACAGTTAACCCTCTCACATGCAAAGAGGATAAAGAGGAGGGATAGAGTCCTACAACGCACCACAGATGCATTGCAAAACAGAGCTCTTGAACTGATGTAGGTTGTACCGGTAGAGATCCAATTCCTCATGTTTATCAACCATCTCGTTATAGGTTATGAGACGCAATAGGAGACGTTATAGATTATGAGGATATGAGACGCAAGACTCACCCCCTTTCTTACATGTCGAATTAATTGAGAACCTCCTTTTTTTAGTAAGTTACACGTTAAATTTAGTACAACTAACTTTTATCTAAATTTTCATCCATTTGTAAGCGCCATTGGCGTGTCCATGTTAACATTTGTCAGAAATTGCACACATACATCCAACAACTGAGTTTTTTTTATGCTAGAGGCGACAAACGAGCAAGCGAGTCACCTGATGAAAAGTAATCAACGCCGCGCATGAACACTCGCAAAATCAGAGAGATCGCTAATGTGTTGCCATCCTTTTTAAAAAAGAGTACGCTCATTTCTTGAAGGTCCCTAAGTCGTAGCCGTCGGCAATTCGTTCCACAGAACTGAGGTACGTGGTAGAAAGTTCCGCGAGAAACGCACAGCATTAGACCGCCATCCATCGAGATGATGGGTATGGAATGACAATGGCGATGGAATGACAATCGCATACGTGTGGTTCGATGTAAGAATTCAGCTGCAGAGAGTAGATCGAACAGTTCCTCCGAGCACTCAATCGAACAGTTCCCCATGATGGGTTGCACGGACTTTCTTGTTTTTGCCAATCTTTATCAACGTTCACCCTTTCACACATGGTGTGCATCATCATGAGACAGGTGACGACATATTCTATTTCATTACGTGACGGCTTCGTTGTAGGCCTTAAGGGGTATGGTAATATATATATGGTGTTCATTATTTTTTCTTCTTTTTTTTTAATTTTTTAGTGGTATCTTACTAATTAAGGATATTTTTTTTGTTTTTATCAGCGGCATTTTAAGTTTATGGTCTTTACCACAGATTTAATAATATAAGTTTTTATTGTGCCAAATAAAGATCACAAGCGGCTTACCTACGTGGACTGTAGGCCATATGTAAATGTGCATGAAAGGTGTACTAATTGTTGATTTGGTATTATGTACTTGATGTTAATGTCACGGGCACTTTCTTTCGTGTGATGAACACGCGTGTTTGTTCAGTGTGTGGGTGTTATATACAGGGTGTATCGGTAAACATTTACTTCCCTCTAAACACGTCTTCTACTAACCAATCAGAACAACATCTGTACAATGACTTGGAAATTCGCATAAAAAAATTACAAAGTCGATCACGTGACTTGTTAAAACGCCTAATTTTCAAAAGTCGCAAGTATAAAAGTGGTTCAGGACTCCAATTCTCGGGTTTGTGACATTTCAAAAACATGGCGGATATCACTTAAGCATACAAAAAAACTATGTTTTAGTGATATATGTCATATGAAAAGAAATGTCACAAGCCCGAGAATTGGGCTCCAGGATGGTTATATAAATAAAGTTTAAAAACTAAAAACGGACTACCAAATAACACGCTTTAAATTATTATGCCGTATCGCCGTGGTCGTAGGCCACATTGTGATTTTATTTTATTATTATAATAAATCTGTGTTGCTACAGTAGGTGGCATACGACCACGGCGATACGGCATAATCATTTCAGCAGAGACAATTTTATTATTTAGCACATTTTAGATCGTGTTTTTTGGTAGTCGGGTTTTAGTTTTTAAACTATATTTTTGTTTAACATATTTTCAGTTATGTAAATAAAATTACATATTTGAAATGTGCTAAAAAGCTCTTTCATTTGATACCCCACACGATATCGTCAAGCAACATTTTTTTAGTTCCTTACTCTAAGTCCCCTAGAGGGCGCTGTAGTCAATTTAACGTGACGTCATGGTCGCCTATAACCAGAAGACAATCAAGACGCTTCCTACGACACCATTTGAGTGAAGATATGAGGGAACAGATGAACAACCATATATACATACATACAGGTCAAAATCATAACCCTCCTGTTTGCTTCGCCGTAGTAAAAAGCTGTAGTAGTCGGTTAAAAAAAGACGTGGTTAAAAGGATATGAATGATTACTGACACATCCTGTACTTATTTCTTTAATACCATTGGTATTAAAATGTTTGTAACAAAATTATTTGGTCTGATATTTGTACACAAGTACTTTGAAACTATGAAGATATGATTAAGTATATTAGCTATTTAGAATGGAATCCGGCCTATAGCTATAATATACATAACATATAGTATAAAAATGACATAAAAAATCTCATATTATATATGAGTTGTTTTATGTTCTTTTTTTAATTTTTGTCAACCGATTTAATTTCAATTTAAAAGGTGTTTATTTCAAATTGAAATTAAAACGATTAACAAGAATATGTCACCGGAAAATAACAAGATCCGTAAATTTATCAATTTACTAGGAAGTTTATAAACTTTCGTAGGATTCTAAACGGAAGATAAATTGTATTATTTTACGTCCACACTTTCGTAATTTTATCAATTTAAGACGTCACACGGTAAATTTATAAACTAACCGATATCTATTCGTAAAATTTTACATGGTTCGACCAATCACAGAAACTCTTTTAAATATATGCATCTTTGAAATACGTAAAATAACACACTGCTCTCTGATTCATAGTGGCAATGTCAATCAGTTTGCGCATAGCGTTTGGATATTGCTTACTTATTAATTTACGAGTGAGTTTAGTAAGTTTATCAATGTACGAAAGTGTGGACGTAAAATAATACAATTAATCTCCCGTTTAGAATCCTACGAAAGTTTATAAACTTCCTAGTAAATTGATAAACTTACGGATCTTGTTATTTTCCGGTGACAAATACACCAGTGTTAATTTCAATATGATTGTTACAGAGGCTAGTGTATCCGGCAGTGCATCAGATTTGTCGCCATTGGCCCAAGATGCGGAAGAGGATTCCTATGCGGGCCCCTCAGTAAGTTTGCTTTAAACTCTCCTCTTATTAGTGCATGATTCCCAGTTGCGTCCAAAGCCGTCGCTTGGAAGCCCGGGGTAGGAGAAGTTGGAAGTTGGAAGATCAGACGGCAGTCGCCGTCTGATCTTCCAACCGTTAGACAAAGAAACCAAACCAACTGGATCACGGTTACACATTCAGAATCATTATCTCAAATATTGTAGGTCAAAGGTGTCTGGAAGAAATCGCCACAAGCGGTAAGACACTATAGACCAACAGGCCGTGTAGGAATAATAGCAAATAATAATAAATAAATATGTCACAACATCAAATACATTGATTTGATTCGTTAGCTCAAGCATCGTCAACCCATTTAAGTCCCCACTGCTGGGGCACGGGCCTCCCTCAATGACATGAGGGGTAATTGCCATACTCACCACGCTTGGCAGACGGGTTGGCGAGGGTTTTGATATAAATGCAGAGTTTTCCTTCTCTTTTACGACACCTCGGTAAGAGTGAGGGTGGCCTATTCTACTCTGCCGGGGACCACACGGCCAATTGATACGTTTTTTAATATGATAGGTGGCAGATCGGATCGCCTGATGGTAAGCGATTGCCGCCGCATATAGACACCCGAGACACCAGTGGAGTCACAAGGGCGCTGCCAACCTTTACCCTCGCTCACGCAGCGAAACACAGCACAGTGCTGCTTCACGCCGGTCTTCTACAAAGCCGTGGTATCACTCTGGTCGAGCCGGCCCATTCATGCGTGGCTCACCCACGGTTAAATTAAATTGGTCAGCCTTGGCATATTTTAATGAAAAAAGGTTGTGGGAAGAATAAGTAAAGCAAAGTAGGTATCACCCTATAAACTGTCCCACTGCAGGACAAAGGCCGCCATCATAAAAATCAAGTCATCGCTACTATGATGGGGTAGGCTTAATCACCACGCTTGCATAATGCAGATTGGTGATCACAAACACGTTATGTTCGAAAATCTCGAAATATAACTACTTTTTTTTAATATGTCACAACATCAAATACATTGATTTGATTCCGAGATAGTCAGCTCAAGCGTCGTCAGCCCATTTAAGTCCCCACTGCTGGGGCACGGGCCTCCCTCAATCACATGAGGGGTAATTGCCATACTCACCACGCTTGGCAGAAGGGTTGGCGAGGGTTTTGATATAAATGCAGAGTTTTCCTTCTCTGGGTGCTGATGATCATGCCAGCAGCTTTACCTTTGTCGCCTTTTACGACACCTCGGTAAGAGTGAGGGTGGCCTATTCTACTCTGCCGGGGACCACACGGCTTAGCTCAAGCGCCTTTGTTTAAGTTGTGTTTTTTTTGTGCAATAAAGATATACTTTATTGCACAAAAAGAACACAACTTAAAAAAACTAGGCATTACAGAAACTTAATTGTACAATTTCGTACTTTGTACGAATATCAGAACCAACAGTGGGATTACAAATATATTCATTTGATACTTTTCTTCGTAAGGGTAGTTGCGAGTCATACCCAACACAAGTGCCTTAGACAACTTACAACCTGTGCGAATAAAGAATGGGATCAGAAATGGCGGCGCATCTATTCACTTCTCGCTCGCACACTATTAGCGTCTATAGTCGCACTCGTGGGGTGCTACTATAGACGCAAATAGTGTGCGAGCGAGAAGTGAATAGATGCGCCGCCATTTCTGATCCCATTCTTTATCCGCACAGGTTGTACTGGGTAATCTCGGCCACATTTTGTAACAATGGTTATAAAAATGAATGATTTTTTAAGTTATTTTCTTTTGTTGTATACATACTTATAATACTATAAAAAGATTTAATAACCTTTCTTATCCTATTTTACTTTTTTGTTTACAGCTTTATATTGTATTTATTTATAATGTACTTATTAATAATATATTTAAATATATTTATATATGTAGGTATGTGTTTAACGTAATTAAGTAGTGTGTAGTTATTTTATATTAATGTTTTTTTTTCCTTACTAATAACTACAAATTTTTCTTTCGCCGCACCACTGCACTTTCTGCATGACCCAAAGGTTGACTGGTAGAGAATGCTTCTTGGCATTAAGTTCGCCTCAAAATTGTTTCAAAATTTGTGCAATAAAGTTAAATAAATAAAATAATAAATAACCGTGATCCCATTGATCTGATACTCCTGTTTAAGTCAGACAGCAGTCACTACATTATGATTGCAAGACTTTCCGAATATTGGATCACGGTGGACCATGATAGCGATCAGGATGACGCTTGGAAGCGTACCCCGGACTCCAAAGTGACTTCTTTGAACGCAACCTTTCCGAAAGAAAAGGTTAATAGATCTTTTTAAAACACCGTCGCCGTTAAGCTGACGAACCTTTTTATTCTCTGACTGTGCCTAACTACATAAACAATACATTAGCGATCACAGTGATCTCAGTATGATTCGGCACAAATGACAGAGACAGATTATAAATAAATAAATATTTCACAACATCACATACATTGATCTGACTCCGAGATAGGTAGCTCAAGCACCTGTGTTACAGATATCAGAATCAACAGTGGGATTACAAATATATACATATAATACTTTTCTTTTGTAAATACATACTTATAATATATAGATAACGCCCAGACCAATACAAACAGATATGTTCATGCACACAAATGTTTGTACTGTGCGGGGATCGAACTCGCAACCCTTGCACCAGAGGCAGCGTTCACTATTTTAGGAGCAATGTGACAATTTTATTAATATTTTCTTTTAATTATCCTATGTTTATTATAAAACAGTATTTCCTTTTTTTTTAACCAGTGTCATATTTATTTCTTGTAGTTTGCATGCTGAGGTTACCTCGTAAGTACAGTTAGATTTAAACAAAGTTGACTGACCGGATGGCGCAATTGGTGGTGACACTGCCTCGTACGCCAAAGGTCGTGGGTTCGATCCCCACCCTGGACAAACATTCGGGCGATGAACACTTGTGTTTGTTCGGTGTCTGGGTGTAATATATGTGTTTAAGTATATATTTGTGTTCCTCTGTTGTCTGATATCTGTAACACAAGTGCTTACGCTACTTAGTACGGAATCAGGTCAACGTATGAGATGTTGTGAGAATTATTAATTATAAAGTTATCCACTTCTTTATGTATGTACCTGCTGGAACTTATGTTGGTAATCCAATAAATAAATAAAGATCAATAAACTCATAATATTATTATGATGAGTTCGACGTTCGGCAAAGACGATAATTGTCTTAGCGTTTTTTCCCGGTTGCATCCCAAACTGTCGCTTTGGAGCCCGGGTCCGCTTCCCTGCGACGACTCTTCCACTTCACACGGTCTTGGTCGCAAAAGTAGTGATGCCATACTATCGATAGTGAAACTATCGATGACCTCGAAAATCTGTTAGAATATCGATAGCCCTAATTGGGGTAATACTATTGATGACTCATCATACCTACTCATCATAATAATATTTGACGACCCGTTTGGAACAGTGGTAGTGAACGCTGCCTCTGGTGCAAGAGTTGCGGGTTCGATCCCCGCACAGTACAAACATTTGTGTGTCTGGGCGTTATTTATGTATTATAAGTATGTATTTACAAAATAAAAGTATTATAATGTATATATTTGTAATCCCACTGTTGATTCTGATATCCGTTACACAGGTGCTTGAGCTACCTATCTCGGAGTCAGATCAATGTATGTGATGTTGTGAAATATTTATTTATTTATGACTTGCAAAAGCAATACTATCGATACTATTGATTGGTGAAGAATTGATCTTTCATGCAATATTATTGCCTGGGTCTAAGCTATCGATAATATCGATAGGCTATCGATAGTTGACTATCGATAGGAATCACTAATTACGAGGTCAAGCCAACGAACTCTTCGATTTCAATGTCAGCTGGATCCGACTTTCTGTATCAAATTATTTTCTGCATAAACGTTGTCGTAACATTGATTTAATGTGTCGAGTAAGGTAATGGCAAACCGGCATCTCTTGATGTGATGGTTATGTAATAATGATCTTCAAGAACGGACATTTGCAATTACAGTTCATACATATACAGGGTGTCTGGAGGCATATTTATGTGTTCAAGGTTAAATAGAAAATACTGAACGAAATAGCTATCATTGACAAGTTTCTTTGAGATTATTAAAAAGTGGCTGTGACATACGGACGGACAGGCAGACGGACGCACGGACAGACAGACAGACATGACGAATCTATAAGGGTTCCATTTTTTGCCATTTGGCTACCGAATCCTACAAAGTAAGGAAATGCGGATTTCTCTATGGCTGTGACCATTTACATCACTCTAACCACGTCTTCTATCGATCATTAATTAATAACATTTGCTCTAAGACTTTTGGAAATTCGCACAAAAAAATATCAACTTTTCATACAAAGCCGGTTGGTTAATATTGTATTGGAAGTCGAAATTGCTTTTCGATGATTTTCGAGAAGTGATGTTCCAAAAGGTTCGTAGAGCACTTGGTTAAAATGATGTAAATGTTCACACATACACCCTGTATGTCAACGAGTATTTTTTTTATTTAACCTTGGAAACATAAATCTGCCGCGATACACCCTGTACGTGTAAGGTGTATCGGTAACATTAACATTCTACTAGTCATTAGGTATAGCAACGAGCACACATCAATATATGCGTATGTTGTATGAATTTATTTAAAAAAATCTGTGGTTAGTAAAGTTGTAATAGGTAAATCAAGTATTTACTTATTGCCACTTTACTCTGGAAGTCTCCGACCCTGGATGACTTTCATTGTACGCGTATACCTCCTATCTTAGCGAGTAATTCCCAGTGGCGTAGCATAGCTAAACGAAGACGTGGGCGAACCGGTAATAGTAGAGTAACATATTCCCACGCCCTCGGAGGGGCCTTGCAAGCAAAAACTTTAGTAGAATCAAGGTCCCCCGCGAGGCCCCCTTGAGCGCGAGGCCGTGGGCGATGGCCCACGTCGCCCACGCCTAACAAAGAGTGATTCCGAGTTGCGTCCAAAGAAGTCACTTTGGAGTCCGGGGTACGCTTCCAAGCGTCATCCTGATCGCTATCATGGTCCACCGTGATCCAATATTCGGAAAATCTTGCAATCACAATTTAGTGACTGCTGTCTGACTTAGACAGGAGTACCAGATCAATGGGGTCACGGTTATATATTATTTTATTTATTTAAACTTGATTGCACAAATTTTGTGACAATGAGGCGAACTTAATGCCAAGAAGCATTCTCTACCAGTCAACCTTTGGGTACTGCAGAAAGTGCAGTGGTGCGGCGAAAGGACAATTTGTAGTTATTAGTAAGGAAAAAACATAAATATAAAATATCTACACACTACTTAACATCTACATTATACACATACCTACATATATAAATATATTATTAATAAGTACATTATAAATAAATACAATATAAAGCTGTAAACAAAAAAGTAAAATACATAAGAAAAAAATACTACATATAACATGTTATTTATATACATATGTATAAGCAATTAAGACACACGGTTACACGTTCAAAATCATTATCTCGAATGTTAGGTAGGTATTCTCAATTTTGAAAAACTAACAGTGACGTGCAGGTTCCTGCACGATATTTTAAATATAAATTATTTACATAGATTTGAAAATCCAGAGGCGCATGCTCGGATTTGAACCATGACTCCCTGTATGGAAGGCGCGAATTTATCCATTGAGCTACCGTCGCTCTGTACGTACTGTTAGACGGATAAAATCGATTTGGATACACATCCTTAGCTCGTACACATAGCACTAGTCAATCTGACACAATATGACCTGTGAATCAGTCTATTTTCGCGTCTAACATGGGATTGATTATTACTAAAGTCCATTCAGTATGTGAAGGTGAATCATCATCATCATCATCAGCCCATTTAAGTCCCCACTGCTGGGGCACGGGCCTCCCTCAATCACATGAGGGGTAATTGCCATACTCACCACGCTTGGCAGACGGGTTGGCGAGGGTGTTGATATAAATGCAGAGTTTTCCTTCTCTGGGTGCTGATGATCATGCCAGCAGCTTTACCTTAGTCGCCTTTTACGACACCTCGGTAAGAGTGAGGGTGGTGAGTGAGTGAAGGTGAATAGGACAGTTCTATTTTGACATTAAAAGTGAGACGCTTCTTTTAAATGTAACCGATATTTTTAAGAATCGAGAATATTTTCTTTAGAAATCTAATCGACTTTTTGTTTCATTTTCAATCTTAATCAACATTTTAGCTACGAATTTGAACTATCTGGATATAGAATACAGTGTAATACTGGCCGTGTGGTCCCCGGCAGAGTAGAATAGGCCACCCTCACTCTTACCGAGGTGTCGTAAAAGGCGACTAAGGTAAAGCTGCTGGCATGATCATCAGCACCCAGAGAAGGAAAACTCTGCATTTAGTTCAAAACCAACCCGTCTGCCAAGCGTGGTGAGTATGGCAATTACCCCTCATGTGATTGAGGGAGGCCCGTGCCCTAGCAGTGGGGACTTAAATGGGCTGATGATGATGATGATGCAAATATTCTTATTGGTACACAGTCAATAAATCATTAATAATGAAATAATATGCATCTTATTCATCTGAATCACAACTCTCGCTTGACGTGTCGGAACCACCTTCGTCACCAAGATAAATTACCAGTTCTTGGTCCCTAATACAACCCATGCGGAATTGCCGACATCTTTTGCACAAGAGACAAGAATCGAGATTCGATAATTGACGTGATGATGTATGTAGGTACATGCCTAATGGTCTTTTCTAACGCCCTGTTAGTCTAGTGGTTTAAGTACCGGGCCGTGACCTCGGGGTCCTGGGTTCGATTCCTAGGTCGAGTAAAAAATTGTTTCGAATTTTTCGGACATTGCTCGGGTTTGTGATCACCAATCCGCATTAGACCGCGACTCGGTAAGCGTAGTGTAGGACGCCTTGCGACAAGATGGGATGATGACATTCGAAGGCTGGCTGGTGTGGGCTGAATGAGAGTGGCCGAAAATCGGGAGCAGTGGCGTGCATTAGGGGAGACCTATGTCCAGCAGTGGACGAGTGTGGGTTGCTGATGATGATCCGCATTAGGCAAGCGTGGTGCAATCACCACGATTGCCTAATGCGGATTGGTGATCCTAACCCCATCATAGTAGCGATGACTTGATTTCTATGATGAAGGTCTTTGCCTTGCAGTGGGACAGTATATTTTTTTTTATATGATAGGTGGCAGACGAGCAGACGGATCACCAGATGGTCAGCAATTCCGCCGCCCATGGACACCCGCAACACCAGTGGAGTCACAAGTGCGCTGCCAACCTTTTCCCCTTCCCCCCCATTGGGCCTCCGCCGGCCTCACTCACACGGCGAAACAGCGCAAGCGCTGCTTCACGCCGGTCTTCTGTGAGGCAGTGGTATCACTCCGGCCGAGCCGGCCCATTCATGCCTAAGCGTGGCTCTCCCACATTTAATAGTATATAGGCTGATACCTTAGGTACTACTTTACATATTTGCCTTATATTGATAAAGAACTCTTTCTGCAGGACAAATGCTACTCTTGGGGTACTATTTCTGGGGGGTCGGCGCGCGCGGCCCCCGACCCAAGACCTGAAGACAGGAAGGTCCAGTTCGACCAGCACCGGCCGAGGGACGATGCGGACAGCTCGGGAAACGACAGTGATGGAAGCCATGGGGGCAGATACAAGGAGTGAGTACATAGATTTTTATTAACAGATTATAAATTGCACACAAAACTTGACAATGACGGTTTTCGCGTGTGAAAAATCCGCTAGATGGCGTAATGTTGGACTGAGGTCCAACATCAACCGCATTGGTTGTTTAATTGGTCAAATTGATATTTTGTCAGATCACGTTTAAACATAACCAATCACATTGTATGTGGACTTCACTCCTGTGTGTGTGTGTGTCTGTCTATGGCATCGTAGCTCCCGAACAAATGAACCGATTTTGATTTTGTTTCTTTTGTTTCTATCCCCATCATCTTAGTGGACGGCGTTGTAATACTGTGCGTTGTTCGCGGAACTTTCTACCACGTACCTGAGTTCTGTGGAACGGTTAGGCTGCGGGAGTATTTCCCAATGGCTAAGACTTAGACAAGAGAAGAGCGAACTTTATTTTAAAAAGGCCGGTATAACATTAGCGATCTTTCTGATTTCGCGGATGTTCATCGACGGCGATGATTACTTTAGATCAAGTGACTCGCTTACTCGTTTGTTGCCTCTAGCATAAAAACCTGAGACCCTCGGTCACGGTTCACACGTATCCGGGCTCCGAAGCGACAACTTTCGACGCACCTGGGAATCACACACTAAGATGAAGAAGCACGTTTCATTCGCAAGTCATCATCATCATAGGCCTTCTCATCTATAACAGGAGCCCAATTCTCGTGCTCGTGACATTTTGAAAACATGGCACTTGAAAACCATACAAAAAACTAGGTATGTTTTAGTGATATATGTCGTATGAAAATAAATGTCACGAGCCTGAGAGTTGGGTTCCTGATGTTTTAAGCAGCATCGCGCGGCGTGGTGACATTACTCACTCATACATACATCAAACATAGCACATAAACATTCACATCTTCACAACATTTAACACATTAAATCTTCACAACTATTTACACGTGTCTCCCTTCAATATTTTGTCCAGTGGTCGACCCATCGATCTCCAAGGGCCAGGCTGAAAACCAGCGCTGGCATTCACGCCTAGCCATATGCTGAGACTGGTACCTATTGTCAATAATTAGATAACTTTAGATAACTTAACTATAGATACTAATGTTTTTTAACTATATTAAATCTTATGTTAATTAGTAACTGTAATTAGTGTAAGTTTGTATGTACCTTCTTGTGATATGCATAATTTGACAATAAAGCTTTTTTTATTTATTTATTTATTTATTACAGCTGCGCTCGTGGCTGTATAGTCCTATGCGGGAATTAATTTTCCGTCTGCATTTGCGACACGTAAATTGAGCGCTGCTACGATTGGGGTGGCATGCATGGTGCTTAGCACGTTTTGCCGCAAGCTGACTAAACCAGGCTTAATCGTGTTCGACTAGACTCTCCGACACGATTCTCCTCCAAGTCAATCGTTCAACAGCAAGCCCCTCCCACTCTGCTACCGAGATCTGAAAAGTGTGCATATCGCGCTTAGCAAGTAGTTCCACTGAAACACATTGAAATGCCAAGTGAAACAGCAAATTGACAAATTACATGTCAGATTGGGTTTATCACAATTTATGCGATGCTATTCGCGATATAAAGTGATATAAAACTAAATCGCAAACCGTGCCTGGATAATTTCATACTTATCATTTGCGCGTGAGTGATCTTCGTTGTCAGTTCGTCTTTGTGGATGTGTCCGCTGCTAGACTCATTTTAATCGGTAAGTTTCATTTTTAATATTAGTATGTAAGGTGGTTTTTATATAAAAAATAATAATTGTTTCTTTGTTTATTTAGTGAGTTCCACTGCTAAGCAAATGCCTCCCTTAATTCTCTCCATTATCTATAGAATAATTATGGATGAATAAAACTTAGAAATAAAAAGTACCTAAAGTGTCAATTATCTTTAGCAGAATTTGTCTTTAAAAAATTAAAAAAAAGATTTGGAATTTGGCACAGTACCTAAATATATTCTGTAAAACAAGCATTTTTATATGATAATCATGTTGTGGGAGTTGTGTTAAAACATACAATCCATATTCTGTGACGGCGGCCATCTTGGATCGATTTTTATCCAACATAGCTAAGAACACTCCCCCCTTATTCATATTTCAAACAAAAAAAAACAAAATCAAAATCGGTTCATTTCTTTGGGAGCTACGATGCCATAGACAGACACACAGACACGCACAAACACACACGCACAAACACACACGCACAGACAGGACAAACATATAACACCCCGTCGTTTTTGCGCAAGTGGATCCCCCCGTGTCCCCAAAATGCTTAATCGTGATGATAATGCGCTGGGCTGCGTGGCTACCTACCTTACTGAACATTCTTTACATTATATTCTTAGAAATGGTAACCTTGGTTTAACTGGCGAGTTAAACTAGAGTGAGTGAACTAGAGTGTTAGAGCACACTAGCGACGCCAATCGATTTAAAGCTACAAATTTTTAGCTTCTAAACCGGGTCTATTTTAAACAATTTCGGGGTTACAACCTCGCGGCAAACACTTATACTATGTATTATGCACAAATGCGGAGCCAACATTTGTACGCGAAAAATGGATTCACGCTAAAAGTGGCATCTTTTGGCGGTAATCAATTTTTCGCGTACAAAAACGAACCCAACATTTGTGCATGGTTATTTAATAAATAGTATAAGTGTTTTCCGAGAGGTTGTAACCCCGAAATTGTTTAAAAAAGATCCGGTTTAGTAGCTAACAATTAAAAACGAATGGTGTCGCTAGTTAGGGCTGCCCGTCGCTTTAAACACTGATTTGACTAATGTAGACAACCACACCACATTGGGTTAATGTTAGGTAGCAGACACTCAGACGGACCAACTGAAGGTTAGCATTTTACATTGTTGCATTTAAAAACGCTCGCTCTTATATATTAGGTAGGTTCGCCGATAAATAAATAAAACTTTTTATTTGCTAGAAACACAGTTGACATACAGTTCTTTACAAATTATCTTGGGTACATGTGTTCAGACTGCTCGCAGACATGCAAAAACATTAATTGGCTCAAATACATATCACACTTTATATTAATTCATCATCATCATCATCAGCCCATTTAAGTCCCCACTGCTGGGGCACGGGCCTCCCTCAATCACATGAGGGGTAATTGCCATACTCACCACGCTTGGCAGACGGGTTGGCGAGGGTTTTGATATAAATGCAGAGTTTTCCTTCTCTGCGTGCTGATGATCATGCCAGCAGCTTTACCTTAGTCGCCTTTTACGACACCTCGTTAAGAGTGAGGTTGGCCTATTCTACTCTGCCGCGGACCACACGGCCTATAATAATGTCCAATAAAATTTAATTAATCCTTATGTCATTTCTTAGGTTCGAAAATTCGAACATGGAAATATCATTTATTGCCCTGTTCGAAAATTCGAACCTAGCATACAAGTAACTAGTTCCTGCATCAGAGACTGCTCTAAAGATTTAACAGTGGGAGAGCCACACTTCGGCATGAATTGGCCGGTTCGACTGGAGTAATACCACGTCCTCACAAAAAACCGGCGTGAAGCGGTACATGCACTGTGTTTCGCTGAGTGAGTGAGGGTACCGGAGGCCTAATCCAGGGGAAGGGGGGTGAAAAGGTAAGCAGCGCACTTGTGAAACCACTACTGGTGTTGCAGGTGTCCATGGGCGGCGGTAATCGCTTACCATTAGTTGATCCGTCGGCTCGTCTGTCACCTATATCATAAAAAAAAAGATAACTGGACCCACTATTCGTGTTAAAAAATTATTCCTTCAAACCAAGGTCAATAATACGGCCATTTTGCAAACATTTTGCTTAATCTACAAGGGCTAAAGCGAACGTTCCGATAAAGACTCGATATCTCTTCCTTGTTTTTTTAACAAATTATGTAAACTGGCGTCACATATCAATGTTATCACTCCTTTAATCTCATTCGATAAACTCGTGTTAACTAGGTATTTATTTTTTGGATCAATCCGGCTATTGAAGATTTAGACAACTAACCCACTGAAGATAGCAAATAAATATATAGTTACCTACTATTTGCTGCACTAAAAGGCTACAGAACTTATTAAATAAATTTATACCAAACACATAAATATATCGAGATATTAACATATCTAAATTCAAACAACATAAAAAAATATCCTAACTTTAGATATATAGATACTCTTTATTGCACAACTTACAAAACTTAAAAGCTAGGTATATAAAGATACAATGTACAATTTAGGCGGTCTTATCGCTGGAAGCGATCTCTACCAGACAACCTTCATGTAAAGGACATTAGATAGAAGAGTATTGCACGACCCTCGTGCAATCCTTTTGATTTTCAACATTGATTAAGTAAATTTATAGTATAAATACATATATCTAGATAATAAATAAAACGTTATCATACACTAATATATACGAATGTTACCTAACTTAAATTCAATATCATCATTAGCAACCCAGACTCGTCCACTGCTGGACATAGGTGTCCCCTAATGCACGCCACTGCTCCCGATTTTCGGCAACTCTCATCCAGCTCACACCAGCCAGCCTTCGAATGTTATCATCCCATCTTGTCACAGGGCGTCCTACACTACGCTTAAAATTCAATATAACCTACACAAATTATATAGAATATACTAATTATAAATACGTAATAAGGTTAGAGAAGAATGAAGATCTATACATTTTGTACCTACAATATATGGATGGATCTGGGAGATGATTAACGACCACGAGCGTCAATGACAGGAAACGAAGACAGGTGAAGTTACTAAGAAAGGATCAGTGGGGGGAGGGTTTCAGTTTTCAAGGAAGTGTGCTTTATTTAGAATGACTCTGATAAATTGTTAATAGAAAAACTCAGTTTCATTGGCAGTCCATCATGCTAGCCCTTGACAATATGAGGAATGAATGTTCTTGTGATTGCACACACATTTGCGGCTGAGCGTAGAAAATTTACATTAAATTTACTGTGGGAGAGCCACGCTTCGGCATAAATGGGCCGGCTCGACTGGAGTGATACCGCGGCCTCACAGAAAACCGGCGTGAAGCAACATTGTGTTGTGTCTCGCTGAGCAATTGAGGGTACCGGAGGCCCAATGCGGGGGAAAGGGGGGTTAAAGTTTGGCAGCGCACTTGTGACTTTACTGGTAACGCGAGTGTCCATGGGCGGCGGCAATCGCTTACCTTAGGTGATCCGTCTGCTCGTCTGACACCTATCAAATTAAAAAAAAATATTGACAATAGCTATACGTTTGTGCCCTACCCGTCACCTAAATTGTGGCGACTATGAGACGTTTTTTAAAAAAGTACAACGGTGAATGAATTAAGTATTAAGATTTTTTAGAGATGTACTTATGTAATGATTATTGTCTACGTACAAGTATCAATGAAATGAAATAAAAATATTTATTCAATTTAGGCCCATACAGAACACTTATGAATGTCAACATGTTTCCCACTGCTTCGGAATGTAGTTTTCTACCAAGAAGACACCAGCAAGAAACTCAGCAGTTAACCTTTTTAAAAAAAAAGTTGTTTTACAAAATGTCACCTTTAACTTAAAAATAAAGTACAATTTTTGTGTTACTTATATGTCCCTAAATTATTGTCATTCAAAAAATCGTCTATTTTATAATAGCCTTTCTTCATTAAACAGTTTTTATATACAATTTAAACTTATGTGTGGGCAAGTCAAATAAGAAATTACATTATCAATTACTAAAATAGAGATTAGGATACGACGCTGGTTACGACTCTACCGGCCGTGTGGTCCCCGGCAGAGTAGAATAGGCCACCCTCACTCTTACCGAGGTGTCGTAAAAGGCGACTAAGGTAAAGCTACTGGCATGATCATCAGCACCCAGAGAAGGAAAACTCTGCATTTATATCTAAACCCTCGCCAACCCGTCTGCCAAGCGTGGTGAGTATGGCAATCACCCCTCATGTGATTGAGGGAGGCCCGTGCCCCAGCAGTGGGGCCTTAAATGGGCTGATGATGATGATGATGACGCGACTCTACAAAACTATAGACGCTATTCAGTTTACAAGGGGAACGCACACGCGGTTCAAAATTAGTATTTTTTACATGATATGTTGATAGATGGCAGACGAGCGGACGGATCATAATATAACATAAATAATCATCCTGGATTACCAATCATGCTTAGCATAAAAAGAATAGTTTAAAAAACACTAGAAACACGCTTTTATAATTGTACGAAATGCACCCAAATAAACGATAGATCGGCAAATTGTCTCTATTTCCGGAGTAAAGTGTAAACTATTCTTTTAATTATTTTGCATTACCTAATCCTATAAGAACCCAAAGAGTTACCGTGGTTATATTTTTAATTTGATTAAAGACCATATTTCTAAGGTCTGTGCACCTTACGGTTGTGCAAGTCAGAAAAAAATTCAAATGAAGCGTTTCACTGCTCCGCATCTTTACACTGACCCAGATGCAAATGTTCCAATCTTTTTAAGGATAGGTACGTTTTCGCGAGTACTATTACAAATATACCCAAGCTATTGATTGTAGAAAAATATTTCTAACCATCAAACATATGTATATTGCTTCTAAGGAAGGCAAATAATTTGAAAGAAAAAATGTAAATTAACTCATTAATAATCTTCTAGTAGATAATAACCGATGCTTAAACCACGAAGGCTTGATTTATTTGTACACGTACCCTTGAGCCGCCATTTTTGTTTCAAACAATGAAATAGGTATATATATCCATCTTTCTTTATACATATTTGTAGTTTTCCTGTTTTCATTCACAATCTATGAAGGAAGGTACTGCTACAGGTTACAAACAACATGTTTTTTTTTTTATTTTAAAAGCTGTCGTCTCATTTCATCGAGGTATTCTCAGTTGCGTCCAAAGTTGCACTGTGTTGTGTTTCGCTGCGTGAGTGAGGGTACCGGAAGCTCAATCCGGGGGAAAGGGGGGTTTAAAGGTTGGCAGCGCACTTGTGACTCCACTGGTGTCGCGGGTGTCCGTGGGCGGCGGCAATCGCTTACCATCAGGTGATCCGTCTCCTCGTCTGCCACCTATGACATAAAAAAGCTGTCGCTCGGAGCCTGGGGTACGGTTAGACCATGTTTTTTTATGTAATAGGTAGGCAGACGAACAGACGGATCACCTGATGGTAAGCAATTGCCGCCGGCTAAACCGGATCTATTTTAAACAATTTCGGGGTAACGATCTCTCGGCAAACACCTATACTATTTGTTTAATACTTATAGTAAAATTTTTGACTCGTTTGGACTTTGACGACCCGTTTGGAACAGTGGTAGTGAACGCTGCCTCTGGTGCAAGGGTTGCGGGTTCGATTCCCGCACAGTACAAACATTTTTGTGCATGAACACATCTGTTTGTATTGGTCTGGGCGTTATCTATGTATTACAAGTATGTATTTACAAAAGAAAAGTATTATATTTGTAATCCCACTGTTGATTCTGATATCCGTAACACAGGTGCTTGAGCTACTTATCTCGGAGTCAGATTAATGTATGTGATGTTGTGAAATATTTATTTATATATTATTTATTTATATATATAGTTAAATGTGTGGTCTGCTGTTGCACTCTAATTTTGGATTACCACCAAAAGTAGCCGCTTTTGGCGTGAATCAATTTTTTGCATACAAAATAGGACCCAACATTTGTACATGGTTATTTAAAAAATAGTATAAGTGTTTGCCGAGAGATTGTAACCCCGAAATTGTTTAAAACAGATCCGGCTTAGTAGCTAAACAATAAAATCGATTGGCGACGCTAGTGTGCCCTACCTTAACGTTCAGTTTAGTCGACGGTGTTTTCAAAGCGAATAGTATTATACGCATACATTTAGTCGTGCATGCTCGGATCCTACAACCTCCCGTTTCCCATTTCCCCTGTCGATAAATTGATCTCGAAAATAATTCCGACTATTGATAGTACTGTCGATAGTATTGCTATTGGTCAAAACTATCGATAGTAAAATTTGATCCATACTATTTATAACGCCAATACCATCGATACTGTTGATTTTAATGCCCGATGCTATCGATAGTACTATCGATAGTAGTTTCGTAACAAAATTAGTCAACAACTATCAGCCAGCTATGTTTCGATATTGCTGCCTGATTAAAAGGGTCCGACACTATCGATAATACCGGACATTAAAAATTTATAGTATCGACAGTATCAGCGTTATCAATAGTATTGATCTAATTTTACTATCGATAGTATCGATGCTGTTGCCAATCAGCAATACAATCGAAAGACTTACAATACTCTAATTGACTCACCTTACTTACTTAACAAAATAACATTTAAGTGCCCCCGACCCAGTGCACGACAGAAGCATACGTTTCATATACCTCTTTATCGTACTAATTACGCTAAAAATAGTTGTGAGAACAACCAGTGCATATAATAAGGGTTTCATTCACATAGACATATTCCACGAGAAGCTGGCGAAGTACCGCCGTCTTCTTAGATCAATGCACGAGTAATGTAGGCTTTACCATGGTGTTTCAAAATTTTTAAGTATATCCCTACCCAGTATTATATTGTTTTATCTTTAGTTTTACCGAATTAGGTGTCTGTCTTACCAGAATTGTATTGTGTACAACTTAACTTTGGAAACTGTGAAGGCTAATGTAATATCTATTATAACTTAGTTTAATAATGAAATATATAAAAAGCTGTATGTTTCCTTAAATAAAATATAAAAAAAATACTATTGATTTTACTTTTACCATCGATAGTATATCGATAGACTATCGATAGTGGACTAACGATAAGCAACACTAATTCGTACCTCCTAAAACCGACATTTCGCTGTCTATAGCAGTAGCTAATAGATTTGTTATCTTTCGTTCAATTTTTTTCTGATTGGTAGTCGAAGGGCATTTCAAATATATATTATATATTGGTAAAAGAATTACTTCCTTGAATTATTTCTATGAAGTTTGATTGATTTTTGTTTACAACAACATGCACTTATTCAAAAAGGCATGTGAGGTGCAAAATTCACGTTCGCGAAGAGATCCGTTCAGACTAGTTTTGAATAACATACCGAAGTCGGACAAGTACGGGAAGAGTTGTCTTGCTATGTGTGTGCGAATTTTCAATAATATTCCAACTGAATTTAAATCGTTAAACAAATTCATATTCAAAAAGAAACTACACAAATTTCTAACTGAATAAAATTCTATAGTATAAAAGAATTATTTAACAAGTGATATTGACATTTAATAATATAAATATTGACATTTAACTTTTGACATCATGTAATACAATTTTTAGTTTTCATTCTTCATTCTATTTTGTTATTAATGTATAATATTTGTATGCTGTGTAACTAGCAAGACACGAGATCTAATAATGTAATTTCCACCATGTATATAAACCGTGTTTTATGCAAATAAATATCTTGAATCTTGAATCATGTAAATTTTCCAAGATATCACATTTAAAAGAAACACATAAAATAAACCTTCTTTCTTTTAACGCTCCTTACAAACGGCTAAATTATCTAGCACTCGCTAGTTTGTACGCATCGCGGGAAAACTTTATTTAATAACTATACATTGTGCGTTTATGAAAATGGTTTCATAAGAGTTACTATTAATTACGTACTTTATCGACTGTTTTGTAATAATTCAATCCTTAACACACTGGTGGCCACCAGGCAAGGGAAACAAAAAAAGGACGCTCATTAAGGGCTGATGAAGTGACGACATATACTGTTGCTGTGGGTAAGACCTGGATGAGACTGGCACAAGCCAGTTGCGAGTGGCGAGCACAGGAGGTCTATACCCTGCAGCGGGATCATAATACAGGATGATGATGATGTAATAATTTAGTAAAAATACTTTAAAAGATCGACTTGCTTGTCTAACTTTGAAGACACATAACGCACGCGTTTCCCTGATCGCTACGACAGTGTCCTTTTTTAAACGAGATTTGAAAAGAGTTCTTCTTTCACGGTAGGCAGTGGCATGACTATGCGCCGGCATTGTTGATGTCTATGAGTGGCCGTTACCATTTACCATCAGATGGGCCGCATGCTCGTCTGCATATTTTTCGCACTAAAAAAAAAGTTCACACAAAAGAAATACTGGTGTGTGTGTGTGTGTGTGTTAATACACCCTAACATTAAATAAATAAATAAATACTTAGCAAAAGTTATCAATCTAAAATTTTGTACTTAGTTCTTTTATAGCCGTCATTTCTCGATTTTATTTTGAAAAAAAAGTATAATCTCCGACCTTGGAAACTAACATATTCCCTTTACCAGCCAAAAGTTGGCAATGCTCTCAAACCCGGTCGCTGGGGAGCGCACGTGGCGCGCGCAGTCCGCAAGCGGCGCCCGAGCAAGCCGACGTGCGCAAGCGCACCGCGCGGCAACATGCCGGTCACGTACTCCCGCGCATCTGATGCGGCGCATCAACGGTGAGTGCGAAGGAATATGAGAAAATGCGGAAAGTTTAAGTTAAAATGCGGGATGGATAGGTGAAAAAGAAAAAAATATATATTTAAAAAGTGTCAATAGTGTTTGGTAAGAAAGCGATTCTCAGACTGGGTTCCGTGGAATAGTTATCAGTGAAAATGATCATTTTAGCGGAGTATTTCATGTATATATAAATTAAGTATTAATATTTTGATAAGGAGGAGGTCTGAAAAAAAGGTATGTTTTTGGTGTTCCGTTATCCTGAAAGCAAAGAAAGCCCTGAACTAGAGAAAATACAAATACAAATAGTTTTTATTTCGATAAAACATGTGGATTATTGAGCATTACAGTAGGTCCCACACTAGGAAAAGTTCTGTATCGTGGGCACCCGGTATAAATAAGAAAACCAGGAGTGCGACTGATTACATTTGAAACAAAAATAACATTATCAACTATTTGAAACTGTGCTAACACTAAAAGTAATTTAGTTAAACAGGTTAAAAAAGGTTTAAAAAATATGTCAAAAAAATTGTAATGTGGCAACAAATATGAACTTTATATAATAGCAATAAAACTCAAATTGATTCTACGTTTTAGTTAGAAAACGTTTGTATGTGTTAAAGAAAAGGGCTGTTTTTAGGATTTTCCCGACAATTATTCGATTTTTTCTCGCCGTAAGAACCATCCTTGGACTTCAACGAACATTTTAAAAAAAGAATTGGCCAAATTGGTCCAGGCGTTGTTGAGTTGTGCGCTTACCAACACATTTTGCGATTCTTTTTTATATTAATTATGATCTTCAGTGTTCGGTAAGGGATGTAGCTGAAACATACTGCATGCATTTTACGAGTTGCTAAATCAAGGACAACTGTTTTGCTATTAGTTTTTGCCGCGTAGGGACAGCTCGCACCGTTGGTTATTATACTGTTGGTTTATTATATTTATTTACTTCTCGCATTGCTTTTTAGGTATATGTTGTGTTAGTGTTTAACTTACCCATATTATTTCAAATCCTTATAAAACAGAGAATCTATCGAACTACTATATTATAATCTATCTAAATGTGTTTATTAAAAAAGTGTTTTAATGATCAACGAGATATGAACGAGAAAGAACGTGTTTGCATCTCGTTTATTTATCTATTTTCATCTTATTTTTTAAAATATTTATTGGTACTGTACGTATAATAAGTGACAATAACGCCGATCACCACGTCACAAATTCTTTATAATATGAGTACTAGATGAGGCAAACCGAGGTCATCCTCCCATCGTCATTATAGAAAAAAACTTGAGTTCTAAAAGGACCCAACCGCAAAATCGAACTCGAAACCATCCGCGAGAGCAACAGCTTAGCCACTGCACTCGAAGGTCGTGAAATAGGAAGACAGTTACAGACAGATATTTTAATTTGTGTGTATTTTTAGTCAATGAATTATGCTAGGTACATACAAGTAAATTAATGTTTTTTTCACACAACGTTCCGAGGTAACTGCGTACAATTGTGACAGTAACGTTTGAACGTACGTCATTGCAAAAAAATAATATGAAAAACATAATTATGGACCGCAAATTGTGAATATTCGAAAACATCTCTTTTTCTCCCAGACTAACTTAAACATAGACTTTTATAAAATAGTTTTAGACTAATCGATAGTACAGTCAGCAACACATAAGGTTACCACAATCTGTGTTTCCTCAATTGGTATTGAACCAAACGTGTTTGACATTAAGGCACAGAATACATATAGATTAAGGTAAGAATCGATGAAAGAAGTTTGACATGATTTGTATATATTAATTGATGTGTGACTGTCCGTATCTAAAAGATTTGACACAACATCAAATAAATTGTCATAGTAAGAAACTAAAACTCTCCTTTCTTTTGGATACCAGATATAAAGACCGTAACTCTACACTCAAAATATTTAGCGTATTTTGATATTTATTTATTTATTTATTCACTAACTGATGGAAAACTTTAGGTTCAATCAATTTAATGTGAATTGATGATTGGAATCTAAAGTTTTTTATTTTTTATTTATTTATTTAATACAAATACAGTACTTATTTCAAAATCTGCCAAACTGCAGAACAGTTTGTCGGCAGAAGTTTAATGACGTGCTTTTTTTAAAGTGTTTTATGCAGTTCGATTCAAGTAATTTCTTGTGACTAATTAGGCAGGATTTCAGTATAAATAATTGACGAACGGTAAGGACATTAGCATCTTGGTAGAGGGTAGTTGTGAAGTACCTGAAAGGTGTTTGGGCATGATTTTAAGTAGAGACCTGGTAGCTCTTCCTACCCCCAGAAGTGTGGTCTTCGCAGCAATCCCCCACAAAGAGATACCGTACCCCTTCAGCGATTAACCCAGGGGTTTGTGAATTCAATCAAAAGATCCTTACATTTTTTTTATGTAATAGGTGGCAGACGAGCAGACAGATCACCTGATGGTAAGCAGTTGCCGCCACCCATGGACACTCGCGACACCAGTGGAGTCAAAAGTACGCTGCTAACCCTTAAAACCCCCTTTCCCCTAGATTGGGCCTCCGGTACCCACACTCACGCAGCAAAACACAGGGCATGCACTGCTTCACGCCGGTTTTCTGTGAGGTTTACATGCAGCATTCCGCATAATTTCAAAGATCTTCCTGATCCTTTTGACAATTTTATACAGTTTTCTTTTCTTTCTATTTTCAATGTTGCACCACCTACAACTCTTCTACTTCAAATGCACTTTGCCTGTAGGTTATCAAATAGAAAATATCGCTTTCGGCGATAAGACCGCCGTAATTGGACATTAAATCTCTGAAATGCCTTGTAGTTAAAGTGTTTTCTATGTATCTATTTATACATTTCCGCTCCATACGACACAGCTTGCATGGACCCTCTCAATGTCTCCTTGGTTACGGAACCCCAAAAATAGACAACTATTTTAAGATCTCGCCCACGCGTCCACTCATTTAATTTTAAAATTCTAACTAAAGGATGTTCAACAACAGGATTTGAGTGGCTAACGTTCATTAACATAAAAACATAAAGATAATGCATTTCAACATACATTTATTGATCGTAGTTTGTAAAATATATGACTATGTGTTGCGAAGGACAGACAACGGTAGCTTCATTGTACGTACAGCCACACATCAAAGTAAACAAAACTGTCAGTTATTTTCAGTCCGATACTCGCCTTAATGTCAAACACGTTCGGTCCAATATCAATTGAGGAGTTTTGACATATTGTAGTAACTAGAGTGTAGTCTGTACTTAATAATCAAAACCAACCCAACCACATATTAAAGATTTTTTTTAACGAAATTGAGACAACATCATATGCATTGTCTTGATCCCAAACTAAGGTGTTCCCTAGTAAGTTTATATCGAGCTCAGGTTCGCTCCTGCTTGGAGTACTGCTGTCACCTCTGGGACGGATCTGCCCGGTAACAGTTAGACGCTCTGGACTCAATAGAGCGACGTGCGAAGAGGCTCATCGATGATGACGCACTCTCCGAAGCTGGCCTGCAAAGCCTGGACCACCGTCGACGAGTGGCATGCCTCTCGGTCTTCTACCGGATTCATTTCGGGGAGTGTGCGGAGGTTCTACATAATTTGATCCCCCCAGCCCATTCCATCACGGCGCGGCGAGTACTTTCATCCTTATGTGGTAGAAATACCCTTTATCCGCACTATCTATCTAAAGCACTAAAGATCATCAAACATCTTTAAGGCAAGAGTGAACAAGCATCTTTTAGGCAAACACGTATCATCCTAAACCTCATTGTCGCTTTCCATCAGGTGCGATTGTGGTCAAGCGTTAATGACCAATTCACGTGACCGACTTTGTATGAAAAGTTGAATTTTTTTTATGCGAATCCCTATAGTCATATACGCACACGACGCGCACGCGCTTGCACACGCACACACACACTACACACACACACACACACACACACACACACACACACACACACACACACACACACACACACACACACACACACACACACACGCACGCACACGCACACGTACACACAAGTAGTATAGTTGAGACTTCTCATTGTGTACCAAACTAATTTTAATCTAAGTGTACTTGATTACATACCTTTAACTATAATATTTTCTAAAACTTGCTATAGTAATAAGCCGCACACCTGGTAAATCAATCTGATATGATTCCCACGAGACAGGCTTCGCCTTGAGTGGGAGTCAATGTATTACTGTAAGCTGTCGTAAACTTTTTTGGTAAATAAAGAAATTTTTTTTTTAGTCTATGTTTTCACAAATAAAGTTATTTGTATGTTGTATGTGCCTCTAGCATAGTGTTGTGCCGCACTGTTTCTCGTAATCATCCAATCAATTTGTACGCTATCTCGAAACGTGAGAATATGCCTCCTGGCACAATTTATGACGCTCGATAAAAGCAAACGAATGGTACAAAATAACTTGACACAGAAAGAAATGTCGTGAAACCGCTCTGGCATGAGTAGCATAAAAAAAGTGACTGTGACATACGGACAGACGGAGAAACGGAGAGACGGACAGACGTATAGACGGACAAACTGACATACGGACGGACGCACAGACAGACATGACGAATCTATAAGGGTTCCGTTTTTTGCCATTTGGCTACGGAACCCTAAAAATAACGGTGTATTATTAGTATGTTTTTCTTAGCCTTTTGAGGAGGTACTTACATTATGTGTATTTTAACGTGAAGGCATTACAATGAGCAACTTTAGAAAACATAAAACCATAAAATTACAATGTTTGTCCATGTCAAATGAAAAGTAACAGAATTGAGGAAACCCGAGGTATTATAGCCATGGGTTTTAACCTCAAACTCAAAAAAATAGTAGGTGCAGATAACGACGCGATTTTGTGATTACCAGAACGAACCTTTGTGATTACCAAAAAAATAGTAGGTGCAGATAACGACGCGATTTTGTGATTACCAGAACGAACCTTTGTGATTACCAGACTCCTGAAATCCTATTTTTTTGGTAACGCTGGAGAAATGCCCCTGACCCGTACCTTGGGTACTGAAAGGAGGCGTGCCTAACCCGCACCCCACCACGTAGTCCACCAAAGTGGAGGGGAAAGGCACCCTTTAGCAGACCTGGCCCTCAGGGTAGGGACCGGAACCTGGCCTGTCGGCGCAGGGCACTCAGGTACATCATCATCGTCAGCCCATTTAAGTCCCCACTGCTGGGGCACAGGCCTCCCTCGATCACATGAGGGATAATTGCCATACTCACCACGCTTGGCAGACGCGTTAACGAGGGTTTTGATATAAATGCAGAGTTTTCCTTCTCTGGGTGCTGATGATCATGCCAGCAGCTTTACCTTAGTCGCCTTTTACGACACCTCGGTAAGAGTGAGGGTGGCCTATTCTACTCTGCCGGGGACCACTCAGGTACAGCTGGAGCCCAATTCTCGTGCTCTTGATATTTTGAAATCATTGAAACAAAAAACTATGATTTAGTATAAATAAATGACTCTATATACGTGTCCCACGTTACGTACCGAGCATCGAACCTGTAATCATACTTAATTAAATAAATAAATTCTTACATCTAATGCATTGCCCTGATTCCATAGGTACAGTCAACAGCAGAAGTAGCTGCACGTATTTCGTAATTTGTAGTTCTTATTCCGAATACCATAAGAGTGCATCAACTTTTGCTGTTGACTGTACTTAGGAGGTACTCTTAGCACTTGTGTTATGGATATCAAGCAAAAGAATGATTACAAATATATACTTAAATACATATATTACACCTACTACCTATTCTTACAAATAAATAGTCATAATTTATAATGTATGACGATTTAAAAGTGATGTATGTAATATAAGCCTATGCAAATGAAGATATTTTGAATTGAATTCAACAGTGTCTGGGACACTGAACAAACAGGAGGCCTATTTTTTATTTACTCGTATGACTTAGCGTCGTCGCATGCGACGTAAGTCACATTCGCCTTCTAAGTCGAATGAAGCCGATTTTCCTTACTTTTGAATCATTCGATTTCGATGTTGCCAATATATTACGGTAAATTGACATTCTAACCCTCCCATGCAGAATTTTACAAAAACCGGTAACTTCTGCATTGCAAACGGAACGTAAAAACCATAAACTATTGGCTGGATATGAAAATCTTTGCTTTTTTGTCACAAAAAAACTATGAATAGTCACACTGTGTCAACTGTCAAAATCAATCGAATCAAAGTTTTGAAATTTATAATATTTTGTTTATACTTGTTGCTATTGACAACTGTTTTGACGTTGCTTCTACCGCTTGCTCGACCAACGAGTGGGTGGGGTCACTCCACAAACTAAGTAGAAGATTTGGTCATTCGTTGCAAACGAATGATTCAAAAATGCAGAATTTCGTATGTCGAAGGAAAATCAGTAGAGTAAATCACAAATCGGTCTCCTGGCGTTCACCACGCGAATGTTTGTCCAGGGTGGGGATCGAATGTTTGTCCAGGGTGGGGATCGAAATTTTAGCGTAGGCAGGATCACTGACAAATTCGCCATCGGGCGAGTGTTACCTAATTGGTAATTATATCCACTGAATGTGATATGGACGTCGATAAGAAGTTGTTTACCAATAAGTATTTACTGTACCGACTGTTATTATTTTATGAAATCTGAGAAACCATTAAGAATGAAACTACACTCCTAGCAGTAATTGGTTTTCGTATCAGTTTCTTAATATTAATTAGAAGTAATTGATTTTTTTTTCTTTTATTTGTGATACATACTTAATACCTACTAGTGAACAGGTGCCACCTTTGAGGACTGGTCTGCTTCGGTTTACTTCATAATATTTATTTTATTATTATTTCCTTTAGTTTATTTTGTGTTACAATTAAACTGTATGACTTGGTATGATATTGACACAACATTATATGAAAGTTTGCCGATTAAAAAGTGTCACTGGCGAGTTTCTTGCCAGATCTTCTCGACCAGAAACAACTTTCCGAGCCGGTAGGAAGAATCGCATTATGTTTATTTATTTCTTTTGTATATTTTATGTATCAACATATATAGGTATTAACATGTAAATTGTACAAAAGTAGGTACTTAAAAATAGTTTTATGTCGTTCAAATGTATGACGATTTGTACGTGATGTGTACAAGCCTATGCAAATAAAGAATTATTTGAGTTTGAATTTTGTTTGGATGCAAACAGCTATGTACAAAAATATATTAGGAAAGGTGCTTTAAAAACATTTCATATTTTTTATGGCGTAATATAATTGTAATGAACCATTTTGAAGCCCATTCATACCGAAGCGTGACTCTCACACGGAGTTTTTATACTAGTTTATATTTCATTCGATATTGAGTTTACATACTATCAATAGTAATGAGTATTATCGATAGCTCATATTTATCGATACTATAGTAGTAATTTCGATATTGAGCTTTAATACTATCGATGTTATATGATGAACTTAAAAAAGTTGTTGTTTTTCTTATGTTATTGTTGCTTAGATAAATATTTTTGTGACTATTTATGAGTACTTACTGTTATGTTTTAACTTTCCAGTCTGAAAATCAGGTTCGCCTAGTTCAGGCATTTGTATTTATTTCTGACATTAGTTTAATACGTTTATGTGTACCTATTATCTGTGTAAAATTATTATCTGAATAAATTGAATTGAATTGAACTATTGTATTGCTAGAAACTATCGATAGTTCGTCAACGCTATCTACTAGTAAGCTCTTTATTTGCGGCCGCTGTTGTATTGCGCATCCATTCGCGCGTGCGCAGCTTTTGGGCTTACGCGCTGAGCCGGCGATGGAAGATGCATCCGGTTTTGCAGCATTATCTTTTTTACATTCTAGAAACGAGTTTATTAAACTCGTCAACAGTAAAAATATTATGAATCCGAAAAAAACAGCCCTGATAATTATCAGGGCTGTTTTTTTCGTGCTCAATTGAGCAGTAACATTAATTAAGTAACCAATAAGGGAAAACGCGTTTTTCTCACAACTCGCTATTTGTGTTATGTTAGTTTTTCAGAGGATGTGCGACTTGTGTTTGTTCAGTGTCTGGGTGTAATGTATGTATTTAAGTATATATTTGTGTTCCTCTGTTGTCTGATATCTGTAACACAAGTGCTTAGGCTTAGTTCGGAATCAGGTCAACGAATGAGATGTTGTGAGAATTATTATTATTATTATTATTATTGCACTAACTTTACAAATCTTAGTCTAAGGAATTAAATTAATTCAATGTCGGTCTTAATCACCTATTAAATAAATAATTGTAAATTATGAATTTGTGTTGCCGCTGTCACAATAAATACTAAAAACCAAATACCATCAATACTGTGGCGATGGGACTGTATATAAGATGCTTGGATGGGTGCCAGTGAAAGTCACTGATATCAGCAAAACAATGTTCTGTATGGTGACGACCCGTTTGGAACAGTGGTAGTGAACGCTGCCTTTGATCAGAGTTGCAGGTTCGATCCCCGCACAGTACAAACGTGTGTGCATGAACATGTCTTTTTGTATTAGTCTGGGTGTTTTCTATGTATTATAAGTATGTATTTACAAAAGAAAAGTATTATATGTATGTCACCGGAAAATAACAAGATCCGTAAGAGTGTCAATTTACTAGGAAGTTTATTTATAAACTTTCGTAGGATTCTAAACGGGAGATAAATTGTATTATTTTTACGTCCACACTTTTGTAAATTGATAAACTTACTGAATTCACGCGTAAAATAATAAGTAAGCAATATCGAAACGCTATGCGCGAACTGATTGGCATTGCCACTATGAATATTTACCAATCAGAGAACAGTGTGTTATTTTACGTATTTCAAAGATGCGTATATTTAAAAGAGTTTCTGTGATCGGTCTAACTATGTAAAATTTTACGAATAGATATCCGTTAGTTTATAAATTTACCGTTTGACGTCGGACATTGAGAAATTTACGAAAGTGTGGACGTAAAATAATACAATTTATCTCCCGTTTAGAATCCTACGAAAGTTTATAATTTTCCTAGTAAATTGATAAACTTACGGATCTTGTTATTTTCCGGTGACATAAATTTGTAATCCCACTGTTGATTCTGATATCCGTAACACAGGTGCTTGAGCTACCTATCTCGGAGTCAGATCAATGTATGTGATGTTATGAAATATTTATTTAATTTATTTATTCTAGAGGTTTTCACAGGTCCACCAGACACTAACTAAGACAATACAAATATAAAACAATAATCTATCAAAACCAGTAAAAAAGTATAAAAACATAAACAAAATGTAAAAGAGGCTGGTCCAGCTGTCGATTCTCATCCAATGGTACAGAACCCTTAATTCGCGAGTCCGACTCACTCTAGGCCAGATTTTTTAAATACGAAATTACAAGCAAACTAAAAGTCTGACATAACAACACCGAGACTTGAGTCATCGACTCTCGCGCACACTGTCCGTAAACTTGGCCTCACAGCTGCGCGCGCGCTGCCAACTTCCTGTCACTGCGCAGGTGATCTTTCCCCATTCAGCACAAACTCGTCGAATGCTTGTGTCTAAAGATTGTATAATACTGTCAACTACACAGTGTATTCCTATCTGTGAAGATTTACATCCCTGTAAGCACAAATGATAGAGGTGACAAACGAGCAAGCGAAACACCTGATGGAAAGCAATCATCGCCGCCCATTAACATTCGCGAAATCAGAGAGATCGCTAATGCGTTGCTGGCCTTTTTATAAAGGAGTACGCTCCTCTCTTGAAGGTTCCTAAGTCGTAGCTATCGGGAAATACTCCCGTAGGCAAATCGTTCCACAGAACTGAGGTACGTGGTAGAAAGTTCCGCGAAAAACGCAACGTATTAAACCGCCATCCATCGAGGATGATGGGGATGGAATTCTTAAGTTAATAATGCACTTAAAAAAAATTCGACAGTCTTCGGGTGGGACTCGAACCTACGATCTTTTGCTAACCGAGCAACTGCTTTACCGACTAAGCTACCGGAGACCTTGGTATGTCGACGAATTTTGTATATGCTTTTTGCTTCGCCGTGAGCCGACGATAGTTTCATCAATATTTGTATGTACCTATAAATATCCAGTGGCAATATTTTTACAACCAGCTCAGATGAAACTGCTTAATTAATATATTTTTTTGGTATAGCAACTTTATGCAATTTATTCTTAAGTTAGATAGATAGATAGATATATATGCTTTATTGCACAAAAATAAAATACAAGCATGATACAACAGCAACAGACAGTACAATAAGGCGGTCTTATCGCTTGTAGCGATTTCTTCCAGACAACCTTTGGGTAGAGGAAAGAAATATCGTATTCGTAATAAGGGAAGGCAGTGCAAAGTAGTTTAACAAATGAAATTGAGAATGGCAGAAATATACATTATTTTATATATTAATAATATTACATTACATAAATAATAATAAACAATATATACATACCGAATAATATATACATAGATAATTTATAGCAAAATTTCAATAAAAATATTTCTTATAGATAGGTATAAATGACCAGAGAGCAGACCACATAAAAAAGGAAGAAGTTAATAACGTACTTAAAATTATTTTGACAGTATTACAGACAGTCTTCCGAAGACTGCCGAAAAATGTTTAAGTGCGTTATTAACTTTTGGAATTATTTTGAATTTGAAAATGACGTGACCTACTTTGTACGGAAAGTTTAATTTTTTTAAGCGAATCCCCAAAAGTCATAGCGCAAATGTTGTTTGAAATGGTTGATAGAACACGTGTTTGTGGGGATGTAAATGTTAACAGGTACAGCCTGTATGTGTCGACCAGAATCTAAATATGAACGATAATATGAATGCAAATCAACACTTTATTTTTAAAAGATGCCTTTTTTTAGCATATTTACCTACATTTTATACTGAGCATACTAATTGCATGTAAATTATTAGTGGAAGGTCACGTCGCGTGGTTCCGTCTGTTGTCAGCATAAAACTGATTGTTTTGTATCATATTTGAACAGACAAAAGGCAACTGTATCGAGTACATATACACCTTCATTTGTACACATACAAATTACAACAAAAGAATGTACACCTTAAGGTATTGTGCTAAAAGTGATTTTTGTCAAATGCTTAGATTTTTAAGTAGGTTTGAATGCTGAGGTTTTAATGTTGATTGTACGGTACAGATAATAAAAAGATTCGTCACCTTAACGTACATTTTAGCTTGCACGGCACGGATCAGTTATACCAATATACCGTTTTAAAAAGATCTGCCAACATTCTTTAAATTTTCTTTACATCAAAAGAAATCAATGTTGCTACAAGCAAATCTGAACTTTCTGATCTAACAGTGTGTGTGTCTGTGTGTGTGTCTATGGCATCGTAGCTCCCGAACAGATGAACAGATTGGTTTTGTTTTTTTTTTGTTTGAAAGATGAAAAAGACGCGAGTTTTCTTAGTCATGTTGGATAAAAATCGATCCAAGATGGCCGCCGTCACAAAGATATGGATTGTAATGTTTTAACACAACTCCCACAATATTATTCCAAAATGTATCATTTCAAAAGGGTATCAAAAAGGGTTTGTATAGTGGAATATATTTATTCTGGCCAATTTCAAAACCAAGATGGCCGCCGCGTCGGGGATTTTAAAAATGTAAATTTAAAGATATCATTATTACATCATAATTAATTACCTAATCAATCTGAATTGTTAAAGTACCTAGCCTATCTACTACCTATTTTATGACTATATACATAGTTATAGTATATATAGACTATAAAGTAAGCCATGTGGTCCCCGGCAGAGTAGAATAGGCCACCCTCACTCATAGCGAGGTGTCGTAAAAGGCGACTAAGGTAAAGCTGCTGGCATGATCATCAGCACCCAGAGAAGGAAAACTCTGCATTTATATCCAAACCCTCGCCAACCCGTCTGCCAAGCGTGGTGAGTATGGCAATTACCCCTCATGTGATTGAGGGAGGCCCGTGCCCCAGCAGTGGGGACTTAAATGGGCTGACGATGATACATAGTTAAGCTGTATGAAACACTTTATTAGCAGGACCTACTCCGGTAAACCAAAGTTTGAAATAATAGAAATTTCTGATTATGATCATTATTAGGTGATTCGTTTGCTGTCTGCCACTTTTCACATAAAAATCTAGAAAATCGTATAATCGCTACATGGGATCTCCTCGCCATTTATTTTTGGCCATTCTGCCTAAATCACTGCAGATACGAAAACATGATTTTTAACAAAATTTTCAGGAATAGCGCATAAAACCAACTTTTTCCATTAAACCACGGGATTTTATCTATCCACTTTTTTTTTCACTGTATGAAAACAGTATTATACCAAAATAACTCTACCTAATTCCAATTACTGCTTATTAAACACTAGTGGTCGCCCGCAGCTTCTCTCGCTTGGAATTTGGTTTGCCACAAAGTAGCCTGACACTGATCTCTTCAACTATATCCGCTTGAAATAACACTACAATCCGTCGCTTCGTTTTGCCGTAAAGGACGGACAAACAGACAGACATACAAATTTAAATGGATTATGTTTTTTTTTATGAGAAAGGGAGGCAAACGAGCAAGCGAGTCACCTGATGGTAAGTGATCACCGCCGCCAATGGATATCAGCCACACCAGAGGGAGTGGAGATGCGTTGCCAGCCTTTTAGGAAGGTATAGGCTCGTTCCTTGAACATCAATTTCGTACCGGCTCGGAACTACCGCTGCGGGAAGTTGATTCCACAATCAGGAGGTGTGTTGCAAAAAATGACGTGTAAAGCGCACGGTGGTGGACGTCCACCCATCCAGATGGTACGGGTGGAATCCTAGTTTACGGCGTGTAGTACGGTGGTGAAATTCAACAGCGGGTATTAATTAATCAAACAACTCCTCGGAACACTCATGATGGTAAAGGCGGTAAAAGACACATAGAGATGCGACTTTTCTCCGCAGGACCAGAGAGTCTAAGCGATCAGTGAGATTCTCGTCGTCGACTATTCGAGTACTTTAATTTGGTTGTTTTCTTGCTCATTCAATTTCAAAATGGCGTTTATCAGGTTTCTTATTATTGGACAAATATAACCATCAAAGGACGAGAAACAATGGGCCTATTGATCCCCCATCAGGTTTGAGGAAACCCCTTACCTTGACCTTACAGCGCGACCTTTACTAGGCATCATAAGTTGACACTCAGTGTACCAGCGGTTGACTCTTATTTATTGAGGAATAAGATCCATTATCTATTGGAATTCGTTGCAACTTCAAATGTCGACTGTATCGACGGTCACGCTAGCTACGGTTGCCATGGGTTACGGAAATTTAGGGATATTTGAATGGACAACATTATATCGAAAAAATGATATAAAAATTAGAGCTCCATTCATGTTTTTAGGCTTTCTGAACATGGTTTATACTTTCCTCGGTATTTATTACTCTCAAAATTACGACATATCAAAAATGTTATATTATAGGATTAATTACCTATATTCCTTTTACAGATGCTTTTTTATTTTTTTATTTATTTCTGAACGTTAGAAAAATATTAAAAGATGACAGATGACATTTCGACTAGAAGGTCACGCCACGAAGGAAACCTCATGACATCCGCGCTTACGTCGCCATCAGTATTCAAATTTGAGCATTATGTTTATAGTTTTAAGGAATCTTAAATTTTAGTTCCAAGTTTTGCCGCAGCACTTTACAGGTGGCGCGTTTGGATTTAATTGACAGTTAACTGACTGGAGCTGGTTATTGATTTTTTTTTGAGGAATCTTAAATTTTAGTTGGTTCCATGTTTTGCCGCACCACTTTTCAGGTGGCGCGTTTGGATTTAATTGACAGTTAACTGACTGGAGCTGGTTATTGATTTTTTTTTTGGCAAACAAGTAGCAAATAAATTACAACTGTTCGTCCCGTAATGGTACTTACGTCGTTCTAGAATAAGCAGATTTTAAAATTATTATTTTTCACATTAAATGAATAAATATGATTATGATTAAAAATTGAAATTATCAAAAAAAACGTTTTGAATGTTTTTAACTCTATTTTATATTTTAATAATCAACACAAAGAAATTTTACCAACTTAATGTTGTCAATTGATACTTATAGTAAATTTAGGAGTTATGGTAACTTCCAATCTGAGGGTCGTGATTCAAATCCGTGCATGTACCTCCGGATTTTTCAAATCTATATGCATATCACTACCATAAGCTTGGAGTTGAGAGACATATAATGAGGAAACCTGCACGTTTCGGATATTACTTTCTCAAAATTGTAAATACCTAAAATATTTGAGATAATGATACTGAACGTGTAACCGTGTCGATCCTGTTTAATCGATCGCGAAGGTCAGAAGGCTTCATTGTAATTACCAGACTCCCCAAATCATTAATCATGGTTGAAAAGGGTCCAGAGGGTCCGTTGTAGAATTATAAACAAGTAAAAGTGAAGTATAAAATATTTATTGTATAAAAACAACAACAGCCACGCAAAATGGCAACAGGAGAAGAGAGTTAATTAAAAACAGCATGCGCTATAGGCTGGCGCGGTGGCGCCATCCAGTGACATGTATAACAAACCAGCTGTCGGTATGGCAGCATCTGTTTACATATTTACCATAGATCTAAGCGTACCCCGGGCTCCAGAGCCACAGCTTTGGATGAAACCGGGGATCACCAGCTAAAATAAGGAGATGATAGAGGAAAATGGAACTGTACAACATACTATACAGGCAGCCACATAAGTCTAGCGGTTACCCTGAGTGTGCAGACATTTTTAGTATAATGTAAGATATTTATACAAGTAATAAATAAATAATGGCGCAGCCTGTACCAATAAGCGGAAACGCGGCGAGTCGTGTTAAGGTGACGGGTAGGGCACACTAGCGACGCCAATTGATTTTAAGTTTTAGCTACTAAACTGAATCGAATTTAAACAATTCCGGGAATACAATCTCTCAGCAAACGCTTGAAATATTTATTTAATAACCATGCACAAACGTTAGGTCCAACGCGTACCAACCCAACATTTGTGCATGGTTTTGATAAGTAGTACCTATAAGTGTTTGCCAAAAGATTTTAACCCCGAAATTGCTTAAAATCGATCCGGTTTAGTAGCTAAAAATTAAAATCGCTTTAAATTGATACTGATAGCAACTGAACTGGATATCTTTTTAACAATTTCGAAGTTCGAGTCTCACGGAAAGAATATATACTATTTATTTAATACTTATAATTAACTTTTTGATCTGTTTTTGCACTCGTAATTTAGGTTAACACCATAAGTGGCCGTTTCTGGTGGTAATTCATATTTCGAGTAGGAAGCAGACCAAAAAGTATTATAAGTATTGAATAAATAGTATAAGTTCTTTTCGAGATGCTCGATTTTCGAAATTGTAAATAAGATATTCGGTTTAGATGCTAACAATTTGAATCAAATGGCGTCGCTAGTGTGCCCTACCCGTCACCTTAAACTATGCTCGCTTAGCTGTTGTCTCCAGGAATACAATGCTCCCAACGAGCTTCCTAACGACCAACTAACTTTTTAAGTGAGCTAGTTAGTACTAGTATTAACGAACATCTGTTAACTTTAACCTCGATGTTATCAAAGCAATTTGTACCACAAATCGTGTGGCAGTGTTATCTGAAAATCCATTATCACTCGGTTGACGTAAGTTTTGACCGTGGGAGAGCGACGCTTCGGCACGAATGGGCAGGCTCGACCGGAGTGATACCACGGCCTCACAGAAAACCGGAAGTAGCATTTTGCTGTGTTTCGCTGCGTAAATGAGGGTACCGGAGGCCCCAATCCGGGGAAAAGGCGGGTTTAAAGGTCGGCAGCGCACTTGTGACCCATCAGGTGATCCGTCTGCTCATCTGCCACCTATCATATAAAAAAGTCTCTTTTCTATTAAGCTATAAGACCACAAGTTACAATACTCCTTAAAGTCTAATTGATCGAGTAGAAAGTGACTTAAGTACCTGATCGTTACTGATCGCATCGCCGTCAACCGTAAACCAACAAAGCAAGTAAGTAAGTAAGTTAGTAAAACATTTATTGACCACAAACACGAATACAATTACAACAAAATTTTAACAATAAGACAGAAAGGAACACATAATAAGTATGTCACGTGTTGAATGAAAAATTGCTACAAAAAACCAAGTGGTCAACAAGATACACACTTCAGCTCTAAAAAATTTAATTGAAAAGTAAAAAGACCCCCGACACAACTAAAGCTCTTTCATTTGATACCTATATTGAGGCAGTTGGAACAACAAATAGGTTATTCGTCATTTTCTGTCGGCGGCCATCTTGGGTTTAAAAATTTTCACAATTAATATATTCTGCTACACAAGTCTTTTTATATGATACCCAGATTGTGAGAGTTGCGTTAAAACATAAAATCGAAATCTTTGTGACGGCGGCCATCTTGGATCGATTTTTATCCAACATAGCTAAAAACACTCCCTTCTTATTCATCTTTCAAACAAAAAATAAAAACAAAATCGGTTCATTTGTTCGGGAACTACTGTTATAAAATGTTATTTGAAGTGTATAAAGTGTTAAAAATATTATTTTACACATTTTAGTTCGTGGTTTTTGAAGACGATTTTTTTTTGCAAAAAAAAATATTTTAAAAAGATGGAAACAAATAGGTGTAATCTTAGATTAAATCAATGATTTAATCTAAGGATGTGATGAATAACACGCTTTTCTCGGACGAATCCTGCCGTCCACAACACATAGGTGTTAGCAGACGGATCACCTGATGATAGCATCAGGTGATCCGTCTGCTCGTTTGCCACCTATCACGTAAAACTAAAAGTTGTTTCGAACGAAATCATTAAGATTCTTACAGGAATCCCACCGTTTAACAATAGCGAGTCACCCCAACTTTTTGCAACCACTGATGATAGAAGTCACGGAATCCATAAAATTGTATTAACATAAGTACAAAGGAGCCAAGACACAAAGATGGTCTACCAATCAGTCTGTGAGTCGTCGTGGCTCCAGGAGCCTAGGCAGTCTTGCCAGAACCTGAAGTGAAGTGGCAAACCTTAGAGTTTACAGCAAGCTCTAAGTAGAACACGTGTGAGTTAGTCCCGGTCTGTTGTACCGATCATAAGCGGATATGGTGTAGGATGGTATGGACATAGTATAACACGAGCTTTAAGGTGACTCATCGACGAAACTGGCGCTGCCAATAGATTTGTATTAGTTGTGGCGATAATGGGATTTTTTTTACAAAATTTCTTTTAAGAATACCTGAAGGAAAGTATTAGTAGTTGTGACTTCACTGGTGTTAAATATGGTGTGTGTCCATGGTCGGCCGCAGGTGATCCGTCTGCTCGTCTGCCATCTCCTCCTTATCTTGTGGACAAGGTGACCACAAGATGTGCACGCTCGGATTCGATCCACGACCCCCCGCATAAAAGGCGCGTTCTTATCCACTGAGCTACCATCGCTCTAAAACTTAAAAGCTCTATCACTTAAAAAGTAAAAATATAACATATTTATTTATTAGTATATAATATTTTGTTTATTTATGTTTTAGCATTATAAATATCTTAATATATATACAGTTCACTCTTATTTCCCTTTTTCAATATTGCACCACCTACCCCTCCTCTACTATCAAATGTCCTTTACCTGAAGGTTGTCTGGTAGAAATCGCTTCCAGCGATAAGACCGCCAAAATTGTACAATTAAGTTTCTGTAATGCCTTTTAAAGTTGTGTTTTTTTTTGTGCAATAAAGTATATCTATCTATTTATATAAATATCTTTTAAACATAACTTGTAAAATGCCTATCAACGGCAGCAAAAATTTAACCGCCCTTTAGGAATCGATCGATCGATCCACTGGCTCAGCGACCCGAAGCGAGTCTTAGCATCCGAAACAAGAGAACGCCACTTTGATCGATCCTGCAGTACTTGTCGCCAGTCACCAGCCTGAAGTTCTCGCAGATCATTCTCGACGACGTCCTTCCAGCGATATCGGGCTAACTTTAAAAGAAGAGCAAAAACTACTCGTTGCGGAAAGAAAGGTACTCCGCAAAATTCTGGGCTTAGTAAAATTACAAGGTGTGGTCCCCGGCAGAGTACTAAGGTAAAAGGCGACTAAGGTAAAGCTGCTGGCATGATCATCAGCACCCAGAGAAGGAAAACTCTGCATTTATATCAAAACCCTCGCCAACCCGTCTGCCAAGCGTGGTGAGTATGGCAATTACCCCTCATGTGATTGAGGGAGGCCCGTGCCCCAGCAGTGGGGACTTAAATGGGCTGACGATGAAAATTACAAGACGATGGCTGGAGGATACGCAGAAATGTCGAAATAGAGAAGATTGTAGATTGTCGTAAATCAATTTCTCGCGTACAAAAACGGACCCAACATTTATGCATTGTTATTTAATAAATAGTATGTGTTTGCCAAGATGTTGTAACCCCGAAATCGTTTAAAATAGATCTGGTTTAGTAGCTATAAATTAAAATCCATTAGCGTCGCTGGTGTGCCCTACCTTAAGGCAAACTTCTTATAATGTGCTGTAGAAAAGGAACTATGAACAATAGAAATATGGCATGGCCCAAAAAAATCTCCAAGAACGAATTCACAATAGACTTTCCCAAAACATTTCGCGTTTTTCCAACATACATACTTATAGCAATATTGAGAAAAACAATCAGTTTTTCTTGAATAATTGTATTTAGCGAAACCAGTGACTCTTAGACCCAGAATTTAAATATCAAGTTAGTCCTAAAAACCCTGTACCAATTTGAGGTTATAATCCCGAAATTATTAAAAATAGATCCTGTTTCATTATCAGCCCATTTAAGTCCCCACTGCTGGGGCACGGGCCTCCCTCAATCACATGAGGGGTAGTTGCCATACTCACCACGCTTGGCAGACGGGTTGGCGAGGGTTTTGATATAAATGCAGAGTTTTCCTTCTCTGGGTGTTGATGATCATGCCAGCAGCTTTATCTTAGTCGCCTTTTACGACACCTCGGTAAGAGTGAGGGTGGCCTATTCTACTCTACCGGGGACCACGCGGCTGATCCTGTTTAGTAGCTAAAAATTGAAATCGATTAGCGTCGCTAGTGTGACCTACCCGTCACCTTAAGTTAGTCTTCTTCTAATATATAAAATTCTCGTGTCACAGTTTTCGTTGCCATACTCCTCCGAAACGGCTTGACCGATTTTGATGAAATTTTTTGTGCTTATCCGGTATCTATGAGAATCGGCCAACATCTATTTTTCATCCCCCTAAATGTTAGGGGTAGTCCACCCCTAAATTTTTATTTTTATTTTTTAGACAAAATTTTTAATTTCTCTTTTTTTATGATACAACATACAAAAATACATACAATCCTCAATTTTCACCCTTCTACGATCAACCCTTTTATTTATATGGCAAAACAACGTTTGCCGGGTCAGCTAGTCGTTCTATAAATTTTGACTTGCAAATGTGAAAAGAGAATTGTGTATTATTGAAATGTAGAGAAGTGATAATTCTACTAAAAAAAGTATTTTCCGACGTGAGAATAATTTATATGTCTTTCAAACACAAGTCCAAAATAAATTTCACGTTCCGTTCTTCCTTATTGACTGACAATGGAGTATTGAATACAATCGTTAATATTATTAAACTGCAAAGCCATTTGTTTTTAGAAATAATAGCTTTAGTGTTAGAATAGCCGAATAACGTATGTTCTATTGTGTTAAGTATTTATTAGTGGCATAAAAATGTGGTGGCGTCATCATTTCTTTCCAATTATGCGTCTAAAAACCGTGAATTTCGCTTTGTGTGTCAGTGCATATACAGGGTGTGTGGTTAGCAGACATTGTTATAACCAGCACACATTCAGCTTTCAGAACAGCCTTTATGAGTCTTTGAAGTTCTTTCTGAATATTTCTTGCTGATTTAATGTTATAGTGTAACTAAAACTTCTTTAACGTAATAAAAGTGGAATGGATGAGTAATATGTGATTATCAATTGGTGATTTTTATTTATTATTTATATTAAATATTTTTTGCGAATACGAGGTAAGTACACTGCTGTCAACGTACCATAGATTTCAGATACCAAAATCTGCAGGTTCGGTTGCGAGGACCAGGAAACGATTATTCACGTCCTCGGCGAGTGCATAGCGCTGCACCGCTGCAGAAGCCGGCACCTAGGGGCACACATGATCTCAGCCTCGTCTGCTCAAAAGCTCCCCCATCAGCTCCATTCTCGGGTTTATCCTGGAACTGGAGGTACATGAGGTGCTGTAATAGGTTACGGGGCTGCCACAACAGATCATCTACTGGTCGCAGTGGCTATGAGACGCGGGGCTGACCCCATTTCTAACAAATAATAATAAAACATACAGACTTTTGAAAGTTATATTAATATACATTGACCTGATTCCGTACTAAGTAAGTACTTAATAGCTGTTACGGATATCAAACAACATAAGTTATTATAACAATATTATTTGAACAAAGCACTTAGGTACTTAGGCGGTTAGCCGCTGAGTTTCTAATTCTTCTCATTATCAATTTAGTTTGGATCAATGGTAGTGAATGCTGCCTCTGGTGCAAGGGTTGCGGGTTCTATCCCCACTCAGCACAAACATTTTATTTATTTATTTATTTAATAAAATTATACGGGATAAACCCAATTACATAATTATACATAATTAGCTCTTATTGTATTTATAAACACATATCAATTTTATTTACTAAGGACTAAGGCTTTATTTGTATGCATGAACATGTTAGTTTTGGTCTGGGTGTTTTCTATGTATTAGAAGTGTACATTTGTAATTCCGCAGTTGGTTCTGATATCCGTAACACAGGTGCTTGAGCTACCTATCTCGGAGTTAGATCAATGAATATGATGTTGTGAAATGTTTACTTATTTATTTAGTAACGGCAGTATCTTCAGTTAAATCTATGGCATTATCTATTAATTTATGTCTTGTGAGAAGGTCTTCAAATACTGAATAAATTATATTTCGATTCTATTTTATATATAGTTACTTATCTACTAAAAAGCCAAACCTACACCAAGTTTAGGAGACAATTTTTGAAAGAATGTATAAAACGATTCTACGGGTACTTATTACGTGGATAAATTATTATTTCCTGACCTTTCATGTTAATATCCACACGTCAGGTTACAACAATCTGTCAAAATTCCTCAATTGATATTGAACCGAACGTGTTTGACATTAAGGTGAGAATCGACTGATAAAAGACAGTTTTGTATGCTACGATGTGTAGCTGTAAGTACCTGCTTTCTTATGTCGCGTTTCGAGATGTTATTGTGTGTTGCGAACAACCAAATCGACTCAGGGCCTAGTTTTCATACAAACTTACTAACTTCAGAGGACATTAAATATGAAAGTATATAGTAATAATATATAGTAGTTTTAGAGATAATGTTTATGTAAATCAATGTCAAAAATTTTCATCTTTTAGTCAATGGTTTAACAAGCCTCCTGAAACATGCAAATTTTCTTAAAGTTGTTTGTCTTCCTCCATGCAATATTATGGGATGCGAAAATCAACCATAATTTCTCCTCCATTTCTCTTTCTTTATTAAGAAATCGGCACGTTTCACACAATAAAATTATCACCAAAGCACAGATACTTTCATATTTATCGGCCTCTGAAATTAGTATGATTGTATGAAAATTGGGTCCTGAGTCGATTTGTATGCTCGCGACCGTAGTTCATTGAATATGAACGGGGGTCCACATTTCCGCGAGGATTTTCCCAGAAGTAAAAAGTATTATTTACGAGGATACATGCTAAGTAAGATAAGATTAAGTCAATCCTGTTTGATTCCTTATCTCGACCATCAATATTGATTAGATCTGACATTTCCTACGTAAATAGCTCTTCTTTACCACAATAAATTGTGTAAATAGTAAAAGATTTGTCTGAGCAGATCTCCCATTAGTATGATACAGAACCACGCTTCGGCTTGAATGGGCCAGCTCGACCGGAGTGATACCACGGCTTCACAGAAAACCGGCATGAAGCAGCACTGTGCTGTATTTCCAAATTGTAAATAAGTGTCACTAGTACCGTTGCAGGTACTAACGACAACCTAAGTACAGAACTAAGAAAACACAATTCACTCATGGTTGGTCTCTATGTAGTTCATTAACTTGGGACAAGATAAGGCTCCTAAGGAGGTGACCTCGAAAATAACGGTACCTCTTCGAATGCCAAAGTGTTTAATTAGATGTATCTATTTTTGTTAGGTAGGTACTTGTCTAAAAAAAGTACATGATTCTCTTTCATAACAATACTGCATTTTTAGAGAAACTCCAGGGGAGACTGGGGCTAAAATTAACAGGAGCAAGGGTCGTATGTTCTAATCCGAGTATGCATCTCAGGACCCCAATTCTCGTGCTCGTGATATTTTGAAAACATGGTGGATATCACCCGAAAACCATACAAAAAAAATATGTTTTAGTGAAATATGTCGTATGAAAATAAATATCACGAGCACGAGAATTGGGCTCCTGGATGTTTAAAGTAGCTCGACGGGAAACTATCGAGAGGAAACCTGCTTATTTTTTACCGTGGGAGAGCCACGCTTCGGCATGAATGGGCCGGCTCGTGCGAAGTGATACCGCGGCCTCACAGAAAACCGGCGTGAATCAGCACTGTGCTGTGTTTCGCTGCGTGGTTACCGGAGGCCCAATCCCGGGGAAAGGGGGGCTTAAAGGTTGCCAGAGCACTTGTGACTCCACTCGCTTTTGTCTCGCTTACCTTATTGTGATCCGTCTGCTCGACTGCCACCTATCACATAATTAAAAAAAAAACGTTTCGGATAGGTTCTTAAACGGGATAGTATCCATACTTTGAGAACCTTATCCAGTGGGATAGGTACCTGGGTCGTTCTTCTTTTTTTACGACAATAAGCCCGTCCTCAGTGACTTATCAAGTAATTAATTATATAAAAAAATATACGTTACACCATCAAGATATTCTTAATTTAACATGAAATAATGACATTGTTTTATCACCTCGTAGGTACTTTAGCATGATTTAACAATGTAAAAAATATATAAAGCGTGACAAAGGTGTAAATGGCACTAATTTCGGGGGACGTGACGGAGGTGTCCATTTTAATCAAAAAGTATTCTTTATCAATTAAATTTTAGATCATGTAATAGTCCATCTGCAAAATAGTACATTAACGAATATTTAGGATATATTATTTATCAATTGTAGTCTGTTATATAAAAGTTAAATGTTGATGTGTAAGTTTGGCTCATTGTCGATAAAAAAGAAGAACGACCCACCTAAGTATTGAGAAAATGATTCTGAACATGTTTTTAGCCTTAATCCATTAGATCTGGTCTTCCTGTTTTAGTATTGCAAAGGTCAGACGACAGTGGCTTCATTGTTCTGACTAAACTCACCAAATCCTAGATCGTAGTCCAAGCGTACCCTGAGCATTGAAAAAGCAACAGCTTCGGATGCAACCGGAAAAAGCATGTCGAAATGAAGAAGAAGTGATTGGTAATAAAAAAACCTCAAAGATAGTAACATTGAAAGCAAGAAGTAAGAAAGAAAAATCATTTATTGACCATCACACATACACAATACTTAGTAATACACACTCAAACACACGCACGCACACACACATATAACCTCACACAATGCATTGATATGAACACTCATTGAATGACGACCCGATTGGAACAGTGGTAGTGAACGCTGCCTCTGATACAAGGTATGCGGGTTCGATCCCCGCACAATACAAACATTTGTGTGCATGAACATGTTTGTTTGTATTGGTCTGGGTGTTTGCTATGTATTATAAGTATGTATTTACAAAAGAAAAGTATTATATGTATATATTTGTAATCCCACTGTTGATTCTGATATCCGTAACACAGGTGCTTGAGCTACCTATCTCGGAGTCAGATCAATGTATGTGATGTTGTAAAATATTTATTTATTTATTTACTCATTACACAACTCTGTAAATCAATAGATTAATAATATTTCGGAGTCAGATCAATGAATGTGATGTTGTGAAAATATTATTATTATTAGTTTTTATTTTACCTCTTAAGTTCCTTTATACCTCTTCTTTTATTCTTCTCTCCATTATCCTCGTAAATACCTACTGTGTATCGCGGGAACAAAATGTATCTATGTGTGTATATTTGTAAAACTATTAACAAATCACTGTCTTTACCCACAGTTACACCTTTTTAACGCATCAGGTCTCCACTATACTCCTTTCGCTTTAGTATGTTATGGGTGACAGATGTCAAAATCTATACAATTTTTCATGTTTAGTCTCTTTCTAACGTGTGACTTACGTATAACTATGTCCTGCTGTCACCGATATCATGATAAAGCGAGGGGCCTATAATCTCTATGTTATCTAGGTGCTGTATTAATAATAACGCACTAAATCAAAAACCTTAATAGTGGCTTATATTCCTGACCTTAGCGTTGCAACTAACACAGGCATCAAAATTACCAACCCTAAAGACTGCCATTACAAACTTAGCCCATAAGAAATAACATCTATCTATACTATACAAAGGGGTATTAGAGTATACGGGGGCAGAGCTTATAGGGCAATTTGTAATTGTAACACTAGCGCGATGCAATCGACGCCTAACGCCATCTATTGTTACTGGTCTAAATCAAGCCTCAAAACAAAGTGAGAGCGGACTGAATCGAAAATAATTTGGCAAATAGAGACACTTTGAGTAATTAATAATAATAATAATAATTCTCACAATTCCGTACTAAGTAGCTAAAGCACTTGTGTTATAGATATCAGACAACAGACGAACACAAATATATACTTAAATACATATATTACACCCAGACACTGAACAAACACAAGTGTTCATCGCACCAATGTTTGTCCAGGGTGGGGATCGAACCCACAACCTTTGGCGTAAGAGGCAGGGTCACCACCAATTGCACCATACGGTCAGTCTATTAATTTCTTTATCGTTGTCAAAGCTTTGACTGGTCGTCTATTTTTTATTGGTGATCGAAGTATGATGTCTAATGAAAGTGGTTGAAAAAAAACACTATTTCTAGAAATTCAATCGCAATTCTATTTTCAAAAGGCTTAAGTTCTGTTACTCTTTGAAATGGCAATTAATTGGCTTTTGATGGGTATAAATAGAATCGAAGCAGAGACATTAAATATAGGTCAGCTGCAGGATTCAGTTGCAAAGAGAGGGGGGGAGGGGGTTTGACGGTGTGCATGCGCGAGAAAGCACAGTCGACTTACATCCGCCTTCAGTGGTAATTATCCGAGAGACTCGTACTTGTCACAGACGGTTTCTTTCAAACTAAGTTACTGGTCACATTGTAAATAGCTGATTGTGATGTTCTAAAATATTATTCTTTGTGATTTTTTCACCGCCGTCGGTGACGAAGTGTGGCTCTATACTTATTCAAGTAGGTATTTTTAAATATCAAACTTTATTGCGACGACTTTTTTACCAATGAAATCTTTGGAATAGGCTAATCATTTTCGCCTAGAATAAGAAGCGCCCACGCAGCCAAGAAAAAATTACACTACACACTGGGTCTAGTTTTGGCTACGCGGTAAAGGCAGTTCAAAAAGTGATACAAAATTAATTTTATTTAAAAAAAATAATTAAAACGTAGTTTTTTTTCTTTTTTTATGTGATTGACGGCAGACGAGCAGACGGATCATCTGATGTTAAGGGATTGCCGCCGCCCATGGATACCCGTGACACCAGTGGAGTCACAAGTGCGACTGCCAACCTTTAGACACTCACGCAACCAAATATAGCACAATGCTGCTTCACGCCGGCTTTCTGTGCCGAAGCGTGGCTCTTCCTTGTTTGTGAAATGTTGACTTACGAGTTTTTGAGTAGTGTATTTCAGATGCTCCTTACTGTGTTTCATTTTATAATGCAGTCGTTTACTTTGTGTTTTCCATTTTAATGTTAAACTTAAGTGCCCAACTGCTGTGTTTGTAATAGTCTATATTTAGTGTACACAATAGGAAGATGTTTGTGACGTTATTAACTCTGACAAGATGTTTGTTTTCGGAAAAAAAGGACAAACCATAGGTAAACACAAAGGCCAGTCCGGCCTTTGTGTTTGCCTATGGTTTGTCCTTATAATTTTTCGGATCATTTTCACAAGAGATCTTTTAGTTCTCCGTGAAAATTGGTGAAAATTATGAAATTAAAATATATTCAATTTTCAATGAAAGTGGACACGAAGTGTTGGAAATATTTTTAAATAAAAAACAGCGGGATAGCAATTCAGTGTGCCTTTTTTCTACAAAGTGTGATTTATCGACGGTTTTATACACCAATTCGTTTTCAATTTGGGAACTTTTCAGACATCATACTAACTCGTTCTAAGTCAATTTTATGATAGAGAGAGTGATATATAGATATATAGACACTATTTATTGCACAAGATACAAAACTTAAAAGCTATACTGCTATTTCACAACATCACATTCATTGATCTAACTCCGAGATAGGTAGCTCAAGCACCTGTGTTACGGATATCAGAATCAACAGTGGGATTACAAATATATACATGTAATACTCTTCTTTTGTAAATACATACTTATAATATACCTATAGGGAACACCCAGACCAATACAAACAAACATGTTCATGCACACAAATGTTTGTATTGTGCGGGGATCGAACCCGCAACCCTTGGACCAAAGGCAGCGTTCACTACCACTGTTCCAAACGGGTCAAAGATAGGTAAAAGACATTAGATAGAAGAAGGGGAGGGTTGTGCAATCCTTGTGACATTCGACATTCATTGGGCAGTTTGGGGGTGTTTAAGTATATGGGCGTTATGTTAGCGAAAATGACCCTTTGATATGTCGCAATAACATGTTGAATGTCGAAGCAATTTAGTTCTTATTTCTGATACTTTTGGACAACTCTATAGTTAAAACGGTTTACAATATAATTTGAATTTCAACTCAATACGGAACCCAAAAAAAAAAGATTCTCGACAAAAAGTGAGCCTACAGAATCACTCGTTTGTGGAATTGGACAAAGAGACAGATCCAATTTTGTCGCACTCTTTCGATTCTGTTTTCAAAAGCAGAAATAAAGTAAATTCACTTGAATTTATGCCCACAACTGTTAAGTACTATTTTGTTTAAGTTTGAAAATAATTTTATCAACAAACATTTGTTGAATCCACGCACCTTGCGTCTCAATCGCCGCTCAAGCTACAGTGCTAAACGGGTCGTCAAATAAAAACTTCAATAACAAAGAGACGGAATCGCTTATGCTCATTAGTCGCCTTGAAGTGGCGAAAGGCGATTTGTATTCTCGAGGAGTGCAAAGCCACTTCCTCGATATACAAATAGAAAGGGACGCAAAAGTAGCCAAGTAGCCAATATCCTTGCGTATCTCTGTCCGTATGCATCAGACTCAACCTTCAAGAATATCCACAGGGTAGCTGGAACTTTAATATCAATACTGTAGAATGTATGTAACCCTAATATATAACGTACTGATTATCATCGATGATGTCAGTCTGTATATAGAATTCGACCTTCTCATTTCTCTCCGACCTCCAACCTGCATAATACTACACTTATTCGATTCGACGATCGACCAATGCATACTAATTATTTATAAAAAGTTAACTACTGACAACGACAAGGCTTTAGGTAAACCCGAAAATACGAACACACTAGCGCGATTTAATTGACAACCAGCGCCATCTATTGGTGACTAATGGCAAAGTTAAGCACGGAAACGAAGTGAGAGAGGGTCACTAATTTAACAATAATAATTCGACTAGCCTGGTGGTACACCTTGCTTCACGACAAAGTTCGTGTCATGAACACTTGTGTTTGTTCTGTATCAGAGCGTCGGGGTGTTATAAGTTTGACGTGTCTGTGTGTGTGTGTGTGTGTGTTAGTGTGTGTGTCTGTGTGTCTGTCTATGGCATCGTGGCTCCCGAACAAATGTACCGATTTTGATTTTGTTTTTTTTTTGTTTGAAAGATAAAAAAGGAACACTTCCTGTTCTTAGCCATGTTGGATAAAAATCGATCCAAGATGGCCGCCGTCACAAAGATGTGGATTTTATGTTTTAACACAACTCCCACAATGTGGGTATCATATAAAAGGGATTGAGTAGCAGAATATATTAATTGTGAAAAATTTCAAATCAAATTCAATAACCTATTTGTTGTTCCAACTGTCTCAATATAGGTATCAAATGAAAGAGCTTGAGTTGTGTAGGGGGTTTTTTAAATTTTCAATTTAATGTTTTACCAATTTCTTTCTCACCATCATGTTCTCTTACAGCCGTCACCTTCACTACAAATCTCGGAAGTACTCCCTCCAAGAAGGAGCGCGAGCAGGCATGAGCGGTAGTGGCGAGCGCAGGGTCTCCATCGCGCCTGGTGAAGAGCCGCTTCCGGAAGTAGACCAGGACGACTTGACCAGCCATCGGACTGACGACCCGGCGGGGCTGCGACGACACTTGATAGATAAGGTAAGATCAGTCCTCCCAGAGTCTGGAAGTTAGCGGACTTGAACCCCCGTGCCTAGGAAAGCACGTTAAGCCGTTGGTCCTGCGTCCACGACCTCCGATCGTGTCACGCTGGTGTCCCAACGGAATATGAGAGTAAGGGAATAGAGAGTGCACTTGTGTTAACGCACACACTTGAGCATTATAATATATCCTGCGTACGTGGCTGATCGTTAAGATTGGCCGCCAGCAGCCGTAATCGGTTCGAGGATTAAGGTAAGATATTTTTCTTTAAGGCAGACGACAATTAGGGGGGAAAGGGACGTTTAAAGGTTGGCAGCGCACACTGGTGTTGCACCAGTGGAGTCACAGTGTCCATTGGTGGCGGCAATCGCTTACCAACCGGTTATCCGACTGCTAATCAGCCACCTATCACATAAAAAAAAGTATATTCCCAAAGTCGCTGCTAATCTTATATAAGATTTTAAACTTTCGCGTTGAATTAAACAAATAATTAATGTACACGGGACAAAACGCGGTAATTTTTATATGTAAGTACATATTCGTAGTAGCATATACTCACAGCTTGACATTTCGACCGCGTTACAACGGTCGTGGTCACAAGCAGACTGGCGCGGCGTCGTCTGCTACGCTCGGCTTGTGAATTTTCGGATACGAGTATGTACTTACATATAAAAATAACCGCGTTTTGTCCCGTGTACATTAATTATTCGCTGCTAATCTTTTTTCGAGTTGGGCATTCGTACCCTCACTCGGAGAAACACAGCGCCGGCACTTCTACATGCCGGCTTTCTATGAGGTGGTATCACTTCGGTTGATCTAGACCATTCATTGAAAACCATCCTATAAAGAAATGGGTGACGGTTGTAAGTTCTGAAACATCATCGGCATGAATGGGCCGGCTCTACCGAAGTGATACCACGGTCTCACAGAAAACTGGCGTGAGGCAGCACTGTGCTGTGTTTCGCTGCGTGTGGGTGAGGCTCAATCCGGGGGTAAAGAAAGTTAGGAGGTTGGCAGCGCACTTGTGACTCCCAATGGTGTCGTGGGTGTCCATGGGCGACGGCAATCGCTTATCATCAGGTGATCCTTCTGCTCGTTTGCCACCTATCACATAAAAAGAAAAAATTTACAGTAAAAAAGTATGATTGACTGATTCCAGTACCGTGCAGAAATATCGCCCATGAGAAAATTAATTCAATTCATTGAATGACTTCACAAGTTTATTTTAAAAGTACTTTCCTACTTACCTACCTAGTTCAAAAGTTCCATTCGCAAAATAAGAAAGGTTCTTTTCAGAAAAGTGAATTTTATCGGAAGAGCTTACCGTCCATTATGAAATAAGTACTCTATTCAAAGGTGAATAAAATACTGAGTTCTGTTTACTTAAATACTTAGGTACTTACCAATACCAAAGAGTAAGGTAGTAATAGTTTGTCCTTCGCTATATTTTAAGACTTATACAAGTATTCTTTGTAACTTACAAATGGTTAAAAATAGAACTTCTTTTTGTCCTAACTCAAAACGTTTCTAAGTTCAGAATGAAATAGAATAGAATAACATTCATTGTCATAATAACTGTTTTACAAATGGTGGTAGAATATAACATTCAGGGTGTATCTGTAAACACTTGTTCTACCTACTTTTCTGAACAACATTTGATTTGTTCTAAGACACATATAAAACAACTTAAGTGCGAGTCGGATTCGCCCATGAAGGGTTCCGTAGCAGCAAGTAAGATATATGGAAGGTAAATTGCGGTTTATGTTATAATCCACGTATTAAAAAAACTGCTTACTAGATCTATTTCAAACCAATTTTCGTTGTTAGTTTTCATGGTAATGTAAAGGATCATATATTTTTTTTAAATTTTATATTTTTTTTACACACATTTTACCACTTTAAGTTTAGAAAAAAAAATTAGAAACCTCAACATCATAAGTATGGGTTTGATGAAAAAAATTATAGTTTCAGTTCTAAGTATGGGGAATTGGGGACACCGCAAAAATATTTTCCTAATTGTGTGTAAAATCGTAATGCGATTAACAAAATACATCTATTTACCAAATTTCAATCGTTGTTATAGTTTCGGAAAAAGTTGCTGTGACATATGGACAGACATGACGAATCTATAACAGTTCCGTTTTTTGCCATTTGGCTACGGAACCCTAAAAAACAAAGTCGGTCACGTGACTTGGTCATTTTGTGTGAGGAGTCGAAAACATGTTTAACGACAAATTTCGAAAAGTCGTAGAATAAAATAGTTAAAGGATTGTAAATGTACACAAATACACCCTGTATTGCAATTTTCCATTTACATTAGCCAACTTTCCTTTAGTCAAAGGTGAGGATGATACTTGCATTTGAAAGTATTTTATTTACTAAGCAAATATGTTTCAATCAGTCATTTAGCCACAAACCCACATCAGTTGTACGCGTTCACATGGACAAGCTTATAAAAAAAGTGTTTCTTTTTTTATGTGATAGGTGACAGACGAGCAGACGGATCGCCTGATGGTAAGCGATTGCTGCCGCCCATGGAAACTCTCGACACCAGTGGAGTCACAAGTGCGTTGCCAACCTTTAAACCCCGATTTCCCCTGGATTGAGCCTCCGGTACCCTCGCTCCTGAAGCGAAACGCCGGTTTTCTGTGAGGGCGTGGTATCCGGTCGAGCCGGCCCATTCTTGCCGAAGCGTGGCTCTCTTGACACGGTCAAAATCTGTTGTATCTTATGTCATTCTGTAGTGTTATCTGTGTATTTTTTGTGGCCAATAAATGTACTTTCTTTCTTTTTTCTTTCTTATTCTCGCGTCCAAAGCTACGTAAGACGTGATTATAACGCGTTTTTTTTCATTTATTTTGTTGCGAGTGAGATACGCCTGTGGTCGTCTTTACTTCCCGTTGTACTGAATGTGAATGTGTTATATACTGAATGATGGTAGCTCAGGAGATAAGAGAACCTTCTATACCCACGTAAGAGTAACTTATATTGGTGCAAACTGAAGCACGCAACCCTGGATTATTCAAATCTATGTGCGCATTTCTACCACTAGCCCAATGAGGGAAAACATCGTGAGAAAATCTGCACGTTTCGTATAGTTTCTAAGACCATTTTTTAAATGAACGATGCAAAAATGCATAGTGACATCTACCGCGCCAACAACGCCGAACCATCTGCTTGATTGCTTTTTAAAGATACATCTGCTTTTAACAAGCTCCATCTAACGAAAACCGCTGAACTATTTTTCCGAGTAAGAGGCCTATAGTGGGATCAAAATACAGGCTGATGATGAAAGAAAGAAAGAAAGAAAGAAAAACATTTTATTGACCATCACAATAAATAATTGATGACGATGATGAAGGAAAAAAGTACTAAGTGAAATTACCCTGGCGCATACTTTCTAGGATGAGGAGGATGTTACTGACTTGTATATTTTGTCGACAGACATCTACAGTGCACGTGGCTCGCAAGGACGGTGGTGATAAGCTTCAGAATATCCTCGCCGAAGACATGTACAAGAAAGTGTACGATCACAGCCCCCACGCGGTGAGTATGGATTGAAATAGACATAATTTATATTCAAATTAAGTCCATAACATTCCATAGACGTAGCCACGGGGACCCTGCCCGTGGCTGCATTCTTAACTAGAGCTGACTTTTTGTGTGTAATTATTTTGGGGTAATAGTATATCTAGCGGTGTAGCTAGCGTACCCCGGGCTCCACAGCGACAGCTTTGGCCGCAACCAGGAATTACACGCTAAGATGAGGAATATTTTAATCCCCTGGTATTCTGGTTCGAATGCAAGCATGCATCTTTGGTTTTTCAAATCTTAGTATATCTATACGTACTAATTTGGCGGTGAGGGAAAGTGTCTAAAGGAAACCTACACAATTCGGATAGTTTCTGAAACGTGTAACCATATTTGAGTCTGGTTCCCTTTGTCAGGTCAGACGGCAGTCGCTTCATGGTAATAACCCTACTTCCATAGATCCTGAAAACGGTCTAACTAATCAGCTCTCGTAATTAAAGTTACGGATCGGATTGCATCCCGAGGCTGTCGGAATTAGTGCTGCCGAGCTATACTGAACTGTCGACTATCGATTGTTGACGTCATATCATTAGTCGTCATCGATATTATTGGTTGTTTAAATCTAAACGATGGTATCGACAGTATCGATAGTTTAATAATTTATAATAGTACTAGCGGTCGCCCGTGGCTTTGCTCTCTTGGAATTCGGTTTACCACAAAAGTAGCCCATGACACTCTCCATCCTTTCAAATAATCTCCACTTAAAAAATCACGTCAATCCGTTGCTCCATTATTTCTTGACAGACAGACAGACACACACACACGTTCACATTTATAATATTAGTATGTATTGGCTATGTTCTAAAAGTTATGTTATACGAGGGACATTATTACAGACCGATAAAATATTATTACATTTTTAGTTACAATTAGATATTACAAACAATATAAGTAATCCGTACCTACGAGTATAACGTAAAAACTTATTACGTACTTACCTAACTTTTGAAACATACATATATTGAAAAAGAAAGAAAATTTTAGAAAAGAAAAAAGAAGAAAAAGAAAAGAAAGGAATATATTAGAAACAATATTAATAAACTATCGATATACTAAAACAGTCGGCAAATAATAGCAATAGGCATTATTATATTACCTGGATCTGAACGATAATATTGATAGCTCAATTGAAAGCGCAGTAATTTTCGAATGAGAACAATCGATGTTAAAATTATCGACTGTTCAGCAACCCTAGTCGGAATGGCATGGAATGGACGTGACGTATATTTACGTAGGACCTGATGATCTGCGTATAGCCATATGTACGCACGTACGAAACGGACATAGCGGAAACAAATATCAACCTTGATCATTTGTACGTTTTCGTGTTGTAAAATCGATTTTTCGAAGCTCCGGAACATCCCTAATACTTTATTTTTAATTTATTTTATTATTTACACACAACAGAGTTACAGCAAGTGAAATGATGAAAATTTTACAAGGTTAATGTGCAGCCATGGTAGACTGTAATTCCAAAAGTATGTGTAAACAACATGCCAATCATAAAAACAAGCAAGCAACTATTACATCATTAAAACAGTTAAAATTTCAAGTAATTTACACATGAATACTTGAGACTAAACATTAGTGTTTGATATTTTTTATTTTGTTTTTACTGTTTCATTTAAGTTAAATTAAGTAAAATATAATTAACTTAAATATAATAAATTGTAATGTAATAGATATAATATAATTTGAATTAGTGACATAAAATTATAATTAAATAACTAATCAATTGATTACATTTATACGGCTAGATAGTGTACAACCTGTGCGGATAAAGAATGGGATCAGAAATGGCGGCGCATCTATTCACTTCTCGCTCGCACACCCACGAGTACGAGTATAGACGCAAATAGTGTGCGAGCGATAAAGTGAATAGATGCGCCGCCATTTCTGATCCCAATCTTTATCCGCACAGGTGGTAAACTTCCATTTTCCGAGTAATGACCCGTAGATGTCAGGCACGTCCTTCGACCGACCAACTAGGGCGTTGTTTGTATTCAGGGCACATGATGGATTGTGAAACGAGAAGTTATTGTTGCAGACAGGGATCGAAAACATACACTCCCGTCTAGAGGACAGGCAAACTAAGACCTATTTCAGAGATAATTTGTGTATCTATAGATCCGCTGATGATTTTATATAGGTAAACAAGATTTTGTATTTTGCGGCAGCTCTCGAGAGCCTTCAATTTAAAATGACGGAGGCGTTCCTCATAGGTAGTTTAGCTTTCTTTTAAGGCCAAATCTAAGCGTCAAGATTCTGAGGAGACGCCTCTGAGTTGACTCCAACAAGTCTATGTATGTGTTGTATTCCGGCGACCAAATCACCGACTCAGACTCCAGTTGACTTAGAACCAGCATTTAGAGTTTATATAAAATTAATAAGCTATTTATTTATTTAATCATTTACATGTCAGTTAACAGAATACGAAAATTCCAACACACCAACAAGTCATCATACATAATTACATATAGCACAGAATAATTCACATTAATAATAATAATACAAGATAAATTAAATTAGAAAAACATTTGGGGATTTGAACTCTCTAGAAGCACGACAAATAAAACCAGTAAGCTATATAAGACGACCCGATTGGAACAATGGTAGTGAACGCTGCCTATGATACAAGGGTTGCGGGTTCGATCCCTGCACAGTACAAACATTTGTGTGCACGAACATGTTTGTTTGTATTGGTCTGGGTGTTGGCTATGTATTATAAGTATGTATTTACAAAAAAAAAGTATTATATGTATATATTTGTAATCCCACTACCGCAATACCGCAATTACCGCGGCCTATATACGTTTGCAACTCCAGAGGACTTGCATACGCGCTGCCGACCCCTTAAAAACCTTAACACTCCTTTTTTAAAGAACCTCATGCTGTATTCCCCCGGGAGAACATCTGATTTCTTAGTAGAACGACTTAAAACCGGAACCCGGCCCCAGGAATTGAACACGGTACCCCAAGTGCAGCTGTCCACCTACTGCACTAGCCACTACCCCACCGAGGCAGTCAAAATTCGAACTACACAGGGGTTTCAGGATCGTTCTAGTCAACTTTCACGTGCATCACACGCATCCACTCGCAAACATATTAAAAGCTAGGAGCACCTACACACTGCACTGGATGGGGAATTTTCTCGCTGATGAGTGCTCCTCAAGAAAATACTTCATTCTCCTGCTATCACATTACCACAGATAATTGGTAACGCAATACCGATGTATTCATGTACACTCATGTGTACTTTTTTCTCATGTAATGCCTCATGTTTGCTTTTATTTTCCGCCTACGGGATTTGTCTCGAGTTTCTCCAGGTATCCATTAGAGCTTGCCTTGAATCCGTACTAATAATATAAATAGGAAAGTGTTGGTACTCGACGCATACCGTCTGTTTATTAATCCGTCTTTCACAGCAAAACGGAGCAATTAATGTACGATACGACAAAAAAACATTTTCCGAAATGAACAATACTATTTCTAGATTATACTCGTAGAAATTTAAGAAAAATTAATTTCGAATTTTTAAACATATTATTGGAGACAAAAAATAAAATGTAAAATCCTCCAGTGATGTCATCACTCCGCATGACAAATTAAAACAACGTTTTTGCTCAAGTTGATTTAAAAAAATGTTAATCCAAAATACCAAACGTCAAACAATCACATGACCAGTGGCCTTGTGATAAAGATTAGGCTGTATGGACGGAATCCAAAGCCGTAAAAACATTATAAAAAAAAAGACCAATGGCCTAAACTTTTTTTATTGTACACATAGCACCGACATCACAATACGTTCAGCCTCAAGACTACGTCACTTCCGGTATATTAATAAATATTTTAAAAAATAATATTTCAATATAAACACACATTTAATCAGACGCCCTGTTGGTCTAGTGACTTAAGTACCGGGCCGTGATCTCGGGGACCTGGGTTCAATTCCTGGGTCTAGCAAAAAGTGTGTTTCGAACAAAGCTCGGGTTTGTTATCACTAATCCGCATTTGGCAAGCGTGGTGATCAAGCCTAATCCCATCATAGTAGCGATAACTTGATTTATATGATGGAGGTCTTTGCCCTACAGTGGGACAGTTATAGGCTGATACTTAACTTTACTTTTTACACATTTAATGAAAACTAAAAAATATGGGTCAACTTTTTTTTTTTTTTTATTCGAAAAGCGTATATAAAAAGAGTTTTTTTTGTCGCTTTGTCCTTTGACGTGGTTTTTTAAAGTACATAGTAATGACCTTTGATACTTTGTGGTAAACCGATTCCCACATGTACGAAGCTTTGGGCGATAGTTAGTGTAAGAAATAAAAAACTTTTAGAAAAAAATGAGCTTTTCCGGCAACATTTTCGACGACATTGCTATCGAAGAGTTCGTTAACGTATGGGCTAGGCGCGTATGGGAAGTGGAGTCACAAGTCCGCCTTTAAACTCCCCTGTCCAGACGTGTGGGTTTCCTCACTATGTTTATGAGCTAATGATAGAAATATGCACACAGATTTGTAAAATCCAAAACTGAATGCTCGGATTTTAACCAGCTATATATAATGTGTGGTCCCCGGCAGAGTAGAATAGACCACCCTCATTCTTATCAAGGTATCGTAAAAGGAGACTAAGGTAAATCTGCTGGCATGATCATCAGCACCCAGAGAAGGAAAACTCTGCATTTATATCAAAACCCTTGCCAACCCGTCTTCCAAGCGTGGTGAGTATGGCAATTACCCCTCATTTAATTGAGGGAGGCCCGTACCCCAGCAGTGGGGACTTAAATAATATGATATATAATATGGAAGGCGCATACTTATGCACTAATCTACCATCGCTCTTGTTATCAGCGGCCATGTTTCAAAAATGTTCCTACTTCTAAACCTTCGTCACCTTCAGGTCTTTGTCCAATTGGACGAGCTGCTCCTCACAGCAGACGGGGAATCCGAGTGGCAGGAGCGAGCTCGCTGGATCAAGTATGAGGAAGACCGCGAGGAGGGGTCAGACCGCTGGGGGAAACCCCACGTGGCGTCATTGTCGTTCCACTCCCTGCTGAACTTGAGAAGATGCCTGGAGACAGGAGTGGTGCTGCTAGACTTGGATGAGAAGGACTTGCCTGGAGTTGCTTATCGGTAAGCCACAATCATGTATCTTCTTTAATTATCGCAGGAGGGATCAGACACCTAAAGGATATTCTTCTTGCTTACGTTCAATCAATACCAGCGGAGTCATAAGTGCATTACCAATCTTAAATCTCCCCTTTCCCCCGGATTAGGCCTCTCACTCGTAGAAACAGCACGGGCGCTAATTCACGCCGCACTTTTTAAGCTATTGAGGAAGTGAATTCACCAAAATTCAAAATAAAAATGCATAACTACAAAAAACATACATTGTGGTGGTTCGTCTACCCTAAACGGTGCTCTGTCCACGGTCTTCTCCTGACACCCTAAATGAAACACCCTGTATATTGCCTTTAATAATAAATAATAAAATCAATGATAAGGAATCCTTCGTGCGTGAGTCTCGAAAATAGAACCAACCCACTTGTACAGTCGACTCCAAAAATATGTTTACACTTTAGGACGTTGCCACAATATATAATATAAGAAAGTAGACCTCTACTTTCTTATAGGTAAGTATTGTAGCAACGTCCTAAAGTGTATACATATTTTTGGAGTCGACTGTACACTCGTCGTCAATAAAATCGCGCCTCCGAGTAAATAACTTTAAATTGATATTAACCCTTACAAACCGCACATGTACCATACTGATATTGGTGACATTTAAAAGCTCAATAAATAAGCTTAAATTTAAAACCAATTTCATTTAATAACAAATACAAAATAATATCTCAAATATCACATAAAAAAGCAAAACAATTTTTACTGACGAAAAGGGTTATAGTTGCGCTATCTTTTGGAGTATTTGGACCAGTTGGACCCATAAACTTAGGACCGCCCTTTCTAATTCTACGGTGTGACTTCACGCCTAAATAACGCCATCTAATCGCTTTTTCATTTGTGAATACCCTCATTACAAATTCCGACGGTACATCCTCCAGGGTCGTGGAAAGCATGGTCGCCTCGCAGCTGATCGAGGAAGATGACAAACCTGTGGTGATGAGGTCTCTGCTCCTCCGCCACAGACATGTGCATGAGGACAAGGGCTTTCGGTTCTCCATCAGCGGGAAGAAGCATTCTTCCTACACCAGCTTGCAGGTATGTTGTTATCAATAGAGAATTTGAGACGTAAGAAAGAAAGAAAGAAATACAGTTAGATACAGGTACAGTTTTGACCACAACAACATTACACAACACAAACACTACACAACAACATGACATAAAACCAAAAGACATTATGGTCGGCTGCAAAGAAATGTAAACATTTAAGTACCTTGTCACACTCAACACTCTGACTTCTAGTTTGTTTCACGAAATGTATATTATTGTGACAAGGTACTAAAGTGTATACAATGTTTTGCAGCTGACTGTACGGTACTTCGACCGTCAAATTCCCCAATCTGGCATTACCACTTTCAAACGAATATCGCTTGCGCGTACAACACAAAAATTGCGTCATTTATATAATAGAAATATATGCATTCTGCAAGCGATTTTTGCTCTTCAGGTAGTTATGCGGCAGATTTCCCGACCGTACAATAACACAGTGTATAAAAGAGAACATGTATGTGGTCAACCAGGTCCCGACCCCAGCATTAGCTGCTACGGTACGGTATCCAATACGATACTGCGCTGGTATTCGTACAGGACCTGTTGCGTAACGTTAAAATTTATTATACGTATAATCTAGATACGTTTAAAATCCGGAGCTCCGAAACAAAACCCGATAAATACATTTTTAGTATTTTTATAGGAAATAAACGATTTACATTGGAATGTTAATGATGTCTACCTGCGCAGAAGTTTTATTTTCGAAAACTGCGGCAAAATTCTAACCAATCACAACGCTCCATTAACGCGCGCCAAAAATTACATTTCTTATTGGTTGATGCGTCAGCGCCATGTTCGGTGCAAGTTCGGTTAAGGTGACGGGTAGAGCACACTAGCGACACTAATCGATTTTAATTTTTAGCTACTAAACCGGATCTATTTTAAACAATTTCGGGGATACAACCTCTCGACAAACACATACTATTTATTAAATAACCATGCACAAATGTTGGGTCCGTTTTTGTACACGAAAAATTACGGTTTAGTAGCTAAAATTTAAAATCGATTGGCGTCGCTGGTGTGCCCTACCCGTCACCTTAACTAATATAACGTAAATTTACATACAATATCTATAAGAATTTATAAAGGATTTATCGGTAATAGTCCCGAAAATATGTAACTTACAGCTGTCCAACTTTAGAAAATAATTTAGTACGTTTTTGACGAGATTTGAAGCGACCTGAAAGATGTATGTAAGAGTACTCAAAGGTAACAGAAAAAAAAAATATGGCATATTATAGTGGATTTATCGGCTTTTGTTCCGGAGCTCCTCAATTATAAGACAAGTATATTATACTGATCTAGTAAGAAATAATAAGTAAAACAGAAAACCACTAGACCAACAGCGCACTAGCGACAGAACCAACGCTCTGCTGGGCTAGTGGTTTAAGTACCGGACCGTCATCTCGGGGTCCTGGGTTTGATTCCCGGGTCGAGCGAAAAGTGTTTACTATTTTTCTAACACAGCTCGGGTTTGTGATCACCAATCCGCATTTGGCTAGCGTGGTGATTAAGCCTAATCCCATCATAGTAGCGATAACTTGATTTCTATGATCGAGGCCTTTGCCCTGCAGTGGGACAGATAATAGGCTGATACTTTACTTTTATATAATAGAGGGCATAGTCTCAAACTAAAAATGTTGGCGCCATAATATAGCTCAGACACACTGTGCGTTTTATATTCGTGTACACTGTACAACCTGTGCGGATAAAGAATGGGATCAGAAATGGCGGTGCATCTATTCACTTCTCGCTCGCACACTATTTGCGTCTATACTCGCACTAGTGGGTGTGCGAGCGAGAAATGAATAGATGCCCCGCCATTTCTGATCCCATTTTTTATCCGCACAGGTTGTACATTAATGCGATTAGCTCGGTTGCGCAATGCTTGCAGTCTAAAGCGACGGTTGCGCCTGGGGTCCCGGGTTCGATCCCCGGGTCGGGCCAAAATTTGTACCTGAGTTTTTTTGTCAAGAAATTCTTAGTGATAGCCCGTAGTCTGGAAGTCGTGTACCCCCGTGCCTCGGAAAGCACGTTAAGCCGTTGGTCCTGCGCCTAATCTCTCTTCGGTCGTGTCACACTTGTGTCCCATCGAAATAAGAGGCTACGGGAATAGAGAGTGCACTTGTGTCTGCGCAAATACTTGTGCACTATAATATGTCCTGCGTCGATGGCTGATCGCTCAGATTGGCCGCCATGATCGGTTTGGAGGACATTATATTGATGCGGCTGAACTGAATATACAGGGTTATTTTTAAAACGTCAACAACTAGCTTCATTATTGTAGTAACCATAAAAAGCAAGTCAGATTTGTATACAAACAAACTATAGTAGTATAGAAGAGCAAATGAAACTTTTTTAAGATTTACCCAGCGCCGTAGAACAAAATGTTGTTTATGGTGATTTTGAACCGCGAACTGACGGTGATGCGCTCTATACGTTGCGCAACATGTAAAGCGCTACTCCGGTAATATAGTGATTCGATAGTGTGTACGACGGTAAAACAAAATGCAGTGCTTGCAAAGTTTTGCCTTAGACACGGAGTTCGACCTGGCAAAATCGTATCTTTCATTTGGAACATCGACTCTTAGATAGATCCGTGATTCATCCGCTCATTCGGATCATTTGGCTCACTCGGATCATTCAGGTCATTTGGATCATTTCGCTCAATATAATCATTCGGCTCACTCGGACTCGAAGTCCATTTTAATTGAATGATACATTCGGAGCGAACATTAGAGAATCGGAACAATGTATCATTTCGCTGAGTCGGATCACTGAGTCATTTCAATGAAGAGTTACACACGCCTACACGGAGTTGCGGATATTACACATGTTGTGCAATATGTTAACACAAAACCGTCAATGCGAGACTTCAGCTATCTAGTCCCGCAATGTTTTTGATGCTCTAGAGATACTTTATGAATACGTCTCGCTGATGGGTGACCGGTCTTCCACCAAGTGTGCCCGATCGTAATTCGTATAAGTCTGAGCGGGCACTGCCTTACATTTCAGCTAACTTACTTTTTAATGTAGTCTTATTTCAGGATAATTCAATATTTAGGGTGATTCTATCAAGATATTTTATAGATAGATAAATAGATATACTTTATTGCACAAAAAAAACACTACTTAAAAAATCTAGGCATTACAAAAACTTAATTGTACAATTTGTGGAAAATTAATTGTGTAATTTATTTAGATTTTTACCGTGCTCATTTTATAAGATAAGATATTGACAAATTCCTTGCATTTAACGCATTATAATGCTGAACATCATTATTACTCTCATAGATTTAAGTTTCTAGATAAATAAATATATTTCAGATATTTCAAAATGGTGTATATGTTATTTATAGAAAATGAAGTAATAGTTTATGCAAAAGTCAGCTGTTTCCCGAGGTTACCCGGCAGTGACATTAGAAAAGCATTTCAAGAACATTACAAACGCTAGAGAAATTATGAAAAAACGCGAAACACAGACGTAGAGCTGCCAGCATTCGGTACACAATTGGCACAGTTTGTACCACAACAGTGAAGAAGTCTATACAATGTGTATCGGTAACATCGTAAAGAACTCGAGTCTTTTAAGTTATTTAAAAGAAACTCGTCTCGTTAAGACGACTTTTGACAGTTCATAACTCGATCAAGTCTTTGAACCTTGAGTGCTGAGCATTTAAGGAGTCTTTGACAATGACTCAAGTATTATTTTTAGATTGAGTCAATTTAAAAAGATCGATATGTTCAAACGACTCAGTTTGAACATATCAACTCTATATAGACGACTGTCTATATAGAGTCAAATGACTGGAGCCTACTCAGATTAATAAAAACTTGAGTCGTATTTTTGTGGTCGAGTCTTCATCTTCGGATCGAGTCCAGTCCTAACTTAAAAGACTCGAGTTCCTTCATCTCTGTTTACATCCCATTAGCCATCTCTTCTACCAACCATTCTGAACATCACTAGTTCCAACTGTCGCACTCAGATATCTCAATTAAGCTAAATGGTCGTTATCTTAATTATAGATAGTCTTTATGCGTATTAAATTAAGTGTAAATACTTTTTAAAACAACCATTAATGTTAATTTGTCGTCTCTGAGTGCGGCAGTATGATAAAATAATATATTTGATATCATATAATGTCACATTATATGTTGATTTTTATTGATTAGTTCGTATAAAAATTCAACGATTTCTCTAAAGTTTTTGACTAAAGTTACTCGGAATAGTTGGTAATAATAAGTAAAGGGATGTAAATGTTTGTTTACCGTTACATTCTGGCTTACTAAAGGCGCTATTTTATTATAGGCGCTTGATCTAAAGGCGCTTATTAGGCAATGTCATGAACCAACAACGCGTCGTGCGATATTTATACACTTATTTGATATTTATGTATATGCTAGCGAATTTTAGAAAGCGATATTCATGTGAGCGTATGATGATCGCGTAGAATAATTATGCAAATTTTTAAATTCTATTTTAGGTAGTCATATCCATTGTGTGTGGTGAATAATAAATTATACCTTATATGTAAGTTTTAATTGTTTTCGATTCGACAATTTTTATTCGATTTGCAAGGTCATCCAAACAATGTTCAATGAAAAAGTAATTGAAATAAAAAATGTATTCTAAAATACAACATTGGCATGTTGACACACATTCAAACAGCTTGCACTCTCCCGGGCACTGTGCTACGGACTACGTAGCTACGAGCGAGCGTTACAGGATTAGCTAAGTGCTACGGCGTAGTACTTTCGGAACTAGACAAGCGCTACGGTGATATTCTCGAAGCCACTCGGAGATTCCTCGTGGTCGTTTTTTGTAGTGTGTGATTTATTTTTGTTTGACTTTTGGAAACAAATGATTCGTTCGTTTTCACGTGACTAGTATTAGTATTCGGCCGTGCACACACTTATAAAGAGGTATAAAAGGAAAATTCACAATAATCATTGTATTGCAAAAGAAACTGCACAAGTCTACAGAGATTTAAGTTGATTGGTTGAAACAGATATCAAAACCGAAGTTTAGATATTCGTTCTGTTAGTCCTTTGTTTAGGGTAAAGTTAACAGATATACCTGCATATATTTATATATATTAGACATTGTTGGGGATTGAATACAATCACAGTATGACTAGAGTCTTTCCAAAGATTTATATCTATTTTACGAGTAATTAATGTTCAGGCTAAAGATGTATATGACTAAACAGTAGCCAACTAATCTCAAATGTCAAAGTAAGTCGAAGCACTGTGGCTGAAGATGTTATTGAGTTAATTAAACAGTATTTAACAAATAATCACAAAGCAATGTTTCAATTTCCCATGTAGTATTTGCTCAAAGGCTAAAAAAATATTTCTTCTGGCACTTAGCCAGCCGCTCGCTTTACTAACGTTCTGCGGGGTCACCATTACAAAATTTCTCATTTTAATATCATCATCAACATCATCATCATTTCAGCCAATATACGCCCAGTGCTGGACAGGTCTCCCCAAATGATCTCCACCCAGATCGGTCTTGTGTCGCCCGCATACTTATATGTTTTGGGTTTAATAACAATTTTAGTCAAAGGGCTCCGACCAAATTTGACTAGGTCCGATTCGACTAATCTTCAGCCGATAGTAAATATATGGCATAGCGCTCATATACAAATCGGACGTTATACCGTATTTATGTTATTTATCCACGGATAAAGATTAGCTGAACCGGGCTATAGGGCCAATGAGGGTTTTCGCGTGTGAAAAACCGCTAGATAGCGTACTGTTGGACTGAGGCCCAACATCAATCGCATTGGTGGTTTTGTTTATCAAATTGACATTTTGACAGATCACGTTTAAAAATAGTCAATCACATTGTTGGTAATGGACCTCATTCCTATAGTACTCCATCTAGCGGCTTTTTCACACGCGAAAACCCTTATTCGACCAACCTTAATCCGACCCTAAGCGCTGTCATTGTATACAAATCTGACGTTATACCATAGATTTATCCACGGATATAGATTAGTAGAATCGAGCAATAACCAGCTAATGTAAGTTTGAGCCGGACACGTGTGTTTTACCGGAATATAATATAAGTACCAAAATAGTCTTATCGTATTATAATATATTTTTTTTAAGTACATACTCATCGGCTGTCAAAATATATTAAAATGAAATATATAATAATAAAATAAAAGATAATAGAATGAGCAATCTGTTATCCGGCTTTGGTAGATTTGGGTAGAGATGGTCACGTTTTCTCGATAAATGATACAAGGTTTTTTATCTTATGATTGATCTTGAAAAGGGCTATTGTTTTTATTAATGGGAAATAGAAAAGTGACAATAATATTTCTGATTAGTTAATTAGTAAAATAAATTGAGTTAATATAACACACCTTGTCCTAGTCACAAACTAAGATGTTCTTTGTATTCAGGAAACCAGGAACAATGAAGGTACCACAAATACGCAGACCCTAAAATATCTGTTTACTAAACAAAGATTTGTGTTGGTGCGAAAATCGAACGTATGGGTGCGTCTCAATCGTCATTATCTTTCCCTACAATACATCTTGCTACCATTCTAGAAGATTATTTGTTTAATCTAGTTAGTAAAAGGACAATAGAGAACCAACATAAAAATCGTCTATGAAAATATGCAAAAACAAGTTTAGCACAAAATGTTAGTGATAAAGTTTCCAATGAAATTCAATCATGTTCCGTCCCGTTAGCCGTCGGCGGAATGATAAGACGATATCAGGAAAAAACCGATATCGATTGTAAACTCACGTTTTATAATGTTTATACGCTAACCTGAAAAAAATACAAAGGATAATTATATTTTTTTTAACTTGACCTGGACAGCTAGTATCACAAAGAGCTTGGGTACTTCTGACCCACTACCTGTGACCGCCTTGTGGTCCACGGCAGAGTTGAATAGGCCACCCTCACTCTTACCGGTCGTAAAAGGCGACTAAGGTAAAGCTGCTGGCATGATCATCAGCACCCAGAGAAGGAAAACTCTGCATTTATATCAAAACCCTCGCCAACCCGTCTGCCAAGCGTGGTGAGTATGGCAATTACCGTCATGTGATTGAGGGAGGCCCGTGCCCCAGCAGTAGGGACTTAAATGGGCTGATGATGAAACCAATTATAATGAAAAGAAATAATATGTTTTAAATATTACGGGCTTTATTCATAAACGTTTAATAAACCTTTGCTAGCTAAAACGGTGTTATAGAGCAGTTTTGACGTTTGAAAGAAAACAAAAATATCATACATTAAAAAAAAAAAACAATGAAAACTGCTTTGTAGCACTGTTTTAGCTCAGTAGATGTATACGTTAAAGCAGTATGGACACTACAAATTATCGCTTGAACAAAAATAAACGGACAACCCTAATACTGACAGTTATCTTTCTACGGTAGGTACGGAGTGTCGATACTGCTTTTGCGTATTAATCTACGGTGGTTTTAGTAACAAAGGTTAACAACCATTTAGGACGAATGACATTATCAATCGATGCAGTAGTAATTAAGGCATTTACACAAAAGCTCACCCCAAAAGGGTTATCAAATGGCTTTGCCCACGAGATTAAAACTGCAGTTAAAAAAAATGTACCAAAGTGCGATGTACAGCTAGCAAACTATAATGATAATTTAAATACCCTTGACTGTAGTATTTATCTTCAAAAGGCATCGGCTGATAAAATCACAAAAATAATTAATAAATTAAACCCCAGTAAAGCACCAGGCTTAGATAGTATTAAAGTATCAGACATCAAAGCAGCATGTCCGGGAATTTCCATAGCAATGGCCAACCTGATAAATTGTAGTGTTAAATGTGGGTAATATCCCAACAAGCTCAAGTTGGGCTGTGTTAGACCTATCTGTAAGAAAGGTAGGCATGATCAGTACTGTAACTATCGCCCAATCACACTGCTTCCTATTATTGACAAAATAGTAGAAAAATATATTTGCGACCAAATACATACTTATTATAGGAAACATGACGTAATTTACGAAAAACAGTATGGATTCCAAATGGGTAAAGGGGCAACGGATCTATTGACCAAGTTTACAGATGACGTCAACGAGCACTTGAATTTCTTGATAAGTAGACGCCAAAAATACGTAGGTACAGTCAACATCATAATGATTTTAGCGTTCCAACCTGCCGAAAATATCTCATTTTGATGCTGACTGTACATACAACCAGACAGGTTACTACAATTGATCTTTCCTTAATTGATACTGAACCAAATATGTTTGAAATAAAGCTGTGAGTCGTTGCGAGAAAATTGATAGATTTCAATACATTGACTTATCGTTCGTTTAACCGTACCTTATGTTGTCATTTGAATAAATTAATTATTTTGATGGAATTAATAATGATTGGTTAGATAATTTTAGATTGTTAATGGAAGAGAATGACGCTGGAAATTCTGAAAAGGGAAAAACCGCTTTTGTGACATTTGACAATGGGGACTATGGAGTGTGAAATATCCGTTAGATGGCGTACTACAGGACGGAGAGTATCTACAAGGTGATTGGTTATTTTGGAATGTGATATGTCAAAATTCAAAATGTCAATTGACGAACGAAATTGTTTAAATGGACCTTATTACGCCCTCCTATGGATTCTTTACATGCGATAGCCCCAATGGCGTAGCGTGGGTGTCAGCCGCCCGGGGTGGAAGACTATTTTTCCGCCCTTCTTTCTTCTTCCCAAGTATATATAAGCAAGAGACAGTGAGTACGTAAATAAAGGTCTTTCGTGTAGGTTGTCCACATTACAAACAGTTCGAACACATGCTTTTTGACCAATGAACAATCTAATAAATATTTAATTGATTGATTGACCTGTATGACAAGAGTTGCCCCACAACACAATCCCTTAACATGCCCGTAGTATGCTTGAACAGCTGTTTCTTTGCTCGCAGTTTGTCCAAGCTTCCATAAGGTGTAAATGTAGGAGTTTATTTTATTACAATAGGTATATGTTGATCGTCCAAAAAAATGCCTTGAAAAGTAACTTCGTCTGTTTCTAATAAGTTTTGATTTTCTTATGTAAATGATATGGTTTTTTTTATAATATTTACTTTTAGATTGTTATATTATTATGTTAAATGTATTGTTATTATGTATTCTTCCTCAAACCTTTCCTAAATGAAGCTGAGATTTTTTACTGTGTCCCCCACAAATGCCGCCAGGGGCGCACCGCCTCCCCCGCTCCTACTACGATGCTACTGTACTGATGTATTTAAATGATGACCAGTCGCTGTGGATCGAAGATGGGGCACTTAGCAAGGCTCGCTGTTCCCTGTGCTCCGCCAACGCCACCTGCCGCCGCCACAGCACTCACCTGATCGTACGGAACAGCCCTGTGCGCGTGTGACTTAACCCAAGAGGACCTAGCTTGTAGACTTAGACCTGGCCTCATGAGATAGCAAACCCATTTAACTTTGGCTATTGACAGATCAGTCCAATTTAGTAAAAAAACCCACCCATTGTGCTATTAATTTCAAATAAAAAGTAAAAAAACTAAAACCCAACTACGACAAAAAACGTCGCTGAAAAAGTATAAAACAAGCCTTCGTTGTCAATTTATGCAATATTCACTATGTAGAGATAAAATTTCATGTTTGGAAATCCGCAGTCACACGTTGTCAAAGGGTAGTATATTTAACGTGTGACTACGCCTTTCCAAACATGAAATTTTATCTCTACATAGTGAATATTGCATAAATTGACAACGAAGGCTTGTTTTATACTTTTTCAGCGACGTTTTTTGTCGTAGTTGGGTTTTAGTTTTTTTACTTTTATTTTATTTGTACTATTTTGGTGTCCAAGTGCTAGTAATATATATATATTCAAAATGTACAAGTCAAGCGCTTTCAAATGATACCAAACACGGCATATTTATCATAACTTTATTTTTTTACTCTGTATGTTTTGTCCGCTAGAGGGCGCCACATTAGATTTTGTGAAACTTCATATAGCCTATAACCAGCGGACGATCAAGACGCTTATAATGATATGTCATTTGTCGAATTCTGATAAGTAGTTAAGAAGTTACGTGGAAACAGATGAACATACATACATACATACATACATACATACATACATACATACATACATACATACATACATACATACATACATAGCCTGTCAAAATCATAACCCTCCTTTTGCTTTGCCGTAGTCGGGTAAAAATATAAGCGTCACCTGAACTGTATTAAGGGATCGATTGATACCTCATTCATCAAAATCGGTGGGTCAGTTTAGGCAGAATCTTGGAACATACAAACATATTTACATACATACATACATAGACTGCTAAAATCATAACCCTTCCTTTTTAGCTTTGCCGTAGTCGGGTAATAAGCAACTTTTCAGGAACTCGAAAGGAAACGCGTTTCGGACATCAACCTCACCAACACCTTTCAAGACATACTTAATAAATCTTTGAATTAAAATGAGACCCATCGACGAAAGTACTGCCCCCAATAGATTTGTATTCATTGTGGCGATTATGACACATTTGAAAAAAGAAAAAAAAATTTAGGATTTTTGAGACTGTCTAATATTTCTTCCTACAAGTAACCATATTTTTTGTAATGGCTATAAGTGACCACTTTAGGCAATAATAAGAATTATGGTTACTTGCACGAAGATAATATTACACAAGTATATCTAAAAAAAATCTTGATACTTTCCCTTACGGATTTGCCGTTGTAATTTAGAGAGTCACGCTTCGGCATGAATGAACTGGCTCGACCGGAGTGATATCACGGCCTCACAGAAAACCGGCGTGAAGCAGCACTGTGCTGCGCTTCGCTGCGTGAATGAGGGTACCGGAGGCCCAATCCAGGTGAAAGGGGGGTTTAAATGTAGGCAGCGCACTTGTGACTCCACTGGTGTCGATTGCCCATGGGCGGGGGCAGTCGCTTACCATCAGGTGATCCGTCTGCTCGTCTGCCACCTATTACATAAAAAAAATCATAATAGCGCTAGTTACGCGACGCCTCCTACCTTAAGAAGGCTTTTATGGTTCAGTGGGCTCGCATTCATTTGATTTTCAATAATTTTAATCAATGTATCTATTAACTATCATGTGATTTTTGAAGCTCATTTTGTACACGCCATATTTTTTTTTATGTGAGAGGTGGCAGACGATCAGACGGATCACCTGATGGTAAGCAATTCCGCCGCCCATGGACACCCGCAACACCAGTGGAGTCACAAGTGCGCTGCCAACCTTTTCCCCTTCCCCCGTGTGAGTGAGGTTACTGGAGGCCATTGGGCCTCCAGTAACCTCACTCACACGGCGAAACACAGCGCAGGCGCTGCTTCACGCCGGTCTTCTATGTGTGTAATGACACAATCATCATATGTACTCAAATTTAAATGTAAAAGTGGCTACTTTTACCTTGATTGAGCAAATGGCAGCGGCACTGAACCGTTAAAATCCCTCTTAATTAAAAATCTAACAATAACAGAAGAAAAAAAAGGTCTTTACGCTCGCGTCCTTGAACACCCGGTCACTTTTAATGTAGAGCAAATGTGGCTCAGTGTTAAGCTGAAAGGGATAAAAATTGCAATTGTACTTATACGACCACCTTGGCTTTGTACTTGACCTATTCCTTGATGCCATGGCGGGAATCACTCACATCTTTTTCTGTTTTTGACCACATTATTGTTATGGGGGATTTTAATATTGACATGTTAAAACCAAATGAAGGAAATACGAAGAAGTTGATTGATTTTCTTCAGTATATGAATTTAAATCAATATGTAACAGAACCTACACATTTCACTGAGCACTCAGAGACACTGCTAGATCTGGTTTTGTAGTAGTCTTAAGGTCACAAAGCTAATCGTAGATCAGGTGCCGGATCTTAGTGCTCATGCATTTATTTCTTGTCAAGTAAATATTAAGAAACCCAAACCCGAACCTCGTTGGATTTTCTACAGACCTCTGAAAGATATTGATATGAACCTTTTTAATTTGCATTTAAATAATATAGCCTGGGAAAAGTTAATTTCAGACAATCTAAACGTTTCTATTACTGCTTTAAATGAAAAAATAACAGATTTATTTGATGCTCAATGCCCCTATTAAGAAAGTTTTTTTAAAAAAGCATAGTTATCCTTGGATAACACAAACAATAAAAGAGATGATGGTTTTGAGGGATGAAGCGCAAAAGAAGAGTCGTCGTACCAAACTCGAAAAAGATAAAATTTATTATAAAGAACTTAAAACTTTAGTGCGGAAAGCCATTGACCGAGAAAAAACTGCGTATTTTTCAATATTGTATAAATAAAAATCTCAAGAATCCTCGCTCACTTTGGAAAAATATGAAACGAAATGTGGTGGATTTTAAATCCAAACATGTAGATTTACCTGATAATATTAGCGATCCAAACCAAATCAATGACCATTTTTTGAGTGTATCTGGTGATAGTAGTGTAAGTGGATCTCTTCTAGCATATTTCCAGTCACATCGTTTCAATAGTGCAGTATTTTCCTTTAAGCCTGTGGAATGAAGAACTGGTTTTCCAAATAATAAAAAATATAAAAACGAATGCACAGGGTGTTGATGGGATCTCACTGAACATGATCCTATTAACTTTGCCAAGGACTTTACGTGTCATCACTGATATTATTAACAAGTTGCTTGAAACTGGCTCTTATCCCGATATTTGGAAACATGCTTTGGTCACGCCGCTAGCAAAAAACTAACAAATCCTACACAGCTAAATGATCTTCGTCCGATTAAGCATATTACCATTCATGTCAAAGATAGTAGAAAAAGCTGTTAGTCTACAAATCAATGAGTTTTTGCAGGAAAATAATATATTACCTGATAAACAATCAGGTTTCCGAAAAGGTAGGAGTACAGCCACTGCTCTATTGGATGTTGTTGATGATGTGCTGGCCGGTCAAGATCTGGGTCAGGGATCGATACTAGTGCTACTGGATTATACTAAAGCATTTGATACCATTAACGTAGATTTGCTAATTGCTAAGCTAAAATATTACGGATTTGACGATGTGGCACTCAAGTGGTTTTCTAATTATTTGTCAAAACCGGTCACAACAAGTCGAAGTAATAAATTCTAATGGTACCAAGAAAGTTTCTTTCCCATCTTTTGTTAATAAAGGGAGTACCACAAGGCTCGATTTTGGGGCCTATTCTCTTTATTATTTACACTGCTGACTTGCCGCAAGCTATTGTGTATACCAGACACCATATTTACGCAGAATGATCTCCAAATACATTTATCGTTCAAACCAGTTGACACTAAAGATGCAGTAAATAAAATAAATCAAGACTTAACACATATAGCCGAATGGTCAAAAGCAAATGGTTTGGTTCTCAATCCATGTAAAACAAAATTCATTACCCTGGGTTCAAAGGCTCAAGTAAATCAAATCAATAGTCATAATCCAAAGCTTACCTTGTGTAATACAAATATTGAACGTGTCACTGAAGCCAGGAACCTTGGGGTCTGGATGGACGCTAACATGCGATTTGAAAAACATGTGGGAGAGGTGGTAAAGCAATGCTACTATCGATTGAGGGTGCTATACCAAGTGCGTCAATATTTGAGCGTAGATCTTAGGATCTACCTTTGCGAGTCACTCATTTTGTCAAAACTTAACTATGCGGATACAGTGATTGGTTCGTGTTTACTAGCTCGCAGCAAAGGTGTGATCCAGCGCCTACAGAATTCATGCACTAGATTTTGTTTTCCTATACCTCCCAGGTCGCATATAACTCCATACTTGAATAAAAATAATTTAATGAATATGAAATCACGTCGTAAATTACATTTTGCAAGTTTGCTATTCGGGGTCATAAAAGAAAAAAATCCACCGTATTTATTTCATAAATTAAAATTTACCCAAAGGCAGTCACGGATTAACGACCGAATTATCTGTCCAACATTTAATACAGCTGCTTTTCGTGGTAGTTTCAGGTATTCGGCTTCAAAGTGTTGGAATATCATTCCACCACCCATTAGACATTGCCACAAACGTTAAATTATTTAAACTTAAATATAGAATATATCTTTTAAATGAACAAAAAGCCGAATAAGCATACTGTAAATTTATCACACATAATAACATAAAACAAATAAATTACTAAAATTCATCTATTTATCACATACATACCTACACATCTTTATTACAAAATTACCTACTACTCGTATAAATAACATATACCTATATTATGCCGGCCTTCATAATTTAACTCAATATATGTACAAATATTAAATTTGTAAGAGTATTAGATTTAAACATGATGTATGGTGCATTCTGAAGCGATCTCTGTTTCTGTTGTAAGTAACTTGTATGTGAAATATGTATTTTGTTAGGTATCCGCAGAATATCAGCGTCGAGGCTCTGTGTCTCGACAAATAGCTGAGCGGGGACCTTTTTGGCGCCACTTAGAATTTAGATACCTAGATTAGGATTAAATTAAAAAGTATTGTATAGATCTATATTTTGTTATCTGTATTTTTGGTGCCAAATAAACCTTTTTCTATTCTATTCTATTCTATAAAAAAAGAAAAAAAGGAGCGTTTCTCCCTTATGTTTTTTCAAATTCTATATGAATTAATTTCATCTATACAAATGATTATAATATTCATTCTGGCAGTAACATATTTTAAGTTAACATCTGTGAAGGTTTATAATACTTGATTATATCAGCATTTCGGTAAATAGGTAATTATTTTGATTACCGAAATCAAGGGATTAACATTCTTTTCGTATCTTCTTGATATTAGCCTTGCGAAAAAAATACGAGAATTTTAGTCACATTTTTCAGCAGCTTTTAACTTCATAATGTATTTCACATTCATCACCAATTATGGAAAAATGGTTAATGGAATAATTTAATAGACGAGTGGATAACGCGCCTATCATACGGGGTCGAGGTTTAATTCCGTGCATGCACTCTCTAGATTTTTCCAAATTCAATTGCATATTTCTACCATTAGATATACAGGGTGTAAAAAGACCCTTAACGAAGCCGGAGTCTACGCACTCAGACTATTAAAACAAGTCTTAGAACAAAAAAATATTGATGAAAATGATTTTGATTTTTTGGTGTCAATTTCAATCAAACGGACAACGCAATGAACAGCGTAATACCGGACCGCGCCGTTCTCAAACATTACATTGCGGGCTGAACGCTTTGAAGCCATTTTTCCCTAGGAATTACTTAAAATTTTGAACAAGTTTCTTTGGACAAAAATTAGGTAATAATGTTTAAAATTTATTTACATCAAAATCATGAGATTTTTATTTTGACTTTGACCCTCAATAACTTGGAAAGTATTGAGTTCCCAGGTATGGTCTAAACGAAAAAAAATGGTCCTGATGATGTGCTGAATGCGTAGGTTTCGGCTTCGTTAAGGGTCTTTTTACACCCTGTATAGATAGATACACTTTACTGCACAAAATTTACAGATCTTAGTCTATGGTGTTATACCTGTACAATGTAAGCGGTCTTATTAGCTCGGTGGTGGCGGAAAACATCTTGAAGAAACAGTATATCTCTCGCAGGTTTTCTCGATGTTTTCCCTCACCAGCACCGCGGAACTTATGGTAATAATACGGGCATAGTTTTTAAAATATAAAGGTGACGCTTAAATTCAAACATACTCGTAGCTACTGATTTATTAAATTGGACTGCAACGTTGTCTCTCTTTAAAACAATACTTACGATGAAAAAACGTTATAAATCGGTAGGTACCCTAGCTATTTTGTGTGTGGGTTTGCTGTTAAAAACAAAAATATATATAGTACCTAATAACTTACATCAGTACTTATTTGTATAGCATCGCCTCATTTAGTAAATTACCATTTAGTGTCTGTAAAAGTTTATATTAACTTGGTCAAGCGCATATTCAGATATATACGTCCCATCTTAGTAAGGAGTGTGGAATTAATTTTGCCATCGCCATTTTGCACGGTAGGTACTTGACATGTGTGATTTACATTGTTACTAAGCGTAGTATATTTTAGCATTAGGGTTTTGCTGCATCCAGCCGCACCGACACCGAGCCGCACTTCGTATACCTCTCTCCATCTCTATCACCCAGGCTCGTCATTTGCTAGAACGAGGAATGCGTCCTCACGCGCGGTGAAAACGCGATCGCATTCCTTCAGTATTCCTCGCTCTAGTAAATGATAGGTCGGTGTGATAGAAAAAGATAGAAACATATGAATGTGCCGCTCGGTGCGGCTAGATGAACCAATCCTTAAAATAGTGATATAGGCTTATTTTGTACACATTAAACATTTAGATCAGTACAATTAGTGTTGTGTTCTCTGGTTAGCCACGGATTTCTTGGTCGTTCCTCGAAGGACAGTGCCAAGAGGGAGATAACCATGAGTGGGAGGAAGGTCAGATAGTAATGTGCAAATATACTCATATATAAATCCTCTGTCCCCACATACACTATCAAAAGTGAAAATTTGGGTTTCCGTTTTCATTGTTAACGTCGATAAGTTCGAAAACTGTTAAAGACCCCCTTATAAACATAGTACATTGAATATAAAAGCATTTATGTATTTATTTATGCTCAAAGACTCATCTCGCTATATAAACAAGTCTTTAGTTATTCTTAAAAGATGGGTTGTGTCTATTTAAAAAATACAAAAATATAAAACTTTTAATCAATACTATTTGGAACCAATCCCTTCCAGGACGCTTCGTTTCCAGCGCTCTTTTTTCCTACGCTCGTGCAAACTCTGTAATGAGCTTCCAGCGGTGTTCCCTGATCGCTATAACATGTCCTTTTTTAAACGAGGTTTGAAAAGAGTTTTTCTTTCACGGTAGGCAGCGGCATGACTGTGCTCCGGCGTTGTTGATGTCTATGAGCGGCGGTTACCGTTTACCATCAGATGAGCCGCAGGCTCGTCTGCCTATTTAAAGCAATAAAAAAAACACGAATTTGCACTTTTTATAGATAGTATACGTAGGGACAGGCGACATATTCTCCCTTGAGTTTGTACAGATGTAGTCAAAATGTATTCGTAACATGGAATATTTACTTCCATTACCACAACATAGTTCATACACGAATTAATGATATTTTAACAACCCATTGTGTAAATGCAATTGTTACGTAATTGGACATTAAATTGCTAAGAGACAACGTAATACCGGTTGTCACCAGTAAGTTCTAAAATCAAACAGAACAGTATTACTTAGAAAAACAATCTTGAATATCGACGTACTATATAGATAAATAAATGCATTTAGTTGAACGCACTTGTAACACATAATGTTACACAATACTAAGAAATAAGTAGTATTTAATATTCACGTATGCCTATGTCTAATCTAGTTTTGAATAAAAATAAGGCATTGAGTAGTTAATCAGTATAATGTATCGTTTAACAATAGTCATTATTACAATTTGTTTCCCATAAGTACATAGCCTTGTTTTGAGCGAAATTATTATAAAACGGACGGGTGTTTCCGATTCGTAGCACTTCTATATGCTGGCAACGAAATAACTTACAAGCTATTAGCATATTTATGAGTGTTATATTCAGCGCTGAAAACAATGTGGTGATAAGAAGGCCTTATCTTTCAACCTGTGGGCAATTGACAATGTGAGGTAACAGTGTATGTAAATAAAGCTTTCCATCGAGGTTTTAAGGTGGAACACGCCTTCATGAAACACTAGAAAAAATTAAAAGATTGAAAATTTTGTAAAAATCTGACTTTTAATAGAGTTTTGAACTTACATGATTATTTTAATCATTTAGCATTGGCCTTTTTGACCAAGGGTACAAGGACCCTAGCCAAGCTTGTATACAATTTGTGGCATCACCTTTCTTCGCAATAAGAGTGCTCACTGCGTAGCCCATATCCTGTACCATACATTTCGGTCAATACTAAGACCTTAGACAGATAGTTGTTGGTTACAAAACGACTTATCTTCTGATTCCATCATGAAGGATATTTTTTGTTCTAATCTACATTAAAGTACCTACCTAATCTCTAAAGTAAAAATTTAAGACTGTTAACTACCTCGTTAGTATAACCTTGTACTCCCAAAACGCCGTACAGTTTTTCCGTCAATTTAGATGTATTTTTTTGTCTTTCCATAATAAGTATCAATGCATAATTATGTAGGTACCTAGAAGTCGATAAGAATATATGTTTTTATTATTACCAAATGGGTTTACGAACGTGACGTTACTACTAACACTTGCAAACATTTAAATGTAAATATTACGTAATTGGCAATTAAATACGCAAGATTTTGATTGTTCCTACTTACTCAACGGGGGGTACTACATTTAGAGCGCGAGTTACTTCACATTTGCTGCAAAACTAACATTGTTTTGGTTTTCCATAAAATCATGATGAATGATAATTTCGCTAAAGAACAGCTTTGTAAATTGACCACGCCTTGCAACCCCATAAATGCATCATCACGTCCTTGACATCATGTCCTTGCCTCTTAAATCTTTGACAAAAGAAATAGGGGCGAAATGTTTTTGAGACACTAATTTATGCTATTCCTGCATACAGAACCTAAATGAGCAACGCCGTCGCCGCAGCTCCCATGCCCTCCCCATGGACCGTTCGGAACGCAAGAAGTCATCATCGGCCGCCATGGACATGAAGGAGGTTGAATACCTCGCCCAAGCTGTCATAAACGGGTCTCAGGACGAACTCAGACGCGGCCACAACGAGTCCATCATGAAACGCATCCCGGAAGACGCCGAGGCTACCACCGTCCTGGTCGGGTCCGTTGGCTTCCTCGAACAACCCACCATCGCCTTCGTAAGGCTCGCCCAGGGCATCTTTATGCCATCCATAACAGAAGTACGAATCCCAGTTAGATTCATGTTCATCTTGCTCGGTCCAAGCGATGCTGACTTGGACTACCATGAAGTCGGACGCTCCATATCGACACTGATGTCCAACCCTTCATTCCACTCAATGGCTTACAAGGCAGACGACAGGCGAGAACTGCTTTCTGGCATCAATGAGTTTCTAGATGACTCCATCGTTGTACCGCCTGGTGACTGGGAGCGCCAAGCGCTTCTGCCCTTCGATGAACTGAGAGCTAAAAGTGACATGATCAGAAAGAGGAAACGGGAGGCTCTGGAGAAGAAGCGAGCCGCTACTGAAGCGGAAAAGTCGCCGTCAGATGAGAAGAAGGCTTTGTTGGAAGCTGAGAAGGGTGCTACACCACCGAAGGAGCCCGATGACCCGCTTTCGAGATCTGGAAGGCTATTTGGAGGTAAGGCAATCTAAAATTGACCTATGTTGTCTGACTGGTGTTGTTGCCTTAACTGCTCAGTTACGATGTCCTACAAATTCCTATAGATATTTGTTTGTGGCCAGTTTATCTGAAGTAGTTTGAGTTTACGCACCATCTTTTAACACACCTTTTTTTTGACGATTGTTCCTCATCTATTTCCCAATTCGTCATGTACAATGTGGCGTTAGATGTCCTCCGTCTTGCCTCGTCTCCAACTCGACATTGAAGATTTGTATGGACAAATGTATGAAAACTCTAAATTCGACTTAAATGTCGATTACACGAGAATTGCCCTTCTGTAGCTAATAGTCTCGAATCATCAAACAAGGTCTTATTTAAGACTATGAAAACTATTCGGCCCGTGTAGATAGATACTCTCCATTATTTACTACATCTACTGCAGATTTTGGGTTTAAGTATTTGAAGCTACTGCCACTGTCGGGTAATTTATTACCTTCCTCTTTAGGTGTAATCCGGGACATCAAGCGCCGGTACCCATTCTACATGTCAGACTTCACGGACGCCCTCAACGGCCAGTGCGCAGCCGCAACCATATTCATGTACTTTGCTGCCTTATCTTCAGCTATCACCTTTGGTGGTCTGCTCAATGAAAAGACTCATGGACAAATTGGAATTTCTGAGACACTGGTAAGTGTAGTTTGCTTCATTATTATTATGTAATTGAAGCCTCCACGGCGTGAATGGGCCGGCTCGACTGAAGTGAGACAATGACAAGACGGGATGATTGCAATCGCTCATGGAAAACTCACGCCCAAGAACATCTCCAACGTTTAAGATCCCTGTCCTCCAGATTTGGCCTCTGGTACCCTCAATCACTCGATGAAACACAGCGCAAGCGCGGTTTTACGCCAACTTTCTGTGAGGCCATGATATCAGTCCATTCAAAACCGCCCATTTATTACGAAGCATGGCCCTCCCACGGTTAACAATCTACAACTACAAACAAAACACCCAAATCCCAAATCCAGAATCATGGTCTAAGAATAAGAATACCTTGTGATACAAAGCTGGGCGCAACCAAGAAAGAAATGCCAAATTCCAAGACCAATTCTACCTCCAGGTATTCACTTGCGCGGGCGGAGTCCTTTTTGCCCTCCTGGCTGGTCAACCCATGATGATCACAGGAGCTACCGGGCCCCTCCTCCTACTGGACGACGCTTTATCCAACTTCTGTCGCTCTTCCGGCTTCGACTTCCTGGCAGCAAGGATGTACTGTGGACTCTGGATGATAGTCATAGCGCTGGCTGTCGCGTCCGTTGAGGGCAGTGTGGCTGTCAAGAAGATCACCAGGTAAATCATCTTTTCTTTAACATGAAGATTCGTGGTTTTTTTTTATATGAGAGGTGGCAGACGAGCAGAGAAATCACCTGATGGTAAGCAATTCCGCCGCCCATGGACACCCGCAATACCAGTGGAGTCACAAGTGCGCTGCCAACCTTCCATAGTAGTAGTAGTGGTAGTCGGTTCCATAAGTCCCTTTTGTAAATTAGTCTATGATAACACTTTTATACGATGTGTATGTGGGGTTATCAGAGAGTGGAATATAGGTGAGGCGAGTAGAATAGAACGAAGAACCATTGAAAGGGAAAAAATAGTTTGACGTGAATGCGAGACGACGAAAGACGTAGATTTCAACCCTAAAATATTTTTTTTTTACCCGAACGCAGAAATGAAATTAAAATAGGTGCTTCCGCGATACTTTAGGTACTTCGATTTGTAACTACATTCTTACTTCCACTGAACTTCTGCATCCCTGGCAATTTTAAATAAACAAATGATTAATATCATCCAGCGGTATTTTATTTAATTTCCCTTACCGGGGACGATATATTCAACGGGCCAGATAAAACTTATCTTTCTCAACTGGCCCGGCAGCGGGCCAAATCACCGGGCCAGATGGAATTCAGTCGCGTAGGCGTAGGACTGGTTCCATCGGTAAGAATTCGCATTATGTCATCTTGAACATCCATGCCACCAGGTTCACAGAAGACATCTTCGCGTTCTTGATATCGCTAATCTTCATCGGGGAGCCGATCACGGCCACCATCAACGTGTACCGCAACCACCCTCTGATGCGGGAGTACCCGCCGCAGCCCAGCCCGATACTGACCGCTACTATCTCCAATATCACGGATGCAGGTATGATTTCTATGAAATCTTTTTTATGCAGTTAGAAGCGGAAAATGAGCGAACAGGTCATGTAATGGTTAGTGATTACCGCGTCCTTGAATCAACAGCGGATTTACTGATATGTTGGCAGTCTTTTGTAAGGAGTACACTTGTCTATTGGATGTCACAGCAGCGATCTCTCTGATTTCGTGGATGTTCATAGGTGGCGATGATTACTTATCATCAGGCTTGCTCGTTCGTCATATAAAAATATGAAAGTACTTAAGGCATCATAATCGTCAAGATATATGGCCGCAGCCAGTAATTTATTGCTGCTCTGTACGTCACATTTGAGTGCTTACGTGTCCCTGGGCATTTGCCTACTGTGCCAATTGGTGATGCGTGTAGATGGCACAGCAGCCTAAAATGATATCTGAATTGTTTGCTGCTACCTTTTTGACCAGATGTTTCCTCCTTCCAGTAAACGGGACAACCTCAGCCCACCCAGCCATAGTGCCCCGGCCCAACACGGCGCTGTTCTGCACCATGCTCACTCTGGCCACCTTCATCATCGCCTACTACCTGCGCATCTTCCGTAACGGGAAGTTCCTTGGACGTAGTGTAAGTTGACTGACTTGAAGACTTCTGAATCGTTCATTATAGCAGCTGCTGCCATGGTGATTTGTTGATATTTATTTTAGTTTTAATCATAAAAGAGGCGTATTATAAGTTGAACCCGTGTGTCTATAAGTCAATAGCCATCAATTTTGTCATTTAATTTAACTCCTTCGTGGGTTCTTGTTCAGTTCTGGAGGTAGGACCCCAGCTTGTCAAAATCCTTTCTGTTCATTGCGAGACGAAACAGCCGATCCACAGATGAGATGCCAGTCCACTCCTTTATTTCGTAGTCATGACTTTTCTCTCCTTTCAACGCGTTGCCACCCCTCAATTTTACCTACCATGATAAGTTGAAGCGACCTGTACCTCTTATGTATACTTGGGCTTACTTAAGTGACCTAAGTATTGGATTTTGGGTTTTTCGATGGCATTCATAAAGTTTCGGGTCGCAGAGACATGCTGAAGCGTCACTTCGTTGTGACTCTAAGAGTCCAGCTGATGCGGAGCATGCAAAGGTAACTGGTATAATCTATAGATAGATAGATAGATACTCTTTATTGCACAACATACAAAACTTAAAAGCTAGGTATACACAGATACAATGTACAATTTAGGCGGTCTTATCGCTGGGAGCGATCTCTACCAGACAACCTTCAGGTAAAGGACATTAGATAGAAGAGGGGAGGGTGGTGCAATCCTTTTGATTTTGAATATTGATTAAGTAAATTTATAGTATAAATACATATATCTAGATAGTAAATAAATAAATAAACACGTTATCATACACTAATATATACGAATTTACCTTACTATAATACAATATAACCTACACAAATTATATAAAATATACTACTATAAGGTTATAATAGAGAAGATATATTTTATACCTACAATATATGGATGGATCTGGGAGAGGACTAACGACCACGAGCGTCAATGACAGGAAAGGAAGACAGATGAAGTTAATAAAAAAGGATCAGTTGGGGAGAGGGTTTCAGTTTTCAAGGAAGTGTGCTTTGACCCTATCTATTTACGAGTATGTAACTGATAAAAAACTTATTGTAACTTTATCTTCAGGCTCGCCGTGCACTCGGAGACTTCGGCGTCCCCATTGCCATCGTCCTGATGGTAATCGTCTCCTGCTTGGTGAACCAGGTGTGGGTGGAAACCTTGAACGTGCCGCAGGGTCTCACGCCCACCGCGCAGAGGTCCTGGCTGGTCCCAGCCAACGTAGAAGGCTTGAGGACGATCCCATTCTGGGCTGCCCTTGTGATGGTTCTCCCAGCTTTCATGGTGTACATCATCGTCTTCATGGAGACACATATTGCTGAGTAAGAGGCTTGCTGTGTGAGCGACGTGTGGTTACAGAATTTAAAGATGCAAAGAAGATCTGATGGGATCTTGACACGTACAAGTCATTGTCATTTCAAGAATAACCTAACGTGTACATTTCTCCCTTGATGCGGTTATCTTATTACAAAAAAGATATATTATTTGACTAGATCAACATAGCCGAGTTATGCTACTAATTGATCTCAGCATTCTTCTTTGCTCTACTTACCGTCTTATTTGTTCTTTTCAATCCAACCAAATTTCTATCATTTAAAGTATCTACATACGATTCTGTAACCATACTCTTTTTTCTAGACCTAAGATATCACAAACATGAGTACTCATGCCATTAGGCGTCTTTAAGTATACTGATACTGCTATGCGAATTCTTCCGTACACATTATTTTTAGATGTTCTCCCTTTGCCAAAAAAATATCTTTCTAATTGCTTACGATAATAGCTGCCAAGCGCGTGCACATATGAAAGCGTAGCGAATATTGTTCTCGTGTGAATAGATTGCGATTTTGCGGGTGCTAAAAGGCGGAAGAAATCCCCTGTGAAAGTTGATGCAAGATTTATTTATTCATTTCTTTATTAAAGAACACAGACAGTTTACAATCATTATAGATAATAACTTAGTATTGTTTATTGAATTAACTTAAGTCTAGATCGTAATACAATAAAAGTGTTCCTAGCGTGTTCAAAATTAGTATTTTTTTATCAAATTTAAAACAATTGGTGCATCACAAAACAAGGATAATACCCAAAAAAAAACATATAATTGGTGAACATTGAAAATACATTGAGCATTACATTAAAATGAAGATAATAATAATAATAATAAAAAAAATAAACTACAATGTTATTATTATTAAAATTGGAATTGAGAATTTAAAAAAATAAAATAATAAAATAAGACAACATATTATTATAATTATAAAATTAACAGTACTAAGTATTAAAGAGGGTTTTGAGACTCCTACTGAAAACATTTGGATTGGCAGCAAAGATATCGAAATCATGTTTCAGATCGTTGTATTGGCGACACATGCGGACTATAGGGACTAAGAAAAAAAATGAAAGATTTATTCATTTTTTTTCTTATCTTTACGTTAGTTACCTAAATTGCGACTTTGCAGCGATACAAATGACTGAGTTTGACTGTCGTCGTGCGACCTTGTCGCGAATGTCTCGCTGCTTCTAGTAACGGGTAGATGTCTTGAGACTGTATCGATCCTGCATCCCGACTGAATCGCGTTTGTATAGCTGCGAAAATCGAACGTAAAATGGCTCTTAAGATTTGATATTTGAGGAGACTTGGCGAGGAGACAAAATAATATTAGAGTTAAAACTTACAGAGTACCTACAGTAGGTATTTATCCTTATATTAGTGAATGCTTTAGTTCGCGTCACTTTGAAATGATGCTGAAACCGCTGGAGTTCTTTCTAAGTGACGCGAATGAGGGTTTTCGCGTCACTTAGAAAGAACGAAGCTCATATACAAATCGGACGTTATATGATCAGACGATTTATGTTATTTATCCACGGATAAAGATTAGCTGATCTAGATGGCGTACTGTTGGACTGAGATCCAACATTGATCGCATTGGTTGTTTAGTTTGTCAAATTGACATTTTGACAGATCACATTTAAAAATAACCAATCACATTGTATATGTATGTACCTCACTCCTATAGTACTCCATCTAGCGGACATTTCACACGCGGAAACCCTCATTACTTAAAGGCACATTTCATTGCATGCAGATCTCTAAATAGACGAACAGGATTGGGTGATTATTGCTTCTATACCCTTTGAATTACACCCAAATGTGATTCAGTTGACTGCCAAATTACCTTAGCTATTCTCACGATGTTGGCAGATTTAAATAATAACAAATTAGGTAGAGTCCGCGCCACCAAAGGAGTCCCGTTTAAAAGTGCGCTTGAGTCGCTATCAGCATTCAAATTTGAGCATAATGTTTATAAACACAAGGATTCTCGAGTTTTACTTCCGTGTTTGTGCGGGTACGTGGCGCGGACTAAAGGTATACCTCTATAACCATAGACTGCAATTTTACTAGTAAGACAAAACACTGTTAATTATAGTGCCTACCTAACAGACCGACCAAGATCAGAAGGCACTCCAGTAACGTTGACATGGGGGCGCTGTACAACATTTTTATTATGGGAAAACGTCAAAAGCACTGACACTTGTAAAGGAACAAAGCGCTAGGTCCGACTTTCAACACGTTCCAAATAGCCGTAGGGCGACTGTACCTACTCGATGTGCTGGTTGCTGTTTTTTAGGGTTATTATCTGTCACACCTACATAGAGATGCATTTAAGTTGCCTCATGGGAAGATCTCTTTCTCTCGTTGTTTTTCGTGAAAATGGCACATTCTCTTTAAGAAAACGTCAGCTCATGAGTATAATAAATCATAAATATTTAAATATGTATAATCACAATTATGCTATAACAAACGAAAAAGAGGTTTCAATTTATTAGAACTTATTCGACATAGGCATAGGCGAATTAGGTAACTATATCTGTCTAATAAGAAGTTAAACTTTTTTAAAAGCAATTAGCCGAAAATAGAGAGATATAATGCCAATACATTCATGTTTGTCCTAATTACGAGTTACGTAACTACGGGTCTTATTAATAAACGTTTGTTAAATCTTTGCTAACTAATAATATAATTAAATTGAAAATTTAAAAAAACCCCCGACACAACTAAAGCTCTTTCATTTGATACCTATATTGAGGCAGTTGGAACAACAAATAGGTTATTCGTCATTTTCTGACGGCGGCCATCTTGGATTTGAAATTTTTCACAATTAATATATTCTGCTACTCAAGCCCTTTTATATGATAGCCATATTGTGGGAGTTGTGTTAAAACATAAAATCCAAATCTTTGTGACGGCGGCCATCTTGGATCGATTTTTATCCAACATAGTAAGAACACTCCCTCCTTATTCATCTTTCAAACAAAAAAAAACAAAATCAAAATCGGTTCATTTGTTCGGGAGCAAGATGCCATAGACAGACACACAGACACACACACACACAGACATGTCAAAGTTATAACACCCGTCGTTTTTGCGTGGGGGGTTAAAAAGGCGGTTAATAACAATTTTCATTCTTTTTTTTATAAAAATTATAAACATTTTTTTGTTTCAAACGTCAAAACTGCTCATAACACCGTTTTGGCTAACAAATGTTTATTGAACGTTTATTAATAAAGCCCTTTAATCTTCTAAAATACCTACCTACATTTTATGATCGCAAAATTCCTTTCAATTATTGAACTTCGAGAGTGCCAAGATTTTGCGCGTTTTGCTCAAGATGTTAAATTTAGCATGGACTACGGTTCATTTGTGGTACGATAATTTTAAACTTGTATTGTAGCAGCTTATTTATTGACTAGCAAATTAGAAAGCTAGACTTCGCCCAGACAAACGCGAGGAATAGTGAATGAAACTGCCAAGTCGGATGGTTAATCTTTTTGTTGTTTTACTGTGGGAAATAACAACTCGTCCCACAAAATCTTACTGATCATTTAGTCTCAAACTAGGAAGTTTCTACCTGCACCATGAGTACAGGTACGAGATCATCCTCATCATAGCGTGTAATTCCTTGTTGCGTCCAAAGCTGTCGCTCTGGAGCCCGGGGTACCTACACTTAGACCATGATTCAGGATTTGGGGAGTCTGGTAATTACATTTGAGCGACTGCCCATCAGCACCCAGAGAAGGAAAACTCTGCATTTATATCTAAACCCTCGCCAACCCCTCTGCCAATCGTGGTGAGTATGGAAACTTAAATGGGCTGATGATGATGACTGCCCTTCTGTTGACCTTCGCAATCCTTTACAGGGGAACCAGTACGTAACGTGCAGGTTTCCTCGCGATGTTTTCCCTCACCGCCGAGCTTATGGTATACGCACATGACTGCCTCGGTGGCGCAGTGGTTAGTGGGTCGCACTTAGCGACCGAAGAGGTCCCGGATTCGATCCTCGGGTCGGGCCAAAATGTTGTACCTAAGATTTCGTGAAGAATTCTTAGTGACAGCCCAGAGTCTTGAAGTTTACGGTCTAGTACCACGTTGAGCTGTTGGTCCTGCGCCCGAACACTCTCCGGTCGTGTCACAGTGGTCCCATCGGAATATGAGGGTAAGGGAATAGCGAGTGCACTTGTGTTTGCGCACACACTTGAGCAGGATATATCCTGCGTACATGGCTGATCGTTGAGATTGGCCGCCGTAGCCGTAATCGGTTGGAGGATATTATTATTATACGCACATAAATTTGAAAAATCTAGAGGTGCATGCTCGGATTCGAACCACGACCCCCAGTATGGATGGCGCGTTCAGAACCACTGAGCTACCATCGCTCTATACTATCGCTCATCGAGTAGAATGACAGTTGAAACAGAGGACCTAATTCAAAGCAGACCTTACGACCGAATCGCAGTTTCCCTCTCTTTCACACGCGCTGTGTCTCCTTTGTTTGTATGCGACAGGTATAGTATTCTCGTTCGTTTCGAGACGGCTTTAAATTAAGCCACCGGATTTCTCGACCGAATCTTTATTTCCTTCCCTTTCTTTCCGACACTGATGAATATCAATGACAGGTGAAGTAACGAACCGTCCCGCATTGAACGAGAATTCGTTGATTACGGGACGGTTTCGTAATAGGCTTGACAGCACGCACACCCAGGATCAATTGGGAAAAGTTTTTGAAAGACCTGAAACTGGTTAGGTAACTATTTTCAGTTTAATGGCGTAATTGTAACTATACTAACCGAGTAGGTACTTGGTAGGTTTTAAAAATTGTACTTAGTTACAAAATTGTCCATAAAATGGACATTAGTACCGTATTAGACTAGTGCCGATTACCAGGAATTTAAGACATGGCTGCCACCAAAGATGAGCCAGGAGGACGTGTTGCGTCTGTATTAACTGTATTAAGATCAAATGGAATCGCTTCATTTACCTAGCTTCTCTCAGTGAAGCTATTCTACTGGTTCCTTACAACTAGGGTTGCCATTCGGCCGGATTTCCCCGTATTTGTCCTAGTTTGAAGGGCGTTCGGGGATCGTCCGGAAGGGATTTGAACAGTGTCCAGGTTACACCCGGACACTACGATTCATCTACAAATGCGGGTTCTCATTCAAAAAGACTCGGCAAAATATATAATGCCGGCTCGACATTCTAGCGAGACGGTATACCGAGCACATTCGCACGAGAGTGTACTTGGTAGCACTCGCCCCACCTCGTGATGTCTCGGAATTGTTTCGCCTACACTCGATCCTGTGGCGGTATTTTGCGCCCCAGTTAAAGGGTCTCGCGAGAAACTTCGAGAGCATTGCTGTACACTCTGGCCCGTTCCAGTTGCCAAACATCTCAGAAACTACTCCATGGTCAGAGGTCAAGAAACAATCCTATTTCTCAAGGTAATCAACATCAAAATCGATGACAAAATTGACAGGGGTGTCCGGGGAAAAAAACATATTCTTCCCAAATGTCCGGGATTTTGCAGTGTTTTTCCGGCGTCGGCAATTTAGGTGATAGCAACCCTATTTACAACACATTCCTCGCAACGCATCCTCGCTCTTCGATTGCTCTGTCACAGAATATTTATATGCAAGCGTTTTTGCCAACCGCGTTTATTTCAGAGTCTATTTTATTTTTCGAGCTTTTTTCATAACTTGTTTCTCTGGCGCCTTGCACAATAAACATAGACGTTTTAGAGTGGGTAGTTGCTAAAATTCAACAATGAAACCATTGCCAAAATTATGTTAAATAAGCACCAAAAATATCTGAAGCCCAATTCTTGGGACGTGATATTTTGTCATCATACGATATATATCACTAAAACATAGTTTTTTTGTATGTTTTTCAGGTGATATCCGCCATGCTTTTTTCATATCGAAATCCCCAGAATTGGAGTCAATTTTAGAACAATACCTTAAGGTGCACTTTCATTTGTTTTGTTGTCATTTTGTTCTTCAAAATCAAAAGACACCGTGGCGTACTTATGCCTGCCTATAGTTATGTTTTGACAAAGGCAACTATAGGAGGGTATAGATATTTTTGATATTTTTTAACGCTGAGATCATTTTGATGATGACTGTACTGATTTACTCAAAACAATATCTGTTACATGGATAGCAAAACATACATATTTTATCAATGTGGCTGTAGAAATAAATACCTAACTCGTAGTTCATCGTATGTTTATGTATAATTCTGTGTTTAATAGTAGATAGCAGGTGGATAAAAAAGCGACATTTTCGACACGCACATCACTAAGATTTTTTATTAGTTTTTTTCTCAAAAAAGTGAGTCTAGCGTCTAAGTTATGTAAAGTTCCCTTCGTGTGTCTAGAGTTCATTGACATACTAATGAACTCAAGTCTTTTTTAATTCAATTTGGCTATAAATTCCTAATATTACCGATAGATGGCGATTACATCGCGCAATTTCGTCATTTAGGATTACGTGGGTCTCTTTATAAAAACTTAATAAAGAATATTTAGTAGCCCATTTTTCCTCGCGATATAAATCCAATCATGTACTAATACATAATGAGTCTATGATAAAACTAAAATTTACGCTTTTATTTTATAACTTGTTTTGCATCAACACACTTTTGGGATCATCAAAGTCTTTAACACCCGTAAAATTACCAATATGATTTTACGTGCGCTGTGATGTCAAACCTCCTTCCAGATTGATCATAGACAAGCCAGAACGTCGTCTGAAGAAAGGCAGCGGTTTCCACATGGACATCGTGATCATGTCATTGGTGAACGGCGTGTGTGGCATGTTCGGTGCCCCGTGGCAGTGCGTGGCCACCGTGCGCTCGGTCAGCCACGTGTCGGCGCTGACCGTGATGTCGACCACGCATGCTCCTGGTGACAAACCGTTTATTGTGGAGGTTAAAGGTTAGTTCAATATATTGTTTTAAACTTTCATGGTCACTAACATTAGAATACTACATAAGACTGGTCAGGGAAGCGATTGAAATTACAAAGTACAAAAGTTTTCGTGAGGATGGGTTTAAATTGTCAAATGTTCAAAAATACCCGTAAAACTAAACAAAGTGTCATTTCGCGGCCAGATACTGTGAGTGTTGTGTGTCGAGAACAGGTGCGAGAAAATAGTGAGTTAGTGAACAGTGGTACCGCAGGTGCGCGTAGTAAAAGACTGCGAAGGAGGGTAGACCGTTTTGTCTGCCAGTAATATCTTACCCGCTAAAACTTCAGTTACTCCGTTACCATGGCGCTTGCAACAGTGCCGAAATATCGGAAACTCAAAAATACAAAAACAAAATACATGGTAGAAATCTCGTAAATAACTATTCTAAAGGTTAGATCAGTTTTTTATTAGAAAGAGAGGTAATCGAGCGTCTGGAATGCCAATGTGCCATGGTGCCAGGGTTCGCCCTTTTTGAATCCATGAGGTAGGGAGGCCCACTTAAGGGTGATAAGGGAAAACCACTGGGGTTTACTCCATATGACCCTGTCCGACTTCACGTTAGGAGAAGCCCCCGCTTGAGGAGAGCCCGACATAACCTTATCCTACTCTCCAGCAGGAGGGTATGCATGAAGCGCCGCCGAAGATGAAAGCCTCCACTTTCCCCTTAGCAATTCTTACAGACCAGCCCGTGCTATGTTTCACCGAGTGAGTGAGGATAACTGAGACTCAGTCGAGGGGAGGGGTTAAAACATTAGGAGAGCACTGACGCCACTGGTGTTGCGTGTCCATGGGTGGCAGGAATCGCTTACCATCAGGTGATCCGTCTGCTCGTCTGCCACCTATCATATAAAAACATCCTCTTTTCCAGAACAACGTCTGACCGGTCTCCTAGTATCAATACTCTGTGGAGTCTCAGTGTTGGCAGCGCACTGGCTGCGCATGGTACCCATGGCGGTGCTCTTCGGCGTCTTCCTGTACATGGGCATCTCAGCCCTGGGCGGCATCCAGTTCTGGGACCGGTTCATCCTGCTGTTCAAGCCGGTGAAGCATCATCCGCAAGTGCCGTATGTTAGAAGGGTAAGTAGACCAGACCTATCATATATTTACCTTCGAACCACTTACGGTTACCGACCAATCCCAACGATCGGTGAGTACGTAAGTATGTAGAATATTTTGATGTGCGTAAACACAAGTACACTCTCTATTCCCTGTCCCTCATAATCCGATGACCAGTGACCAGTGTAACATGACCAGAGAGGACTCAGGCTAGGGTTGCCAGATAGTAACTTATCAAATCCGGGACAGTTCTAGAAAAACAATAGAAAAATGTCGGGTCGTGGCTATAATTGAAAATAATTTTTTTTTTCAAAGGATTCATCTAAAAGTAATTTATTAGAAGTAGGTATGTAATTAGAAGGTACTTACCGCCAGTTATAATTCTAAATTCTAAGATGAAGCACTGTGGTAGTAAATCACACGTTATACTATTAAAGATTTGAGTACTTCGCTTAAATTAGCAAATTTAAACTTTCGTAGACAATGGAAACTAAATAACAAATTAAATAATAATAAACTGAAGAAAAAAAGAGTAATAATAAGACGCTATCATCAAAAATTTTAAACATGAAAGAGTCAGACAGTGGTCAGTATATTTTGTTTAAAAAATAATAACTTTTCGGAATCCGGGACAATAGGCGCTATTTACTGGACACGGGACAAGAGGCAGGATTCCGGGACAATCCCGGATTTCCCGGCGGTCTGGCAAGTCTGACTCAGGCATAGGACCAACGGCTTAATGTGCTTTCCGAGGCAAGACCGCCTACTTCCAGACTCCGAGCTGACACCCAGCATATATGTCGCAGTCGTATAATCCGCCGTAGGTATTACATTACGTCTAGCTATTATCAATAACAGGGCCGTTTTGAAATGCAGCGGTTCATCAATTAGCCGGATTGAAAGCAGCTGAATAAAAAACGGCCGTAATGTATTCAGCGACATATCAGTTATTCTACACGGCTAGCTATAATGTAGGTAGAGAATTGCCGCCACTTTGACAGTTTTTAGTTCCGATTCTTAACACTCGTAGCGCTGCTTGACATAAAAACAAAAATAGCGTTGGAAACAGAAAATGTGTCTAAATTGCTTGGTTATGAGTGAATTAATGAAATGAAACGTATCAAATATGTGTATAATTCAGGTGCAAATACCTAAGTAGGTATTTCTTTAATTCTTCGGATCGATGAACCCGACCCGAAGTGGATCTAGGCCTCCGACAAAGTTGCAAATTAATAATTTATATTCTTTTCAACGTGGAACAGTAAAATAACTATCGACGTAGGACGAGTATCAGATCCAGTAAGTAGTACTATGCGGCTAAACGTAGGCCGCCTTATTGAAGAATGACAATCCCGCTTATCGTCTCCGCATTTCAAAACGACCGTGAATTTTATGACAGCTAGCCGTAATGTAATACGGCAGATTATAGAGTCCGACTGCGACATATGTAAGCTACTCTATGCTGACATATAATAAATTTCTTACCAAATACTTAGGCTTACTTTTTGGACCTATCATATCATACAAGCAGCAGATCCTGCATGTCTGGAACATTGATGACGTAGGACTTGTCCATCATGTCCATGGAGTTAGTGACGGTAAACTCTTTGGAAGGCTTTTTAATCCCCAACGCAAAAACGACGGGGTGTTATAAGTTTGACGTGTCTGTGTGTCTGTGTGTGTGTGTGTGTGTCTGTGTGTCTGTCTATGACATCGTAGCTGCCGAACAAATGAACCGATTTTGATTTTGTTTTATTTTGTTTGAAAGATGAATATGAAGGGGGTAGTGTTCTTAGCTATGTTGGATAAAAATCGATCCAAGATGGCAGCCGTCACAAAGATATGGATTGTATGTTTTAACACAACTCCCACAATATGGGAATCATATAATAGGGCTTTGATAGCAGAATATATTTATTGTGACTAATATTAAATTATTTAGATTATGACGGTTGCACTAAAGTCCACATTCTCGCATAATACCTACGCTTACCGGCATCTAGCGTCGAATGCTAGAACTTTACCACTTTGCTTGGAGCGAAAAAGATGGCGCTGTACGAATAAAGTCAATTTAAATGCGTTTCATTTTTACCCGACTGCCAAAGAAGGAGGGTAATGTTTTTCGAGTGTATGTAAGTATGTATGTATGTCTTTTCCTTTGTGACCTCCTGTAGCCTAAACGGCTTGATGGATTTTGATGTATGAGGTATCGTTAGATTTGTCTTGATTACGGGAGTGTCATAGGATACATTTTATCCTAAAAGTCCCACGGGATAAAGACATAATAATATTTTTTCTAAATTTCCCTTTAAAAAAATATGTATGCGGTATCATTAGATTCATTTCAATCACGGGAGTAATTAATATAGGATACGTTTTTTCTCAAAATTCCCACGGGAACATGTTAATTCTGCGTCAACGCAAAGCAACTCATGCTTGCTAAGCAAAAAGATAGGGCGTGGCCTGGCATGCGGCGCGCGGCGCGGTGCGGAGGGGGATATGCTCGAGTATACAGCCCGAATGCGGCAAATGTGGTCGAAATAATTTAAAATGGTACTTACATATACATAGTCTTCTACATCTACAACATTTTCGTTAAATAAAAACAGCTAAAAAGTTATAAATAAAAAAAATTATTATTAAAAAAACAAAATACCCGACTGCACACTAAAAAAAGAGTAAAACAAGCCCCACAATAATATTGATCAATCAAATGCTAAAAACTAATTATGTAATACCGTTTAAACAATACCTATATTAAAATACACTACAATATGTGTTCGTAATCGATAGTTAAATAAACAGAAACTTATTTTGAATACAAATTTACTGAATATAATTTTTTGTTTTAGTTTAGTTTTATTTTGGTTTTCCTTTTTCCCTATCATTTATTCTGCTCACATTGCTTGTCGTGGCAGCCTGTAAGTGAATCTGCACTTACCTAGATACCTATTAAGTACTTACTGTAAACTATTGTAGATTAGTGTAAGATTTGTTGGTTGTCCTTATTAAATAAATAAATAAATAAATAAATAAATAAATGTTGATGGAAAGCATCGCAGGCGGGGACCACCTTGACCGCCACCAACGAAAATTCTGCTAAATGGTGCACAACCGAAATGACTATAAATAAGCCTCTGTTGGTAAGCCTCTGTTGGTCCCCGCCTGCGATGCTTTCCATCAACATTTATAAATTATATTCAGTAAATTTGTATTCAAAATAAGTTTCTGTTTATTTAACTATCGATTACGAACACATATTGTAGTGTATTTTAATATAGGTATTGTTTAAACGGTATTACATAATTAGTTTTTAGCATTTGATTGATCAATATTATTGTGGGCCTTGTTTTACTTTTTTTTTAGTGTGCAGTCGGGTATTTTGTTTTTTTAATAATGCTAAATGAATTTGTAACTAACTAAAATACGTAAACTCGCACTTTTGGGCGATGGTTATACTTGGGGTCAAGAGTTCGACTGTCGGGTCGAGCCAAAAGATCCTCACTTTTCTGTCAAAAACTTCTCAGTGTTACTGCCAGCCTGAAGTCGAAAAGCTAGCGGTCTTGTATATGTAGGTACCTCCATCCTCTCATCAAAAGTGATCATTCATGTGAAAAATCAAATAAAGGGAAGAATTCAATTAAAAAATTCAAAATACGTTATTTGCATGGGCTTGTAGTACACAGCTCTTACAAATCGTCATAAATTCAAAATTATTTGCATTTGTTTTTTCGCACATAGCTATTATCTTGTTGCGTTCCATTAATGCTATTTGTCGGAACCATAATTTATTTCTTCAATCCCTCTCATCACTTGCAGGTTCCGTCGCTGAAAATGCACCTGTACACCCTGATCCAGCTGGCGGGCATCTGCCTGCTGTACGCCGTGAAGTCCTCGCGCTTCACCCTGGCGCTGCCCTTCTTCCTGGTGCTGATGGTGCCGCTGAGGATGGCCCTGGTCTACCTCTTCACGCCACTGCAGCTTAGAGCGGTAAGGTGTAAGCGAGGTTACAATACGCCATTATGTAAAGTATCAGCCTATATACTGTCCCAAGGGCTCCTTACTGGGCAAGGGCCTCCATCATAGAAATCAAGTCATCGCTTCTATGATCGGATTAGGCATAATCACCACGCTTGCCTAATGCGGATTGGTGATCACAAACGCAAGCAATGTTCAAAAAATTCGAAACGTACTTTTTGTTTGACCCCGTAATCGAACCCAGAACCCCGAGATCACGGCCCCGTACTTAAACCACTAGACCAACAGGGCGGACATCAACTTTCATTATGCTGCTGCCTATACCGGGTGTATCTGTGAAAATTTACACCACATTAACCGCCACGTGTTCTACTAACCATTATGAACAACATTTGTTCTAGCTAATCTCTTCATGGTAGCGATAACTTGATTTCTATGTTGGAGGTCTTTGCCCTGCAGTGGGACAGTATAAAGGCTGATACTTTAACACGAGAGTTGAATCCCACATGACCGGTTAAAAAAATAATAAAAAGGTAAAAGAAAATTACCTTTTTTATGTGATAGATGGCAGACGAGCAGACGGATCGCTTGATGGTAAGCGATTGCCGCTGCCCATAGACACCCACGACACCAGAGTGGAGTGACAAGTTTTTTTTTTTAGTTTATTTATTTTCATATAAAAAAGAACAATAATTTTGACGTTTTCTGCCAAACTGTGAGACAGTTTGTCGGTAGTAGCTCTCGTAAATGAGTTTACATATTTTTTCTTAAATACATCCTTAACTCTAATAACAACAACAGATACCTACATAACATGCGATATGACGACCCACTTGGAACAGTGGTAGTGAACGCTGCTGTTTTCTATGTAGGTATTATAAGCATTTATTTACAAAAGAAAAGTATTATATGTTTATATTTGTAATCCCACTATTGATTCTGATATCCGTAACACAGGTGCTTGAGCTACCTATCTCGGAGTCAGATCAATGTGTGTGATGTTGTGAAATATATTTAATTCAACCTATTTAGAAGCTAATCTAAGTCTAACAGGTTCAAGGACACAAGGACAAGTATTGCCTTCTCAACAAGCTTTTGAGGTAATCTTTACTCTGCGCTGTTTGCGTTAAGTCTTTAAAAGAGAAAGTTGGCGTGTGTGAGGTATTTCTAAAATATTGAACGGTCAATCATTATACCTAGGTATTATTGTGCGTAGCCGTGTGGTCTCCGGCAGAGTAGAATAGGCCACCCTCACTCTTACCGAGGTGTCGTAAAAGGCGACTAAGGTAAAGCTGCTGGCATGATCATCAGCACCCAGAGAAGGAAAACTCTGCATTTATATCAACACCCTCGCCAACCCGTCTGCCAAGCGTGGTGAGTATGGCAATTACCCCTCATGTGATTGAGGGAGGCCCGTGCCCCAGCAGTGGGGAATTAAATGGGCTGATGATGATTATTGTGCGTGCACACTTTTTCAAATAATTGTGAACAAAATGTTGTTAGGTAACCACGATAGAAGAAACATTTAAAAATAAAAATAGATGTTTACCCGCACAAATCCTTGACGGACATTCTGAATATTTGCCAATTACTCTCGTATTTTGCGTTTATCACCAGTGTTACTTTACGTAATGACCTAGCTAGTTGTTTTTATTTCAAACCCATAATAAAGAAAATCAGGTGCCAATACTCACGCTTCGGCATGAATGGGCCTGCTCTACCGGAGTGATAACACGGCACAGAAAAACGGCGACAAGCAGCATTGTGCTGTGTTTCGCTGCGTGAGTGAGGAGGCCGCTGCGGAGGCCCAATCCAGGGGAAAGGGGGGTTTAAAGGTTGACAGCTCACTTAGGACTCCACTGGTGTCCAGGGTCTCCATGGGCGGCAGCAATGGCTTACCATCCCGTGATCCGTCTGCTCGTCTGCCACCTATCATATAAAAAAGTAGGTTTTTCGAAATTCATGATTTCATTAGAGATATCTACGATCAAAGCGAATATAAGTAATTACTAGTCGTGGATACGATTTTAGGAAAGACCTATTTTATATGATCTGTGGCAATTACCTACATAAATAATATGGTGGGGCGTCGTGTGCCGTAGTATGGCGGGTGGTCGTATGAAAGAAATTACTCTATGTACAACTGTTTATTTACAATTCGACCAAACAATATTTACACCACACATATAATAAAGAAAGAAGGAGAACATAAAAGCAGGAAAACGAAGTAAAGATACATAATAAGAACGGCTAGATTAATTTGTACAATAAATTATTCACAGTAAAATCAGTCTGTTTAAATTCGATGACGTTTTTTGATTGTCAACCGACGGACGAACAGTATGACCAGAGCCTGCGCGCGCCGCTGACCCGTCATGCGCGCGGCGTGAAGTACACCTCAAACTATATACATAGAAAAGGGTCATACTGTCCGTGCGTTGGTTGATGCACAAAATATTTACAAATAATTTACATAATCATAATAATGATAATCATAATCATCATTTATTTGTACACTTTAATTAATATTTACAAAAGCGTGGCGCATCGCCACAATAATAAACATTTCCAACCTCCTCCTTTTTGAAGTCGGTTAAAAATAACCTATAAGTAAACACCTCATTTTTAGTCTCTTGTCAACAAAAACCACCTGATTACAAAACGCGGTCTTATTACCGCACTAAAATGTAGGTATGCTATCCCGTTCCAGCAAAGGGGCTGGACCGAGTTCAGTTTCCGGAACTTTTCTAAGAGCGCATTTTTACCATATTATAGATGACACGACAACGATATGGATCGTTGACCGCATTTTAAAGTGACTGACCGGATGGCGCAATACGGTATTTGACATTTTTTTTTTCGTTTGTGTAATCAAAAGACCTCTCAATGATAAAAACATCGTTGAAAGAATTACTTGATTCTCATTTAAACTACCTGAGATATCATAACTTAAAATCACATTATTTTGGGCAAACCCAAAACGCTCCATACAAATGGCTACAGAGATGTGACATCACACGACAGTATTTTGTATGCATTTTATTTGAATTTTGTATGGTAGCTATATCAAATGTTTCGTTTATGTCAATGGTTCCATTATAATAGTTGGTGTCAATTATATGGGTTTTTCAATGGAATAATTATTTAAAAAAAATTTCATACTTTGAAAATGGACTTGCCCATGAATCTTTGAATGACCATAAAACCGGCTAGACGTTATATTTTTAATTGAGAATTTTTGCTATTCGCACATATTTACCTATATTTTGATAAAATATTTATATTTTGTAAAATCTCGAGCTTAGTCAAATACCCTATTGGTAGTGACCCTGCCTCTAACGCCAAAGGTCGTGGATTCGATCCCCACCCTGGACAAACACTCGTGCGATGAACACTTGTGTTTGTTCGGTGTCTGGGTGTAATATATGTATTTAAGTATTTATTTGTACACCCTCACTCTTACCGAGGTGTCGTAAAAGGCGACTAAGGTAAAGCTGCTGGCATGATCATCAGCACCCAGAGAAGGAAAACTCTGCATTTATATCAAAACCCTCGCCAACCCTCAATTACCCCTCATGTGATTGAGGGAGGCCCGTGCCCCAGCAGTCGGGACTTAAATGGGCTGATGATGATGATATATTTGTATTCCTCTGTTGTCTGATAGCTGTAACACAAGTGCTTAAGCTTACTTAGTACGGAATCAGGTCAACGTAAGATGTTGTGAGAATTATTATTTAAAAAAAACCACGTACTAAAAAGTGTAATATAATATTTTTAACACTTCATACACTTTAAATAACATTTTACACTCGAGAAAAGATGTTACCGGCGAATTTTTTTTCGTAGAATTTTTTTTCATGCTGTGTTGAAGTGTGTTCTTTCAAATAAAAAAAGAATTGTGCAAATCGGTCAGCATTTTGTCGGAGAAATCGGTGAACATACATAAATAATAATAAAAAAAAACGTAAAGTCGAACATAAAAACTCCTCGTTTTTTAAAGTCGGTAATAAAATTATGTACTTACCTACTCCGTGACTTTGATGTGCTTTTTGTTTGCAGCTGGATGGAGCCCAAAAGGATATTGACAAAGATGATGAGCCCGATTTCTACGAAGAAGCGCCTCTTCCTTAAAGTTATCTGTGTGACGTAAAATGTGTAATTGGCGGGAATCAAATAACTCCCCAGATTCAAAAATACCCCTCAAACTCAAAACTTATGTGCATTCCAATTTTGAAATTAATTAAAAGTGGACGGACATTGAACTAAATCTGTCGCTGTGAAGAAAATATGTACCTTAGTAGTGCATTATAGGGATTATTATATTTTTAACTGTAATAAATTCTTGATAAGCTAATTATAATAGATTTGCTTTGCATAAATTCTGACTTTTTGGTACCTCATGGTCAATAAAATCGTGACTTTGACCTGTAAGGGGTGATATAGACTCTAGACTCAAAATTATTGGAAAAAATTTCGAACCAATCTACGTAACAGGGGGCTTACAACGAAAAGCATCCCGCAATGGCTTAAAATGTTTGTCCCATCCAAACAAAAAAGACGCACACTATGAAAAGGTTGGGATCAAAAATTCGGCCGTGACGTGAATTCGTTGGCTCTCAGTATGCCATTCGATATCAATCGATAATCGAGCCATTATATTTTTTTCGGAAAACTAGCGGGAAATTCAAACTGTTGACGATTTGTGGATGTCGTTCCTTATGGCCATAGTCATGCGATTTTATAGACACAATTCAGTTTACTTATTTAAAAAAAAACTTCATGTTGCACATTTTCAGCTGTTACCCCAACTAAGCAAAGAACTTGTTAATATCGTGTTTTAAAACCAATAAATACTTAATCGGGCTATTTATTAAAGTATTTGATATAACCAGTACTGTAACATAGTGTGAAATTACTATTATAACAACCCTCTAAAGATTATTAGTGCTTAAAATAAAATTATCTTACTATAAAAGTTATGTATTTAGTTACGTAAAATATTGTAAAACTAGTCACGTAGCAAGTACAATTAATATTGTAAGGTTACTAGTGTTACTACCCTCGTAATTGGTAGTTTTTAACAATTTAATTTAGAATAGATCACATAAAGTGATATTTATTTGTTTTCATTACATACTAGAGAAGGAGCTTTGAAATATTTAAAAATATTACTATTATTAATTAGTTAGTTATAGATACGGTCAACCACACATTGGGTTCCTAAAAACTGATAAAATGTCTTCATCTTATTCTCACTTTAATATTAAAACCATTAGGGTGAGAGTCGTAAAAAATTGTACAGACTGTTAGTAACCAATCGTGTGGGTGTCTGGTCTTAGATATAGTAGAACTGAAATAATACTTGAAACATGGTGAGTATTATATATTGATTTCAGCGTTAACTCCTTCACATTTAACTCGATAGTAACAAGTTCAAGCTATTTTAAAAATTGTAAATATGCTCTTACTAAATTACTAAGCCTAGCTGTTTTATATCGCTATTTTAAAACTACTTTCTTCACAGTATATTCTAAATTTCTTACGCAATTAATGATGAAGTAAAAGAGTTGAAGTACTTATATATTAACAGAGGGTTACTAAGTTAACTTATGACATTTGTTTCCAAAATACGTATTAAATAAGTATATTTTACTTTACCTACCAGCTGACGTAAATACTTATCTTAGATCCAATGCTTAATTTTATGTAAAATATGTACGGACAGTCACTCATCAGGTTCTACAATCTGTCAAAATTCTTTCACTTCAATTGATATTGAACCGAACGTGTTTGACATTAAGGTGAATTTTGACAATCTTGTATACTTTGATGTGTGGCTATTATGCGTACTTATAGGTGTGAAAATCGCACTCTTTATTTTAATTGAAAATGTATTTTTACTGATATTCTGACAGTATTATTATCAGAGATTATAAGGTAACCCTCCTAGTTGTAGGTAGTGAGAGTTTAAGTAACTTAAAGCGAAATTGAATGTGATTTAAATGGGTAAATAATATTTATGTAAATTAACGTTTGAAACGTTTAGTTTTGGTTAACATGTTTAACATGATCAATTACATAGCTATAAAATAATATTCTATTTACTATAACACCAATTAATATTCAAATTGGAAATAAATTATTTGCTCATCATGATGATAAAAGAAATTATTTATCATACCTAAATACGGACAGCCACTCATCAATGTAGATTGCAGGTGTTACAAATCTGTCTAATTTCTTCAATATATTCTTCACTTAATGTCAAATGCATTTGGTTCAGTATTATTGTAGAAAATTAATGATCAGATAATCTGTGGCTAGCTGTACCTTTCTTTAAAATATTGGGATTCAATTTGACAATAATGTTACCACTCAAGTGAACATTCAAATGTAAAAAAAATCTATTACTGCGGAGTAGAAATGTTCAATAGTTATAAATAAGCCAAGGTGTGCCAAAAAGCTTTGAGTAGAGACAAAAAAGATATTCATTTGAAAAAAGTCATCGCTCTAAATCAAAACTACTGTCATTATGATTGAAAACAAACGGCGAATCCGTTGCTCATCCGCGGCGTGAACCCTGCGCAGCCGCGACGTGTTCTCGCGTCCGCCAGCAATCCGCCAGTGTGGCAACTCCCTAACTAAGGCTTATACGCATATCACCTATCTTAGAAGACATTTAAAAAAATGTATTATGTTTATTTTCTTGCAGTGATTGACTGTTGTGTGATTAAACAGAGTTATAAATTTTATTTAGGTACCTAGTACCTATATTTTAAGTACAGATAGAGCCATGAGAGTTTTTTTTTAATTGATTGTAAGTATTATTTGTTTACCTACACACCTAGCTGAAAGTTTCAAAGCATCTTAGATAATAAGTAAATTACTTAAGTTATTACAAATTATTGATAGGTACGTCTTCGGTGGAACTTGAACTGCTGATGGCTCTATCTAAGACACTTAGTTACAGAACATTTTATGTCCATTATTTAATAACGTAAATTACAAAGAAGGCTATTAAGTTGCTGCTGTATGTAAGAAAAAAATAATTAATATTTCGTTAAAGATAAGTAATAATGTAAAATACAAAGTAGGTACTTAATTCCAACATAAAGTATATGTAACTTATTTTGCCATAGTAATGTTATTTATTATACTTAAGTACCTAATTAACTAAATTTCTCTATCTATCACGATTAAGCCATGAACTCCAGGAGTTTACGTAGTATTAAGTTATATTTAATATTTATCTCGTAGGTTTTGACAAACCGACAAAAAGTATATGTTTGTTGATTTTTATGCCATAATTTATTACGTATTCATAAGTGTCCCCTAAAGTTAGCATCAAATAGAATTACCTAATGTACATAAGTACCGTCAGCATCAAAGTGATCAGCTGCTCAGATATTTTAATAGGTTTGAACGCTTAGATGCTTTGTTGCCGACTGTACCTATATTATAAATCTATAGATTTGGCTTGATCTTTTTACCTATCCTATAAGGGACCCATTTTTTCATGTCAATGTGGCAGACGAACAGATGGATCACACATAAACGCTTCCTACTTCATATTGAATGATATCACAAAAAATGTACTTAATAACCTTTATTAATAGAATTTAAGACCACCTAAAATGTCTTTTTGTCATTACATTACCAAATCTTGACTATGTATTTAGTCCCCCATGCGTTATTGTAATTAAAAGGATAATTTTAAATAGTGTTTATATTTTAATCCACTACCTAAAATGTCTTTTTGTTATAAATGTGGGAGAGTCACGCTTAGGCATGAATGGGCCGGCTCGACCGGAGTGATACCACTGCCTCACAGAAGACCGGCGGGAAGCAGCGCCTGCGCTGTGTTTCGCCGTGTGAGTGAGGTTACCGGAGGCCCAATGGAGGGGAAGGGGAAAGGTTGGCAGCGCACTTGTGACTCCACTGGTGCTGCGGGTGTCCATGGGCGGCGGAATTGCTTACCATCAGGTGATCCGTCTGCTCGTCTGCCACCTCTCATATATAAAAAAAAAATATTACATTACCAATTCTTGATTTTGTATTTAGTCCGTTGCGTTATTGTAATTAAAAGGATAATTTTCAATAGCGTGTATATATTAACCCCCAATGTGTCTTAAATCTTACTCCTACATAGTTAGTTCTTTATATAGGTATACAAAGGGATCGGAACTTTTGGCTCCATTATGTTTTTTTTTTTTCAAAATAGCAGCCTAGGGTGAAATCATGAAAAATCATTGCAAAGGCTACCATCATAGAAATCAAGTTATTGCTAATATGATGCGATTGAGCTTAATAACTACGCTTGCCTAATGCGGATTGGTGACAAACCCGAACGAAACATACTTTTGCTCAACCCGGAAATCGAACCCGGAGATCCGGTTTATTAGCTAAAAATTAAAATCGATTGGCGTCGCTAGCTGATCCTACCTGTCGCCTTAAACAGAGTTACAATTTGCTTAATGCTCCAGGAGCCCAATTATTGTGCCCGTGATATTTATTTTTATACGACATATATCCCTAAAACACAGTTTGTTTGTATAGTTCTCAGGAGCCCAATTCTCGGCATTTCGGTATTAAAAAAAATGGCGCCTAATATCGCCGGATATCACCTGAAAACCATACAAAAAACTATGTTTTAGTGATATATGTCGTATGAAAATAAATGTCACGGGCACGAGAATTGGAGCCAAATTCTCGTGATTGTGATATTTTGAGAACATGGCGGATATCATTTGAAAACCATACAAAAAAACTATGTTTTAGTGATATATGTCGTATGAAAATAAATGTCACGAGCACGAAAATTGGGCTCTTGGAGCCCAATTCTCGGGCTCGTGACATTTATCATCTTACGACATATATCAACCAAACATGGCGGATATCGTATTAAAACGTTTTTGCTCATTCTCGCGATGTCGAATGGTGACATATGTCACATATTTTCGTCTGACACGGATCGTATGGTCTTGACCATACCAACATACAATACATTTGAGTCGTTTCGCGTTTTGTTGTTTAATGACGTTTGGTTGTTCAAATCGCATAACAAGTTTAAATTAACTGCACCAACTAAGAAGATGATTAATTCTCTGTGTGAACGATTTTTTAGCTGAGAATTTTAAATTTTCGTATATTTTCTTTGATTGTATCAATATGTCACCAGTATTACCTACATACATACCTTTCAATATTCGTCATTAAGCCTTTTTATTTCCGTAATAAAATCAGTGTAAAGAAAATTCTTTATTTAATTTTTTTTCTTTTAACGCGTCTTTTTGTCACAGAACTGAAAAGAAATCTTTTGCTTCGGATTTTCATTTTCGTCTTTTTTGAATCGGTTTTTTAAAGCAGTCATCATAATTCTGATGTCTACAAACATAAATGACTGTTGATATAAACAAAAGGTTGAAAATGTTGATAATACTTAAACAAAAACATACAACAATCGACAAAATGGAAACGTATTAGCGGAAACGATATGCGACCACATCTCTATGGAAGTGACTTACGTCGCATGGGCACGAGAATAGAGTTTTTTTAATTTTTGTGAATTTTTGGTGCATTGTGTACGCACATTAGAAAGTGCAACATTACAAAAAAAGGTTGGGCAGAGCACTTGTAACTCCATGGTGTTGGGGCTGTCCATTGGGCGGCGGAATTGACTTACTATCAGGTGATCGTTCCCTGCTCGTCTGCCACCTTAATATATAAAAAAAACTACATTTTATCGCACTTCCCTGCGAATTGGGCTCCTGGTGATATCCGCCACGATTTCAAAATATCACGAAGCACGAGAGTGGGCTCCAGATATAAGTTAATAAATTAAGATGTAACTTGATTTATTTTTTTTTCGAGTACTCGGGAAACCTGGACGCTTTGCCCGTGCCCCAGCAGTGGGACTTAAATGGGTGATGATGATGTGATGATGATGATGACTTGTTTAATTTTTTTTTCGAGTTACTCGGAAACCTGACGCTTTAAAGGTTTCACCTAATGACATTTTCAATCTAGTTTGATATGATTTTATCGATTGAAGAAAGTGTTATCTTTGACTGCCATTTAAGACGATTCGATGAGCTGGGTGAGATAGATTCCAAAGGAAACCCCTTAAAACACTCATTAATAATAATAAATAATTTATTTATTGCCGAAATTGGAAACAATTTACGTAAAGTCTTGTGTGAGTGTGAGTGACTTGTGCACTAGGCTTGTCAGACCTGTGTCGCCGAAGTCGATGAGTGAGCTAATTAAGGTGACGGGTAGGGTCAACTAGCGACGCCAATCGATTTTAATTTTTAGCTACTAAACCGGATCTATTTTTCGGGATTACTACCTCTCGGCAAACACTTATACTATTTATTAAATAACCATGCACAAATGTTGGGTCCGTTTTTGCACGCGAAAAATTGATTCACGCTAAAAGTAGCTAGCCGCTTTGAGCGGTAATTCACATTTCGTGTACAAAAGCAGACCCAAAAGTTAGGTATAAGTATTTAATAAATAGTATAAGTGTTTGCCGAGAGGTTGTAACCCTGAAATTGTTTAAAATAGATCCGGTTTATTGGCTAAAAATTAAAATCGATTGGCGTCGCTAGCTGATCCTACCTGTCGCCTTAAACAGAGTTACAATTTGCTTAATGCTCCAGGAGCCCAATTCTTGTACCCGTGATATTTATTTTTATACGACATATATCCCTAAAACACAGTTTGTTTGTATGGTACTCAGGAGCCCAATTCTCGGGATTTCGATATGAAAAAAACATGGCGGATATCACCTGAAAACCATAAAAAAAACTATGTTTTATTGATATATGTCGTATGAAAATAAATGTCGCATCGCATTGTCGCGGGCACGAGAATTGGAGCCACATTCTCTATGGAAGAGACTTTTACTGTCGCTGGGGACGAGAATAGAGTTTTTTTACTTTTGTGACATTTTGGTGACATTTTCGTACGACATTACAAAAAAGGATGGCAGCGCATTTGTAACTCCACTGGTGTTGTGGGTGTCCATGGGCGGCGGAATTGCTTACCATCAGGTGATCCGTCTGCTCGTCTGCCACCTCTAAAATAAAAAAAATACTACATTTTATCGCACTTCCCGAGAATTGGGCTCCTGGTGATATCCGCCATTATTTCAAAATATCACGAGCACGAGAATTGGGCTCCTGGAGCCCAATTCTCGGGCTCGTGATATTTATTTTTATACGACATATATCACTAAAACATAGTTTTTTGTATGGTTTTTGGGTGATATCCGCCATGTTCTAAAAATATCACAATCACGAGAATTGGGCTCCTGGAGCCCAATGCTCGGGCTCGTGACATTTATTTTCATACGACATATATCACTAAAACATAGTTTTTTTGTATGGTTTTCGGGTGATATCTGCCATTTTCTCAAAATATCACAAGCACGAGAATTGGGCTAATTTACGTGCTCGTGATATTTATTTTCATACGACATATATCACTACAACATCGTTTTTTTTGTATAGTTTTCAAGTGATATCCGCCATGTTTTCAAAATATCACGAGCACGAGAATTGGGCCTGGAGCCTAGTTCTCGTGCTTGTGATATTTATTTTCAAGCGACATATATCACTAAAACATAGTTTTTTTGTATGGTTTTCAAGGTGATATCCGCCATGTTTATTCATATCGAAAATCCCGAGAATTGGGCTGCAGATCTTTCATAACGACAATGGAACCGAAAACGGATAACCCACTTAAGTGTATAGTGAATGCCCACGAAGTTATAGCCTTAGTATAACTTTGTGGTAGTGCCTTTATGGAATGTCCGTCACAATCACACCATAAAGTAATGTAATAATAGACTACTTCTTACCCAAAGCCATTACCAACGTCTATTCTTTATGGTCACAACTCACTCGGATTGGTCGCTCGATTTTATTTAGTCTGTGGTTTGTCGACGGCGCTGCTCGTGACGGGAGCGAGCGTAAACTAAAAAATCGACGTCAATCAAACATGTCAGTCGCACATTTAATGGCGGAGACCGCAGAGATGGTGTTGTTTTTTGCGTGTGAATGTTCCCGGTAGTGTTGTACAAGCAAGCCACAGGAACTGAGACATGAATATCGTGTAACATTGTGATTTGACTTGACCTTGTGTTGGTTGGTGGTGGGACAGCCTTCGGTTATGGAGTGTAAAGACACTGGTTTGGAGTTGATTGTATTGAATTAGTTGTGCGTCCGCGGGTTGGAGCGTGGTCGCAGGCCGGCACAGAGGGTGGCGGCGTGAGGGTGAAGCGCGATGGGGGCGCAGCAGGCCAAGGAGCGCGGCGGCGCGAGCGGGGCGTCCATGCGCTCCGTGCGGGCGAAGCCCCGAGTGCCGAAGGACCCTCGCATTCTTGGATCCAACATTTTCACCGAGCACAGCGGTGAGTCACTTTCCTTACTCTGCGAACTTCCTCTGTCTTTCCTCAGTGGGGGCTGCGCGTATTGTTCCACCAGACATCGTCCGACATACAACAATAACATTTTGTTCCCGTACATTTTTTGTCTGCATTTCTATGTGGTCTGGTTTCTTTACTTTTTTTGTGAAGCCAAGTAAGTTGATATTATTTTGCTAGTACATAATCGAAAAACTTCGTCTATATTTTGTAATTAAGTTCACATTGCTAGAAGTGTTATCTCCATAACCAATTATTATACCTATACCTACATGTATAAAAGCTAAAGTAACATAAATAATATAACAATGCTCTAACAAGATAATAATATATTATAACAGTAATCAATACCCATACACTTTTATCCTGGATGTCACAATGAATAACAAAAGGAATTATTTTCTCACACTATCTGTAACACAGTCATGATTTCACATTTTTGTTCTTGTCAATGTGTGTGACCATAATATGTGTGTCAACATTCCTTATATAATAAAATGTTAAAGGAATCTTTATAAGATCAGAAAACATTGTTAAAAGTCTCTGTTAAAAACTTACTAAGGTTATAAATAACAATCAACCATTAAGTGTGGCCTTAATCTTATTAAATACTTCGTCTACTAATCTTCATTATACCAATCCCAGAAGTCTTAGGCAACTTATTCATTAATACATTATATTTTGAAGTAATTCCCTGTTGAAACATCTAAATATGTAGTAGGTATGCTAAAATTCATTAAAATTACCATTAATCTCTCTTCACCTATTTCTATTCTAGTCAATTATACAATAAATTTTAGCAATGTGCATAAAGCGAATTATATGACTTTGCCCCTGTGAGGCTTCTGTTTCTTTTTTTTATTTTGTATTTAGTGTAATCCTTTATCTGTAGAATAAGAAAATATTCAATAAGTAAGTCCGAACTGTATGTATTACGTTTCACTCAACCCTATTACTCAATTTGTTTCTTTGTAGGACAAAAACCCACTGAAAAATCTATTCTGCTCTTGTATCCAAGTAATACGTTATAGCTTTAATCACTTCCATACTAATGTACTCAGTAATAAATGTTATAGTATTTTTGTCTGTTTGCCCATCTTTCACCACAAGACGCAGTGACGGATTAATGTAATTTTTTAAGTGGTGATAGTTGAAAGGATGGTAAGTGATATAGGCTAATGTTTTTTACTCTTTCCTTACTCTAGTGAAGCCATAGGAAAAAGCTATGTGTTCTAATAAGTCCCACAGCAAACAGAATAAATACTAAAATTGATAACTAGGCAAGAAATCTTGACACACCACATAGAGTAAATGTAAGTATACTCTATCTTAAAGTTGAATGAAAATAATGTATATCTTGGACAAAACCATACATAGTTTTATCAGATATTATTTATTACTGCATTGGCAGTTCAGATTGCAAGCGGAGTCACCTATATTTTACAAATGCTGTGCGATCCTTGTTATCTACTTTTATCAAAGTTTATTGTTGCTGAACAATTTATTTTGCTTATTCTGTAACCTTATTTTGTGAAATGCTTTTAATGAAAATATTATAACATTGTGTCTGTATGAAAAAACCTACAGGGCTTCATGTGGCCGAAGGTTCTAGGTTAGTTATAAAAATTGCCTGTACTGTTTTTTTTTTAATGATCCTCAGACTCTTTGGTCTGTGCCTTTTTTAATTTAAAATTTAGGTATTTGTTTGTTTATTTAATTTTTTTATGAGGTCCACATTTTTGCTCACATCAAATAATTTAAAAAGATATATACTAGGAATATTAATAAATACACGATTTTTAATAAAGCAGGAGATTAAGGGAAAATTGGGAATTTGTTCTGTCCTTTATGGTACAATATAATTTAAGCACCTAATTGTAAAATAAGAATCTACAAAAAGGGTTGTTGGTAGTGACTAGATAATGTGGTATTATTATGAAGGTAAGTTGTAGACTTAGCAGATTACTGTTTTTTGAATATTGTAGCTACTAAGTATTTTGTATGCACATGTCAAAATGTATTTAAAAGCTGTGCGATATTTTTTATTGTTGCTTGTATTTAATAATTTAAGGTACTGTGTCTGGTGGCATTAGAAATGATTTATTAATTAAATAAATATGCACATAAGTATTGTTAAATTAAAGTATATCCAAGATGGTATAATTTCTTTACCTCTGGTTATATAAGTTAATAATTAGCTTAATATATTATAGATTTATCACCTTAAGCCTTATCAACAAATTATGTCATTTCATATTCCTTATCACAGATTAAAAATGTTATCAATATGATAGTAACATTTGTCTTCTTGGAAAACTTTATATACGTTTTGACATTATCTAATGAACAGGTACCTACTTAAAACATGACTTTGAATTAAGAATTAATTGGGGTGTACAACCAGTGGATACGAATGTTTTTAGTGAACCGTAAAATAGAATTCGTTCTTTATTTCATATCTACAATCGGCCTATGCAGCGTTAATCCAATTTGATAGATGATTTATTAAATTATAATTTTTAGAGAGAGCAAATCCTTTGATGTGTCTGTCTGTCAGAATAGAATAAGAATCTTTATTTACAAGAAATATGGTACATAATAATAGAGTTATTGTTAATAAATTTAGCATTTAGCATGTTTCGCCTTATTAAAGGCATGTAAAAAGTGCGTAAAATTTTTTACTGGTCTTGAGTAGAACATTTTTAATTAATTACTAACTTAACTTCCTATAAAATAATGAGTTTAACAATTTAATGTTCCTTGTATTTTTTATATATTTTGACACACGTATTTAAGGAAGTTTTCATATATAAAGTGGTCCTGCACGAACAGTGCAGGTCATAGGTTGGAATCTGAGTGTGCAGCTCGAAGCTTGTTCAAAACTATGTGCATGTTTCTACCATTAGCTCAGTGATTAGGGAAATCATCGTGAGGAAACCTGCACATTTCTAATAGTTTTATATACTGTTCCACAGAGCAACCGCAAGGAAAACCACTCTTAGAATGATTTTAGCGGTTGGGATGAGCCCAAAAGCAATGTGTGGACAATTCTTTTTTTATTTAAATTAAGTAGAATGTTCAGCAACAAAAGTAGCTAAACACTTTAGTACCATGTCAAAGTAACTGTTCTGTGTATTATAGGCAGTTCCAAGGGGTTCGTAAAAAAATGTGACTTCGACCTTTTGATGCTGACTGTACATAGTATTTTTCAAAATGCACTTAATTGAGCGCCGGAACCCCTAATTAGACCACATTGTTGCGAATTTATTATAATTAATAAATAAACTCATACATTGACCTGATTCCGAGTATGTAGTACTTTTCTGATGTATAACAGACAACCGAGGCATTACAAATATCGAATACTTAAACATTATTATAATAACAAACTCAAGTGTTTTTCACACGAACGTTTGTCTAGCATGTGGATCGAACCCACGACCTTTAGCATATGAGCCTATGAGCCTATGAGGCATGAGAATTTAAAGTTTGGCAGCGCACTTGTGACTCCACTGGTGTTGCGTGTGTCCATGGGCGGCGGCAATCGCTTACTATCAGGTGATTCGTCTGCTCGTATGCCACCTATCACATAAAAATATCGCGCTCCTTGACTGATATGACCACTTCCTTTCAAAACTGCACACAGCAGAGCTCTGGTGGCTCGCCATCGGACAGTCTTTGTTCGACCAGTCTTGGAAACCCTGACGGCGTGAGTAAGTGGCTCGAGTGGATCACAAAGGCGCGCAGATGTGTGGTCAAGTCGCGGGTGTGAACGAGGGATTTTTGTAGGGTAGTTGTGTGATAGCTGCCGCGGTCACAATAACTTGTGAATTATCTGTGTGGGCACTGCTGTGTGAAGCGCGTTGGTGGAATTTTACCAACATTTAGTTAGGTATACCACCCAAATGCACAATAAGCTGACAACCCTAAATTGGATTTGTCATGTTGTCAATTAGCTTTATTGTTGTGGCACTCAAGAGATAGTTTATTTATTAGAACATGTGGGAGAGCCACGCTTAGGCATGAATGGGCCTTCTCGACCAGAGTGATACCACGGCCTCACAGAAAACCGGCGTCAAACTGTTTCGCTGCATGAGTGAGGGTACCGGAGGCCCAATCCGGGGAAAAATAGGGTTTAAAGGTTGGCAGCGCACATGTGACTCCACTGGTGTCGCGGATGTTCTTGGGCAGCGGCAATCATTACCATCAGGAGTTCGTCTGCTCGTCTGCCACCTATCACTTAAAAAACTGGTTATAATTAAAAGCCGTTAGTTAGACTTATCTAGTTGAATCGGGTTATTACCAAACTAACGACAATGGGTAACTAAGTTTGTACAGTCAACTCTAAAAATATGTATACACTTTAGGACCTTGTCACAATACTTACCTATAAGAAAGTAGAGGTCTACTTTCTTATATTATATATTGTGACAACGTCCTAAAGTGTATACATATTTTTGGAGTTGACTGTACGTAACTCCATTTTCCCAGACTTCTCTAAGAGAATCGCATTACCTTTGAAACCTAGGCTACGAAAACGACTCTCATTTCTTTCGCGCACTAATACCGGTATTTGCAATAAAAAAACACGCCTAGGTGGCATAGTGGCTAGTTGGTGGCGAACGCTTTAAAGCGACGGCTGCGCTTGAGGTCATGGGTTGACTTTGCACATGACTTTTTCGGTAAGAAATTCTCAGTGTTGGCCCGGACTCGGGAAGATGGCGGACATGATAATGAATACTTAGGGTTGTCACAAAGAAAGTGGGATTCTGCAACCATTTGAGTAACAGAGATATTTGTTATTCGAAAGCGGGACATAACAAGAATGACCTAAACGTAACATAATCTTTAGTGACATTAAAAAATCATAAGCCTCCTTTTTACTTCACCTTAGTCGAGTAAAAAGGTCACCATTTCTAACCACAAAAGTTGTTATTTATAACAGTTCCCGCCAGAATACCAGCGCTGCTGCGGCAATGCAGATATTGTAGTAGCAGCTAATGCTGAGGTCGGGACCTGATTGACCACACACTATCCACATCTCTTTGTCCCTCTTCTGTGTAAAATTTATGTTGTTTTAAACCGTGTACCAACTGTATATGTTTGTTTCCTGTGTATTGTGATGGTCAATAAATGTATTTTCTTGCTTTTTATTTTCTATTTAAATTATTTCGGAGAAACGAGCAGTCGGCTCACCTGATGGTAAGTGTTTAACGCAGCACATGGACATATGCAACACGTGGCATCACAGTTGCGTTTAATGTAGGTCTGGATTGCTCTGTTCCGATTTTGGCAACATGAGCCTCTGGCTCTGGAATTGTTCTTGCTTTGAAATATAAAAGTCCGTTATAAAAGCGGGATTGCCAAAGCTGCATAGAAGCAACAGATCGCAAAAATGTCAATTTCCTATTAAAAAGCGATCTCCGTTTTGATGCTAGCCCATCTCATAGTAATCGCCGGTCTACGTTTCGGTTTTACAAAAAATAAACTACACGTTTGACTGACTCTTATGCCATACGGGTTCCGTCTAAAAAAGTGCTAAAGTCCGACTAAGATCACAAGGCACTTCAGTGACATCGACATGGGGGCGCTGTACCATATTTTTATATGGGAAAATGTCAAAAGCATTGACACTTGTAAATGAAACAGCGTTAGTTCCGACTTTTGCCGAGTGCCAACCTGTCCGGCGGTCGTTTATCATGACGCGTATAAATTTATAAAAAAACGTAAACTTCTTGCATTTCTCGTCTGCCACCTTTCAAATTAAAAAAACTTGCCAATATTTTATTTGCCAAAAATATGTGTTTGGCCGAAAAGTGACATTATTGACAGAATAACGTTCTTTTAAAATATAGAAAATGGTCAAAAACAGTTTCAAGTTAAACTTTCATAGAAAATAGCGAAAATTAGAGAGATACCTACACTTTGCTTACTTGGTGCAGAAACCCAAGTTTTACCTGATCTTATTTGCGGGACACCTAATTTTTATTTGTGAAAATTCAATAAATGGTAGATACTTTCTTTACTAGGTACTTCAATGCCGTGACTTTTTTTTTTATATACGAAGGTGGCAGACGAGCAGACGGATCACCTGATGGTAAGCAATTCCGCCGCCCATGGACACCCGCAACACCAGTGGACTCACAAGTGCGCTGCCAACCTTTTCCCCTTCCCCCCCATTGGGCCTCCGGTAACCTCACTCACATGGTGAAACACAGCGCAGGCGCTGCTTCACGCCGGTCTTCTGTGAGGCAGTGGTATCACTCCTCAGATACCTGAGAGCGAGCAAGGAAAGATAACGTGCAGCCTGCGACAAAATGAAAATTAGTTTTATTAATACAGTTTGCTGTGGTTTTAGCTTTCTAAATTCTACATTTTTAACAAGTCGTTTGACATATTTAACATTTATAAGGTTTATATCAATTCTTGTTATATGCAACTAATTTTTTTTTACATCAAATAAGATATGTTAACTGGAAACGTCTCAAAACATCCTGATTAAACAAAAACAGTCCAACTTGGAACCATCCGCATTTAGGCACAACACCAAGACACTGCGACATCAAAGTCGTCAAAAACAAGACTCAGAATTTTGAAACATTCATGTAAAAGTACATTTTACATGTTTCTTAACAAATAAAGCTGTCTTTATCTTTACCCGATTTATCCGTTCACCCAGGGCCCCCAAAAAAGGCTTGATTGCAAGTCGACGCGCTAGTACCGACGGGATAATAAGTAGGTGCCACTTTTTGTGTCCGTCGTGGGTGGCGCTGCCGTAGACAAAACTATCCGTTTTGTAATATTACTCTCAGAAACGAGTTACACTCGGTCAGGGTATACTCGGGTTTGTTATTAGCTCTATTATTGAATTAACACATTCCATTAACAGATTTATTATTAATAATATATTCTTTGTAAGAGCGATGGCAGCTCCGAGGTTTAAAACGAAATTTAGGTAATGTTATCAACTCTATGTAACGTAATGGACAACATTTCAAAATTGCTAAGCTCTGAAACAAAAAATACCAATTCTTTATTTACTTTTCCACTGCTCGAATATATATTTATTCATTTTTTATATTGCTTATTTACTGAGAAAAAATTAAAAACTAATAAACGTAAGATGACGTCATCGGACGGCAGAATGTAAAATATTTCTTTGCTTAGCACATTATAGTTTTAAATTTACGAAATGCCAAACCCATGACATGCAACTGTCAAAAAAAAAGACAACTTGTCAACGTTGAATGAATGAATGACGTTGACAATGTTGACACTAGTATTATTTACCTTTTTTTTATTAAAACAATGATAAGCAAAGGAATATCGCTGTATTCAGCCGTCCGATGACGTCATTTGGCGCTTACGTCTGTTTAGAATATAAAGAATTTCAGTAATTATTTTATGCATGAAAATGGACAAATTTTGAAAAAAGAAAAAATATGGGTCTGTTAATTTTATGTCTATTTTCATATAAAAAAACAATATGGACATGTTAAAAATATGAAATGTTGTCCATTCTACCATTGAACAAAGGGATGGTGGCGGTCAGGAAAAACTTGTCGTGAGGAAACCTGCACGTTTCGGATAGTTTGGTCTGGTTCCCTTGTTAAAGGATTGCGAAGGTCAGACGGCAGTCGCTTCATTGTAATTACTAGACTCCTCAAACAATAATCATGGTGCAAGCGTACCCCGAGCTCCAGGGCGACAGCTTTGGCCTGAACTGGGAATTACTACACGGACCAAACATTTGTACGCGAAAAATTGATTTACGCTAAAAGTGGCCGCTTTTGGCGGTAATCAATTTTTCGCGTACCAAAACGGACCCAACATTTGTGCATGGTTAATTAATAAATAGTATAAGTGTTTGCCGAGAGGTTGTAACCCCGAAATTGCTTAAAATAGATCCGGTTTAGTAGCAAGCAATTAAAAACGAATGGTGTCGCTAGTTAGTACTGTACTGTAACAAAATGTACTTTAAATATCGTGGTAACTGGACTGCATATAGGATATCCCTAGGCATATTTTAAACAATTGTAATACATACAGGCAAAGTCGCAAGGCACTTCGTGCCTACGATGACCGATATTGCAATTGGCACCTCTTCCAGGTCGACTTCGCAACGAATGCCCTTAAAGGTACTGGTATGTACTTACGTGACTCAATAAGGAAATTTGTATCCTACAAAAACTTCACAGGAATGTACTTATTTTATATACCTATCCATAAGTACTACTAGTACTAATCCTATGTACCTGTTGTCTGACATAAAGGAAATTTAATTTTGAAGTTAACAAATTCGTTATAGCCAAATTATTTTCATGTCACCAGTGAGGAGGTTTATCGGAAATGCCAAAATCCAGCAAAAGATAGCCAATTGCGAAGCGCGAAGCGAAGCTATTTTATTTCAAATCCTGTAATGTATGCATATTTTTAATTAAGGTGACGGGTAGGGCACACTAGCGACCCCAATCGATTTTAATTTTTAGCTACTAAACCGGAACTATTTTAAACAATTTCGGGGTTACAACCTCTCGGTAAACACTTATACTATTTATTAAATAACCATGCACAAATGTTGGGTCCAACGCGTACGCGAAAAATTGATTCACACCAAAAGCGGCCACTTTTGGCGTGAATCAATTTTCCGCTTACAAAAACGGACCCTATATTTGTGCATGGTTATTTAATAAATAGTATTAGTGTTTGTCAAGAGGTTGCAACCCCGAAATTGTTTAAATAGATCCGGTTTAGTAGCTAAAAATTAAAATCGTTTAGCGTCGCTAGTGTGCCCTACCCGTCACCTTAACGCTTCTAAAACCAGGTATAAGCTCAACCGGTGAATATCCAGGGTTTAAATTTAAATCTCATCTTATCGTGTTATTCCCGCTTGCGTCTTAATAAACACAATATACCTACTGTCGCTTTAGAGCCCGGGGTATCCATTGACCATGGTCATGGATTTGAAGATTCTGGTAACTAACTACCACAAGTCTGTCTTACACGACCATTGATAGCGTTTGAAGTATTTTTTTTATAATGTCACAGTATATTGGCTTTTCTCATGGCCTGATGGTAAGATAGAGAAGAGCCCACGTTGCAATCACAACGAATGATGATGATGTTTAATGAAAAATAGTAAACTGATTCGAGCGATTTAATTTACAAAGCAAAACTTCGATCGAAAAATCTAGCCTAAGCATTTAGCCAGCCAGTCAATGAATTATTGTAACCGATGCTACGTTTGTGTATTCAGGCCACTAGTTGAACGGTCCTGTTTAATAAAGTCTTCTAAAGCTAACGAGCTACGACATAAAATATACTATGATACGAGTAATAATAATATATTGGCGAACCCTGATCGGTGCTCATACTGACGGCGCCGGCCTCACGTCAAAGGTACGGTTTTCCAATATCCTGTGAGTAGTGTGTTTCCCGGGTAAACAGAGCACCTACCAGAAAACCAATGTCAGATTTCTGCTGCCCGCGTATTTTATAAAAATATCTACATTAATCATCTTTTTGATCTGTTTTGCTTTTTTTTATGTGATAGCCTCACCTGGCGGCGGCAATGCCCATGGACACCCGCGACACCAGTGGAGTCACAAATGCGCTGCCGACCTTTAAACCCGCCTATCCCCCGGATTGGGCCTCCGGTACCCCAAATCACACAGCACAATGCTTAACGCCGGTTCTCTGTGAGGCCGTGTTATCACTCCGGAGGAGGTGATGCCTAGACATCGCTTCCGTTGTAATTGCAACGTGGTCTATTGCTTACCATCAGACTGCGGAGAGCCAATAAACCCCCCCTTTCCCCCGGATTGGGCCTCCGGTACACTCACTCACGCAGCGAAACACAACACAATGCTGCTTCACGCCAGGGTGCTTTCCTTAATTCATCGCAATGTGAATAAAATAATTCTGCTATGTTATAGGTGGTAAAAAAAAGTAAACCGTGAGATCCTTGGGCCCTGGCTGAGTGAATTTTTTGTTAACTATAACTGCAACATAGAAAAATAATGTTTCTGTAAATATAAGACACATTCCAAATTAACGAAGTGGACTCCCGATCTAGTGAAGGTCGCGGGAATCCCTTAGATGCGGACGGAACACGACCGATCGGTGTGGAGATCATTGGCCGAGGCCTATGTCCAGCAGTGGACTTATATTAGCTGAAATGATGATGATGATGAAAATAATGACCTACTACGACATTGAGAAAATCTCTACTCCAACACAGATTTTCTAGTTTTTGAGATCAATTGTATTTGTAATTAAATAGTCTTATAAATTGATCCTGAATAATTTCAATGTGGTTCTCAGGAAGTAAAGATGACCGTGAAGCAGACGTATGGTATCAATACAACAATAGTACATATCTGACAGCCCTTGGCGTGGTATCCGAATGAACGAACAATACAGATTACGCTCGTGAGAACTGTGATATCATACAGTCATCCACATGAGGTGTTCCACGAATAGATCCTTATGTCGTAGATGTAAAGCCTAGAGTGATAGCTCGGTAAGGCTATGTTAAGGGAGACACGCACAAGTTGGGTTATAAATCTGTCAATGTCTTGATCCGATTCTCACCTTAATGTCAAACGTGTTTGGTTCAATATCAATTGAGGGACAAATTGTAGTAATCCAATGTGACGTTGTTTGTATGTAACTGTTGTATGAGCTGCTTGGTGTATTACTAGATTCAGTTAGATGTCAGCTTTTGATAGCACAATGCTGGCGAAACGATTTGGCCTTAAATAATATAATCCATACTAAAATTATAAATGGGAACGTGTGTGTGTCTGTTTGATTGTTTGCCAGTCTTTCAAGGCAAAACGGGGCGACAAATTGGCAGTGGTTTTTTAAGTGGAGATGGTTGAAGAGATGAAAAGTGACATTTGCTACTTTTGATCCCTTTCTAACCACCCACTTCCCTAAAATTAGAGTGATATTCTGTATGCAGCGTTCTGCAATTTTCAAGGTATGAAACCAAAAAGTGGTATGCGGACTGACTTACGAAAAAATGTGCATATTTCTTGTTGGAAAGGGGATCGTGTTAACCCGAATTTAACGCAAGCGTAGCCGCGGGCATTAGATGGTATAACAATAAAATAAATAGCTTTCCAAATGTATTTCGCTATCGATATATTCCCACAAACCCGTCAAATGAATATAACGGCTGGACTTCGCAAGGATGCGATTTAAAGTTCGTTCGCTGAATAAAACATATATCGTGTTAAGTTTGCCAGTCGCGCTGGCCGCCAGGAAACCTCTCTGAATACGGGGAAAATTATCACCTTATTTAAATACCTACTCGACACGATCGAGCAATTCGATTGAGTGGTGAAGATCTCAGCATCTTAACGTGTTATGCCCGGTTATAGGTAGCAGACGAGCAGACGGATCACCTGATGGTAAGCGATTGCCTGCCTCCCATGGACACCTGCGAGACCAGTGGAGTACGAGTGCTCTGCCAACCTTTAAACCCTTTCCCCCGGATTAGGCCTTCGGTACCCTCACTCACGCAGTGAAACACAGCACAGTGCTGCTTCACGCCGGTTTCTTCTGTAAGGCTAGTGGTATCTATCACTCCATCCGAGCCGGCCCATCTATGCCGAAGTGTGGGTTTCCAACTGTTGATCTATCTTTATAGGTACTTGTATAAGCAATAATAAATAAATAAATAGCAGTTATAGTTACACCGCCCATAACTCAAGGCCGGCGAGACCAATTTAGATCGAGATCAAATAACTATCAATATATTATTATCATAGGATTTTTACTTACTAACGAGGAACGAAGAAGCCCACTTGGTAGCCGTGACGTCACGACTAAGGTTGTTATAAAGAGGTCGACATTATTTTCGTTTTCTTCCTTCAAAATTTACTTACGCTGAAAAAAAGAATAATTGTAAATGGTTTTCACATGCCTTTAATACATTAAGAATAAAAAAAAATCACAAAAGATCCACTTATTTATTTTACTAAGGACAACTTACTTCTTACAATGTTATATTTGTATCTGTCGACGATATACACGACGAAATACAATTCACACAACATTTCCTATATCCTGATTTCGTACTATTATAAGTACTGCGGATATCAAGTAACAGAGGGATTACAGATATAAAATTCATAAATACATATATTAGACCCAGATACTGAACAGATTAATCACTAGATCTGGCAAAAACGTATCTTTCAAAAGATTGGAACATTTGCATCGGGATCTGTGTAGAAATGCGGAACAGTGAAGCGCTTCATTTGGAACATCGATTCTCAAATGTCTTCGTGATTCATTCCGCTCATTAAGATGGGATAATTCGGGTCACACGGATCATTCAGCTCATTCGGATCATTCAGCACATTCGGATCATTCGGCTCACTTGGTTCATTCAGCTTACTCGGATTCGAGATCCATTCGAATGAAACATTCGGAGCGAACATTAGACATTCGGAACAGTTTATCATTTGGCTGAGTCGAATCACTGAGTCATTTCAGTGAAAAGTTACACACGTCTATTAATCACACGAATATTTGCCCAAGTTGGAGATCGAACCCACGAACTTTACCTTATGAGGCAGTGTCACTTGCGCTATCGGATCGAAGAATTATGTAATTTTCTTCGGAAGCCCGTCAGTAAATCTGCTACATATTAACGGGCAACCTCAACAAGGTTACCGTACTGCGCAAATGTAGAACGCATTCCAAGAAAACGGCCTTCAGGATGCGATGAATACCTGGTACAAACAGCCGCCCATGTAACGTGATCCTGGCGGCTTGTATTAAGCTTGGTCTGTGAATGGAGTAGCTACTTGAGTGATTGACACAGATTTTGTATTTTTTTAACCGGAGTCCAGAGGGCCTAATTTAAAGCAGACGTTACGACCGAATCGGAGTTACCCTCTGTTTCACACGCGCTGTGTGTCTCCATCTGTTGAATGCGACAGGTATATTCTCGTTCGTTACGGGACGGCTTCAAATTAAGCCACCAGATGTAGTCTTAGTTTAAATAGACTCAAACATCCGGTAATCTATGTGTAGCAGTCGGATTTTATAATCCGCCGTATTACATGACGGCTAGATGTCATAAAATACAGGGCCATTTTGAAATGGGCGGTTCATCTATTAGCCTAGTACGTACTAAAATTCGGTTCTTTGTCGATTGAAAATATTAGAAATACTTTGATTACACCTGCAGATCGTTCATAAACACCGACATATTTGGTACGTTTTCTTTGTTTAAGTCACTCTTCTTCGCAATTTAGCAACAAATTTTCTGTATCCAACGGCATTTTTTGTTATGTCAAGCAGCGCCACGAGTGTTAAGAATCGAAACTAAAAACTCTCAAAATGGCGGCAAATAACTCGCCTCTCGCTTTATTAGATTATGGCTAGCCGTGTTGAATAACGTATGACTCCGAATACATTCTGTCCGTTATTTATTCAGCCTCGTTTAATCCTGCAGATCGTTGAGCCGCCGCATTTCAAAACGGCCTTGTTTTCAATAACAGCTAGCCGTAATGTAATACGGCGGATTCCGACAATCCGACTGCGACATATATACAACATAAAAAAACCCCCGACACAACTAAAGCTCTTTCATTTGATATCTATATTGAGGCAGTTGGAACAACAAATAGGTTATTCGTCATTTTCGGACGGCGGCCATCTTGGATTTTAAATTTTTTACAATTAATATATTCTGCTACTCAAGCCCTTTTATATGATACCCATATTGTGGGAGTTGCGTTAAAACATACAATCCAAATCTTTGTGACGGCGGCCATCTTGGATAAATTTTTATCCAACATAGCTAAGAACACTCCCGACTTATTCATCTTTCAAACAAAAAAAAACAAAACCAAAATCGGTTCATTTGTTCGGGAGCTACGATGCCATAGAGTCTATGGCATAGACAGACACACACACACACATACACACACAGACACGTCAAACTTATAACACCCAATGGTTTTTGCGTTGGGGGTTAAAAATGTAAATTCTATAGACAACAAAAAAAGGACTTGAGATAAGTAAAACATGATTCCAGGGTTTTCAAAATCTTCTTTATCATATAAAATTCGCAGAGCAAGCCAATTTGTGTCTTTCGTCGTCTCTCACCCACAGTAAACGCAATCGTTCCCTCCGTTCACTCGCTCTCCATTCACTCTTACTCCGTTCCATTGTACTCGTCTTCCGTTCTGTTTCACACTCATAATCCGACATATGTAAAACAAAAAAGCGAAGCTTACTATAGACGGCGGCTATCGATTACCATCAGGTGATCCGTCTGCTCGTCTAACCTAGCACATAAAGAGGTACAAAAAACAAACATTTATTTTATTAGGTTTGTGACTTACTGAACTAACTTAATATCAATTTGCTAGTATTTAAGTACTACGTTTGTTATCAGTTCTGTTAGTTAGCGCCGACTAAACAGACCTTTGACTGAGAGCAACTGAACTAACTACTTATCAACTTGGTGGTTCGTTACCGTTAGTTCTATTAGTCGAAGGCTTTACCCCTTCCAGAATCGGAGATTTCGTCTGAAATTCATGATGAAAGAACTCCATCTCAAATAAATAAAGACTTAAAATAGATACCTCGATACAGTCCTGTGAGCCTAGTGAAGTATCTATAGTCACTAAGAAATTGTATGCTTTATTATGTCAATAAATTCATTCATTCATTCATATTCAACTTTTATATTATTTTATTTTTAGAGTGCTGAATAAGAAAGTTCGGTCTTTCATACTGGAGTTATACTACTTTCGCTTTAGCGTGATATGGATGACAGATGTCAAAATCTATACATCTTTCACGTTAGTCTCTTTCTAACTTGTGGACTCACGTATAACTTTGTCCTGCTGTCACCGGTATCATGATCAAGCGAAAGGAGTATAGTAAGCTCTAATCCAAGCATTCTCCCCTGGACTTTTCAAATGTGTGCGTATTTCTACCATTAGCTCGCCAGTGAGGAAAAATATGGTGACGAAACCTGCACGTTTCGGGTAATGATTTTAAACGTATAACCATTATCTCGAGATCAGTGGTTCGTAAAGAAAGTAGTGTAAACCGTTTAGAAGAGCTATTTACCTATTTAATAAAAAAACTGTTACCTTTACGTTTTGGACAGTGCTCAAACCGTGAATATGTTAACCTACATTTGTTAAGGTCGTTGTAGAAGTAGAATTTTATTTTTGCAAGAATGAGTTGCATACAAATTTATGTTAAGGAGTGCTAGACACATCCACCTATTCAGTGCATGCAAATTAATTGTTTCTTATTTTTAAAATTAATTCATTTTTCACGTTACACATCACTACGTTTATACGAAAACATCAGTTAATAATAATAATGCATTACAACAATCACAATACAATTACAATTAAAATAATACAATATGTCAATTTTTGAGCTAAAAATACTCACTTAAAGTATAAAAACAAAGTGGAAGTCACATTTTAAAAGGTCAATTTAAGTTTATTAAATGTCATCTATGTGCTTCTGTCGTTATTTTATTATATATATTGATAGCCATATAGCGGCTGTTCCTTGAGCGTGTTATAGCTGGTTTCATTAGGGGTATTATCAGCTTATTTGGACGTCTACAGCGAGTTCGTGGAATCGTATCATATGAATACTTTAATAACTCTGGATTAGTTCTTACGTAATTCCCCTATGCAAGGGTTGGAAAAAGTCAGAAAGTCGCTTCATTGTAATTACCACACTATCTATAGTCCATTCAGTATCTGAAGGTGAATTTGACAGTTAAAACCTTCCGTATCATGCATCCAACTTACTATAAATAAAAATATTAAACTATAAAAATCTTTGTTTTTTTTGTGTTCTCATTCTTCCAAAATAAGAAATATTAATATTTCCCAATTAATCTGAATTAGAACTTAAAATAATTATTACCAATAAATTTGTAAAAAATATCTTATGAATTGCATAATGCGGTGATCGGAATTTTTGCTCATTAAGTCAAAGTAATCGGTATGGCAGCCATCTTCGAAACGCGATTATTGTCTCGTGCAAAATATGTCCGCATGGATTGCATTAGGGACCAAGAACTGGTAATTTATCTTGGTGACGAAGGTGGTTCCGACACGTCAAGCGAAAGTTGTTATTTTTCAGATGAATAAGATGCATATTATTTAATTATAAAGATTTATTGCGTGTGTACCACTAAGAATATTTATATATTGTATTCCATATCCATATAGTTCAAAATCGTAGATAAAATGTTGATTAAGTTTAAAATCAAACAAATAAAAAGTCGAATAGATTTCTACAGTAAATATTCTCGATTCTTAAAAATATCGTTTAGTTTTAAAAGGAGCGTCTCACTTTTAATGTCAAAATAAATCTGTTCTATTCACCATCAGATACTGATGGACTTTAATCAAATCCTTGATCATATTCCAAACGCACCCGGGCTCCGAAGTGACAACGGACGTAATACGTAATCAGGCGCAGAGGTGATGATGATGATGATCATACTAGGCGGAACTCTATTAAGCGCGAAAACTTCGTTACGCGGTGCTCTCATTAGTGTTGCCGACTTAGCACTATCGGTGCTAAGTCTAGCACTATTTAAATACAAAATAATTTATTCCATCATAACCCAGATACATAAAATAAGCAAGGGTTTACCCCTTCTATTAAGTTCATAAGTCTGACGCTCCAATTTTACATTTGGCATTGGCTCTATGAACTGTGATGTCAAAATGCTACTTAGAAAGTTACTAATACGTCAAAAAATCTCTGTTGTCTGGAAGAAATCGCTACAAGCGATAAGACCGTCTTATTGTACTGTCTGTTGCTGTTGTTGTATCATGCTTGTATTTTATTTTTGTGCAATAAAGAATATCTATCTATCTATCTAAAATTTAGATTTTAGCACACTATACATACACACAACAAACACTTCTCTCGCACTATACATAGTGTTATCATGGACTATGATTTTAAATAGCTATTTTGAAAATTACATAATCAAAGTCTACGTAATCTTTCGCCTTATATTGGCCAAAAGCATTATTTTCGAAATTTCTTATAATCTAGCACTTTTTTAAAATAACACTTCGCACTAATCGTGATATAGTGTAAGCATCACTATGTTCCGTAGCAATGACCCGTGCAGCCTTCCCGTTTAAAATTCTACCAGCGATAATACGCAATCGCCCGCCTAACGAAGTTTTCGCCCTTAGTTATGAGATCGATTAAAAAAGTTCATAGACCGGGTGTGCACTAAAAAGCTGTCCAACCATGACTGTACAAGAATGATTCCTTTTAACATTGCTATGAAAAAATTATCCCTCAAATGAATCTTTATGATCACTCAAAATATACTAAGTAATCAAAATGAGTCCATAATCACATCCATAATCCATTTTTGTTTCGTTGACAAAAAGGCATAGCGGTATGTGATTTTACAGATAGCCACACGCTAACGTATCCAAATCTGCCTAATTGACATGTGAACGTGTCCGGTTGTTGTCCTAACAGAATACAGTTTTTTTTGGCTGGCACTTTCAAATTTGCTGGCGAAAACGCCTCTCAGCCGCAAGGTCGGCATTGTAAACGTGGTCCAGGAAAAGATCGACATTTTCCCATGCTATTTGAGTGGACTCGCAAAGGCGCTCCTATTTGTAATTTGTTATTGCCAATGACAATATAATTTGTATTGTAATTTGATTTATTCAATTATAATGTTATAATTTAAGGAAATGAAATTAATAAATAAATTAATAAAAATAGGTACTAATTGTATTAATACCTATTTTTTTAATTTATTTATTAATTTCAATTAGCCGTGTGGTCCCCGGCAGAGTAGAATAGGCCACCATCACTCTTACCGAGGTGTCGTAAAAGGCCACCAAGGTAAAGCTGCTGGCATGATCATCAGCACCCAGAGAAGGAAAACTCTGCATTTATATCAAAACCCTCGCCAACCCGTCTGCCAAGCGTGGTGAGTATGGCAATTACCCCTCATGTGATTGAGGGAGGCCCGTGCCCCAGCAGTGGGGACTTAAATGGGCTGACGACGACGATGAATTTTATTAAATTCTGCCGTACTATCGCATTAAGTGCATGCTCTGTAATGATAGCCAGGGTGTTTTAAATACATAAATACATATTCGAACAAAAATATATGAAAGAGCTAAACTCTGCGCATTCCCGCTTCTGTGGAAACGCATCCTAAGGTTGCAAGCTGCCTGCAAGTTTGTAAGTATTTCTAAATCACGTAGTTCACCTCTCCGAGTTGGCGACCTATTTAAGTTTACAATATCTGCTGTTGATACTTGACGTCTGCCTGGAATAGTGAAATCCTCTTATGAACTCTTGACATCCAACCGGCTCTGGAGTAATTGGATTGAGGGGCGTACAATCAAAGTTCCACTTCTGCTATTGCTTCATTTGAATGGGTTCTGAAGTTCAGTAACAGTATACATATTTAGGCTAACAAAAGAGCAATGGTAGTTCAGTGCATAAGAAAACAACGCGCCGTATGGAGGTCTATCTATATTTGTCTACTTTTATTTAAGTGGTCACTGTGGTGGCGTCACGAGCATCCCTCAGTACTGGCAATGCTTGAAAATTAGTGGTTTCCTCTTCGAGTAAACAATTCACTGAGCCATTGCCATTTCGCACCACTGCTGCACACACACATGCCTCATTATAAGCTCTTCTGGCATTTTGTACTTACATTTATACTGCTCTGAATGTGTGTATTTTTGATGCGAATAAACGTTTTACAACCTGTGCGGATAAAGAATATGATCAGAAATGGCGGCGCATCTATTCACTTCTCGCTCGCACACTATTTGCGTCTATACTGGGTGTGCGAGCGAAAAGATGCGCCACCATTTCTGATCCCATTCTTTATCCGCACAGGTTGTATCTATCTATATAAATGGGGGGTCGTGATTCGAATCTGTTAGGGGTTGTCCATGCCTTCTCGGTACAAGGAGGTGATGGATAGCAGAAATAAGCCAAAATAACTTTAACCTTCATTTTTTTTTGCTAGTGGCGACAGGAAAGTAATCAACGCCGCCTATTTACATCCGCGAAATTAGAGAGATCGCATATTTAAAAAAACAGTAAGAACTTCTTTTCAATAACCCATACACTGCATCAAATTACCCATATGGCTAATACGGCACTTCACTTGTATGGTGTTGCAGATGTCTGGCTTACCATCAGATGATCCGGCTGCTGGTCTACCCCCTATCATATAAAAATAATAAGCTACGAAAACACCTCTTAGTAACCCTCTAAAGAAATAAATATCGGATATCACTTCATTGACCTGTTCCTTAAGTAATTTATGTGTTATTAAAGTTAAGCACTTGTTATGGAAACAACACATATCGAGTCCACACGACAATGTCGACAATACATCACACTTGCCCAAATCTGTCAAAACACTCAGCTCAAAGCGAACTCTATACTTTTCGAGATACAGTTGAAGTTGCTTTGACGGTATTGACAATTCTTGGTAGGCGGATGCGTTATTTGTTGGCATGGTGTACAGTCGCCATCGGGGATCGAAATAGCTATTCCAATACCCGATCTAAGTCTATGTTTGCGTTTCGGTATTGGAATCCGTCTGTCTCAGATATTGCAAGCCGAGTGGCTGGCACTAACGACTTAACCCCGAGGTGTAGATTTATGGATATTCCTTGCTATAATACTGGAATGGTACATCGGTGTAGCAAATAGTTGTACCTCAGTGGTAGTATTAATGTGATCCGTCATCGCAACGGTCAAACACGAATGCAGGGCGCAATTTTATAGTGCGCAAGTGTGTGTTCAAAGAAAAGTGCTCGTTTCCCTTGCCCTCGTGTGTACAAGCGCGACAAGAGCGGGTCGTGTCAATGGCTTAACGTGCTTTACCAGGATCGGGAAAAGGCCGCTAACTTCGAACTCCGGGCTGATACTAAGAATTTCTTACTAACCACTTTTTGGCCTCCTCTAGCCAGTGGGTTTCTGAACAAATTAACATAGAAATCCAGTCGATTTGACCCTCCACACGCAAAATGGGCACACCTGTCGCCCGATTGCGGTAAAGCCCGTTTGAATAGAAGGAGACAAGTCAAATCAAGACAAGACAAGACAGGGTCAACGCTCAGGTAGGAATCGAAAGACGCTACTACAATTCGGCTGTTCATCATCATCATCATATCAGCCAACCAACCAACCTACAACAACTTGTCATTAGGGTCTCAGGGCGACCAAAAATCTGTTATCCTTTAAGGGTTCCATTATTTCCTTGTGAGTTTCAGAATTAAAAAAAAAAAAAACTATATCCTAGTTTAGGTACCTCTTTGTTCGAACTAGGCAGAACTGCGGTTTCATCGTTTTCATGTGCTGTAGTGCGAAACTTCGTTTTCTGAATTTCTTTTAGTTTAATGTAGCAAGAATTTCCTTCATGCCAAATTTTTCGAATCTAGGTCAGCGTACATACCGTGCTATATGTTAAGCGCCATGCTATTATGTACATGCGAGCTTTAAACATCTAGTACTGCATTCAAATTTAAAGGCAAATGTACACTCGTGTATGTACTCGTATCTACTTATACTACACGCAAAGATTCGCAGCAGACGGTAGAGTATTTTATTCATTATTTAATGATATATGACAGTTAACCTAACTGACTAACCGTGGGAGAGCCACTCTTCAAAATGAATGGGCCGGTTCGACCGGAGTGATACCTCGGCCTCACAGAAAACCGGTGTGAAGCAGCATTGTGCTGTGTTTCGCTGCGTGAGTGAGGGTACCGGAGGCCCAAACCGGGGAAAAGGGGGTCAACAGGTTGGCAGCGAACTTGTGACTCAACTGGTGTCGCGGGTGTCGATGAGCCGCGGCAATCGCTTACCATCAAGTGATCCGTCTGCACGTCTGCCACCTATGACGTAACTGTATACACCTACACAGTAGTGACCCTCTGCCGCGAGTATTTGCGTTTGTTATAGTGCCAACCTAACGCGCGAATACGCGTACAGTAACCCGCCACGATCTTCACATCATGCCTCAGCGTTGAACCATGAAGGGGCTTTTTCATTAGTCGATAAGTCGGCTTCCCCGCATTTTCAGCACACCATATGCAGGCGCTAACGACAAATGAAAACGCTCCTAATGTAGTTACGTTAAGTAACTATTTGCACTATACTTGTAGGGAAAAGCTTATTTGAATGAAAAATATATCATTTCTTGACAGATACATGAATGTTTCCATTGCGTTACGACCTAAATTCCATTCTCCAAAATCGGATTTGTAGAAAAGTTTCTAACATCATATCTCGGATTTCAGAATACAATTTTATTCCGCGCCTGCAAAATCATCCGTCTCAACAAACGTTTGGATTACCTAATGTAGCGAACGTTTGAGCAAAACAGGCAAATGCCTAGATAGGGCTGCCACGTCTAAGAAACGAAAAGCCGGACGTATGCGGAAATATACTGAGGCTGACTACAATAAAGACTAGGAAACTCTGATATTCCGGATACCTCATTAGGAGATAACTACGGAACGACTAGTAAGACCTCCCAACTATTTATACACGGTAGATGAACAGTTGGATATTCATTAAACGGGGTGGGAATGACATAAAGGCGGGAAGGGTAAAATAAAAAGGAATTTAAAATAAAGCGTAATAAATAGGCGCATAAGTATGTAGGTAGTTATAAAATGTATGTCTATAGGTAACAACACTAACCATTTTTTTTTCGTAGAGCCTCAAATAACACTACAAACAATTTGGTAAACTAGCAAACAAACGCGCGGGCCTAGAGTCTGTGGATTAAATGTAACAAATAAAAAAACGCGTAACAAAATCCTGAGTGGCCGGACATCGGACCGACGCGTAACCAAAAAGCCTGACCGTGTCCGGATTTATCCAGACGCCTGGCAACCCTAAGTGAATGCTTAGCAGGTGATTATCTTGAGAATAGTTGAAAATATCTTTACACGCACGTTGTTGCTGTTTACTTATAACCGAAATTTAAGTAGTCGTCTTGAAGTGTGACTACACTCATCTCAACTCACCATGTGACTCCAGGTTGCGTCCAAAGATGTTGATTCGGAACCCGAGGTACGCTTAGACCATGGATTCAGAATTTGGGAAGTCTGGCAATGGACACCATTTCAAAATTGCTGAGCTATGAAACAAAAAATACCAATTCTTTATTTACTTTTCCGCTTCTCGAATATATATTTATTTATTTTTTATATAGCTTTTTTCCTGAGAAAAAAATTAAAAACTAAAAAACGTTAGATGTCGTCATCGGACGGCAGAAAGTAAAATATTTCTTTGTTTAGCACATTATAGTTATAAATTTACGAAATGCCAAACCCATGACATGCAACTGTAAAAAAAAGACAACTTGTCAACGTTGAATGAATGAATGACGTTGACAATTTTGACACTAGTATTCTTTACCTTTGACAGTAGTACCTTTTTTTTTATTAAAACAATGATATGCAAAAGAATATCGCTGTATTCAGCCGTCCGATGACGTCATTTGGCGCTTACGTCTATTTAGAATATAAAGAATTTCAATAATTATATTATGCATGAAAATGGCAAAATTTTGAAAACAGGAAAAATAAGGGTCTGTTCATTTTATGTCTATTTTCATATACAAAAACAATATGGACATGTGTAAATTTGACAAATCCAGAGGTCTGTACCTCTGATTGGTACCGACGATCACTCGTTAAGAAGTCGCAAGTTGGTATCCACTGAACTATAATCTCTCCCTTAACAACTGGTCGAAGTATGTTGTTTAGAACTTCAATTTTAAACCCAATAGACCCGGAACTGAAAGTTCTGATCCCCTGCTTGAAACTAAATCCATGAACAAAGTTTCGCTTAGTAAAATCGCGAACCTGGTGTAGAGTAACGTCCAAAACAAACGCGTTCTTGGTCTCTTTTATAATACTGGAGTATATTTTATGGGTTTTATTCGTAACATCAACTGTGGGAGAACCACGCTTCAGCAAGAATGGGTTAGCTGTAATTAATTCAACGCAATGTCGTTTCATTTTCTACTTCTTGTGTTTATTAAAACATTATTATGTCGTCAATTGATCAAGGAAATCCCTATTTATAACCTACTTTAATTTAACCAATCCTTGAATAATAGTGGGAGATACCATGGTTTTCTGAAGACGATAATACTAATATTTTACGGCTCATTATTTTAAAAAGCCGCTACAGGCTTTTGAAACTAAATTAACAATTAGGTACTCTGAACTGCTTATTTCATTAAGGTGACGGGTAGGGCACACAAACGACGCCAATCGATTTTAATTTTTTAGCTACTAAACCGGATCTATTTTAAACAATTTTGGGGTTACAACTTCTCGGCAAACACTTATACCATTTATTAAATAACCATGCACAAATGCGGACCCAATATTTTTACGCGAAAAAATGATTTTCGCTAAAAGTGGCCGCTTTTGGCGGTAACAATTTTTCGCGTACAAAAGCGGACCCAACATTTGTGCAAAGTTATTTAATAAATAGTATAAGTGTTTGCCGACAGGTTGTAACCCCGAAATTGTTTAAAATAGATCCAGTTTAGTAGCTAACTATTAAAAACTAATGGTGTCGCTAGTTGGGGCTACCCGTCGCCTTAATCTGAAGTCGTTAGTGAAATCCTGTTTCGGCTTTTTAAAATAATGAGTCAAAAGTAGGTATTAGTATTATCTTACCTTGGCCTATTGACGACATAATAGTGTTTTAATGTAAACACAAGATGAAGAAGAAAATGAAACGAAATTTCATAAGTAACAGTATACACTTTAAGTATCCTAATCCGGTATTCGACTAACTTGTCATTAATCTAACTGTCACTAAAAGCTGTGAAAATTCTACATACCAAATAAAAATCATGTTTAACTACCTTCATTTAATAATTTGAGTTTTGGGTACTATTCTCATATATACCGGCCCAGTGTGCGGCGTTATCTTAATAAATAGATGACCACTGGAGCCGCGCGGCGCGGTTTATTTCTATGTAATACACCGTGCCGCCTTCGCCTCGACTGTCGTGTGACGATATTGTAGAGCCATTTGCAATACACAAGCACTCTGTTTTCTCCCTGGATAATGCCGGGAGAGTTTATTTTCCTGAATATCTATCGCCGCCACCGTTATCACAGAGCAGTGGGCTTCACCCTGGTGGAGGTTAGATAGACAGGAAATAATACGTATATCGCCTGGGATTTCCTTTAAGGTTTCTTAAGGTGACAGGTAGCGACTAGCGACGCCAATCGATTTTAAACAATTTCGGGGTTACACCTCTCGGCAAACACTTATACTATTTATTAAATAACCATGCACAAACGTTGGCTCCGTATTTGTACGCGAAAAATTAATTACTGCCAAAAGCGGCCACTTTAACTAAGTCTAGACTTTAAGTCTAGCAAGTAGAAATGTTTGCACTATGAACCGGCATTGTATTCGTATGTATTGTATCGAAAGAGATAGGCTTACCTATACCTCGGCGAGTCGCATGTGGTTATCGAGCTTGTATATTGGACATTGAGAGCTTAGCTGAATGATTGGAGGTGGGGTTGGGCACGTGCGATCCGCTTTAGGCTATTGTATCGCTCTAATAACTTAAGCACTATGGTTTTGTGTACAAATACATGTCTATGGTTTTGTGTACATATAGCACGTTTATAAGCTTTTCGAATAAAGAAAGAGAACAAACATGACCCATATTTTTAGTTATTATTAAACGTGTGTTTCTATTATGTCAAATATCTATTTTTTATTTAAATTATTAATTAATATGCCGGAAGTGACGTTGTCCTGAGGCTCAACGTATTGTGATGTTGGTGCTATAATAAAAAAGGTTTTTTTTTATGGCTTGCTGTTGCTCTTACGAGACAACTCTGCCAATGTCAAGTGATTAAAGAGACACGTTCCTTATAAAATTTGTTGAGTTAAAAAAAGGTTTCGGTGACTTGAAGTTATGTACTTACTGCCAGTGTCATTATTTTGCCTTGTCATTTTATGATCAGAAATTTTACTTTTTTTTAAATCAACGTGAGCAAATGCGTTATAAATTTGTCATGCCGAGTGACGACGTCATATGAGGATTTTTACATTCTATTTTTTTCTCCATACATATCTGTTTAAAGATTCTGTTATTATTAAATTTGTTTTAAATTTCTATGAGTCTAATCTAGAAATAGTATTTTTCATTTCGGAAAATGATTTTTTGTCGTATTGTCCATTGTGATCTTATCATCATTCTTCGTTGTTGGAAACCACGAGGACGGGTCATACCAACAAGGATTCATAACATAGGTAAACGTTCCGTGTACTATACATTATCAGGTTTCCTAGCGAGCACCACAAACCACACATTCGCTCAGCATCGAGGTTGTTCGTTAGTTTTTAACTCGTACAGGGTAATATCGTCTCTGCCATTAGCTCGGCGGTGAAGAAAAACATCGTAAGGAAACCCGTACGTTTCGTATAGATTTTGAATCGTGCCACCATGATTCAGGCCAGAAGGTCAGACGGCAGTACCAGACTCACCAAATCAAGAATCATGGTCCAAGCATGCACCGGGCTACAGAGCGATAGCTTTGGACGCAACTGGGATTTTTTTTTTATATGATAGGCGGCAGACGAGCAGGCGGATCACCTGGTGGTAAGCTATTCCGCCGCCCATGGACACCCGCAACGCCAGTGGAGTCACAAGTGCGCTGCCAACCTTTTCCCCTTCCCCCCATTGGGCCTCCGGTAACACAGCGCAGGTGCTGCTTCACGCCGGTCTTCTGTGAGGCAGTGGTATCACTCCGGTGGAGCCGGCCCATTCATGCCTAAGCGTGGCTCGGCCACATTTAAAGTTAAAAAATTAAAGACTAACTAAAACCGCTTAGATGAGGAGGGAGGGTAAACGCGTAATCGATACTTAGCTAATTTCTATTTACCTAAATAGGTGATTGCCAGAATCACTATAGATGTAACACCTGCTTTGTTTGTAAAACCGCAATATGACAAAAGAAGATGTATTTTATTTTATTCATCTTTCCCTGACTACGGCTAAACGCGTAACATTGAGCCAGTTACAGACTAATCCCTCCACCAGCCCATGGTCCTTCCCACAATCTCGGCATACGGACAGAGTCTTGGAAGACGCTCAACAGGTACTTGCTAAGAACTCTTTCCTCGGTGCGTTTCTTCACCTCCTACAGAGGCAAACTCACGTACTGTCTGATCGATACTGCACATCTGCCATGGATAAAAAAATCGAACTTTCAAACCGCATTAACTCAAGTCTCAATAATTTATTGCATTCCAAAATGTGCGTGCATCTTACATCTATATTTATATATCTTCTTATCTTATAAGCAGATTACGACACTAGTTTTACATTAGACATTTTAATACCATTAACTGTATCAAATGTAATCGTTGCAAAAAAAAAATATTTGTATAATCATCATCATCATCATCATCATCAGCCCATTTAAGTCCCCACTGCTGGGGCACGGGCCTCCCTCAATCACATGAGGGGTAATTGCCATACTCACCACGCTTGGCAGACGGGTTGGCGAGGATTTTGATGTAAGTGCAGAGTTTTCCTTCTCTGGGTGCTGATGATCATGCTAGCAGCTTTACCTTAGTCGCCTTTTACGACACCTCGGTAAGAGTGAGGGTGGCCTATTCTACTCTGCCGGGGACCACACGGCCACGTTTGTATAATATCTGATATATTTATAAAAGAAAGTGTAACTAACTTACACTATTTATAAATCGAGAACAGCTGGACCGTTGGCTGTAAATTGGTGGAGAAGTAGCTTAGAACCAGCGGTAGGGCATAAAATGTCAAGTTCCTGTGGGATAAACAAAAGCGAGTGCTATGCGGGCGAAGGATAGTTGGGGATAAATTTAATACAATACAATATTACAGAGAAATTGAACTTCCCTTTTTTTCTATTTTTTTTTTTTTATAATTCTCACAACATCTCATACGTTGACCTGATTCCGTACTAAGTAGCTTAAGCACTAAATAACATTATTTAGACTCAATTTTGGAAAATTTGAACACAGCAAGTTAGATGAGAGAATGTTGCTTGTCAAATCAAATATAAAAATGGTTTATTTCCAAGAATATGTTACATGTGTTCTTAAAATAAAAAAACGTTCAACATATTCTGCCACTGATGACGTAGAAATCATGCATAGTCAAATATCACTTGCTTATTACAAAGCTGATTTGAAATATTATTTATAATTAACATTAACAGTACATATTATATGTCAATATTTATAAGTTAGACATGCATTCATTTGATTTTAAATCTAAGGTTTCCTTAATTGAATGGAAGCGCTCTTGTAGATGCCAAATTATTTAGTAAATATTCAAACTTGTTTATTGGTTGTTTTCTAACTCTTGGAGTAAAAAAAAATATTGCAAATAACTTAAATCTATTACAAACTTATGGTGACAATCTTACATATTATAGTACTTATATTTGACATTTTGCCTGAACTAGGATACCCTGTGTTTCAGGCTAATAAATAGGTCCTAGAAAACTATATTGCTAAAAACAATAAATTACAACTTAAACTTAATATTACGCTATTAGTACACTACGCTACGCTATAAATTAGGTATATAAAGAAATAGTTATGAGGACCAGTTCACGAATACTCTGTTCTTTGTAATGAGAGCCTTGCGTATCTGAGCAGGAACTTCTAGAATATAATTGCAGGTCTCGGCCTCTTTTTTGCCCGATTTGTCGCTGACCTGACGCTGGACCTGACGCTGGACAAGCAGATTCGAGGGTCACCTCCTGACCAGTAAGACTATTATTGATCCGAATGACGTTACCCCAATCGTAGAAGCGCTCAATTTACGTGTCACAAATGCGGACGGAAAAGCCACGAGCGCAGCTGTAATGTCACCACACCGCGCGATGCTGCTTAAAAGATATAGATAAAATGGCATATGATGATGAATGTCATTACAGTACACATTATTAATTAGCATGTTGATTGACCTTCATACCAGTACAAGACAGTCGCAATCTGCAAGGATTACTTATTTTCTCGACCGAGCCATACCTATTAGCTGCCATTACGTGACTATCAAGCCCACGTGCGGTATGATGACCCAACAGCCATTTAACACCCACTTGCACCGATCAATCAGCCGCCAGGACCGCCAGCCATCATGGGCCCGTGCAGAGAGATAAATTAAAAAGCGTCGCTTTTATTCATAAACACATACACCCACCGTTTAGGTATATTCGAAGATACGTATAGTAACATAGTACAGATAAGTTTTTTATATGAAGTAAGATCTTCACTCATTTCCGACTTGCTCATCCTCGTCTACATTTTATCCGGATTAAGGTATTTGTTAATAAGGGCGAACCTCGATGGAGCTGATTGTTTATCTCTAAAAAGTAATGTAATCTAGACATTGTGCCAAGTCTAAGGTTTCTTACTGCGATTTCTTTATTGTTTATAGTTGATGTTGTGTGACTTGGCCGTTGAAGGGTACACAAGAGTACAAAACGACCTATGGTCACATCAGGTGAGCCGTCTGCTCGTTTGTCCGCCATAATGTAAAAAAAAACCTTCAAACCTTAACAAAGAGATTTTACTTAATTGAAGATCGGCAGCGCACTTGTAACTCCACTGATTTTGCGTGTGTTAATAGGCAGCGGCAATCGCTCACCATCAGGTGATCTGTCAGCTTGTCTGCCCCCTATCACAAAAAATCCTCAAACAGTGGGTCTAATATTATCACGAGAGTACTGTCTCAGGGCCGATTCGACCAATATTTATCCAAAATGGGAATTAACACGATATTTATTATGTAATACAACCCCCCCACCACGACAAGGTGGCCCCTCGGGTTATTATTGTTATTATTATTTGTTTGCACGAACATGTTTGTTTGTATTAGTCTGGGTGTTTTTATGTATTATAAGTATATATTTACTAAAGAAAAGGTATTAAATGTATTTTTGCAATTCCACTGTTGATTCAGATATCCAAAAGTAGGCTAAAGCATTTGTTGTAAGGTAATTGGAGCTGCCCAATCACATCACAACAAAGGCTGTTATAAAAACGATTTTTGTTGCTTTGTTTTATAAGCTGCGTAGTGTTAGTCTTCCTAAAGTGTACATATCAAAATCACAGAAATCACACCCCATTTTGTAGTTTCCCTGAGTTTGAAGTGGTAACGAGCGAACGAGAGTCCGCTCGTGACCACGGCTGCTGTAACGTAGCCGAAACGTCGAGCAAAATATGTGAGTACACATTGTTCTATTACATAATAAATATCGTGTTAATTCCCGTCTTGATATATTATAGTTGTAATGCAACGCGAAAATCTAAAAAACAATATTATCCGTGGATAAATCTATGGTATAACGTCAGATTTGTATAGAATGACAACGCTATACCATAGATTTAGTATCGGAATAGAATTGGTTAAATCGGCACCAAAACGGCTACCATTTAGGGACCTTCAATTGAAGAACGTACTCTTATTAAAAGGCCGGCAACGCATTAGCAATCTCCCTGATTTCGCGGATTCATGGGCGGCGTTGATTACTTTCCATCAGGTGACACGCTCGCTCGTCTGTCGCCTCAGCATAACAAAAAATGTCGAAGAACTTTTCATCTTTGAGACTTGAAAGAACTCGCGTTTGAGATTACTAATTTGATTGCACTCTGAAGCAGTCTAGCGCCAGGTAATTTGATAATCCTCGGTCCTCGGATGCGCAGGCTTCCTTTATTCTGCATAAAATTAATTAAGCTAAACGTCCAAAAAAAATCGTTCTTATAGTCTCGGAAAAAAGTGGCTGGGACATACGGGGACGAACGGACAGACAGACAGACGATCAAAGAGAGAGAGAGACAGACAGACTGATTTCATGACGAATTCACGGGTTCCGTCAGCGCCACCTGTTATGTGGCGTCTGCGGCCCCAGAAGGGGGAGAAACGCAAATTTAGAGACAAGGACAGAGATTAATAACTTGTAGGGAGTCAAGAATTGTGCGCGGTGGAGTGCAATAGTCCCAAGGACACGCAATATCCGCGCACATCTCCCCAGTGTTGTCAACTTAGCTACTTTGTAGCTAGATCTAGCTATTTTTGATGTCGGGCAGCTACATTTTTTAAAAACTTGTAGCTAAACGTTTAAGCTACTTTTTCTAGCGACTTTTACTTGTTAACAGGTTTTGAGGTGTCTTTGTAAGTACAGCATCAAAAATAGCCCAAATAATCCCCGACAAACAAAATAAAACTTTACTTTTTATACAGAATTGAGCGTTGATACTGTTAAAAGTATTCTGTCTATTATGTGGGTAACCTCATTGCTTATAAAACTATAGAACTCCATGTTAGTTCCTGAAGAATAAATTTCACGATTTATTTGACAGATTTATAGATCGACGTGTGAACATGTTGCGTCGCGTCGCGTTTTAAAAGTGTATTTTCGCTTTTATTTTCGACGGATAATTTAGCAACTTCTAGCTACTTTTTAGGGAGAAAAAAATAACCAATCTAGCTACTTTCTGTCAAATTCCTAGCTACAAGCCTTTTCAGCAGTTGGCAACACTACATCTCCCACGATTCGGCCAGTATAACCATAGTGTTGGTATGGTCACGGGAGGTGGTGGGTTGTGCGGGTTCCGTTTACGTTTTCCGAACCCTAAAAACCAACAGATAAGTCTGCACTGGAAGAAACGGATTTTTCAAATATTCAAAACACGAATTGTTTTTTTGGCGATTTCATTTTTGATGGTATCTGGGGATGTGATGAGTCAAATGCCACGGATTTCACTCGAAAGCATTCGGAAGTCGACCTTCCAAATGCTTTCGAATGAAATCAATCAATACTTTTTATTTTGATGTTACTACAGACAGACTAGCATTTGACCTCTACCACAAGTGATGTAAGTGATATAAGTTCTAAGGTAGGTCACAACACGATTGTCCGACGATATCTAGCCATAAAAAACCAAGATCCGAATCATAATTCCCGTTCCTCTCACTCGCGTTTTTGTTAAGTTTGTATTTTTTTCTTTATGTGATAAGTGACTGACGAGCAGACGGATCACCTGATGGTAAGTGATTACTGCCGCCCATGGACACCCGATACACAAGTGCGCTGCTAACCTTTAAACCCCCCCTCCCCTTCGGATTGGCCTCCGGTACCCTCACTCACGCAGCGAAACACAGCACATTGCTTCTCGCCGGTTTTCTGTGAGGCCGTTGTATCACTTCATGTTGAAGCGTGTCTCTCCTACGGTAAAAACACGGTAATGTTACGGGACGATTTCGTTGCAAGCCCTCTGGTTTTTGTGATCACGGAATGTTTTGTCAGGTAGTAAGTTCCCATTGCCTTTTCATCTCAAATAAGAGTTTTCTTGGCGCGTAATGCAGGCTGAAACTTCAACCGTGTAGGGAAGGTACCTTTGCCTAATGTTCCGGCTGGCGTAGTGAAATTAGTTCATTTAGATATTTTGCGTATTTACCAAAGCAAATATTTAGGCGTCCAAGGACCTCCATGCCTAAGGTGACTGGGATTTTTTCATTCGAAAGCTCGAATGATATGATACGAGTATCAATCGAGTCTTGGACACGATCACATCACTAACGCTCACGAATGCAATAAATCCGTCGGAAATAATACTGCAATATCCGATAATCCTTAGTCCTCGCTCGGATGCAATTCATTTATTGAAAAACAAGCTCACTTCCTAAAAGCTTTTTGCTGGTGACAAACACCTTTGAGATATGGTTATGAAGTATTGTGATGTTTAGGAATAGCAATGATATTTCAATCTACTGCCATTTTAAAACTTTATTGAAAAATTATATACATGTCGAATTGAGAACCTCCTTTTGTTGAAGTCGGTTAAAACGGCAAAACTTTCCGCTCAGCTGACGCCTTAAGTTAGGTGAATAAGGAGATTTTTTTTTTTATGTAATAACTAGGCAGACGAACAGACGGATCACCTGATGGTCAGCAATTGCCGCCGCCCATGGACACCCGCGACACCGGTGGAGTCACAAGTGTACTGACAATCTTTAAACCCCCCCTATCCCGCGGATTGGGCCTCCGGTACCCTCACTCACGCAGCGAAACACAGCACAGTGCGGCTTCATGTCGGTTTTCTGTGAGGTCGTGGTATAACTCCGGTCGAGTTGGCGCATTCATGCCGAAGGCTCTCCCACGGTAAAATTTCTGTTGGATCTTAACGTTTAAATAGGCGACTACGAGATTTTCAACTTTTTACAGATGAGATAAGTTTGAAAACCAATCAAATAAATTATGCTTAGTTGTCTGGATAACGGTAAACGTACACAACCCTCGCAACGCGATCTCTGATAGTACTACCATGTCTCACATTTCGTTCACTCTAAGGGTGGAGTTCGCCATCTTTTCAAACTGTAAAACCTTTATTAATCATTTTTTATTTAAACACATACATCAAAATCTGTAATTTTTCCTTATACATATAATTTGATTTTATAAATATTTTATTATTTAGTTTTAATTATATTTTAGCGTCTCAGTTAGCGACGACGACTGTCTCAAATCCTTTATGAAGGAATCCTGGCGAGGCCTGAGTCTTAATTGTTTATTTGCCTCCGCTACTCAGTTTATTTTATTAATATTCTCGTAGTTACTCTTATCAGTTCTATGTATATGGGACAGAATAAATAACACACCACTGGTTTCGGGAATAGTTCTACTTCTTTAATATATAACCGTCCTACGTCTTTACGCCTTTCACAGTCGTCGGCCATGCGTCGTCCATCTCACTCTCGCACGTCATTCTATCATTCAAATATCGATCTCTTACACGTTCCTTACCATGCATCTACCGATCACCCATCCTACATGTATGTTATGTAAACAGTTTTTTTTTTCATCTATCTACCTTTACACTATTTACAAATAGAAAGATTATATTAGCAACAAAAAGGTAGGCCTTTTTGTTGCTAATATAATCTTTCTAGCTAAACCGTAAAAGTGAAACACTTGTATGATGTTATCTACGCCCAGCGCCATCTATTGGTACGATATTTCTTCTTTTATGCTAGAGGCGGACAAACGAGCAAGCGAGTCACCTGATGAAAAGTAATCATCGCCGCCCATGAACATATAGAACCGCTAGTAATTTCAAATAAATAATGTCAAGCCCGTCTAGTGTTGTCTAACAGCTGTTTGAAAAGAACTCGGCCCTAATTCAAAGATTGATGAATGTATTAACCCGACGTGTTGCTGTCTGTACATTGCCACGTAACATTTGGAGTTTGCCAAAGTTCCCCGGTGAGTCGCGTCGCATCGTCAGGTACGCGGCTCGTTCTAGTCGAGGAGTCGCAAACCTGTTCGGAGTTCCCACGCTAGGGAACTAACTTACGCGTGGCGCTCATGCGATATGACAGTAAGGCGACTCCGCGTCAATACAGAAAAGTACTGATTTTAGATCAAAAACTATTACTCTACCTTCAGATGACGTCTGCTCGTCAAAGGATACCAGAAAGATACTTATTAAATCCGGAACCATTTGTTACAAACTTGGAGGTTTTCGGAATCCGGTATAATAAAGGTAATTGGTGCGTCGCTGAACGTGTGATTGAGTCCACAAAGAAAAAAAAATTTACAATTGGATTAAACTAATTGGAGGACAAGATGTAAAATTCCGGGACAATAGCAAACACAAATGTTTCTCACGTGATGCGACATGACTCAAATTACTCGAACTTAGTTTTCTATCTAACTCGAACTTACTATCGTGTGTGTTGAAAAGAATCGTCACTTAGGCGACCCGTTTGGAACAGTAGTGAACGCTGCCTTTGGTCCAAGGGTTGCGGATTCGATCCCCGCACAGTACCTACAAGCATTTGTGTGCTTGAAGATGTCTGTTTGTATTAATCTGGGTGTTGTCTATGTATTATGTGTATATATACAAAAGAAAATTATTAAATTCATGTATTTGTAATCCCACTATTGATTTTGATATCCGTAACACTGATTGAGCTATTTATCTCAGGAGTCTAATCGATGTTGTGAACTATTTATTTATTTATTTATCGTTTGTACTAAATGACGGGAAATAAGTTATTGCGGAATTGTACAATATATTATCGGCTGTCACCTAGACTGTAGGCAGCCGGCGATCAGGGCCTAATTGTTGTGTTGCATTACTGTCCGCTTCTGCACTGCGTCTTGCGAGGTGTTCTCTTTGGCCGACCTTCTGCGGCCGGTTTAAGGAAATGATCATGTAAATAAACGTGTTGCGCCCCTCGGCGACGCTCGCGCTTTCTTCACACTGCATCATCTTCTTCCAACTATAGCACTTAGTTACACCTTCTGACTCATTATGTTAACTAATCTAGGTTTCCACTGTTTGAAAAACTATCGGAAACGTGCAGGTTTCTTCTTATCTTAGCTTATTGTAAAAATACGCATATACCAAGATTTGTAAGATTATACGTATATTATATCGAAAAAGCACGTAAAATAGATTGAAACCTAAGAACGTGTACACACAGCAATACCAACAACATTGCCTACAGAAATAAATGAATATTCTAATGCGGTACTCTCTAAAATTAAAAGGCATGGATATTTTTAAAGAACATGAAGGTACGTTATAAATTTGAAGTAAATAAAATAAAACCAATAAAAATGGTTGAGCGGTTTTAGTCTCAATTAATAAAGATAATAACAAGTTTGTTCTTTTATATGTACAAATAAAAGAACAGACTTAGAATAGTATAGTATCTGTCTATATAATGTCTGACTGCAGGGCAATGACCTACATCATAGAAATCAACTCATCGCTACTATGATGGGATTAGGCTTAATCACCACGCTTGCCAAATGCGGATTGGTGATCACAAACCCGAGCTATGTTCGAAAAATTCGAAACATACCTTTGCTCGACCCGGGAATAGAACCCAGGACCCCAAGATCACGGCCCGGTATTTAAACCACTAGACCAACGGGGCGCTGTTCTCTTACTGATTGTAATAATTCTTGCATTTTTTCATGATTTTGAACTAGGTTATTCATTTCTTCTACATCTCCTTGACATGCCACTTGATGACTTTTTCTTAATTGACTATTTAGCTTAGTAGCTGTGATATTGATATTTTTGGTATGAACTGTTAACGTTATTAGAATAGTTATTTAAAGGATTTCTACTTTGTACCTTATTTTTGAGTTTTCGATATTGTCAAATGTCTGGAATCCAGTGATTTGTAAATGTAATAACTGTAAAATTAAACAAAGTGTTTTTCGCAGCCAAATAATGTGAGTGTTGTGTGTCGAGAACAGGTGCGAGAAAACAGTGAATTAGACTGCGAAGGAGGGTAGACCGTTTTGTCTGCCAGTAACATCTTACCCGCAAAAAACTTTAGTTACTCCGTGACCATTGTGCTTGCAACAATGCCGAAATATCGGAAACTCAAAAATAAAACCGTTTTCCCCCCGAAGGGTAGAAAACGGATATTTAGGTTCCAGCGTAGCTTGACCCACTATTAAGGGTATGTGAGATAACATCCTGGATTTTAGAGTGAGACAGCACGATAACCCTACCAAAAGACCCTCCCCGCGCGCCGCGCGCCCCACCCCGCAGCGCGCGCGCCCCCATGCTGCGCCGGGCGACTAGCGTCGCTCCTCACTACTTCCTCACAGCCGGCAAGGCCTTGAAATATAGTGGGTCAAGCTACGCTGGAACCTAAATATCCGTTTTCTACCCTTCGGGGGGAAAACGGTTTTATTTAGGTGTCCGAGCTACGCTTGACCCACTATTAAGGGTATGTGAGATAACATCCTGGATTTTAGAGTGAGACAGCACGATAACCCTACCAAAAGACCCTCCCCGCGCGCCGCGCGCCCCACCCCGCAGCGCGCGCGCCCCCATGCTGCGCCGGGCGACTAGCGTCGCTCCTCACTACTTCCTCACAGCCGGCAAGGCCTTGAAATATAGTGGGTCAAGCTACGCTGGAACCTAAATATCCGTTTTCTACCCTTCGGGGGGAAAACGGTTTTATTTAGGTGTCCGAGCTACGCTTGACCCACTATTAAGGGTATGTGAGAGGTGTTTATATTCTGCCGGCGCTGCATGTTTTAGTTTATGTTTAAGTCATTTGTAAATGTAGGTAGGGAAAATCTTTTAATTGAAACTGTGATTAACAGATCAATAATAATCATATTTATTACTTTGGAATGTTCAAAGTTAACAACTTAAATCAAAAACGAAATGGCAAACCATAATTATTAAATAACAAAATAGGTAAATGTCTTCTTTAAGTTAACTAATCAGTCAGTACTTAGGTATATTTAGATTTTCAACAATCATAATTTTGGAATGATAAAGTTAAGTAGGTAATTTACAATTACACAGGCGCGAATGATGAAAACAAATTATTACTCGCATTACCTTCATTGGAACGAGAATAACGAGCTTCTTTAAAATAATATTTGATAAATGTATATTTGCTTCTCCAATTTCCTCTTGCCAATATTTCGTCTATATTAATATGATGATTCAACCACATATCGGAATTAACTGCAGCTCTAAAGCTGCCTGGGGAATCTTGAATGTTGGCTTCTTGAAGCAGAGTCCTCAGCCAACCGGCAATTACCGTTCGTGACGCTGGGTTTACCTTCCCTCTTGTAGTTATAAACAAAGCGCTCAAGTTAGGTCTAGCACTCCTTCGTTTTCCAGTCACACTAATTAACTTTTTGATCCAGACCACGGGGTTAAGTTTGTCTAGCCCGTCGTTTGAGAGACGCCAGCCAGCTTGTCGGTAGGTTGACGAATCCGTCTTTGAACCAAATTTAGGCCATAATACCACATATTCGTTAGCATCTTCAAAAAAATTTGAGCTTATATCCAACAGTGTAAGGTCGTGTATCCTTCATCCCGAACACAATAACAAGAGCGCGGCAACATGCCGCGACACTTGAAATGTACTATCGACATCGATATTATACTGTTGCAGATGTTCAATTAACCTGCCAATATCCCAAGTACTTGGTTTCCTAGGAGGAGGTTTTGTAAGAGATATGGCTTTCATCGTTTGCTTTACCAGGGGATGTCCGGATAGAGCATCAGACCTAGTGGGGTTGGCAAATGTCGATACTACTGACTTATGGACGGCAATGGTGCTAGGAGCCAGTTTAGTTTCGGTGTGTAAGTAGCACAAGAACTTAGCTAAATCACCGGGTCCGGGGTCATCAACTGTACATTTTCCTTTAGACCATGCGAGCCACTTATCCCAAGCTGCTCCATAGGTTTTTAGGGTTGATTTTCGCCACGCCGATTCCAATAAGTTTCTGTCTGTTTCTTGCCAAGATTCGACTAGACGGACCCAGCCTGTACCATCCATACCTGCAAATCGAGGTTGTCTACAGCTGGCGGTGGTTTCCCCGTCCGTAGATCTATTAAGTGTTGATGCAGGCTGTGAATTCTCATTGGCGAGCTTAAAGCTCTTTGATTGAGTTCCGACTTCCAGAAGGTTTTCTCCCACTTCGGCACCACCAGAAGATATTTTCCTGAGCTCTTTTGTAGGTGCCGCAATACTCGAGGTATGAGAGGCGGTGGGGGGAAAACCCAACCGAGTCGGTAATGCCACGGTTTGCTGAACGCGTTCACATACACACAATTTGGGTCCTGTACATCCTCGGATACGTATTGATCCACAACTGCCGACTCCGAGCTTGCAAACAGATCTATTGTCGGGGTGCCGAACCTGTTGAATATTTTCTGTAATATTGGCGCTGTCAGAGTCCACTCGGGCATCTGTTGAAATCTGGACAGATTGTCGGCTAATTGATTGTACCTCCCTGGCAGGTAACGTACAATGAGATGAATCTGATTGAGATGAGCTTCCTGAAGTATGGCTGTAGTCATGTCTAACAGGGCCAAAGACTTCGTTCCCCCTTCCCTGTTGATGTAGGCGGCGACTGTTTTGTTGTCGGTCTGTGCTAAAACAGTTTGACCGTGACATTCTGACGCTAACGTTTTGAGGGCTCTTTTTAGTGTCCATAACTCTTTCAGGTTGCTGTGCCATGATTTCTGGTCTTCGCTCCAAGTGCCGTTTAGATACATGTCGTTCACTGTCGCTCCCCATCCTAGATCGGATGCATCGGTGGTTACAAAAGTCGAAGGATCTCTGTAATGAATTGGTGTCGATGCCTCGATATTCTCTAGCCACCATTGGAATTCTCGTTGTACACACGGTGGCAGTTGAAAGCTCCGGTTCCTGTGATCTTCCGGTAACTGATTGGCCGCGATTTGGGTATGCCTGCAATGTAGTTTCCCTAGTGGTACAACGAAGGAGGCGAAGTTTATTAGTCCGAGAATGATTTTGGCGGTGTACCAAGACCAATTGTTTGTTCTTAATATCTTGTATAGCTGGGTGGAGATTTTTTCGACTTTGAGCTTGGGAAGGGATTTCACATTCTTTGCTGTGTTCCATATAATGCCGAGGTACTCTATTGTATGCGACGGGATCAGAACAGATTTTTCTGCGTTGACACACCAACCCAGTTCCGTAAGCCGATCCTTCACATATAGCGTTTGCTGTCGTAAAATTTCCTGGTTTGTGTGCATTAGCAGGAAGTCGTCGAGATAGACTATAATGCGAATTCCCTCCTCCCTGAAATAATTTGCAAGCCAATTAGAGATATTTGCGAAGGTGCATGGGGCAGTAGCGAGTCCAAAGAGAAGGCACGTCATTTCATACACCTGGGCTTCATAGGCAAAAGCTAAAAATCTTCGGTGAGCTTCAGCGACAGGAATATGGAAGTAAGCTTGAGATAAGTCAATCTTAGTCATAAAATCTGACGGATTCAAGCACAGGGGGATTCTAAAATGATTAAGTAGACGAAATTTGGGCGGTCGTAAGTAGTTATTTAAGTATCTTAAATCAAAAATTGGGCGATTTGATCCATCAGATTTTTGGCGTAGAAATAAAGGGGATAATAAGCCCGAATTGTTTTTGCATATGCGAACAGCACCAGTGTTGAGCATCTTTTTGATTTCATGTGACATTTCTTTAGATGGCAATGTCTGATAACGTCGGAGAGAAGCTTTTGTAAATTTAAATAAAGGAGGAGCACTTATAAATGGTATCCGATAACCAGATAAAATTGAAAGAATGTTATTTGGTGCTTCTAGCTGTTGCCACGCTTGACGATGTTCACTCACCTGCCCTGCTCGAAATTCACCATTTTTTATTTTTGGTCTGCCTTGTAACTCTTTTGTTTTGAAATCGGGGCCTGTCCGTTTTACGATTGATCGTACTTCTCTGATTGTATGTTGGCAGAGGTCTGTCTCTGCTATCGGAAGTTGATGCAACAGGGACAAATCTTTTGTCTTTAGGTGCAGATCTATTTGTAAACGTCGAGGGTGGGATTGTTCTTCGTTTGCTCGGAAAAAGCTTAGTTGCACCCCCCTGTTCCTTTACAAATTCACTGAGCTGAGGTTCAGCGAATAAGTGGGTTTCTGACGGAGGTATTGTGTAAAGCAACTCATTCAAAGTTCTGTTCTGTGGTTTATATATGCCTCTTCTTTGTTGAATAACTTCAGCACGTTTCCCACAAACATATTGTAATAAAGAGTCAGATGTTTTGCGGAAGGTCGATTCTGGTGCAAGAAAATGTTTGCTGATATGTGATTTAACCGTAGAGGGCGCATTTTTATACAATTCTTGAAAAGTCTGTCGCTGTTGCAGAAGTCCATGGGTTATTGCGGCAAGACTCAAGTCAGTCCTTTCCAATACAGAGACGAGCTGCCAAGCAGGTGTCACTGTGGCTAAGTTGCCATTAACTTTTAGCGAAGTAAAAGCTGGACTAGCTTGGAAAGTCTTTTGCACATCGGCGTAACGGATGTTTTGCCAGCCATCTGAATTAAACCTTTGACAATCACAAGCTTGTTTTACTAAAGTCTCGTCAGCCTTTGTGACTTTACCTTCGGTCTCTTTGGTTCCCGGGGTAAAATCTTGAAGTGGTTCCGTAATATCATCTTCATCATTGTTGTTGTCATATTGATTGTAACCTAAAGTTGGGGCGTGCCAACTTTCGTCTACGCTATCGTCTTCGGAAATAGTGTCATGTTCTTCATTATTATCACCTTGTGGTCTTGGGGGCAACAAATGTTGGGAAAATGCTGGCATACAAGCTGTTTCTCCCTTACTTAACATTGTATTGACATTTTCGTTCGTAGTTTGAACTAACTGGCAAAGTTTTCCTAAAAGAGCGTTTTGTTGTTCCATGAATTCGCTCATTCTAGGTTCTTTACTAGCAAAAGGCGGGTCGGGACTGTGACTCCGTTTTGAATTTCTTCTGCTGCTTATTGTAGAGGCGGATTCTGATTCAAGTACACAGTGTCCCCTTAACAACTTAGACGCTTCATGTCGGGGTATAAGCTCGCCTTTGATTGTGCCCACAACATCCGAGAACTTATTTCCGGGATGAACTGGGTGTACTTTAGCCATTACAGACAGAGGAGTGTATATTAATGCACGGCCTATCGGCCAATTAATCAAGATTCTTTTAATCTTTCTGTATCGGCGTTCACTAAGTGTCGCTTCCGTCTGGCTATGCGCCTGTGCTAATTTGATAGTGGGAACTGCAAAACGTAGTCTGCATTCCATATCTGAAGATATTGCATCACCGAAAAGATCAGTGTAAGTGGGTGTATAGACGACCCATTCCCGCCAGTTTCCTGGGTATACTTCGTCTAGGATGCGTAGAACGTTTTTGTAAAACGTTTCCTCTTCAGCTGGAGCCTCCCACTCGGACACCTGTCCCATAGTGGATAACGCCATCTGCAAACATCATTGGCAGGTAAGCCGAAGCAGACGACTCCGCAGCTGACTGACAGCTGCGCAGACGACACGACATGTCGTCTGTTCGCATAGCCGACAGTCGGCTGCGCGTTTTTTTACGTCAAAGCTTTTGTGAGTTTGCCGTCCTGAGAGCGGGCAATCACTTGCTTGCTTTACGCCATAACAATACAAGGCTTTCTTGTATTTGAATTAAAGGTTTTCAAGGTACTTACGTTTGATTTCCTAAATTTTTACACTTCACTTTGCACGTGCGTTCACTCTGAAAATCCAAAACGTAGTGAGGAGCGACGCTAGTCGCCCGGCGCAGCATGGGGGCGCGCGCGCTGCGGGGTGGGGCGCGCGGCGCGCGGGGAGGGTCTTTTGGTAGGGTTATCGTGCTGTCTCACTCTAAAATCCAGGATGTTATCTCACATACCCTTAATAGTGGGTCAAGCGTAGCTCGGACACCTAAATAAGGTATATGGTAGAAATCCCGTCAATGACTATTCTAATGTTAGTGACCATAAAAGTTTAAAACAATTTAATGTCTACGTCACATAAAATCATGCCTTACAGCAAAGGCATGATTTTATGTGACGTAGTATGATTTTATGTATCAGGCACAAAATATGCAGTGCGTGAAATCTCATTGTACACTGTTAATTTTCGCCTCGCTCGGAACAGCTGATCGGTACAAAACTCCGATAGAATCCGCATCCAATACCTTTGTGATCTCCGCCGTCCTTTGACATCGAAATAAAAAGGACAGAGGAACTGAGTGTAGGGTATAGTTTGAATTGAACATAGGCGGGATGCTCGAAATTCTACGAAGTTAACTGTATGTTCTGCTACAGGGGTAATCTGCTTGTCATTTTGCTTGAAAACACAAAGCACTAATCAAATAATCTGGTACAGAGAAAGGACGCAGTGGAAGTGCCGGAATAATAACCGCTGTTAGAGTATCCAATAATGAGTTATATTTTTATAGGTATCAGAAGTATACAGGGTATCTTGGTGATTTCACGTAGAGACAGTTCAACATGACATTGAACAAAGCACATTCATTTACTCGTATTTAAATCTGTGCCAATAAAATTGCGAGTGTCTGATTAAAGACTAAAAGCAGGTTCTACCTACAAAATAGACACACAAGGTTGACTCTAACTGACGTTGATATTGAAGAGTTCGTTGACCTACGCGCTTGACAGTATATCGTATCGTGTCTGTCCCGTTCTGTTTACTCTGTCTCTGTTTCGCGCCGGGATCACTGCGCGCGTATGTGTGTCTCCATAGCATAATCAGAACACGATTGAGGGTAGCTGGTGTTCTCTTTATTTTGTGCACAAAGTGTGGCTGGCTGCTTGTCTCAGTTACCGTCAACATATTATACAGAATCTATTTCTTGTTTTATTTTTTATTTTATTTATTTTACAGGTTTAGGGAATCTTACTCTCAATCTTGTTGATTGTCTTTATATCCACTAGCATTTGAATATATTTCCAAACTACACTAAACATTTCCCTCTGTAAACTTGTCAAAATTGCCAACTTATCGTTGATGGGATGGCTTCCGCTAGCCAATATCCGTGCAGGTGAGTCGATAAATTAACAGGAAGCCAATCGCTATTACCTCCGTCAGGCCAATAGAGAAACGTCATACTGTACAAACAAAATGAGGCGCAAACACATGCTAGCTCACTAGTTCGCCATGTTAGAATTTGGCTTTGATTCGGCTAGCAAAAACGTATCTTTCAAAAGATTGGAACATTCGCATCTGGATCAGTGCAGAGATGCGAAACAGTGAAACGCTCGATTTGGAACAACGACTCTCAGATAGATATGAAATTCATTCTGCTCTTTGGGATAATTCGGCTCTCCCGCATCATTCAGCTCATTCGGTTCATCGGATCATTCCGCTTATTCGGATAATTTGGCTCACTCGGATAATTCAGCTCATTCGGTTCATCGGATCATTCCGCTTATTCGGATCATTCGGCTAACTCGGATCATTCAGCTCATTCGGATCATTCGGTTCATCGGATCATTCGGCTCACTCGCATCATTCAGCTCATTCGGATCATTCGGTTCATCGGATCATTCCGCTTATTCGGCTCACTAGCATCATTCAGCTCATTCGGTTCATCGGAGCATTCCGCTTATTCGGATCATTCGGCTCACTCGCATCATTCAGCTCATTCGGATCATTCGGTTCATCGGATCATTCCGCTTATTCGGCTCACTAGCATCATTCAGCTCATTCGGTTCATCGGAGCATTCCGCTTATTCGGATCATTCGGCTCACTCGCATCATTCAGCTCATTCGGTTCATCGGATCACTCAGCTCATTCGGATCATCGAATCACTCAGCTCATTCGGCTCATGGATTCATTCGGATCATTTGGTTCACTCGGACTCGAGACCCAATTAAGTCGAACGATACATTCGGAGCGAACATTAGACATTCGGAACAGTGTATCATTTGGCTGAGTCTAATCACAGAGTCGTTTCAGTAAAGAGTTACACACGTCTACTCGCTACTGCGTGTATAAATTCACACCAATCGACATCTATGTTTAGTCACTGACTGAAACTTAACAAGGCGCTACACTGCTACATTAATAGGTTCACAACAAGCTTTAGACGCAGGTGGGAATTACCCGCTGAGAGGTTCACACATGGGTGGCAGCCACACTGCTGCTATTCGGACGGTTGTCGGAAAAACTAATACCACACTATATCCAGTACTTTTTCTAATAGGATGTGCCACTGGCCGATTTCAATGTGTTTTTTATTGATTGATGATGGATTTGCTCTTGGCTTCACACTGAACCTACGAATTATTTGTGAACTTTTGTACCATGTTTTTAGCAAATAAATTAATTTGAATTTGAATATAAGCGAGCTTACCCAAAAGTAGTCTATGCACTCCTAGCTTCAAAAATATTGGGGTTGTAATCACTGAAAAAAGCAGACGCTGGCAGGGCGTTCCACTCCTTGGCTGTGCGCATCACGGAGGAGGGAAAGCGCTTTGTACGCTATCGAGGAATATTCCCCAAGAAGGGATTATCGGTGTTAGAAAGGGAATGTCGGAATGAGTTCTGCAGCTCAGCAGCACACTCCCCGAACTACAGCTTGTAAAAACAGACAGACAAGCTATTTTGAGTCGATGGGCTAGACTGTGTAGTTTTTACTAGCTCCTAGTCATCAGCCTCTCAGTTTCTTGGCTCTGCGTTCCACTGAGTAAGTGCGCACTTTTCTTTTTTAATGTAAAGGGTGGTAGACGAGCAGACGGATCACCTTATGTTAAGTGCGCTGCTTATCTTTAAACCTCTCTTTCCCTCGGAATCCGGATCGTGTCACCGGTACCCTCACTTGCGCTGCGAAATACAGCAGAGACGCTGCTTCACGCTGGTTATTTTTTAAACCGGGGTATCACTCCAGTCGAGCTGACCCATTCATGCCGGAAGCGTGACTCTCCCATAGTGAAACTTGCATATATTGGTGGTGGGATCCGCGTGCGGGCCTTACCGTTATTCACTCATATGTACCTGTAACCCAGCCCGCTCGTTCAAACGTGACAACCCTAACCAAACGCAAGCTTAGGCTCATTGAGCGGCCTTAGGCTCGATATGACCGACGATATTTATCCGTGGATAAATCTAAGGTATAACGACAGATTTGTATAGAATGACAGCTGTTATACCGTAGATTTAATATCGAATTAAGATTGGTCGAAATAGACCTAATGTTCCTGTCCAAAGCAACGCAGGATACTTTGTTTGCTCAAAGGAAGTGTGTTCCAGATGCGTGTAACCTTTACGCCAGTGTAACTAACATCGCTACTTCTGGACGAGGTCTTAGTTGAACTAAGTACTATATTATAATATTCGTAGGTACTTTGTTAATACAATCAATCAATAGCATTCGGTGCCAGGAGTACAGTCACGTGTGCTACGTGTTGTTCGGAAAATGAGAGCTAATGAAAACAATTCCATCAGGCGCAGGCTTCGCTGGGTATATTTATGCATGACTGTACCGATGGCGTATTAGGTAGTTAGATATTTTCATAATTGTTTAGTACAAAAATACAAATACAAAATACAAAATTTCCTTATTAATTACTTCAGACTTTGCCTGTGCCAGGAGACAACGCTCTGCATAACTGCTTAGTGTATAATAATAATAATAATAATAATAAATGATAATGAAGTAATACATCAATTATATCGATAAATTATTCATTTTGGACAATTATTATAACATTTTTAATTATTCATTTATAACATTATTTTTATTTAAATAAATCAAATTATGTTTAAGTTTTTATATTAAATGATATAAAAATAAAAAGAACAAATTGACTTTTATTTAGCATGCATGTTTAGGTGGGTATGTATGTGTGTATGGTTATCTCTAGGTATGTGTGTGTAGTACAAGAGGCGACAAAAGACCAAGGTAGTAGCAAGATTGAAAGTGATCGTCTGCAAGATTAGGGGAATCGCTATTGCGTTGCCGCAAATCATTTGAACCTGTTAGCAAATATTGCAACAGCCAAACCATTCCACAAAATTAAGTCCACCTGATTATAAATCGCGATCTAAAGTTAATACTGTACTAAAGCTTATGTCGTCCCGTTCCAACACGCAATGTTAAAAGGGCTGCACGAATTTTATTCCGTGACTATCGTTATTCGCGATTTGTATTAAGTGGGAGTAAGTACGTGGCAGAAAGTGCCTTGTGAATCGTTCAGTGATCCTAAGGGGTTGTCCATTAAGCACGTGAGGCTTGAAAGTGGGGGAGGGGTTTGATAAAAATCATGAAAATAACACAAAGGGGAGGGGGGTGTAAGATATCCCGTGTATTTATTTATTCGTCCAACGTTTTTCGTATGATTACACTCTTCGTTTATTATTATTTTTATTGTAATCAAAAAAGATCTTGCATCCTAGCGTGATGTTGGGAAAGGGAGGGGGGGGGGGGGGGTAGTCTTAAACCTCACTACGTATCACCAAGGGGGAGGGGGGGCTTAAAAATGCTAAAAAAAGATCACGTGATTAATGGACGGCCCCTAAGTGAAAATCCCTTAATCCGACAAAGTTTTAAGATACGTAAATTTGAAACAAAATGTTTTTGCATTTTTTTTTTCAATATATTCTTGAACGTACTTGTGGTTTTTATTTATTTAAAACATACCTTAAAAACTATCATTACAGGTTTTTTCCTAATTCAATAGCCCGATCCGTTACAATCACAAATAAAATAACATTTAACATTTCTTAGGACGACAAAGGACTGGACCACCATTCATTCATTCCGGACCATCGCTTGCGTATGGTGTAAGTAAGAATTGTGCTGTATTAATTGCAGTTTGAGGAAAAAGTCGCTTCTTTTCAGTACCATAGCTGTTTGACTCTCATTGAAGCTAACCGTGTCTCAGTGTTTGCCTCAAATGCGAGTTGGCAACGTCAAACGCCCGTGTGAATAAAGACTAGGGATGTTACAGGTGTCAACGTTTTTGGTTTCGGTTACCTATATCTACTAGAAATAAACACAAGCTTGCTGTTCCACATCTCAGACTTCATAAGATTGGTAATTCGTTCGTAGGAATGAGTATTAAAATATTTAATAAGTTACCACAAAAGCTTGTTGATTTACCAATGCTTAAATTTAAAACACATGTTAAAAATTATTTAATGGCAAAAGCCTATTATACAGTTAATGATTACTTAAATGACAAGAATTTGTGGAAATGATAAACTGTTCGCCTACACCCATGATACTGTACTTAAAAAATGTTGGTGATTAAAAAGAGTAACTGGCGAGATTCTTACCGGATCTTATATTTATTAATTTCTTAGTATATTTTTTGTATCGACATATATGTTTAATTACATGTATAATATACATAGCTATAATTTATATTTTTTTCATGTATGACGATTTGTAAGAGCTGTATATAAGCCTATGCACATAAAGTACTTTTGAATTTTGTTTTTTTTTTTAATTATTTAATTATCATTAAAGATGAATTTATGTCAAGACATAAATCCATCTCTATTTCGGATTATCCTTTAGATTGTTAAATAATCAATTCACAACAAGGTACAAATAAAAGTGTAAAAGAAACTGGTAACTGAAGCTGTGTAATGAATAATATTAACATTCGGATTCCGCCCATATTGGTACCTAATCATCCAAAACTTTAATATCAGTTATGAATAGCATTTTTAGAGAACAGCAAAACCATTTCAACGTAATCTCACCTAATGGTAAATGGTAACTGAAGCTCTGTGTTATTAATAATATTAACATCGGATTCCTCCCCTATTGGTACCTAATCATCCAAAACTTTAATATCGGTTATGAGTAGCATTTTTAGAGAACAGCAAAACCATTTCAACGTAATCTCACCTGATGGTAACTGAAGCTCTGTGTAATTAATAATATTAACATCGGATTCCTCCCCTATTGGTACCTAATCATCCAAAACTTTAATATCGGTTATGAATAGCATTTTTAGAGAACAGCAAAACCATTTCAACTAAATCTCACCTGATGGTAAATGGTAAGTAATGTGGCCCAGGGTGCATCATACCAGGCGATTAACAACCTATTCATACTTCTCTTGAAAACGTCCCAATCGTAGTATATTTCGGATATCCTGTGGTTCCGGTTACGGTGAGGATCATCACTAACAGGGACGGGCACGCAAGCAATCTCGGCATATGCGCCGGGCACTACAACGAAACATTAAATATATCTGTCGCATAGCATCAAGAGACCCAAAGCGCGTGAGAAAGGGACGGACACTCCTCCTCCTCCATGAACGTGTACTTCAAATAGTAGGGGAGCCCGCCGTGCTAAATCGGGATTTACTCGAGCGTCATTGAGACTTTTTGAGTGCAAAGCTTAGATGATAAGAAGAAAAAAATGTCATATGATATATACCTTTTCATCGGTGGGAGGAGCAACTATAGATTTTCAAAAATGTAAAAAAAAACTGTTGCATGGACATACTCGAGCGTGTCAGATATTGATAGAATCTATGTTTAACGTTTTTTCAAACATGTACGTATGTTAATCTGATAGTTTTCATGATGGGGGTGGTCGTACGTAAGGGTTGAAAATTTAAAAAAAAAAAATTTAATCGAGCGCGTCAGATTTTCGAAGGGAATGTTAAGTGAACTTAAAAAAAGCTATTATGTAATAATCTGACGATTCAGATGTGACGCAAGCTCACGGCCATTATTAGAATGTGCAAAAAAAAATCGTCATCTTGAACTACTCAAGCGCGTCAGATTAAGATATATATGGTTCATCTTAATGCCCTGGACGTAATATCTCATAATCTGACGATTACCTGGATGGATACGCCTAATCTGACAATTAAAAAAAATTTTTTTTCATTTTTCTAAATCATGAAACTTAATTAATTGAAAAGCTCAAGAAATAGCCTGCAAATTAAAAAGTGTGAATTTTTTTAGAAGAATACTTGTATTTACAACAAAATAATTATAAAAAAATAAGTTTTTGTAAGCATTTTTTTTTAATCGTCATCTTCATCGGTAGAATCATCTTCCTTCTCTGGCTCTAAGTTGTAAATAAAATCAATACGAATCTGGACTTCGAGTTTTACTCATCTCCTCTTCACTAGAACACGAACCACAACATATTAAAATCATGAAATAAACAAAAACGTTGGTAATACGTTGTAAACTACAAGTCGTGAACGCGTCTCTGTGATCAGCTGTCATGGCAACAGAAACCAGAGTGGAGTAGGGACGGAATGAGAGAGCAATAGATAGAGGAAAAGTGAGAGAGGAATAGAAACGCGGTGAGGGGAATACAGGCATCGCGTAGTTGCACGAATAAAACTTTATTAATTAATTTTTATTACTTCGGCTTGTGGAAATCGTCAGATTATATATTTCTCATAAATCTTGATCTATTCCCTTCAAAATAAAAAAAAATTTAACCACGCTCGAGAATGTCGAGATGACGTTTTTTTTTTTCAACTTTGTAGCCCTCCCCCTTCTTTACGTCACCCTTAAATTGTCAGATTAGAGGAATATAGATGTTTTAGCATATAACTAACTCCCCCTACCTTAATCTGACGCGCCCGAAAATTTCAAATGAACAATTTTTTTTTACTAATCTGATTCTTTATCCTTTACGGGCGTCCTTATAAATGAGGCTCATATCTGGTGGAAGTAAGTAGCCGGGTACCAGGTATCCTACTGTATATTAATCTGCCGCGCTTTAGTAAATCCCGAAATCCCCTCTTGGGCTCCCCTACTAAAATAATTGAGCTCGCTTCCCCTGCGACGTGTAACAAACCGCTGCCGTATGTGTAGTGCAGGCAACATCTTCAACGCTTGCGTTTCTGAACATTTCGCCAGCGGATAAATACGTCTTTAATTAAAACTCAGTAAAAGTTATACCATAAAAAACGAAACTTGTCAAAAAATCCAAGTCTCGCACTCAGTTGTTTTACCGTGAAAAGTTGTGAGAGTAGATCTCAGTATGTTACCAAGTCGGTTATTAACTTATCAATTAGGTTATTAAATGTTTGACTCGGCCATTGCATGAAAACACAAACGATTGGCAAGTTATTAATCCGACTTGGTAACATAGATCTCACAACTATTCAACTATTCACGGTAGAACAACTGAGTGCGAGACTTGGATTTTTTGACAAGTTTTGTTTTTTATGGGATATCATTTCTTTTTGCAGTCTACCTACTTTTTTTCTTCCGGTACCCTCACCTTCAACTCAACTTCAACTGCAAACGTAACTTGTAATCCTATATATTTATATGAGATTACAAAGTTATTCATGCAGTCGGTGTATTTAGAAAACTGGACTGAAATTACAAAAAATAATTAAGTTTTCCCATATCAAGACACTAAATTATATTTGTATTCTAAATTTGAAGCTCCTATCCTATGTCTGCTAGATATGCCTTGGACTTATGATGATGGACGAGTCAGTGAGTCAGTCAGTCAGTGAGTGACAAAATTCAGAAACTTTAACAAGTTGTCATTCTTAAACTACTGCTTCAAATTGACTGAAATTTTAAATATACCGTGTTTATAGAATGCCTGATTAGTTACTGAAAATTCAGGCTTCTTGTTTTATCCACAACTAAATTTAAGGGGGGTCGAAAATAGTCTGAATTGCTTCAAGAAAAGGTGGTACGGCCGTGCCGCTTTTTTGCTGGACTTGGCGGGATCTGTTATTGTCTGGGTGTAATACTTAATTGATGACCCGTTTGGATCAGTGGTGCCTCCTGAGGCACCACCCGAGGAAAAGTCCAAGGGTTGCGGGTTCGGTCTCCGCACAATACAAACATTTGTATGCATTAACATGTTTGTTTGTATTAGTCTGGGTGTTTTTATGTATTATAAGTATATATGTACAAAAGAAAAGGTATTAAATGTATATTTGCAATTCCACTGTTGATTCAGATATCCAAAAGTAGGCTAAAGCCTTTGTTGTAAGGTAACTGGAGCTGCCCAATCACATCACAACAAAGGCTGTTATAAACACGATTTTTGTTGATTTGTTTTATAAGCTGTGTGGTGTGAGTCTTCCTAAAGTGTGCATATCAAAATCACAGAAACCACACCCCATTTTGTAGTTTCCCCGATTTTGAAGTTTCCGATTCCTTGAGGAGGTCACGAGCGAACGAGAGTCCGCTCGTGACCACGGCTGCTGTAACGTAGCCGAAACGTCGAGCAAAATATGTGAGTACTCATTGTTCTATTACATAATAAAATCGTGTTAATTCCCGTCTTGATACATTATAGTTGTAATGCAACGCGAAAATCTAAAAAAACTATTCGGAGGAATAATTAAAGACTTCCTGACTGTGGGCAATGGTAGCTCAGTGGATGATAATGCGCCTTCCGTCCGGGGATCATGGTTCGAATTCGAGCATGCACCTGTGGATCTTTCAAATATACGTGCATATTTAAACGCAACTGGGAATTATACACTACGATGAGAATGGACTTAAAAGACTGCCACGGTATGATATCTATCTCTATGAGTATGACCCAGCATCATTTTTTTTCGTGTGACGTGGCGCTCGCTGGCTTCCACCGCCCGCTCACAGGAGCAATCGGATTACGTGGCTGCGCATCCGCCGCTAATTATGTTGGCGGAGTGGGATTAATGAACTGATCAGCTTATCGAATAATATCCTCCAACCGATTACGGCTACGGCGGCCAATCTCAACGATCAGGCCACGTATGCAGGATTATTATAGTGCTTAAGTGTGTGCGCAAACACAAGTTCAATCTCTATTCCCTTGCCCTCATATTCCGATGGGAAACCAGCGTGACACGACCGGAGAGGGATTAGGCGAAGGACCAATGGCTTTCCGAGACACGGGGGTACATGACCGCCGACCTCAAGACACCGGGCTGACACTAAGAAATTTCTTACCGAAAACTTTTGTACAAATGTTTGACCCAACCCCGGGGATCGAACCCAGGACCTGTAGCCCAGCCGTCGCTTTAAAGTGCGATCCACTAACCACTGCGTCATCGAGGCAGTCAAAAAATTGAGAGAAGCTCCGAATGAAGAGTTTTATTGCTCTCGGTGTGGTGCCTGTGTATGGCTGGCCTTCTTTATAAGCAAATACTTATTCAATGAAATCTGCAAGTACTAATCAAAGAAAATTTGACGTTTGACTTGTCTAATTATCACTCTCACTACATAATATTATAAAGCACCGCATTCGCAATAATGTAATAGTAGTCGCTGAAAACCAGCGTCGAGGTTGGTCTCATGGATCAGCACCGACTATAGCTGAGCGGCCGCCTGTTTGGCACATACAGGGATAATGTTGTCCTACTTTTCATCATTATTTATGTCTAGGTTATGTTTCTTATTAAGTTTCCTTGTTTTGTATTGGGCCAAATAAAGTTATCATTCATTCATTCATTCATTCGCTGTCTCTCCTATCCTATGTACCTATGCGTGGACTTTTTAAACTACGCTTCGGATTTTGATGCGGCGTTTTTTAATATATGCCTACTAGGTCTATATTAAAAAACGCCGCATCAAAATTACGTATTACCTAGAGTAATTAAAGAGGAAGGTTTATATGTAGGTATGATAAATATTATAATACATGTGGGATTGGTGATCGGTAGATGCATGCCAAGGAACGTGTATGAGTTCGATGTTTGAATTAGAATGACGTGCGAGAGTGAGAGGGGGAGAGACGACGAATGGCGGACGATGTAAAGACGTGGAAGACGACGCTTGAAGAAAGTAATTAATATATAATTCTTAAATACAAATCCCTGGCTTTATTTGGAACCCCATCCCACATACATGCATAATATTGCACCCGTGCGCTGGTCAAGCCAAGGCAGGTCGCTAGTTAAAACAATATTTAAATTACATAAGAAGATTCATCATGTTTCGGATAGTTATTCGAACTGTAACTGAATATTAACGATTGTTGGGACTCTGAACGTGTAATTGTGATCCAGGACCCCAATTCTCGTGCTCGTGATATTTTGAAAACATGGCGGATATCACCGGAAAACCATCCAAAAAATCTATGTTTTAGTGATATATGTCGTTTAAAAATAAATGTCACGAGCACGGGAATTGGGGTCCAGTTTGTCTGGACAAATCGTTTATCTGGACAATTCTCGTGCTCCTCCGCTGCTTTGAGCGAAATTCGCGCGCGGATCGTCCACTTGCGGTTTTGTGCACCCGCACGTCCTCCGCACGACCTCCGTCCTGCTCAGTCAGAAATCTGAAATCACTACCGAATCTTTATCCCTTAACAGAAATCACAACTCTATCTTTATCCCTATATAGGGGAGGGCCTAGGGTTGCGAAGGTCATAAGACATTAGCATCATTAATTTTTATTACCAGAATTTTCTTAAATTTGGAACTTATACAGCTGCCTATGGTTAATCATTGCAAACGATGCGGGGAAAGAGGGGCGCGGTAATAAAATACTGCTGTTTTATAAGGTACACGCCCCCTCAAGAAATCCACATATTCCTAAAGGCCGGTAAGGCAACGCATCGGTTTTTCTTCTGTTGTCGCGAATGTTGGCAGCGGTGTTATCATACCATCAGGCGACCTGCTTGCTCGTTTGCTCCCCTTTCCTATAAAAAGCCAGTGCGATAGCTGAGTACATAACAATTCTTCACTTAACTTTAAAAGCCATGTAAATGCAGTATTGGCAGACACATGGTAGGCGCCTATCTGTTGGTATCTAACTAAGAAATATAATTTTCGGTTGTAGGTAATCACAAAAAAAGCATCGCTCTGCGTCGATTCAAAGGTTTGTGATTAATATTTAGTTTTTTAATAACTTATTTCTAAACAAAACCTAAATGATATTACAAAAATCTGAAAGTTACATCAATGGTTCTGTACTTGGAGTTTCAACAAGTTTTTATCGCAACCTTTTACAATGGCTTTTGTAGCCATCACTGTATTTCTTTAGAAACTAAAAATATGTTCAAATGTATTCCATTGTATCTTAAAATATACCCGTCGAATTGAGATCCTTCGATTAAAAAGAGGGGTTATATTGCCAGCAAATAAACGGCAATATTTAGTCACCCCTATTTTTTACCTAACAGTATATCATAAACCTACATATATACTGTCCTACTGCAGGGCAAAGGTCTTCATCATAGAAATCAAGACATCGCTAATATGATGGGATTAGGATTAATCATCACGCTTGCCTAATGCGGATTGGTGATTACAAACCCGAGCTATGTTCGAAAATACCTTTGAATCGAACCCATGACCCCGAGATTGCTGCCGATACTTAAACCACTACTAGACCAACCGGGCGTTTTTACCTATACTAAAAGAAAATACTCATGACAGACGGTTAAGTATTGAACCCTACCCTGCCTAAGTCTGAAGAAGTAAATTTATTTGCTACTATTATTCACATTAAATTTTGAACTAGGTATTTCTTCGCCCAAACGGTCATTCGGATGTTTCTCTGATTTCCTGTGGGAATTATTTGTTTCCAGGGCAAAAGCGACCTATCTCACTGTCCGCCTCGCTGTTACTATTTTTATCACTCCGTAAATTCGTAGCTTCGTTTCAATGCAAAAGAAAACTGGGCAACAATAATTCTGTGCGTCCTGTAAAAATTGGTACAAGTCGACTTATATAGAATTTGATTTTCTTCTTGCTACTTCATCACAAAAAAATCCTCTATTTTTTCATCTAATCAGACAGAATAATAGAGGATTTTTTTATGATTAAGTAGCAGTAAGCAAATCAAATTCGATATAAGTCGACTTGTACCACTTTTCACACGACGCACAGAATTTATTTATAATAAAAATCGGCTGGGTCGTTTAGGCAGAATCTTAGAACATACAAACATACTTACGTGGACTGCTAAAATCATTACCCTTTCTTTTCGGCTTCGTCGTAGTCGGGTAAGAAATGGTCCCCGGCGGACGTCGTTCCGCTCTTTTTTTATTTTATTTATTCTGCTATTAGCAACATGTCGAATCCAGCAAATCGAAGATCATAAAAATCATATCATAACCCTCCTTTTTACTTCGCCGTAGTCGGGTAAACATAGACCAGAGGCCTTACCATGAGTTTGAAATACTATCCTCGCTATCCAAAACTATTGCTCTGTCTCCTTAACATGCACCACAATGAAAGGGACAAAGTGATAGTTATCGATAGCGAGAACAATTTTTAAAACTCATGGTAAGGGTTCAGGTGTGGCCAGTTCTTAATCGCCGGTTATATAAAGAGGAAAGATTTGTACCTGTAAAAGCTGCAGAAAAATATCTTGAAGCGTTGAAACTGAAGCTACTCGAATAGGCTTTCGAATGCACTGGTTATCCTGAAATGTAAGATGGTTTCAGTTAGTCATTAAGGTATTGTTATACATGCTTCTTTTCATGCTACTTTTGAGCGATTGTTACTTTGTAGCATGCGTAGACAATAACGTGCATGTTAATTTCGAGCATGCTCAAAAAACGCGCGTCGCGGCGTCGATTTTTTAGCATGCTACCTGCAGTGCGGGTAGAAAGGGAAGTGTGGCGGAGTGCCTAAGCACGTGTAAACACTTTTGCTTTTTTAAGCATGCTAATATATGCCTAACAGCATACTTATCGATGGCAAATGTGGACCGTTAATTAAGCATGCTCATATATGGCGTGCTTTTTATAAATAAATAAATATAAATATATTTCACAACATCACATACATTGATCTGACTCCGAGATAGGTAGCTCAAGTGTTACGGATATCAGAATCAATAGTGGGATTACAAATATACACATATAATACTTTTCTTTTGAAAAAACATACTTATAATACATATAAAATACCCAGACCAATACAAACAGAGATGGTCATGCACACAAATGCTTGTACTGTGCGGGGATCGAACCCGCAACCCTTGGACCAAAGGCAGCGTTCACTACCACTGTTCCAAACGGGTCGTCAAAAAACGGTCGCTTTTTAAGCATGCTCATATTCGGCATGCTTTTTAAGCATGCTTTAAAAAAGCATGTGTAACTGTAGCTTCTAAAGCTAGTTGCGTTCATCTCTAAAACAAAACGTCTTAAGTGTAAACCGTTATGACTTGAGTCGAATTCATCATAAAGAATTTAAAAATATCAAGTCCTTCTAACTTAGTATGTATTCAATTAAGAACAGAATTAAATAACTTAATGCATACAAAATCCAAATTTTAAAATTTTCTTTCACCTCAGCGTGTAATTCGCAGTTGCGTCCAAAGCTGTCCACATCACGGGGTTCGTTTAAACCATGATCCAGGATTTAAGGAGTCTGGTAATTATAACGAAGCGACTGCTGTCTGACCTTCGCAACCCTTTGACGGGGCACCATACCATCTGAATCATGGTTACACGTTTCAGAAACTATCCGGAGCATTCAGTTATCCTCGCGATGTTTTCCCTCACCGCCGAGCTAATGGTAGCACGGGCGTAGATTTGTAAAATGCAGATGTGCATGCTCAGAATTGAACCACGACCACCCCGTATGGAAGGGCGTTCTTATCCACCGAGCTACCATCGCTATATTCGCATACAAATTGGAAACAATAAATTTATAGACCTTTGATCAGTTAATTTCTAGTTCTTGTTGATCGATGGTTCGAGAAAGTTTTCGATAAATTAATTATGATGACTGTGATAAGCAGTCATCATCAATCAATCAGCCTCTCGCCGTCCACTGCTGAACGTAGGCCTCTCCCAAAGAGCGCCAACCAACCCAGTCCTGAGCGGTCCGCATCCAGCTCACACCAGCCATCTTTCTCAAATCGTCAGTCCATCGCGCCGCAGTGCGTCCACCACTGCGTTGGTCCACGTGTCGACCGCTTCCACTCCAGTACGTGTCGACTCCATCTTTCATCAGTACGTCTAGAAACATGACCACTTCAGCGTGCTAAGCTTTATAAGCATTGATTTTCGCATTTTCTCGGTGACCCTTGGAAGCTTTTTTGGTGTATAAAAAATCTAGTATTTTGAAAACAAAGTAGGTCAGCCGATAGACTAAACATAATTACGTCTTTCATAAGAACTTTGTTAGGAAATATTTCCACTTCTTTTGATGCTGGCTGGCTGACCTTTATTGGCTTCTTTGTAAATAGAATAGAAGGTAAACAAAAATCAAAGTAATTTCAATATCGGAATTCTCTGCTTTTATTGTTTGTACAATGACTACTTATTTTATTTAACAACAAAGAACCTCTTGGGGTTTCGTTCTTGTGAAGAAAACGTTTTAATGGTTTATTTTGGTTTTTTCAATAATTTCTTATTGTATTACACTTAGCTTTGATTTAATTACAATATGGCTACTTAAAAAGTGCGCGCTCACTGAATACCTAAATTGATAAGGCTGCATGGACATAATGTATAATTAAGTAAATAATACATGTCTTCGGGTGGGACTCGAATACACGATCTTCTGCTAACCGGGCAACTGCTTTACGACTAAGCTACTAATCGGTGCTTCTACAATTACCTCGGCGGTGAGAGAAAACATCGCGAGGAAAACTGCATGTTTCGGAATAAATTGCAAAAGATTCCTATAACCAAAAAAAAATGTATTATCTACTCGTATACTTGTTTATTTTTACTTATTCGTAGTATTTTCTAAATAATGAAACTATTATTATATAATTTGTAAATTCTAAGAGATTAGGCACAGCAGAGTTTAGTATTGTATCCAAATTAATCGACATTAAAAGATTAATCCATAAATTGACAAGATACTATGTGTGCATCTCGTTCTACAGTTTATTAATATTGGATTAGATAAGTACTATTTTGTAACCTGTGAGGGGAACTTGGGTAGTTATGCTCTTTGCAATGTCCCTGAGGTGGTGGCGCTATGTGGCGGGTCATTACATTCCCTCTAATATGGTTGAGTGAAATGATGGCTGAAACATACTTGTGAACAGGTGCCACCTTTGGGGAGTGGTCTGCTTTGGTTTACCTTATTTGATTTTGTATTGCAGTAGACTGTATTAAACATTATTAATACTTTCCCTTATGGATCAATTAATACAAATCTACTGGCGGCTCTAGTTAAGTTGATGGATCGTCTTAATATTTCAATGGTCTAAAATCGCAATCACATTCGTAAATATGTTTTTTACTCTTATATTTGCTTATTATTTGCTCCTGCTATTGAATACCAGTCATTTGAGACGTAAAAGCTTAATGATGTTTCTTTGATAGATTCGACGAACATGTGATTAGGACACATTGAAGAGTTATTACCGAAATATCTGTCTCGATATAGCGCGATGTCCCCCGCCGAGCTGAGTCACCGCACTCGCCGCCATGTGCGCCGGTGTCCCGATACGCCGCGCCGTGGCCATACACCGCCACAGAGTACGCAGGGCTGCCGAGTCGTTGTCGAATAACATATTCAGCTCGGTTCTGACGCCCTGGTACTTTTATTTAAATCTCTTATTTTCCTTCTCCCATACATCGATACTCAAGCCACTCTCCTACGTTGCCGAACAACATAGTAAGCTTGCTTCTGACGCCCTGCTACTTGATTTCCGCGCTCGTACGTAGGACTGCCAAGTCTCTGACGAATAAAATATTCAGTTCGATTTTGACGTCCTGGTTCTTTCAAATATCGCCATGCAGCGATGCCGAGTTATTGCCGAATAAAATATTCAGCTCGCTTATGAAGCCCTAGTACTATAGTAAATCTCTTCTCCTTCTCTCCAACATCGTTACGCAAAATATACATTAATTATGCTTACGCGAAACGTGCGGGGGTTCACTATCTCATTACTTTGTTATTTTCACTGTGCGCCGAATGTACGCGCTCAATTCCTGGTTAAAAAATAAATGTTCACAGATACAGCCTGTACAGAGATCCAGTGTACAATTTTGACGGTGTTCGGTGGGAGCGCTCTAACACCCAGATAACCCTCATGTTACATTTTTCAAGGTCAGAAATATTTGTACGTTATCAACCCTACCGTCCGTCCGTCCCGCCGCGTGACGAAAACATTAGCATACAATGCAAGCCTTTGTCGGTCACTTTGCGGCAGGTAGCATTATAGATTTGTTCTACAACACGTCATATGTGCTGTTTCAAATAAATCTCGCCACAATCGGAACTCGGGTAGCAGTTCGATTCACGTCAACTCTGGTTACAGTGCGGCGTGACGAGGCTGAGTGTGACACAACAAACACATAACAGATATCACAAGAATTAATATATGGGAACAATACATAATAAAAACAATAACAATAATATAAAATATGAACAAGTGATGTGCCAAATAGGCGCCCGCTCAGCATAAGTCGCGCCGGGTCATTGCTGACACGTCACGGACGCTACGGGTGACCCTGTAGCATATTGTGTGTCTGTTCAATATAAAAAAAAGTGTTATAAAAATAGAAAAGAAGAAATAAAAGTTATAGATGGTCTAGAACAGACACACTTCATGCACTGGGGTTATTACAGAGGAAAGTTGAAGTAAGCAAGGATTGACGTGAATGGAGAAAGTTATCGTGGTGTACAAAAAATTAGGAATGAAAAAAAAATACATGTTGGATTGAGAACCTCCTCCTTTTTTTAAGTCGGTTAAAAAGAGAAAGAAAACAAGAAAATAAATAATAACAAAACGAGAACCTATTATTATTTATACTGTCTGTTGTTGTTGTTGTATCACACTAGTATTTTGTTTTTGTGTAATGAAGAACATCTATCCATCTTTTTATCTAACCTACAAAGAAAAGACAATCACAATCAACACACTTCATATCCTAGCAGTATCGTAACGTAAGGCTCTTTATCGTAAGCGACAGTATTGTTAATTTAATATAACACTTCGAAAGAAACAGCTCCAGTAAAAAAAATGCATAGTCTTAAACAGATTTGTCGCACTGTTAATTTCTTATCCTTTTGGTGGTCAATTCTCGAGCCCCCGATGAAGTCTAATTAAACGTTATCAAATATCTATAATCATCATGTAATGAGCAGAGGGGAGGAACATGTAACCAAAAGAGGGATGAGTGTAAATGTAAGTGGTTTGAGGAACAGAGGACGGCCGGAAAAGAGATGGATGGATTGTGTGAAGAATGACATGATGCGATGGGAAAAGGCGGGGGCTGTCAAAAAATGAGAACCCTCTAATTTTAAAAACCTTAAAATAAATGTTTTTCCTGCGAAAAAAAAACGCCTTATAACACCACGAACTAAAAAATGTAAAATAATATTTTTATCACTTAATACACTTTAAATAACATTTTATAACAGTACACTCGAGAAAAGGTTTTGCCGAAGTCGGCGCCTAATCTCTGTTGAATAATTGTTGTTTAAATTACAAGATAGTATTGGGCGCCGACTTCGGTAACACATTTTCTCGAGTGTACTGTTATAAAATGTTATTTGAAGTGTATAAAGTGATAAATGCCATCGATTTAGTATTGGATTAAGATTGATCGAATCAGCCCTAATAACACGTATAATCAGGATTAAACTGGTACTCGCCAAGGTGTGATTTTCAAAATCTCGCTCGTGTATTAAGAACCCTTATTATGTGATATGATGTCAAATTTGACATCATGTAATAGTATGCTGATCAATAACACCATAAAAAAAACAAATGTTATCTATTACTAATAAATAAATTATGTGCCAACTACTATTACTAAATACAATAATAAAACAGAAAAAGTTAATATTCTAATCGAACTTGTTTCCTTTGTGTAAAAGATTTTGTCTTAGATACTTGCGGTACTTTCCGTCAGCGTTAACCTTATCATGTGGTGTTTTCTCTCGTATTAATTCCGTTTGATTGCACATTAATATATTCAAAGCCACGAGACAATAAAGGTGATGTTCGGTGCATGCGTTCGGTGCTAAATTCGTTTGACGTTTGAATCTCAATATGTAGGTGAAGTTATGAATTTTCAATAGGTGCATAATAAATGGCGGCTTTGAACGCAACCGGGAAGGACACTGTGAGATGACGACGTAACACAGAAATTAAAGATGTAAAGAAATTCAGGTTTAAACTTAATTCCGTATTAAGTAGCGTAAGCACTTGATATAAAGGAAGAGAATGTTGTTTGTTGAATTTTAATTAATTCTATGCTGAACCACTTCAGATATAATACTTTCTTAATATTAACTAAAAAAGTAGATAAGTCTTCCTAATAAAATCACCAACAAATTTAGGGGTAACCTATCTTACTTTCGAAACTTTAATATTCGAATTTCAAAACTTCGAAAACAGTATATCGAAGTTTTGAATCGAAGATATATTTTTTGACATCACATTGTATGCGATCAATTTATTTGACATATGTTTCATTTTCCAGAAAAACTATTAGCCGATTTTTAAAACCTCTTTTTTCATTTTGCAGTTGTATTACTTACAATATTTTTTTATTATAGACATAATTAATATCGAAGTAACCTTTCTCCTATTATTGCAAACGAACTTATTTATCCGTAAACATTATTCATTGAAATAAAAAACAAGTGTAAAAAAAGATGTCTGATAATTAAGGTTATAGACATTGGTTTATTTAGTGCCCGATTTTGCGCTACAAAATGTATTGACAGAACCGAATCGCTGCAAAACCGACTCCACATAGTCTTGTCTGCCCTATCCCTAAAGTGTAATTCAAACCCGCGTAGGCGCGGAAGGGCGAGGCGGCCCGAGAGATGAGGAGCAGGTGGTTTTTGCCCGCCACCGCGGCTGAGGCTTAAGCCGAGGCTGCGGTGTCGAGCGAGAATCATCTGCGACGGTAAGCTCGCATGGGAACGCAGAAGCCTTGCGGCGCCGGAGCCGTGACAGAAACAATGCATGCTGCATACTTGAATGCCTGCTTGCATGCATGCCCGGTTGAATGCATGCTGCATGCCCGGTTGCATGCATGCCTGCTTGAATGCTGCATGCATGCATAATAAGTGATTGTTGTATACACTTATTTGTCTTTTAATAACATAGTAAACGATTTTCTGGAAACTAATTCGTCTAAAATATGTTGAGGAATATTTAAAAGCGTATAGATTTTAAAAGTATGTTATTTGGAAATCGGAATATCAGCAAAATGTCAATCGTTTTTTCGGTCAAATGAAAAAATGGAAAAGAAAAATGTGGCAAAACGTTTTCGCTATAACGAAATTCGCACTAAAAACATTCGAATTTAAGATAGGTAACCATATTCAGAACATATTTTGTGTGCCCAAAACTGTAACAACGCTCAACTTACCTGTTGCAAATGTGGCCGGAAGGTTTACTCCCGCATAATAATAAATAACCATGCAAAAATGTGCGAGTCCAAAAACGGACCCAACATTTATGCATGGTTATTTAATAAATAGTATAAGTGATTGCCGAGAGGAGGAAAAATTAAAATCGATTGTCGTCGCTAGTGTGCCCTACCCGTCACCTTCACGTATATTATTACTGGTGCAAGAACAGTACGCTCGATTTTTCAGTTTATTCCGGCGCTTCAACCACTGATTTAGCTAACCCAACGAATTGATTCTAAAATAAGTAAGCAGTGTAAATGAGTTCTCCAATAGAGAAGACAATACACCCGGCGACTCCAGCGTCTGACCCAAATCTCTGCATCATTAGGGATAGCTTTCGTCCAAATTAGATCAGCGCTGGGTGTTATCAAAACGTTACGTCTACTCATAGTTAACTTAGTTAGCCCGCGACACTAGTGGAGTCACAAGTGCGCAATTTTTGAAATCAATGTGCGTATACCAGTAACTACTCCATGAATGAAAACATCGCGACGAAACAATACATTGAAGAGCATGTGTGAAGTTTTTCAACACGCAAATGGAACAAATAAAATACATATTTTTTTTAATGTGAAAGACGAGCAGACGGTTCACCTTATAGTAAGCGATTACCGCCGCCCATAGACACTCGCGACACCAGTGGAGTCACAAGTGCGCTGCCAACCTTTAAACCCCCCTTTTGGTTAGGCCTCCGGGACCCTCACTCTCGCAGAGAAACGCAGCACAGTGCTGCTTTACACTAGTCTTCTGCGAGGCCGTGGTATCACTCTTGTCGAGCCGGCCCATTCGTGCCGAAGCGTGGCTCTCCCACGGTCAATACAAAAAATTTACAAAAAATACTAAAATAATTTATTCATCATAACCCATACATAAAATAAGCAAGGGTTGGCCCCTTCTATTAAGTGCAAGGAGCACCTGTGCCAGAGGCCACTCTTCCTCAACACACTCATACAAACACATCAAAGATAAATTTAAAAAACAAAACATTACATTACTACTAAACTACTTTAAATGAAAAGTGTGTGTGGTGTGTGTGTGTGTGTGTGTGGTGTGTGTGTGTGTGTCGAGTGTGTATGAATTGAAACTTTATTATTAATTTCTATATCCATAATTTTATCTTTGTATATACAGATATTTTTATAATTATTATATTATATTATGCTATATAATTATACAATAACAATCTATTTATAAAAAAGGTCGTGTTAGTTACGCTATTTATAACTCAAGAACGGCGGGACCGATTTCACTGAAATTTGGTGTAGAAGTATTTTAGAACCTGGGATATAGGAAACTTTTTATCCCTTTCCTATTGGATAAACAAAAAGGAATACTACATGGGCAACGTCGCGGGCGAAAATGAGTAGCCAATGACTGCAATATTAAATGTTATTTATTTATTTATTTATTAAGGTACACCAACGTTTGTTACAGCTATACTTATGTAATACTTCTGGCTAAATACTTATAAACTAATTGCACAATCAATTATAGGTATACACTGCATGCCACTATATTTGACATTCTACTTATATTAATACTAATGTTATTTTATTATTACGTACAGCAACTACATTACATACAAAACATAGCAATCACATGTTTTTTGTATTTTCTCAAATTGTATGGCGAAATCTTCCAAGCGTCATATAGAGTGCATCAACACAAACCGACTCATTGTACTTATTGTAAAGTTTACTTAGTCTGGATATAGGCACATTTGTACACGTTATGGTTCTTCTGAACGGCGGTAAAAGGAAGTAGACAGGTTTTCGAGGCATACGTGATGGGACACGAAAAGAAAAACTTTCAACTAATTTGGAGCAGCGGAGATGATTATTTTTTATTTCTAATAAACAAGATTTATTTTAGAAACCTTAACTTTAACGTCTTTTCTAGCGAATTCTCTGATTGCCTGGTGTTTTGCATGCTAGTTATACTGCTACCATTGAATAGATCTTGTTTACCACGTTGAATTTATTATGACTTACTTTCTCCGAGCGTGTAATGGGTTAACATTTATGGTACCTAGCCAATAGAATATCTTTATCCATAGTCGCCTAGTCAGGTGAAAGAATCATTAGATTTTATCTCTTTGGATAATTCAGACCTTAGGTATAAAGTTAATAATATACCTAAGTATAGGTAATTCTTAAACCAGTTTATCAAGCATGCCAATAGGCTATTAATTAAATTTTATTTGTGGATTTCTAATCCGACTTTTTAATATATCGGATTCAAGGTGGGTCGAAGTATAAGTTCAACGTAAGTACTTTCATATTGAAACAAAAATAAATCAAATCAAATAAGCCTTTATTTGCATAGGCTTACAAATGGTACATAGCACTTACAAGTCGTCATACATTTGAAAGATTTAAGACTATTTATAAGCACTTATGTAATAATTTACACGTATACATATATATGTTGATACATAATAATATACTAAAAAAAGTAAATGAACATAATGCGATTCTACCACCGGCTCGGAAAGTTTTTTCTGGTCGAGAAGATCCGGCAAGAAACTCGCCAGTTACTCTTTTTAATCGCCAACTTTTTATAAAATGGTTTATTATCCTCATACCAAGTCATACAGTCTAATGCAACACAAAATAGATTGAAGCAAATTACTAAAAGCTAAATATGAGGTAAACCGAAGCGGACCAGTCCTCAAAGGTGGCACCTGTAGGAAGAAGGAATTGGAATAGGAAGATGTTACTATAAACCTGTCCAAAAGTTGGGCGAACGAAGTTAAAAACTGTAAGAGACGTCTCGAACAAACTTGTGGTAAGTTATAATAACTAAATTGCCTTCATACATATCTATCTTCTATAATAATTGAATTGAAAAGAGTAACTACTGAGATTCTTCTCGGTAAAAATTGACATTCCGAATCAGCGGTAGATTACATTATATTTGTCATTCATAAATGCTTTGTATGGACATAAATTGATTAAATTTTTGATTTTTATTTTTTGTTAATACTGAGGTCCGATTCGTCCAATCTTTATCCAACGATAAATATATGAAATAGCGCGGTTATATGCAGTGTAAAATAAAAATCCGTTCTATCAACTACCTATTCCAATGTTATTTTGACAGAATAACTTTTTTTTATGGTGTTATCCCGCGCACGTTTACGGCCGCGCGTGTGTTTCCGCCAATGTCAAGTGTATCAGAGAGACCAGAATAAATAATATCCTAGGTAATTCAAAATGGCGTTGTCATTGTCACAGCTGTTTTTGATTTTTGACATTACCTGTATTAAATATCCCGGTGACATTATCATGAATCATAAAACAATACATATTATTTTTTATCGGTTTATATTGACATTCGTTCATTCACTTGTATAACAAGATACCTATATCTATACCGACTTTGGATGAACACAATTGGAGTTTATTACATACGAAAACAGACATATTAGCACGCGGGTAGTTATTCTCTTATAATTGTCATGTTGGTCGAATCCGCCCTCGGGGTAAATTCTATAGAAACAGACAAGACTCTTTAGGTAATCCGAAAAGACCAAACTCTTGCGCGATGTAATCGGCACTCAACGCCATCTGTTGGTTCAGTTTAGAACTAAGTCCCGTAACGAAGTGAGAACAATATATATCTTTTACTCGCTTTTGAAAGTATCTCATTTTCAAAGCAATACCACTATTTTTGTCTACATCCTGTATTAGTTCTCTATGTGTGTGACACACGTATGTGTGTACGTGACTGTTCACAGAACTTGCAACCGATCCAGACTTAGCAAACTTTGGCCCTCCAGGCCCTCCCGGGTGGGAGAGGATCTAGCGACTTAGCACACGTATGACTTCACCCTCCAAGAGTTAGCTATTGTGAATGTGAAATTGTGTGTTGACTGCCTAGGTGGCGCGCAGTGGGTAGTAAGTCGCACTTTAAAGCGACGGCTGCGCAAGAAGTTCGATCCAAAAAATTGTACGTAAGTTCTTAGTGACAGCCCGGAGTCTGGAAGTTGGCAGTCATGTATCCCCGTGCCTCGGAAAGCACGTTAAACCGTTGGTCCTGCGTCCGATCCCTCTCCGGTCGTGTCACACTGGGTGTCCCATCGCATTATGAGAGTAATAGAAAAGAGAGTGCACTTGTGTTCGCGCACACACTTGAACACTGTAATATGTTCTGCGTACGTGGGTGATCGTAGAGATTGGCCGCTAAATGAGTTTGTTCACGATACCTATTATGAGGTTTTCGGGATGTAAACTATAAAAAAGTGACGGTGTATATTACACAAAATTAAGCCCAGAAACGAAGCGAGGGAGGCCTTTTATTTATTTATGTTTGTGTTCGACTTGATGATAATGTTCTTGTTCAATAAATAAATATGTTTTGTTGCAGAAGCTCTGCTGCAGAGCCGCCCTCTGCCCCACATCCCCGACCTGCCCGACGGCGAGGCCGCCCCCCCAGGCACCCCGCAGCCGCTAGACAGCGCGACAAGGTAACCCTAACCCCCCACTGTTGTATGAAAGGAAGGCGCGGGAGCAGGTGGAGATGATCACCGCCGCTCATGGCCTTTCAAAAAGATGTAGCTCGATCCTTAAAGACATGCTCTTTCGCGTGTGAAAAATCCGCTAGATGGCGTACTATAGGACTGAGGTCCATATACAATGTGATTGGTTTAAAACGTGATCTGTCAATATGTCAATTTGACAAACTAAACAACGAATGCTGTTGATGTTAGACCTCAGTCCTACAGTACGCCTTCTATATAGCGGATTATTCACACGCGATAGCCCTCATTAAACTACCAAATCTGGACATTGCAAATATCACTATAATTCAATATTATATTAAAATACAGTATTTTAGGGTGTTTCATTGTAGTCAGGAATAGTGTTATTAGAAAAGTCCATTAAAGTTGGCATTAGTTAAAAAGCCACATTAACGATATACGTTTTGAGAAGATTAAAGCCGCTATTAACACTTCCAAAGTTGAATTCTGTTGAGTTTCTTCTGTTTATTTAATTTACAGCAATACGGAAATTAGGTAGCGTCCCTAGGGGCGGCAACGAGTGACCCTGACTGAATATTTCCGCTCATTACCCTGTGTTCACTGGAAAACAACGGGGGACTGTAGGTACTGAAAACTAAACTTTACTGTAAACGATGTTTTGAAATTACCCTGTATCGGCCCTTTTTAGCAGACTTTAAAAACGGTAGCGGTCCTACGTTCGACTGTATGTATGTTCACAGATTTCTCCGCCAATCATTGACCGAACATACTCACATCTGATGCTAGGAACCCAGAGAAATCGAGGGCAACCCTCAATGCCGGCGCCTAATCCCTGTTAAATAATTGAATGCATTACAAGATTATTATCTAGATATTATTACGCTAGATGGCGTACTGTGGTCTGAGGTCCAACATCAACCGCATTGGTTGTTTGGTTTGTGAAATTGACATTTTGACAGATCACGTTTAAAAATAACCAATCACATTGTAAGTATATGGTATTAGGCGCCGACTGCTCGAGGGTAGTATTATAAAATGTAATCTGAAGTGTTAAAAATATTATTTTACACTTCCAGTTCCTGGTTTTAGAAAGTGTTTGTTTTCGTCGAAATTTTTTAGAGTTCCGTAGACCACGAGAAAACCGTATAGTTATGTCTTCCGTCTGTCCACGGCCTAGCTCAGAGACTCTTATTACTAGAAAGCTGTTTGGATACGAATACGAATAATTGGCATAAAATGAACATACATAATTTGCACGCCATAGAGGTATAAAAAATATAAATACAGCACTTTATAATTCGTGTATGGGATTAAAGTTTGTGTGGTCGATTATTTTTTCTTAATCGTGTGGGATGATGTTAGATATTTCTTTTAAAAATATGATAGGAGTGCGAATACGCTTTATAGATTAAAGGAATTGTAAAGGTTGTAAAAAGTATCAGCCTATAAACTGTCCCACTGCAGGGCAAAGGCCTCCATCATAGAAATCAAGTCATCGCTACTATGATGGGATTAGGCTTAATCACCACGATTGCCAAATGCGGATTGGTGATCACAAACCCGAGCTATGTTCAAAAAATTCGAAACATACTTTTCGCTCGTCCCAGGAATCGAACCCAGGACCCCGAGATCACGGCCCGGTACTTAAACCACTAGACCAACAGGGCGTCTTAAATTAAAGCGCGTAAAGTATGTATTACGCTTTAAAATTAGAATGTTAGTCACAATCAGTATAAGTGAAAGTCCTTTTTGAGATGGCTTTATTTTATACAATTTCAAACTTATGATATTTAGAGAAGCTTTTATGCTAAAGTCATTATTTTACCGACGTTTCTTTATAAATAAGTTTTTTGACAATCAGGAACCAATCAGATAAAAAGTCGCCTACACAATAGCATTTATAGGTACACGGCTACGTACCCTTTGCGAACCCGACGCCGCGTCAAAACTTTTAACAAGTCCAATTTAAAGTTGGACTAAAAATTTATGGAAACGCAGTATATCGATGGCTAAACCTGTCAATACGCAGCTACACGCGAAAACTGCCTGTGGCGCTGTTATTACATTTTCAGTACGTTTTCATTTGCGTTGTTGGACGGACAAAAACTGACGATCGGATAAAATAGACAGTTTTTGGAATTGCAGTGAATTTCTGTTTGAAATAGTTCGATAGCCGCGATACCAGTGGAGTCCCAAGGGCGCTGCCAACCTTTAAGTCCCCTCTTTCCCCCGGATTGGGCCTCCGGTACCTTCACTCACGCAGCGAAACCCAGCACAGTGCTGCTTCACGCCGGTTTTCTGTGAGGCCGTGGTATCACTACGGTCGAGCCGGCCCATTCATGCTGAAGCGTGACTCTCCTATGGTTAAAAATATTATATATAACAACTAGTGGCCCGCCCTAACTTCGTTTCAGGACATAAATAACTTCAAAATGGCAAAGTTTCATACTAACTCTGAACCCCCTTAGCGGGTGAATTTACAATAATACTTTTTTTACTGCTCATCTACGCTATAAACGGAACCTTTATGCCAAATTTTAAGGTTCTATCTCTTATAGTAGAAGCCCAACCCTTATGCCAAATTTTAAGGTTCTATCTCTTATAGTAGAAGCCCAACCTTTATGCCAAATTTTAAGGTTCTATCTCTTATAGTAGAAGCCCAACCCTTATGCCAAATTTTAATGTTCTATCTCTTATAGTAGAAGCCCAACCCTTATGCCAAATTTTAAGGTTCTATCTCTTATAGTAGAAGCCCAACCCTTATGCCAAATTTTAAGGTTCTATCTCTTATAGTAGAAGCCCAACCCTTATGCCAAATTTTAAGGTTCTATCTCTTATAGTAGAAGCCCTGTGTTGATAGACCAGTCAGCCAGCTATCGCTTTTTCTAAAAGTTAGAAAATTTATTTGCATAAAATATATAAGTTCAAAGGATATAATAATATTAGTAGGCAATGAAACAATAATTAGACGCACCAGGTGCCCATCACACTTAATGTTAATTTTTATATTTTAAATATCTATGATAGTTTTCTTACGTGATTGATGGCAGACGACCAGACGTATCACCTGATGATAAGCGATTGCCGCCGCCCATTGACAACCGCGACACCAGTGGAGTCACAAGTGCGCTGCCAACCTTTAAACCCCCATTTCCCCCTCGCCATTGCTCCTCCAGTACCCGGTATGATAGATGGATAGAGTTCACTTTATTGCACAAAATACACAACTTAAAAAACTAGGCATGACAGAAACATAAATTTATTTCTACACACAACACATTACAATCGTAAATATACAAAGTAAAAAAAAATAAGTTGAATGTACAATTTTGGCGGTCTTATCGCTGGAAGCGATTTCTACCAGAAAACCCTCAGGTGATGGACATTTTATAGTAGAGAAGGGATCGGTGGTGCAAATTGATAAGCTATACAGCTATGCTAAATTAAGAAGAAATACGTATGATTGTATTATTAGTATGCATCCAGGAGGTGGACCCGGGTCCTTAATAAATGGCAGCCCGGCGAAGGTCGCCCAAAAAAAGATGGCGGTACAAATTGGATTGACATTCGAAATCAGGAAACTGTGACTACTGGTAGATATTATTGGAAGAAGTTCGGGCTGGCCTTCAGTGGGACAATATCGGCTAACAAAAAAATCGGGCTGTATTCAACGTTCCCTCAAAATTGCTAACCTAACCTTACCTTTTTGAACACCAAAAAATACTAATTGCACCTCAAAATCGTATTTCGACGTTAGTTACGCTTTGTACCAATAGATGGCGCTAGGTGTCAATTGAATTGCGCAAGCGTTTCGTGCTTTTGGATTATCTATAAGCGCTGCCACTGCATGTAGGATTTACCTCTTTCTATATAGTATAGATATAGATACTTGTTTTGTATAATAGTACATACAGAGGCATAGGTAACATAATATGTACGTACACACTGTTGCCTCTATTGAGATTCCCAATAATTTTACCGAATCGAATTACTGTCACCGAGGTAAATTTTTCTCATTCCTCATATTTGCCGCGGACATGGAAAATATTCCCACTTGTAATAGAGTTTCCTGTACACGTAACACGTTTAAGGTAGCATTTATACCGAAAAGCTTTTTAACATCAAAAGCCGATGTAATCTTCATGAATCTACCCTAGATTATTGAACCTAACACGTGAATTATTCTAAGTCTAAAAAAAAATACCAAAAACTTTTTAAAAAACATTTGCATAACACTTACTGTGCTATTATTTTCAAATAAAATATAAGCCTAGGTCACCTGGTCAGTAAATACAGGAATAAACATAAGGATAGTAAGGAAAGAAACATACTTACATACATATACTGCTAAAATCATAACCCTTCCTTTTTGACTTGGCCGTAATCGGGTAATAACATAACAATCGTATGGCTTATAGGTAAAATGAAAATGCGAAACATGGAGGTACGCTTTTGAAAAGTAAAATTTTGATATGAATGTGATTAAGAGGTCCGAGCTAAGTATCCATAGTGATAGTAAACACAGATTTAGCTATAATATTAATAACATTTATTTATATAATATAATTGTACGGGATAAACCCAATTACATAATTATACATAATTAGCTCTTATTGTATTTATAAACACATATCAATTTTATTTACTAAGGACTTAACATTATATGTAAATATGTCTAGTTCTGGATACAATGTCAAGAATGCGTTAAGCGTGTGATGCATGCGACAGAGCGGCATGCTGGTATTATTCGTTAAACTCTTAGGTATACTATTTGATGAAGATAATTTTTCATTAATACCGAAAAGTTAAGCCAAGAACTTTGTAGCTCGCGCGTTTAAGAATGCTGCCAAGTTAAGAGGCGACTAAACGGGCTTTCGGAGTACGTGAGGCTTGAGGAGAGTGGCTAGCTCAGCATACGACTCCCCGGGGAACGACGTTTCCGGGTGTCCTGGTAGATCGTACAGCGTTGAAGTACTGTATTGCGCCAGGTAGGGGTGAAGCGGCGCGCGCGATAAGCGGTACAGTACAGTAGCGCGGTGCGGTACAGTCTAGTCGCGGCTGTGTTTCCGACCGCGATTGCGCTGATATCGACACCCCAGGTGGTTTGGTTAGGGTTTGAGTCCCACACACCACCTTGTTCCCTACATGTAGCAGGGTGCCGGCCATGACGGTTTCGTAGCCCAAAAGGCCTAACTAATACATACACTGCATTTAACTTAAGTGTAATGGTAGCTCGGTGATAGCTTTCCACGCGGGGGGTCGTGGTTCGAATCAGAGCATGCACCTCTGGATTTTTCAAATCTATGATCTTATACCATTAGCTCGGCGGTGAGGGAAAACTTTGTGAGAAAACCTGCTCGTTTGGGATAGTTTCTGAAACGTGATTAACCATGGTTTAGTAGGTCTGGTTCCCCTGTTAAAAGGTTGCGAAAGTCAGACGGCAGTCGCTTCATTACCACAAGACTCCCCAAACATTCAAGTCCAAGCGTACCCTGGTCTCCAAGGCTTTAGACGCAACCAGGAACGTACACGCTAAGCTAAAGGGAACTTTCATTTACCGTCATATGTTTGTTATTTAGCGACCGCGCGAATTAACATGTTTGGTCCACAAGTGCATCGGTGCATTACCTATGCGTTCCCAGGTTCCCCTCGCACTCAATAGGCTAATAACCACTCTTGACAGGAGACGTTCGCATCCGTGAGAAAGGGATGCATCTGTGCATTTGTTTTGCTAGTTTCACCCGCGGTGCATCAATTGATCATCTGTCAATGTTACTCGGTATCATTTAGGTAAAATTTAGTATAGTTCGCGCCATTTACGAAGACGCGCGCCACATCGCGTGCAGAATTGCAGAATAAGAGCCAAATTCTCGTGCACCCGACCTAGACAGTCGAGTTTGAGATTTGTATTGACGAATAAATTAAATCTCTAAATTCAACTTCAACGTTGAGTACACCAGAATTACCCCCCATTAGCCCAATGGACAAAACGACAAAAAAATATTAGCATTGTTTTACGCTTTTCGAATAATAAATGAAAAAGAAGATGACCCGTATTTTTAGTTATCATTAAATGTGTGTGTTCATTGAGTGAGATGTAGTGTTATTTGCTGACGATACATCCTTGATTTTTGAGGTTGATAGACAAAAAGAAAATGTTGACGAAGTAAATAACACACTCTCAAGTACTACAGTGGTTAACTTACTTGGTTCTTAATTCAAAGAAAACTAAATGTATTAAGTTCACAATGCCTACTGTAAGGGCAGGTCAAAATTAATATTGTCATGAATAAAGAACCTATCAAAATCATAAACTCCACAGTTTTTCTAGGTATCACTCTGGATACAATATTGCAATAAAGCCCTCATATTGCTGTCTTGGCAGGAAGAATTAGTTCAGCTGGATATGCAGTTAGAAAGATAAGAAATCTGACTGATATCGGGATAGCGAGACTGGTTTATTTTAGCTATTTTCATAGTCTCATGTCATATGGTCTACTACTGTGGAGATCCAGTGCTGACTTACAAGAATGAATGAATAAATATTTTTTTGCATAAATACGGTACATACAAAAGAGATCGACAAACTTAACCATAACATGGCATACAAATCTATATAAGTACACATGTCAGAATTTATATTAAGAATTAAGGTTAAAATTACAGTATATTACATTCAATCCAATTATTATTTTTTTGTATTATTTTTCACATTAACGCATGTCAAGGTCCTTTGTTTCTATTAGTAAGTAACACTAATGTCAGATAAAATTTATTATTTCAAAAATGTTATAATTAGGTAGGTATAACACCTTCTATAAAGTTTGATTTGACAAGTATTCTGTCACAGAGTAGTAGCACTTTTCCCCAAGATCCTTCTGTCATTTTGGGAACCTATTATAGATTCTTATTCCCATAACGTAACAATGGATATCTTCCACGGTAGTTTTGTACATTATGACCTTTTTTTTTCAAATGGATCGATATGAACCTTGAAAAACTTACACATTTCAAAGATATACAGTAAGGGAACTGTTAACAGTTTTAAATGCTTAAAACATGGTTTACAACTAGCCGCTCTATTTGCACACATCGTTTCTGAGCAATAAATACTCTATCCAGTTCCCCCGAACTATGCCGTATCTTACATTAGAAGTAACATATCCGTGATAAGCGAGTAAAGCTGTTTTTAAATCTGCTATGTTGACCAATCTTTACAGAGCGTATGCAAACTTATTTATTTTATTGCATACCTTTTGGATATGTGATTTCCAAGTACAATTTTTCTCAAGCATTATTCCCAAAAAGTTTAATTCATTTACCTCGTCAACAGTCTGTCCTTCATGTTGTATAATTAAATTAACAACCTTTTTATTGCGTTGATTATGAAATTGTACATATTTAGTCATACTTATGTTTACATTTAAATTATTATTTAACCAATTTATAATGTCACAGACAGTATTATTAATTTCATCATTAAATTCAATTTTAGTTTAAACACATTTGGTATCACTAAAGAGAGGTCGTCAGCAAACAAAGTACTAAAATGATTAATGATTTAAGGAAGGTCATTTAGATACAAAAGAAACAATAAGGGGTCCAATATACTTCCTTGGGGCACGCCAACATTATACATTTTGTCATAGGATCTATATATCCTTTCATTTAATTTAGAATCAAGATTAGTGATTTCTACATAATATTAAACTCTATTATCAAGATATCCAATTGTACGGGTTTCCCCTTAACCCATATTTTTCGCATTTGGATAAAAGGACCTTTAGACATGTCAATAAATATAGCTGTTACCTCAGTGGGCTTATCCATATAATTCATTACTTCACCGAAGAGTCTGAAAGCCGATAAAGTGGTTGACCTACCTTTTTGAAATCCATTCTTGTTTGAATCTAAGATGTCTTGTCTATCAATAAAATTCATAATGCTATCATGCAAAAAATCGCCTTTTCAAAAAAAAAATAAAATTGGTGTTAGGATATAATATCAATTTTATCAATTTTTTTTTGGTCCGTAGTTTTGGACGCGTTATTTATTATCGCGTTTTTGGCAGAATGTTTTAAAACTAGATCAGCGCTATACCACGTCCCGTGTTAAATTGTCTAAGGATATATCTTATATTGGTAATTTTTTATGCATAATTTTTTACATTTTTTTAAAACTGCTGAGTACTTTTTATATTTAGATTTATTCAAGCTATTTGTATTTTTATAATAATTGATTCTGAGTACTACAGGTTATTCGTATACCTCTTGTAACCCATGTATTATTTTTACGTTTGTGAACAATTTTCTTTGTTATAGTCGGAAAGCACAGATTATAAAACAGAATGAATAACTCATGAAAGTCATTAAAAGCCTCATTTATCTCAATTTTATTATATACTTCGGACCACGGAAGACTTCGAAGGCACTCAATAAATTTCTTAATATTTTAGGGCTATAATCTCTCTTTTGAATATACCGGGCTCGGTTTAGTTCTGATTGATAATAGTATTGATTTCACAAAAACCGGGGATATTCGGTATTTTCGGTTTTTAGTAAAATAAATAAGAAACATCCCCATAAATAAGAAAGATCTCCTTATGACCACACCGATGAATTGCGCGCCAGCCGAGTAGCTGTGCTTCCCGCTTAATTTTAATTATATTACATAATTTTGTTTTATGAGAATTAATTAGAAGTGTATTTTTTGTTCGTTTTGTTTATATTGAGACTGTTGTGCAATGTATAAGTTTGATAAATATTTTATTTTTAGAACTGATTCCTAGTAGGAATCCGACTTCCTGGTCAAACATTACATTTAATTAAATGATCAAACGAACTTACCAAGTGAAGTTCGATCTAAATTATCCTGTTTTCGCCGAAGAGATTTATTTTTATTTACCATGTAGTACCCTTAGTACGACCAACCAATCCGCACACAGTATTTAGCGTAGTCAAAGAGAAGTGAAAACTCCCCCTTCCACTTCGTAGCTACGCTGCCCGTTCGATGTCCGGGCGGTTTCATTATTTTAGAGATACAACATTGACGTCTAACGTAAGGGATAAAGTACTATGAAGGGTAGGGTGGGATTCTAAATCTCTTCGGCGAAAACAGGATAATTTAGATCGAACTTCACTTGGTAAGTTCGTTTGATCATTTAATTATCCTGTTTTCGCCTTCGAGATTTATTTTTATTTACCATGTAGATGTTTAGAGAGTAAGGTCAATGTTGGATAATAATTAAAAGTAAATGAAAAGTAAGTTTACGAAAGTTTTATTTTTTAATATACTACCTAAAACTATCTACCAATTATATTTAGGTAACAATATTAACATATTTTAATCATTGTGTATTTAATTACTATGTAAACATAAACAAGAACTCTATCAATCATAATGAAATAGATTTATAATATATTGTTAAAGAGATTTGTACTTTCATTAATTACGGGTCTGTTATAAAAATCAGCAAAGACTCTCGAGTGTCCCGACCACCCAGCACACCGTCGAATAGTGTCAACATTAATACCGGTGCGAAACGCGGCTGAGGTCGCGGCGTGTCGGGTGCTGTGTGCTCGGTACACGCCGGTGTCGACACCACTCTCCTCCAAAGTCAGCTTTATCCATCGACCAATAGTCTGCGATGAAGCAGCTTTGTGAGGTTTTTTGATTGTTAGAAGCAATCTTGTTTCAGATCTTGGTCTGATTAGAGCGGTAGTTGACAAATACGAGATTACTGTGGCTGCAGGGCAAATACTCGGATTATTATGGAAAAAAGGCAGGTCGAGTACTGGTTGGGCACGACCTGCACCCGATGTCTTGATCAAATCAGTTATTGTAATAATTATTCGCTCATCGTATGTTGAAATATTTGGTAACTTTATGAGTGATAAAGTTTGAGTTCTTTGCCCTGTTGCCAGAGCTAACAAAACAGTACATTTCCATGTGATCTTTTCTAAACTTAATAAATCATTCGGATATTGTTTAGCCAGGTGTTCTAGAACTATGTTTGGATTCCAGGTCACACTGTAACGAGGGAACGTTGGTTTCAATTTAAATGCACCTTTGAAAAATCTCTTAACTCTAGGGTCCTGACCTATACTATTTACTGAGATCAAAGAAATCGCTGAACGGTGGGTATTTAGGGTCCCGTATGACGAACCCGACTTTAAACATTCACTAAGAAAATCAAGTAAAGAAGAGATTGATACATTATACACATCTAATTGATTTTTTGTACAATATGCCCACCATTTTTTTAGGCTGGATGAGTATTGAGATTTTGTATTACCAGATAATGAGGATAGCATAATATCTACGGCAGATTGCGGAACGTTTTGATTGAGGATCGACTGCCGGATAAAATGCTCGCTGCCAGGGAAAGTTGGCGGTGTAACGGGTGTTCTTTCCTGAAAGCAGATGAAAGAAGATATTTATTTGGTGGAAATATCATCATCTTGCTTGTACAAAGGGACTTGAATAATGGGTACCAAGGCTGTGAAGGCCAGTATGGTACTACCAATATACCCGTTGCGCCGTCGTTAATTATTTTATTCAGAACCTTCAAAATCAAAGCAAAAGGTGGGAACGCATAGAAAAAGAAGGGTTGCCAATCTAAAGTGAACGCATCTATATTAAATGCGTAGGGATCTCTACGCCAAGAAACATACTTTTGGCATTTTGCATTAATCCGGGTAGCAAATAGGTCAATGTTTGGTTTACCATACCGCTTAACTATTTCTGAGAATATGTCATTTGAAAGTTCCCACTCCGTGTCTATATTGAGCCGTCTAGATTCAAAATCAGCTTCAGTGTTGTAGGATGACTTTATGTAAGACCCATGTATGAAGATTTTCCTAACTTCACACCACTGCCAAATCTGTTTGGAAATATCTGTTAAATGAGGATATTGCACTCCCCCCATTCTATTCACATAGGAAATGGCAGTGGTGTTATCAATACGCAAAAGGATTTCGCAATCTCTTTTGTCATATGCAAACGATCTCAATCCAAAAAACACAGCCAATAACTCCAAATAGTTAATGTGGTTGAGGCGCTCTTGAGCTGACCAGTGTCCACCGGTGCGTTCGTTATCGCAAGCGGCGCCCCAGCCCGTTTGGGATGCGTCGGTAAATATTTCCATCACAAATTTGCCCCGCCGAATAGGATTGGAGGAAATAGGTATGTTATTTTTCCACCATAATAAGTCGCTGTATAAATTACTTGAGATTGCCATGGGTTCATCATAGTTATCACCACTGTTTAATAATGCTAAGTACTTTGCTCTCTCAAAAGATTTAGTGTATAACCAGCTGTACGTTATAGCTGGACATGCTGCAATCAAATTTCCTAAAAAGCTCGCGAAATCACGAATGGACATACTTTTTAATTTTAATAGTGATTCGATACGTTTTAAAAGGTTACATTTTTTCTTCTGAGGTAATTCCAATGTCATATTATGAGAATTTAACAAAAAACCTAAGAACCTGCATGATTTACTGGGAGTTAACTTTGACTTTGTATAATTAATTACGAAACCTACTTTAGACAAAGAATTAATAGTGTGATTAACATTGTCCACACATTTGCTGTACGTATTACCTATACATAAAATGTCATCTAAGTACCGAACCGACAAAAATCCCATCGATCTCAGATGAGTAATCACTGGGTTAAGTATTTTTGTGAAAACGTATGGTGCCGATGAAAGGCCAAATGGGAGGCAAGAAAATTCGAATAAGTTTCCGTTAAATATAAATCTCAAATACTTACGATGACTTTTATGTATTGGCACTAAAAAATAGGCTTCTTTCAGGTCAATGTTAGCCATGAATGAGTCCCTTGTCAAAAGTTTAGTGGCGGTTCGGATATCCTCCATTTTAAAATGTTCACTGTAAACGAACTTATTAAGTTTTTTAAGATTTAAAATGAACCTAAAACCGTCGTCCTTTTTTGGAACTAAAAAGATATCTGAAACGTACTGCCCTTCAACATAGGTACATTTATTAATAGCTCCTATTTCTAATAGATGGGTAATCTCCGACTGCATGTGCATTCGTTCTATGTATGAAAAATATCGTTTGGGGTATGTATCGGGGTTTTGTATGGGTACTTCAGTGAAAGGTATTCGATAACCGGATATAGCATTTAAAATAACTACATCGCTCGTTATGGAAGACCAAGTATCGAAATAGTATTTTAAACGGCCAGCATGTACCTGTGTCCGTGGAGTCTCGCCTAGGGACGACTCCCCGTGGCGTTCGTCACCGGCGCAGGGCGCGATGCACTGTTGGGCGGCGGCGGGCGGCGCCGATGCGACGCCGGTATGAACTGTGTCTGTGGCTGGCGGCGTGGCGGCGCTGGTGGCGGGCCGTATGTTCCGGGGCGGCGGTACGGTCTCTGTTGGCCTCCACCTCGATTCGCAAAGTTCTTCTGCGGACGGCCGCGAGACGGAGGCCCTTTGTGGTTTAAATTGTTGGATGTCGATGCTTGAATTAATTGCCCTGTTCTTTTTATTCCCCGGGAATTTTTTACCAACTCTCCCAGATTATCTCCAAAGAGATATACATCTCTTTTACGATCTTTGAATGGTTCTATGAGTTCTTTGTCGATCAATGGCGTGATCAAAGATCTTCGTGTATCAGTTTCCAAGTAATGTGAGTCGGCTAGAAGTTTGCTCGCATCGGATAGCAGCCTTAAAATGTCGGTTATTTTTGGGTCCTTGCATAACAAAAAGGACATAGCCTTAGTAACAGCAGTTAACGCGCTTCCTAGTTGGTTTTGCTTGCTATAGAGGCGTTTGTCCCTATTACGGCTCGGCTCACTGAGCATGGCACTCACCTCCGCGTTTAGAGTCGGTGCTTTGGCCAGGGTAATGTTTTTGGGAATCTGGTATATTTTAAGAAGAATTTCTTTTTCTTCTTTTTTAAGACCACTAATTAATAATGGTTTAAGACGCATAGCGATATGTTCGACTATGGGTTCACCCCATTCCGTGGCTTCTTCTTCAAATGTCCCGAGAGCTTTGAGAAGTTCTGGGTCAACGTCTAAGTTGGCAGCATTGTCTATTGCATTAGATGCCCCGGGAGGTGCAGTGGGCTCACTAGTCGCAGGGGGCTCACTAGCCGTAGAGGGCTCAACCACCAGGGGTTCGGGTGGTGAAGGCTCGTCAAGTATGTGCGTATCCAGTATATGGTCATACTGCGAGGCAAGTTGTACTTCGTCTTCAGGGTAAGGCAATTGTTCGAAATCCCAGTTTACTAAAAACAAGGAAAAAGCCCGTATAAGGATCAAGCAAAAAAAAAATAATAATAAAAAAGTGGGTAGGTCCACTTGTATGCAAAGCAAGCCAATATGAAAAATAATATCGAGTACATTAGGTCTATCATTTAAATAGCTACTGGTTAATATCTCGTATTAACTCGGAGCAAATATACTACTGGTTAACATCTCGTGTTAACTCGGAGCAAAATTGCCATGGGTCAAGGTCACGCATTGACTCGAGGCGTAATGCACAGAAGCCCTTAAAAAGGTTATGAATAAAGTAATCTACTAACCTTCAGTCGGTTGTTCCTCGTCATTGTAATTATAAATCTCGGTAGGTTTTGTTCCTTTCTGCAGTTTTGTTTCGTATTTTTTCTTCTTTCGCAACCAACGTTGCTCATCAGTCTCTCCGTGGCGTCGTTTCGGCATTATTTCACAAGAAATATTACCAAAATTATATTCCGATAAAATATTTTCCTAGACTGCGTGCGGTCGTTGCGCGTGCGCACAAAGGAATGAAACCGCCCGGACATCGAACGGGCAGCGTAGCTACGAAGTGGAAGGGGGAGTTTTCACTTCTCTTTGACTACGCTAAATACTGTGTGCGGATTGGTTGGTCGTACTAAGGGTACTACATGGTAAATAAAAATAAATCTCGAAGGCGAAAACAGGATAATTAAATTATTTGAACATGTAAACCTAAGTTAATTTAATAAAGGCATAAATGGGCATTAGTATTTTTTTTATTAAGAAGTAACTTATTGATTACCAACACAATTATCACATAATAAACTTTGTGTCAATGATTTTTTTGTTAATAAGAAGGTAAATTTATTCATCACACCTACTTACTATTTCTCCGCAATCTAACTTTATTATTCAACATTTTCTAACTTTAGCTTAGTCCCGGAAATATCGGAAATACCGCATTATCGGTATTGGTCTAGAGCCAATACCGAAAATACCGGTTTTGCTTCAATGATTCGGTATTGCAACCCCTACTGGCACACTACTACACTCATTCGTAAAATGGTTCTTTAAATGGAAAATTAGGCAGATGTCGGACTTTTCAGCACGGTCGGTATTCCTAATCATTCTAAAATAACAACCTAGATAGAAATCCAATTCATCATATAATTAACGGCGTACATTAGCAGATAATTACACACAATCGAGGGAGCCAGGTGCCATACCGCGAAGCCGTCCCTTCACGAATGAGAATATACCTGTCGCATAAACAAAGGAGAAACACAGCGCGTGTGAAAGGAAACTCCGATTCGCTCGAAGCGTCCAGTTCGCGCTAAGGCCCCTGAATTAGTGAAACCACCTCGCTGGCCATATTGTAATTAAATTGAACCATTATTTTTTAATTGTTAATGGATTATCCTGCGCACTTGTGTTAATTGAAAGCGGTTTTAATTCATTTGAATTAAGTGCCTCTGTCTCTTGATGAACTTGTAGTTTTGTGTAGAATATGGAAATAATATGCTTTGGGGTCATGTTTTAACAACACATACCGCGATCTCGATTACCGTGTTACAGCACATACCATCCCGTTCCAAGACGCAATTTTAAAAAGGGACTGGAACGAGGTTAGTACCTGGACTTTTAGATAGCGTTTTGTTATAAGGGGGATTAAATAGATAGATGTATGATACAACAACTATTGACAGTAAGTACAATAAGGTGGTATTATGGATAAGGTTTCTCTTATTGGGAACGTCGTTTACCGTAGTGAACCCTGGGCACAAAATAATTAGAACTAGACTTATATGCCTAACGTTGTATGCCTACATCGCTAGTTAGCTAAACCCTTAACCAGGAAACTAGACATCATTTATTTTATTGATTTTCAACCTTATCTCATCTCCGTACAAAGTTCAAAATCTTGTGGTCGCGTGTGATTACTTGCCTGGTTAAAAGTTAACAGGCTATGCACACATACATGCGCGCGTACATTCATCTCGGCGTGTTTCAGCGTGAATGACAGAGACAGGATACGATATTATACTGCTAACGACGATAACTGCTACGAGTCGATACTATATGTATTTATTTTGTGCTCGCAAGTTTAGGAAAGAACCAAGGAATAACTCTAATATGATGATTAACTTTTTTGTATCGGTATTGTATTAAACAGTAATGTTTATTTCGAGAACATGGTATATCAGCAAATCGAAGATTAATTGAACATTGTACATACATAACATTGTACTTTATAGATAACAATGACATTCAAACTTTTAGCGAAACTTCTAAGCGTAATGAAAATTATGAAAGCTCGATTTCATTAATCTTTATCCATAAATAAATCTTCGTCAGATTGTATAAAATGACAACGCTGTACTGATTTAGTAACAGATTTAGGCCCGATTCGACCAATCATTATCCGTGGATAAATCTATGGTATAACGTCATTTTTTTATAGAATGACAACGCTATACCAAAGATTTAGTATCAGAATAAAGTTGGTCGAATCGGCCCTAAGGGATTTGTAAACACTTTGCGCCTCTCAGGCAGTCCCCAACAAAGCTCCTTTGTTTGTTACTACTTTAACACTACTAAAAATACCTGTACATTTCTCTTTGATGTATTTTCATTTGGGAAAAAAGAGGTACATAAAAGCCATCGCTTCAATACAATATCGCTTGTTACGGTGGGAGAGCCAAGCTTTAGCATGCAAGTGCCGGCTCGACCGGAGTGATACCACGGCCTCGCAGAAAGCGTCTCTGCCGTGTTTCGCTTCGTGAGTGAGGTACAATCCGGGGGAAAGAGGCTTTAAAGATTGACAGCGCACTTGTGGCTCCACTGGTTGAGCGGGTGTCTATGGGCGGCGGCATACTCACCATCAGGTGACCAGTCTGCCACCTATCACATAAAAAAATCCGCTAGATGGCGTACTGCTGACTGAGGTCCAGCCCGGACTCTTATTACCTTACTCTATGGGTCCAACCATAGACCCTAACTCATAAACCGCGGGAAGCCATCATTACGGTCAGCTAACGTAAGTGTAACGATCCAGTTAGCCAGCAAAGTCGCCATGCGCAGGGATTAGCTGGGGCAGACGAGCAGACGTATCGCCTGATGGTAAGCCGCCGCCCATGGATATCTGGTATACCAGAGATATTACAAGTGTGCCTATCCGTCCTTTTAAAAAAGAACTATTCTCTTTTTTTAGGGTTTCACTTTGGTCCGGAAATTGGTCCTCCAGGTGATGACGCTATATGACTTATGCTGAGCAGGCGCCTATTTGGCACAACCCTTGCGTGCTATTTTATTTGTAGCTCGCTTGTTGTGTCAATAAATGTCTTATTCATTCATTCGATCGTTTGGACCACCCGTTTGGAACAGTGTGGTAGCGAACGCTGCCTTTGGTCCGAGTCCGAATTGTTGCGAGTTCGATCCCCGCACAGCACAAACATTTGTGTGCATGAACATTTCTGTTTGCAATTTATCTGGGTGTTTTCTTTGTATATTATAAGTATATATTTACAAAAAAGAAGTATTATATTTATGTATTTGTAATCTCACTGTTGATTCTGATATCCGTAACACAGGTGCTTGAGCTACCTATCTCGGAGTCAAATCAATTTATTTATTTAATTTTACGTCATATTTGTTAATACTTAACACTGCTATGTATGCCTACAGATGGACATCCAAGGAGAACCTGCTGGCACACCACGAGGAAGACGACCCTCAGCTGTTCGTGGCGCTCTACGACTTCCAAGCCGGCGGCGAGAACCAGCTCAGCCTCAAGAAAGGTAACTTATTCCCCTTTATTACAAAACGTGAACTACTCTTATGTTATTACCATACTAAAAAGTCGCTCATGTTACTCATTTTTTTTCGGTGACCCAGGGGAAATGCGTTGCGCATACTCTGGTCGGACTCACCCCGCATAACGTCGGGGGTTTACCGACTAAAGCCTCTGCGACTCTCCCTCATCGCCCACAGTGAGTGAAGCACGTCTTCACTCACTATGGGCGATGAGGGAGAGTGCCATGGTAGGAAACCTGCCACCACGTCTTTTGCCGTGTTTAAATCATCCCAATGTTAAAAGGGGATAGAACGAGTTTTGTTCCGGAACTTTTCTTAGATCGGGTTTTGTAATAAGGAGGATTGAGGTTGTGTCCTATTTTCTCAATAGAAACATTCGGAAAATTTATAAAATTTTCCGTTTATCGACTGAAAAAAAAATGTTTTTTTTTATGATTTTTTAGAAATTATGAGTTGACCCTATTTAGGTGAATCATTTTTATGACAAATTAATCACTAATTTAAAAAGATAATAAATGATTTATGCAGAAAAATACTTTTGTTTTAATAATCCTCCAGCTCTAATTCAGTTAACTGCATTTTTATTCCCTCATCTATGAAGTTGTATATAAGTAATAGACGTGCAATTTTTTACTTTTAGAAAGCTAATGCCATGTAGAATAAGCTAGTATGATAAAAGTAGGGTTAATAGCATGGGGTTAATTTTCTTGGATATTTTTACTTTTTTTACAATGAAGCGACTGCCGTCTGAACGGGAACCTGACTAACTGAATCACGGTTACACGTTTCAGAAACTATCAGAAACGTGCAGGTTTCCTCGCGATGGTTTCCTTCACCGCCAATCTAGATGGTATGGTATTAAACATTTGGAAAATCCAGAGGTGCATGTTCGGATTTGAACCCTCCTAACCTAACCCGCTTTGTTTTGTATGGAAGGCGCGTTCTTATCCACTGAGCGCCTATCGCTCTATCACCCAAACGTGGGGCAACATGTGCGGATAAAGAATGGGATCAGAAATGGCGGCGCATCTATTCACGTCTCGCGCGCACACCCACGAGTAAATATATGCGAGCGAGAAGTGAATAGATGCGCCGCCATATCTAATCCTATTCTTTATCCGCACAGGTTGTACGTCATCTAGCGGTTTTTTCACACGCGATAGACTTCAATTCCCCATTGGATTCAACCGAGTCAACACGATGATAATTCTGTGTACCGACCCATCCGGATTGGCCCATTGCTCACTTCCAAGTCTGGTGATACAGTATAATAAATTTGGTCGTTTTAGGAAGTTGTTCTCAGCCTGAGGGTATATAACTTCACTTTTACTGTTCACAGGCGAGCAAGTCCGCATCATGAGCTACAACAAGAGCGGCGAGTGGTGCGAGGCGCACACGCTCTCGGGGGGAGTGGGGTGGGTGCCCAGCAACTACGTCACGCCGGTCAACTCGCTGGAGAAGCACTCCTGGTACCACGGGCCTATCTCGCGCAACGCCGCCGAGTACCTGCTGTCGTCTGGCATCAACGGCAGCTTCCTAGTGAGTACTGACGTCACTGCTGTCTAGCTGCCAGGTGGAGGATGGTCAGCTCGCTGGAGAAGCACTCCTGGTACCACGGGCCTATCTCGCGCAACGCCGCTGAGTATCTGCTGTCGTCTGGCATCGACGGCAGCTTCCTAGTGAGTACTGACGTCACTGCTGTCTAGCTGCCAGGTGGAGTATGCTCAACTCGCTGGAGAAGCACTCCTGGTACCACGGGCCTATCTCGCGCAACGCCGCCGATTACCTGCTGTCGTCTGGCATCAACGGCAGCTTCCTAGTGAGTACTGACGTCACTGCTGTCTAGCTGCCAGGTGGAGGATGGTCAACTCGCTGGAGAAGCACTCCTGGTACCACGGGCCTATCTCGCGTAACGCCGCTGAGTATCTGCTGTCGTCTGGCATCGACGGCAGCTTCCTAGTGAGTACTGACGTCACTGCTGTCTAGCTGCCAGGTTGAGGATGGTCAACTCGCTGGAGAAGCACTCCTGGTACCACGGGCCTATCTCGCGCAACGCCGCTGAGTACCTGCTGTCGTCTGGTATCGACGGCAAGCTCCTAGTGACACCCAGACACTGGACAAACACAAGTGCTCATCACACAAATGTTTGTCCAGAATTAGTACCACCCACGACGTTTGGCGTATTAATGCTTGCTCACGTTGACTTGCGGGCGCGGTCGCGATATATCAAACATATGGCGTAATATGGAAGTGTTCACACGCGCTAATGTGAACACGAAATCGCCACGTCGCCGCGACCGCGCCCGCCACCCCGCCCGCGCGTTTAACGTGAACGCGCCTTTAAACAGGGTCACTACCAAATGCGACATCAGTAAAAGACAGGCGTATTTTATTTAATTTAATTAAATGAAACTTTTTATGCTCAGATGGATAGGTTGTATTCACCAGATCTTAGACTAATTAATATGTTCCGCTTATAATAATTTATTTTGTTTCACTTTGTAGGTGCGTGAATCTGAATCTAGTCCAGGCCAAAGAAGTATATCCCTGCGGTACGAGGGGCGCGTGTACCACTACCGCATCAATGAAGACTCTGACGGAAAGGTATACCACTTTTTTTATATGTGATAGTTGGCAGTCGAGCAGACGGATCACCTGATGGTAAGCGATTGCCCATGGACACCCGCGACACCACTGGAGTCACAAGTGCCCTGCCAACCTTAAAACTACCCTTTCCCCCGCATTTTACCTTCGGTACCCTCACTCACGCAGCGAAATACAGCACAGTGCTGCTTCGCCTCCATTGATAGCCAATGCGTGCCAACTTTCGTAGTAACTTACTTATGCTGATGATAGTCCCGTCCAACTAACAGTGAAAAGTCCTCATCTTTGACTCATAATTCGCAGTTGCATCCAAACCTGTCGCTTCGGAGCTCAGGGTACGCTTTTACCTTGATCCAGGAATCGGGAAGTCTGGCAATTACAATGAAGCGACTGTCGTCTGACCTTCGCAACCCTTAGACCGGGGAACTGGTCCAATTGAATGACGTGTAAACATTCGGAACCATTATTTCAAATATTGTAAGTATCCACAATTTAGAGAAACTGAGACGTGCTGGTTTACTCACGATGAATGAATGAATGAATATACTTTTATTGCAGTCAAAGTACAGTATGAACACTTAAGACTAGGTATTACAGGATATGTACAACGAAGGCGGCCTTGTGACTATGAGCGGTAAAGGACACTCGATGGAGGTGTAGGGCAGTACAATATTAATATGATTTTCCCCCACCGCCGCTAATGTTTGAAATATGGAATACATAGATTTGAAAAATTCAGAGGTTTGGTTCGAACTTCGACCCTCCGTATAAAAGGTGCAATTCACTGAGCTACCTCGTGATCCTGCTCAAGAATAAATAATAATAATAATTAATATTTCACAACATCACATACATTGATCTGACTCCGAGATAGGTAGCTCAAGCACCTGTGTTACGGATATCTGAATCAACAGTGGGACTACAAATATATACATATAATACTTTTCTTTTGTAAATATTATAAGTATGTTATTTAATAAATAGTATAAGTATTTGCCTAAAATAGATCCGGTTTTGTAGCAAAAAATTAAAATCGATTGGCGTCGCTAGTGCGCCCTACCCGTCACCTTAAGCGAATGTACATGTTCATGCTGGAGCCGTAAAGTCCTTGAGTGGAGACCGCGACTCGGTAAGCGTAGTGTTGGACACCCTGCGACAAGATGGGATGATGACATTCGAAGGCTGGCTGGTGTGGGGTGGATCAGAGTGGCCGAAAATCGGGAACAGTGGCGTGCATTAGGGGAGACCTATGACCAACAGTGAACGAGATGTGGGTTGCTGATGATGATGATGACATGTTCATATTTATTATAGACATTCTTTATGCGTTTTAAAATAAGTGTAAATATGTTTTCTGGAGTAACTATTTTAGTTAACTTGATGTTTCCCAGTGCGGCATTACGAGTAGACGCACAGAGACAACACGTCGCATAACTCAACGATCAGCGCATACGCAGGATATATTATAGTGCTCAAGTGTGTGCGCAAACATAAGTGCACTCGCTATTCCCTTGCCCTCATATTCCGGTGTGACACGACCTGAAAGAAGTCGGGCGCAGGATGTACGGCTTAACGTGCTTTCCGAGGCACGGAGATAAAACACCGCCAATTTCCAGAATCCAGCATGACACTAGGAATTTCTTACTGAAAACGTATGTACAAATTTCTGGCCCGAACCTAAGACCTCTTGCGCAGCCGTCGCTTTTAAGTGCGACCCACTAACCACTGCAACACCGAGGCTGTTACTTTACTTTTAAAATGTAACCTGTGAACCAGTAAAACACTCTGTAAGTCGTTGCTCTCCCGAGTCGTACCTGAAGTCGATGTAATCGTTTATGCATTGCAAGAATATGGTTGCCAATCATCCGGATAAAACCGGACATTGTGAGGCTTTCTGGTTACATCTCCAGTTAAATTAAAATACAAACATTAAATTTTATATTGAAATCTTGAGTACCTTTTATGAACTTATGCTAAATAAACATTTTACTTTGTACCTGAGATAAAACCTAGTGAGGTTTCATCTCTATTTCTTTTTGACTATGTCCGGCTCTGGTGACACTTTTCGAAATTTAAACATTATTTTCTTTTACTTTTACTATGTGTTCGCTTGCACTTCACATGCACGTTATATATCAGGATTGACTGACCGGATGGCGCTATTGGTAGTGACCCTGCCTCTTACGCCAAAGGTCGTGGGTTCGATCCCCACCCTGGACAAACACTCGTGCGATGAATACTTGTGTTTGTTCGGTGTCTGGGTGTAATATATGTATTTAAGTATATATTTGTGTTCCTCTGTTGTCTGATATCTGTAACACAAGTGCTTAAGCTACTTAGTACGTAATCAGGTCAACATATGAGATGTTGTGAGAATATTATTATTATTAATTAAGCGAAATATTACCGTCAATCCTCCTTACCTTCATTTGCCATTAGAGAGATCTCGTCCCAGTTTGTTACCTCATTGAAAAAATATTAATTCTCGTTTATTTATCTATACTTATTATGGATGGTCATCTTAATTTCGAGAGTCATATCACTGAGTGTGCACGGAACTATTTCTACCGGTTAAAACTGCTATACAAATTGCGACCTTATATATATTATCTAAGCGAGGAGGCTAGAATCACACTTTGCGAATCACTAGTTCTTTCTAAGCTCAATTACTGTGATACTGTTTCTTCATCGTCAGCCCATTTAAGTCCCCACTGCTGGGGCACGGGCCTCCCTCAATCACATGAGGCGTAATTGCCATACTCACCACCCTTGGCAGACGGGTTAGCGAGGGTTTTGATATAAATGCAGAGTTTTCCTTCTCTGGGTGCCGATGATCATGCCAGCAGCTTTACCTTAGTCGCCTTTTACGACACCTCGGTAAGAGTAAGGGTGGCCTATTCTACTCTGCCGGGCACCACACGGCCTACTACGGTGATACTGTTTATGGCTCTTGTATTCTGACTAGATCTGAGAAGCTGATACAGAGAGTGCAGAATGCTTGCGCTCGCTTCTGCTACGCTGTTCCACCTAGAGCACACATCACTCCCTTCGAGTAAAGCTTGGAACAGCCTTCCACCACCTGTGCGTGACCTGAAAACGTTCCACTCTTTTAAACACTATTATAAAAATTATTTGCTTTCGGATCAAAAGTGTGGAAACGTACCTCTAGGGTATTCACGAGGCTCCTGGGGGGCTGTGTCCCGGCGCTTCTGAGGCTCTTCATCATCGGTACCTGGATGGAATCGTGGGTTGATTGACCATCTACGCGTCTAAAGAACGTAAAATACGCGTGTTGGGCGCACGCAGGTCAGGTTGTCCGTTTCTACACGACGCTTCTCTCGTGCAGTGGGTTATGTGTTGTACGATATCCACTCTGCATTAAACTGCATTATTATACCTACACAAACTAATTACATATACATTACATCTTATTTTCATTACTGTGTTCCTTCGTTTTTATGTTATTTGAAGACTTTATGTTATTAATATTGATTTTTCTTTGGTTCTATTGTAACTATTTTCTTTGTTTTGTCTTTCTTCCTTTTGTATGTATGTGTGCACGTACGTCGCCCAAGGCTCTGCCTGAAAACCAGAGCTGCAGCGGCTTCGGCCACTGTAGCAAATGCTGAGGTTGGGCCTTGTTGGCTACAGAATATGTTCTATTTATGTATTTATGTCACCTGGGTTAAATTTGTATTCTGTGGCCAATAAAGAAATCTTTATCTTTATACCATACCTAAAAAACTTTGTTTGGGTGTCTGCCCTCCTTATCCAAACTGGCTGGATTGTCCGGCTTTTCGGTTTTAAGACCTGGAAACCCGATTTAAAATTGATGTACATATTTGAAAATGCATGAGCATAGAAGTATTCGAACTTGTTAGCTGAGCCTTGTAAATATTTGACTAAAATGCTAGTTGACCACTTAATGTCGCGTCTGACATACCTTTAAGGGCCGATCCGACCAATCTTTATCAGAGGATAAATCTATGGTATATCGTCTGATTTGTATAGAATGACAGTGCTATACAAATAGATTTAGTATCGGATTAAGATTGGTCAAATTGGCCCTAAGTGTAATATCGCATGCTCACCTAATAAGTATTACCCATATCCGTCTGTCTTCGGTGTCTGCCCCCTTATCCAAATGTCCTGCTAAACTGGTTGAATTGTCCGGCTTGTCCATCTGGCAACCCTATTTAAGATCGATATACTCGCTATTCTCGTTAATGCATGAACATCGATGTATTGGAACTCGTAAATATTTGAATGAGACTTAGCTGGCCACTTAATCTCGCGTTCGATGGACCTTTAAGTATAATATCGCGTGCTCACTTAATAATTACCCACATCCTTTTGTTTCCCTTGTAATCGATATCCCCGTTCAACTACACAACCTAATAATGGCTGGAGTTGTTAGTTTTAGTTGGCTACGACGTAAGAGTGGGGTTTAGTGACTTTGCTGCTACCACATTTTAAGTGTAGAGAACGAGGGTAGCTCAATGGATAAAAATGCGTCGATATGTGTTAAATGCAAATGCGAGCATGCACGTCTGTATTTTTCAGATGAATGTAAATATTCTACCATTTGCGGCGGTAAAGAAGGAAAAGAAAAAGATATTTTTTATTATTTTAGGCATTACAACAATAGTGTTGTGATGTCAAATTAAATAAAATTTTACACCACAAAAACAGTTTCATAAACACTACAAAAAAATTAATACATAAATAAAACAATGCAAACAAAAAACAAAATGATAAGGGTACAAATAACCAGGCAGCACATACATATTGTGTTGTGACTTTGGCCCTCACTCAGCCTATGTCATTGCCCTGAAAAAGGTCATGACGCTGATTTGCAGTAGGGCCAGCCGAGTGAGTGCCACGGACGTTAGCTTTGTTTGTCTTGTGTATCTAATGTGTGTGAAATATATACTCTTTAATGTATGTGTAGGAAAGTGTTGATGTAATTGTAAAAAAAAAAATGAACGAAATAAAAATATTTGATCAAAATGTGGGTATGTGATAATTATAGCCGTCCGGACGGCCATAATTATCACATACCCATTTATTGTCTCTATGCGTCTACTCGTAATGCCGCACTGGGAAACATCAAGTTAACCAAAATAGTTACTCCAGAAAACATATTTACACTTATTTTAAAACGCATAAAGAATGTCTATAATAAATATGATCATGTCATCATCATCATCAGCAACCCACACTCGTCCACTGTTGGACATAGGTCTCCCCTAATGCACGCCACTGCTCCCGATTTTCGGCCACTCTGATCCACCCCACACCAGCCAGCCTTCGAATGTCACGGACGCGTCCGTGAAAAACTACTTCGGTGAGATGCCTAGGCCATGATTGTTACCATGATTCAGTAGGTACGTCTGGTTCCATGAGTTGCGATCAGTGAGACGGCAGTCGCTTAATCGTAATTATCCCTCATCTTAGCGTTGTTCCGCCCATAGCTGTCGGAACCCACTTGGCGCGATTCTGAACTTGCCTTGCAGCTAAAGTTTGTTAAAGTTTTCCTTCATCACATCGTTACTAATCGTTACTAAAGCCCTGTAGTTAAGTGAGGCAGAGTATGTAAATACTGTCTATTGCACACGGCAACTGCACTATACTGCACACCTGGCTCGGAGTTTCCGACGTTGAAACTAAGGGCCGTAATCATCCTAAGCGAAGAGAAGGAGCCTTTCGAGACGAGCGGCATATGTGTTGTTGCATCCACTGGTGATCCGCTTGTAAATGGACGGCGGAAATCGCATACCATCAGATAATCCATCACTCTCTCCTACGCCTCTCCTCTCAGCCATTCGTCAAGAGTCGCATTTATTGTTTTCGACCTATATACATGGGGTACCTCAGATGGCTTTGGACCAAAAACTCTTGAGTAATGTAGTTTTATTATATTGACGACCCGTTTAGAACAGTGGTAGTGAACGCTGCCTCTGGTCCAAGGGTTGCGGGTTCGATCCCCGCACAGTACAAACATTTGTGTGCATGAACATGTTTGTTTGTATTGGTCTGGGTGTTTCCTATATTATAAGTATTTATGTACAAAAGAAAAGTATTATATGTATATATTTGTAATCCCACTGTTGATTCTGATATCCGTAACACAGGTGCTTGAGCTACCTATCTCGGAGTCAGATCAATGTATGTGACGTTGTGAAATTAATTTATATTTATTATTAGTCTCTCGTTTCGTCTCCGTGAAAAATCGTTTGAGAGCGGATTGACCGTGGCAGAGCCACGCTTTGGTATGAATGGGCCGGCTCGACCGGAGTAATACCACGGTCTCACAGAAAACCAGCGTGATGGAGCATTGTGCTGTGTTTCGCTGCGTGAGTGAGGGTACCGAAGGCCCAAGCCGGGGGAAAGAGGTTTTAAAGGTTGGCAGCGCACTTGTGACTCCACTGGTGTCGCGGGTGTCCATGGGCGGCGGCAATCGCTTACAGGTGACCTGTCTGCCCGTCTGCCACTTATGCACATAAAAATAAAACCGGCCCTAAGGCTGCGTCTCCACCATTAATGAGAGATGTGTTTGTTTGAAAGCCTATAAAATTGCTTAATTTACCGTGCTTTTCTCAGTGAAGCGATTCTATTGGCTTTTAACAATCACATTTCTCGCAACTCACTCAACATCCCTGATGGAAACGCAGCCTTAGAGCTGCCAACCGTTCCATGCATAGCGAACTTTTAACGCTGTCAGACTTCGCTCCAAGGCGATTGTGCTCCCTCCCGGCGCGATTGCAACTTGTTGCTAAGTTACATCGCAACTTTATGCACATTATTATATGACGTGAGTCACTTCATATAGTACGGATACCATCGCAATTTGAATATTACATTTTGACAAAATGTAAACGATGTAAGATTTGGAATGGATTTTCGAACGCGATAGTTTTCAACTGACACTCAGCAAAGTATAGGCCGCTAGTTTATACAGGGTGTCCCATTTTCAGAGGTCTAAAATTTTTCCTTGATGTCTCATAAAGAGGCTCATCTGCAGCACCCCCGTGTATGTTCCGCGATCTTTTGTAGTTTGCGTAACTGAACTCCGCCCCTAACATTCAAATTTGTGCTTAATTTATACACCAGTATTTTTCTATCGTTTACATCCCGAAAACCTCATAATAGGTATCGTTAATTTTTGATCTAACATGCCAAATGGACTTTCCATTTGGCATGTTACATAGATCAAAAAAATAAGCGAAAAAAAACAGCTGTTCCATACTTTATTGCCGGGAGAATATTTTTTTTTGACATAAAAAATCAAATAATTTCCGGAGTTCTTTATTTAATTTCCGGAATAATATTATTTTTACTTTTTTTGAAAGAAATGAAAAGGAAAAAATTGGAAGGAAAGGTTCCAATTGTTCCCTTTTCATTTCTTTCCCTCTACCCATCTCTAGACGAGACGTGAAAGTGCAATAGACAACACAATGGTGGTGAAATAGTTTTATTTACCTGTCGACTGGGTAAAATTATAATGTCACAGCACAATATGAAATGACATAAAAGAGGGTAATTTGAAAGAATCAAAGTCAAAATAAATCGTTAGTTCTTACGAATCTTTATAGAGCGTGAATTCTTTCACTAGGAGTAATATTGTGCGATCACAGTATACGTAATATACAGGTAGTTAAACTTATGTTAAGGGTAGCGAGATTTTAGCCTAACTTTCCGTTGGGTCGGTTATTATCAATTTGAGCGAGCAGCCTCAAATGCGCCTAACCTTTATCAGTGAGTCATTATAGATCATTTTCGGGTAAAATCTGCATAGTTGGCGTGAGTTGGCGGGCTAGATATTATGATAACAATCGTATTGCCGTTAACCGTACTTTAATCATAGTATTTTTTTGAATAACAACAGTTTTTAAGTCGCCAACATTTGTTAACCGCATCGCCGCCATATTGTGACAGATTACAGCAAACTTTTTCTAGCGCGAATGTAGGCGTTAACGACCAAGATCAGAAGGCAATTGATACATGTATCAGAACTGTAGTGAGAATTGTAATATATATATATAGCGAACAGATCATACATGTATTGTTAGTGTGTCTTAAATAAATAAATGAGAAGGCATTTCAGTGACATTGACAGGGGGCCGTCAATGTCGCAATAAAGTTTCCAGTAAAATATTTTAAGTTGGTAATTGTTAGGATGCATTTGAGAAACCTATTTTAATTGTTCCGAAATTGTGATAGTAAAGTCAGTTATTCTATATTATTTCATATAAAACTGAACATCTCTGCATTTACGTAGGGATTAGCAGAATTTTTCAGCATGTTTTTGGATCAAAATTTCTAAAAAAGGAGTTTGCAATGTATTATACCTTTATCACCATAATTTCTGCCAATAGACGCCTACTGTTGGACATACAGTTATTCATTATACATATTTTGACTTTTCAAAATTCATTAATGATTTATAAATAAATATTAAATTAAAAAGTTTTCGTTATAATAGTAGGTCCTTTTAGTAGAAATATTTGGAGGAAAGTCTGGCTACACTGGTGACATTCGGTAATATTTTAATCTGTTTTTCATCAGTTCACACTTTTGCCCAGTGCCAAATGATTGTTATCGGACTATAGGTTTAGATCAAAGAAGTTACAATCACTACGTAGAAACTAGCCGGCATATTATTCATTAAAGCAATTATCCCACAGGTGTACGTGACGTCGGAGTCGAAGTTCGGCACGCTCGCTGAGCTGGTGCACCACCACTCCGTCCTGGGCGACGGGCTCATCACGCAGCTGCTGTACCCAGCGCCCAAGCGCAACAAGCCGACGGTGTTCCCTCTCGCACCGCCCGACGAGTGGGAGATTGACCGCACAGACATCGTGATGAAGCACAAGCTGGGCGGCGGCCAGTACGGAGACGTGTACGAGGCCACGTGGAAGCGTTACAACATCACCGTAAGTCACACCAGCTGTTTGTGTAGCTACAAGCACGGTGGTTCCCTACCCCTCTAGCACAGTAGATAAATACGCTAAAGCAGTATCGACACTCCGCCATTTTGGACAGAAAGTTACCTACCGTATAGGGTTCTCTTATTTTTGTAAAATATTATTCTTACCGTGGGACTACTGGTTTAAGTACCGGGCCGTTATCGCGGGGTCCTAGGTGCAAAATGGATTACCTGGTGCGTATTAAATTAGAACTAATGATATTTCTTACGAAATAAGCATAATACTATAGCGTTCAATATTCGTACACAAAGGTACACAAAATGATTCTTAAAGTTGCAAAAAGCTACGCAAAGATACATAAAATTAGACATACTTTTCATAACGTTTTGTTTCGTTACTTGGAAACCACGTTAAGGTACACAGGACAACCCTGAATTTAGTTTCTACGATTGTACTCCGATGGGACCTTAGAATCCGTGTAAAGTGTGCGTCTGTGTGCGTGCGTAATCGAGCGATTGTTCGTAGTGTCCATACTGCTTGCGTATACATCTACTGTGCCTCTAGCTCCACCCGACGAGTGGGAGATTGACCGCACAGACATCGTGATGAAGCACAAGCTGGGCGGCGGCCAGTACGGAGACGTGTACGAGGCCACGTGGAAGCGTTACAACATCACCGTAAGTCACACCAGCTGTTCTAAAAGGTGGCTAAGCCACAACCACTCCCTGTGGCATAGCGGCCTTTTAGTTAGCGGACGGCAGTGTTTGCGTAGCTACATGCACGGTGGTTCCCTATCATTTTCGCACCGCCTGACCAGTGGGAGATAGAGCGCACAGACGTCATGAAGTTCTCACTAATCATCGTTGACCGCGGAGAGCCACGCTTCGGCATGAAGGGGCCGGCTCGACCGAAGTGATATCACGGCATCACAGAGAACCGGTGTGAAGCAGCACTGTGCTGTGTTTCGCTGCGTCAGTGAGGGTACCGGAGCTCCAATCCGGGGGAATAGAGGTTTTAAGGTTGGCAGCGTACTTGTGACTCTGGCAATCGCTTACTATCAGGCGATCCGTCTGCTCGTCTGCCACCTATCACATAAAAAAAAACATGATACTCTTGCTCTATTCCCCGGTTATCTGAGGTCAGCGCAGTATATATTCCTTTTTATTAAAAAAAATCTGTGAAAAAATTAGGTATTTTACACTTTTTAGTTCGTGGTTTTTGAAGGCGGTTTTTTTTACAGATTTTTTTAAATTCTTCTTCCCATCTTTTATGAGGCCTTCCCCGATTTCTAGATTAATATCTTGGATACCACGATCTGCTCCATTTTTCTTTACCTCTTATGACGTGCCCAGTCCGTCTTCATTTAAATTTTTAACCGACTTAAAAAAAAAGGAGGAGGTTCTCAATTCGACATGTATATATATTTTTTAATGTTTGTTCGCCGATTACTTTGTCTAATATTTACTGTGATATGTTTTACTTTCGTCAAGCTTCTAATTTTTTTTGGCGAAATCAACATGTTTTAAAATTAATTTTCGCAGGTCGCAGTGAAAACATTGAAGGACGACACCATGGCCCTGAAAGACTTCCTGGAAGAGGCGGCCATCATGAAGGAGATGCGGCACCGCAACCTCGTCCAGCTGCTGGGCGTGTGCACGCGCGAGCCGCCCTTCTACATCATCACCGAGTTCATGTCCAGGGGAAACCTGCTGGACTATCTGCGCGCGGCCGCCGCTGCCGCCGCCAGGGAGCCGGCGCCGGATGCGGTGGTGCTGATGTACATGGCGACGCAGATAGCATCTGGCATGAGCTACCTGGAAAGCCGATCGTTTATACACAGGTAGGGGCCCCCAATAGTTTCTGAAACGTGAAACCATGATTCAGTTTGGTCTGGATCTTCTGTTTAATCTGAATAAGGCATAAGTGAATAAATAATTTCATTTGTTTTCGCTCTTATTTCATGTCATATAAAGTTCAAAATATGGAGTCAATGTAAAAAAAATAATGGTGTTCGCTATTATGTCCTGACAGATAGGTATAAGGTTCAAAATCCTGATGGGAACTATTTTCTTTTTGCCTTGTAGAGAGCAGAGTTATAAATGGTTGCGAAAAAAAAGGTCAAACGGCAGTCTCTTATATAAAAACTGAGTTTATCTGTATTCCTGTATTATGTTTTGATAAAGGTGACTCGCATGCTCGTCTGCCTCCCTTTCTCATAAACAAAAAAAGTTTTTAAGACGGTTCAGTTTGAAAAAAGGGATCAGTATACAACGAAATGTTTGGGTTCTGCGGAGGGAGGCTTGAGGTTAGGGAGATTGATAGTAATCTATCTCTCTCTCTCTCTCTCTCTCTCTCTCTCTCTCTCTCTCTCTCTCTCTCTCTCTCTCTTAAGTTGACACCGCGACGATAATCATAACTTACACAAACTAAGCAGCTTTGAAATTTATTGTTACCTGTAGGAAGTAATTATTACATAAGTTCGTCTCAAAAAAATTGTTAATACTTTCCTTAAAGTAGGTATGTCTCTTATTCGCCACAATCTATATACCATACTTAAGTCACTTGGCGGCGCTAGTAGTCGTCGCATTCGTCGCGGTGTCACCTTACGAGACCTGCGAAATTCACTTCGAGGCAAGCTTCGCTGTTCCTCGGAGTCTCGCTATCTCATTCGCGCCAACCGAGACCCTTTCATGCGAGTAGAAACAGCAAGATGGCTGTTTGAAATTTGTAAGAAAATTGTGAGCATTTGCTTATACTAAAAATGATGAATCAAACTTGAATACATTTTGATTTTCTTTAAGATATAGTGTAACTGTCAAGACAATACAATACAAGCTGTGTCTCTGTTAAATTTTCATAATGAAGAATTGAATTTTTAATATAAAACAAACAGGCCGTAACGTCGAAAAATTTATGAAATGTAATCGCATATGATACGAAATGGTTAAATATTTTTAAGAGCAGGTGTTAACCGAGACATTAGATATTTCCTTAATCCGAGTAACAACAATGAAATGTCCGAGATGTCCTCAAATTGCAAATTATTTTAGTATTACTTTTGTAAGGTAAATACGTTGTTCGCTGGACCCTTAAGCAGCCCTTTTACTGTCCAATCTCGAATGTTCCATATGCTATCTCCTCAGGGACCTAGCCGCCCGCAACTGCCTCGTCGGCGAGAATCCACCTGGTGAAGGTCGCGGACTTCGGCCTGGCGCGGCTCATGCGGGACGACACCTACACCGCCCACGCCGGGGCCAAGTTCCCCATCAAGTGGACCGCTCCCGAGGGCCTGGCCTACAACACCTTCAGCACCAAGTCCGATGTTTGGGCCTTCGGGATACTGCTGTGGGAGATTGCCACGTACGGCCTGTCGCCGTATCCTGGTGTTGACTTGGCTGATGTCTACCATATGCTGGAGAAGGTAATGTCTTTTGAATATGTTGTGATGATAATGTGGTTTATTTATTCTTAAACTTATTTTTTGTTTATTGTAGCGAACATGATATATTTAAAGTAAGATCGATTCTGATTGATAACTCATTCATCAAAATCGGCTGGGCAGTTGATTTAGAATAATTCTGGAACATACAAACATACATACATGGATTTTCTTTTATTTTTTATCTGTACACCGATTTGAAGTCCTAGTCCTATGTTGCATATGTGTGTACCTAGTGTAAATCCAGAAGCGAAAAATTTTTTATTTTCTCCGTTTTTCTTATAGTATAATATACTAATATTTTCCAAAGTTTTACTCTTTACAGTGGTGTATAAATATTATAGTATTTTCATTCTACAATGTTAGAAAAGTACCCAAAATGAATCGACTTGAACAGTGCCAGGGAATAGTAAATAAAAATTGTTTTAGTTTTGCTTTTTTTTTGGTTTTCGTATTGACTATCTAAGTTTAATAGATATATTTTAAATAGCATTATTTCTGCATAGTCTTACCTAAATAAAGGTATTTTTAATTTTGAATCGACCTTATACTTTCCTTATAATAAATACTTTTATCCAGAAAGAAATAGCCGACACTTCTATGCGTCTTCGATGTCGTTCTGTCGGACGTTTCGTTCACAATGATGTGGAGGAAACGTTGTTCAAGTGGTTAACAAAACTGGCTTGATTCAAGTTTAGTTGTGTATAAATCAGCTAGATGGGGCACCTAATGGTGGTTATGTTAGAGTGACTCTCGCGCAACACGTGCATTAGCGTTATTTCATTATTAGTTCCGTCTACTCAACGGAGGATTTATTTTAGCCTGTAGCGTCCCACTGCTGAGCAAAGGCCTCTCCCAAATTCTTCCATTAATCCCTGTTTAATGTCTTGCCAATCTTGGACATACTTGTAAAAATCGTCATACCATCTTTTTCTGGGCCTACCCCGTAGTCGCCGTCCATCGGTCGGGCGCCATTAAGTGACGATTTTTCGTCCATCTTTCAGGGCCCATTCTGCACACATGACCCGCCCAATTCCAACGGATGATTATGATTTTTTGAATATTCAATAGAACATAATACAATACTATAGTATGTACCAATGTCAGTATGTTTTTCAAATATATGTTTTAAATTTAAATATTAAAATAGGTCGAATATTTTAATCCGATAATAAATCTATGGTATAACGCTGACATTCTCGGTCAGAGCGACCAATGTCAGAAGGCACTTCAGTGACACAGGGCGGAGTTGTAAAACGTTTTTTCTAATACGAAAATGACAAAACAGTTTTAGTTCCGATTTTTGCCACATGCCAAATAACCGTGATCGGGCTGTAGTTCAACCTGGCGCCTAGATAACATCTATCAATATTTCATTTCTAAAATCGCTCGGTTTAGAACGAGAACAATAAAACAAAGAATACAGTGTAATAATTTCATTAAAATAATAATTGAAATATAAAAACAAAGCGAGAGCAACCGGCCTTCGCGGCGTTTGGCGTATAGTGTTAGAAGCATAACAAAGTAATATACATTTTTGCATTTGTTTTGTAAACATTACGCAAGCCCCACGCAACAATGCCGCGATAACGCCCTCGTGCGGCGAAACTAAACAAACTACATTTTTTGCATCCGGAACTTTTTTCTCTCTTTTTTTAACACTAACATGGTGCACTCAAACAACCCACTCACTACTCTGCTCACTAGTACACATTGGTCATGATGACAATTTCTAACTAACAATCGAAGAACCTTTAATAAATTGAAACATCGGTGAAAGCATAAAAGTCTCTAAGATATCATAATTTTAAAATTATATTAAGGAAAAAGAGGACGTACCAAAACGGCATATTATACAATTAACTACGGTACATAGGCTTCGCGCTCGAACTTTCTTCTCTTGAGTTAGTTGTGTTACAATTTGTTACAAAATATGCGTAATTATATATTCAATTTAATATTCTTTATATTGACTTACCCAACTCAGTTTTGATGTTTGCTAGCTGAAATTGGGCATATATTTCTTCACTATCTCTTTAATTAAATACGCTGATAGAAGAACTTGTCATCATCCCAATTGTTTCTATCTACCCGAACGTTTTTCGACCACTAAACTTTTAATTTAAAAATATTATCTACTCGACTAATGTGGACTATGATAACTATCTAAATATTACGGTACATCTAACTTTCCAGTGGGTTTGTGGTCTGTTTCTTGTTAACATTATAAAATACAAGACTTAGATATTCTCAGCGATACATTATCATAATATCTGTATCCTGTAAAACATATTTATATACAAACATAGGTAACAGGTACACAGGTATACAGATCATATCGTCTTCTACAAGTTGAGTTCAGTATATGACTCGTAATATACATTAATATTTTGTCATTATTATATATCATGTCCTGTATATAATGTGAAAAAGATTTCCATTGGATTGAACTTTCAATGAACAAAAAAGCGGTCAATAAACATCAGAATTTCAACTTTTTCTTTAAGTTAATTTTCGCCAGAAGCTCAGTTATAGCTAAAACGTTATACAGTTTCTAAGTTTTTTTTTCGAAAAAGGCGCTTATGTCTCATAATTCAAATATTATAATAACCAAAAATACTTTACAATGAATATTTACAACGAAACAAATGTGTATTTTTAAATCAACTTTAACAGTATTATATTTCTAAATTATTGAATAGTACTATTTTGCCTATATTTTTAAAATAAAAACCATTATATCACAAACTTTCCCTTTTCAAAGAAAACATGAATATTATGCTCCAGCCAGACTGAGGTTGGTGTCTTCCAATGAACAATAAAACAAATTAACAAATGCTCTCAATTTAAGATAACATAAAAATATAATCTTATTCAAAATTCTTACAAATCTAAACTTCTAGATTTGAAGTATTATTACGAATCGTTAACATTTTCATAAGGTAAATGATACTTTCTTATAAACATCATATAGTTTCATAATAACAAGATAAACAACAAATAAAAATGTAAGCTATGAACCACGCCAGAGTGAAAGCCAAATTAGAATATTCATGCCTTTCCAAGTGACTACTTGTTCATTGTCAGCTTCAATCAACCAAATAAAAATTGGCTGTATTAAATTGGCCTGCTAAATACTCTGTAATACCTAGTCTTAATTAAAAGGACCCTAATATGCTTGTCCTCTGGACGTATAACTCACGAACTTTAAAAGACACCATACCCAGTTCAGCGTCCCAATCCAAGTTACATGGGGTCAGGTGGAAGACCAGCTAACAGTGGGACGCGTCGGTGCACAGGTGCTTCTTGCACAGGGTGCACTGGGGTCTGCTCACCGCGATGCGGGAGAATATCTCCGAAGCCGACAACTCCTTGCTCAACTTGCTGCACATGGAGTAGGACACGGTCTTCTTGGAGAAGTCCTTGGCTGGGACGCAGGTGCGGGCGCGGACGGGACCGATCTCTTGGCCGGTTTCAACTAGGGACATGAGTGTGGGATTACACAACGGTTTATGAGTTACACACAGTTGCAGGAACGTTCATAAAAATCGTTAAAGACATTTATTTATCCTTAAATTCGTTACCGTTATCGTTACCTTAGAGAGCGTTTCAGCTACTAAAATGTATGATCAAAGGTTCTGAAGAGAATAAAAGAATTGGGACGTCAAAGCGACATGACTAAATATTTCCATAGTCCCACCAGCATATTACAGAGTAAGAGTCGATTTAAGGTTTTCTAAGGATAGAAAATGGTTCTACCCCCTTAGATACTAATATATAACGGTAATAGAACCTACACATATTTTATGTCCGACATATCTGGGACAGATATGAGACAAATATCTGCGACATATAGTTTTGTTTACATAAAAGTTTGAAATCAGTTTTTCTTAATATAAGTCAGCGTTAATCAACTCAAAACTGGCGTACACGTGTCAGTCATAATGTTAACGTGAAATTGCGAACGAATTTGTTCGCCAGGGAAATGCATCCGTGTTATTTATGCATGAGACTGCAAATGGTGGGAAGTTAGTCCCTCTCCGCGCGGCGGGAACAAACGCTGGCACGTTTGTTTTCGCGGCACAAAGTTGTTACAAAGTTAGGTTAATATGTGCTTTTTGTTTATTGGCTTACGTGGGATATTGCCAAGGATTGTTACAAGTGAGCTCTGTTTGCTGTTCTAAATATTGTGGGAATACTCAGAGGAAATGTTGGGGATTGCAACAGATACCTACAGTGTGTTACTGTGTTGCGTTCTGATATTATATTTGTATTTAAAGACTAAGGTTGGTTTTTTTTTATGTGATAGGTGGCAGACTAGCAGACGGATGACCTGATAGTAAGCGATTGCCGCCGCCCATGGTCACCCGCGACACCATTGGAGTCACAAGTGCACTGCCACCTTTAATAGCCCCTTTCCCCCGGAATGAGCTTCCGGTACCCGCACTCACGCAGCGAAACACAGCACAGTGCTGCTTCACGCCGGTTTTCTATGAGGCCGTGGTATCACTCCGGTCGAGCCGGCCCATTCATGCCGAAGCTTGGCCCTCGTGATTTTCAAAAGCTTATGTCGTATATTTCGTAAAGGGTTAAAGCAACTGTATTATTAACGTTAAGGTGGTTTAGTTGGTTGTGGCGGTCATGAAGTTGACTTAAAAAGAGATAGCATGTTTGAGCAACTCTCAAAGACCGTTAGTATCCGGGGGTGAGTAAGGTTTTTGGTACTTAGCTACTTACCCAATTTGGCCGACTCAGATGTGATGACGATGCACAGGAAAGCCATGCCTGGGATGTAGCAATCAATGTTGGGGACCTTTAAGTTGAAAACAGAAACTCCTTAATGTTGATCCTCATCTTCACATGTCATTCCCAGTTGCGTCCAAAAGCCGTCGCTTTTGAGCTCGTTGTTGCGTTTGGACCACGATTCAGAATTAAGTGAATCTGGTTATTTGGTTGCGACTGCCCGTCTGACCTTTTCAACTATTAGACAGGGAAACTAAACCAAGAGATTTATTATTTCCCTCACCGTCGAATAATGGTAGAATGGCACATAGATTTGAAAAATCCAGAAGTACGTGCCTGGATTCGAACGTACGACCTTCACGTCGACATACAAGTACCAAATGTTGAGAAAACTTTTTTTGTTTAAAATCTGATTCGAAAACTTACCTACATCCCAAGGTGTGGCACAAGTTCGGAACTAGACTTTTAAGATTTATTCGACTTTTTGCCACCAAACTACTATTGATTCATTGTTGAGTAGCTGTTACATCTTCAAACAATGTTTTGAAATCACCTGTTAGCCTTTACACTTGTTCACTTCAATCACGTGATCGAAGCTTTTTCAACTACTTAAGGTGACAGGTAGGTCACACTATCGACGCCATTTGAGTTAAATTGTTAGCATCTAAAGCGGATATGTATTCAACAATTTCGAAATTCGAGTTCAAAACAAACTTATACTATTTATTCAATACTAAAATATGAATATGAATTATGGCGTTAATCCAAATTGCGAGTGCAAAAACAGATCAAAAAGTTAATTATAAGTATTAAATAAATATTGTTTCCGAGAGGCTCGAACTTCAAAATTGTTAAAAAGATATTCGGTTTAGTGGCTATCAATTTATATATCGATTGGCGTCGCTAATTAGAGCCACTCTTCGCCTTAAAACGCTATGTAAGTCTTCTTCAACTCGAACATTTCCTACAATACCTCCTATCTCACATGGACTTACTACATAAGATAGAAGGTTTTGCATAGTTCTTCCCCCTCGGTGTATGGAGTTTGTACTTACGGTGATGTTGGCGTAGTCGGGGTGGTCGGGATCCCAGCAGCCAGGGTGGTCGAAGGACAGGCAGTTGTAGCACTGGATACCCTTGGTGGTGGGGGACACGAACTTCTTTGGCTTGGCCTTTTTGTGCTTGCCTGTACAGGGAACAAATGGTTCAATTTAACAACGTGAACTTTCACTACTAGAGTGTTATGGCTGTTTCGGTTTACCTATACGCAGTGTTGAACCACCTGATTGTCAAAACTAAAGATGAATCTGTGTTTCGAAGGGTGCATTAAGCTGTCGGTTACACGCCGCAAGCCACACGATTAAAAATAAATAAAGAAAGAACATATATTTAAGACATGTTTTTGAGTTTATTCCGTTCATTTTAATTTTCTGTGTGGTTATAAATCAACTAAAAAATTCTCCAAAATTATACTTAAACTTTATGATTCGGAAGTCAATTGAACTTACGATGTTTAAGTACCTTGCGCCGGGTCGTGCGCGTGCGCATGACTGCGTGTGTGTGATGTGGCAACTGCGTTTATTTTGGTAGAACTTCCTTTTTTACACTCAGGAAATGGTCACTTATCACTTTAGTCATCTTTCTTTATCTTAAATCTTATCTATAAGTACTTGATATTTGAAAGTAATTTGAAAGCATAGCCAGAATAATTCGATTAATTATATTTTACATTAACATATGTTGGAGAATATTTCGATAATTGTCGCTTTAGTCTTACACATTTTTATTACTTTGCAATGTAAAGAAATATTTTTATTTAATTAAAAAAAACAATACACCAAATGATTTGTGTTTAGATGTATTAATATAAATTAAAATTATATTATTTGTATTTGCATGTAACTGATCACACCCGAATTACCTAATAGTTTATAATCACTAAGTCTAATCAAAATTATCTTTTTATTTAAAAGTCTTTCCTATTGAGTTGTATTTTCTTCAAAATCACATTCCACCTAATCAAATAACATTAATTTAATTGACTCACCAAGAACAGTGACGGAGAGCAGGAGACAGTACACAAGGAAGTTCTTAATTCCAATCATGGTGTCTTGTGGTGGAAGTGTTGATGTGGGCTGTGCAAAGCGCCGGTTGCTACTGCTGTCGGAGGTGCGCTGGTGCCGTTTATACCCGCCGCGGGAGTGACGCGCCGGCATACAGGGTGTTGCTTGCTTCAACTGTACAATTGAAAACGTAGCTCCTTTAAAAAATATTTTTATTTTATTTTATCACTTAAATTTACCGATCAATTTACCAATGCGTAGAACAGTATTCAAACTATTGCTAATTTAAAATTTTTACAAATAGAATAGGCTAGTTGCCACTATTTTTTATTTGATTTGACGCGAACTGTTTATTACGATTATATTACGCCATAAAAAATATTTTTTTTGAAGCCCCTGTTCTTATTTATATAGCACTATAACATATCCTGCGTAAGGGGCTGAGCGTGGAGATTGGCCGCCTTTGCCGAAATCGCCTGTAATTATTTTTATTTTTACTATCACGCGAGCTGCGAACCGGCGTTCTGTGTCTATTATTTTATATTTACGATGCCGCGTTTGGAAGTCGCAATTGTTCGAATGGCTACCACCGCTGTTGTGAGGCTCCGATCTGTCTCCCGTTCTCCTAAAACGATGACTGACAAAAATGATCAGATTGTGAGCCTTAAGGAAACGATGCAACGCCATTCAATCCTTCGCCCGAGCGCCGTTTTCAATAGTGTTGTGGCTTACACTGTCATAACAAGAAAATAACGTAATCCCCGTTGGATAGAACTTGTAAATAAACTTTGGAGGACAATAGAAAGGACTAACAATAAGTACTAAACTATGAATAGTTGTAACATAGATCGGTGGGAGCTGTTCTTTTTAAATCTTTTTATCGCTATGTGTCACACACGAGTGTCCCTCGTGTTTGATATGTTATATGAGTATTTTAATAAATTACAATGATTAATATACCCAGACACTGAAAAAACGCGAGTGTTCGAACCCACGACGTTAAACGTATGAGGCAGGGCCCAAGTGCGCCATCGGGCCAGTTAATTTATTAGGGGGGTGGTTTTTAATTTGACTTGTTAACCACTAGGTTTATTCTACTTTAGTGACAGGCTCTCATCTCTTTACAGGACTTATATTGCTATTAGTTCAAAATTTTATCAATAGATGGCGTTAGGTGTCGATTACATCGCGTGAGCATTTCGTCTTTTCGGTTTACTATGTCATGTTACCTTTTTAAAAATAGTAAATATTTGTGGCCGTTCGGGACATTAGTTACACTTTATATCAAAAAATAACGCTATATGTCAATTAAATCGCGTGAGTATTTCGTCTTCTCGGTTCACTATGTCAGGTTACCTTTTTAAAATTAGTAATGACTAGTGGCTCGCTCTCGCTTCGTTTCGGGATATTAGTTCCACTTTATACCAATAGATGTCGCTAGGTGTCGATTACAGCGCGCAAGCATTTCGGGATTTAATTCGCGTTAAATAAAATTAATATTAGAACACGATGTATATATGTTGTGCGGCACCTGTTGCTATTTGTGTAAATTGTTGGTGTTTATGTTTGTGCGCGTGCGCCTCGCCACTAAGTCTCGAGCTATTCGTACACAAATACGATAGTTTGTTATTATTTACCCTCTCGAGTATGCGGCTATGCCTTCTATCTGTCAGATACCGCTTTCAGCTCGTAGTTACTACCTCTTCTCATTAAGTAAGTAAGTAAATGTCCTTTACCTGAAGGTTGTCTGGTAGAGATCGCTCCCAGCGATAAGACCGCCTAAATTGTACATTGTATCTCTGTATACCTAGCTTTTAAGTTTTGTATGTTGTGCAATAAAGAGTATCTATCTATCTATCTATCTAAATACTTTATTGACCACGAGATGTAATTAATTGTACACAAAGTATTATAACATGACCTTGACAAAAAGAAGAAACACAATACAATGCACACGGACAGCGGCGGGCACATAAAGCTATACAAAACTTACAAATTTCTTCATTCGATTATAAACCTTATATTGTTAGACATTGAGTTCGAAATCGATTGAGGAAATTTGACAGTTTTGTATAGCTTGACCTGTCCGCCACTGGACATAGAATTAAATACATATAGGTAGTAGTGGTCAACCAGGTTCCAGTCTTTGTGTGATCGTGCGCTGGTTTCCAGGTTGGACCTTGAGGGACGTCCGTTTGACATAATAAATGACAGTAAAAAAGAACAGAAGGAGGTTAACAAACTAACGTTACAGTAAATACACGAACAACACAAATATTAATAATAACAAAAAATAGTAATAAAACTGGCCAAGTGCGAGTCGGACTCGCCCACGAAGGGTTCCGTAGCAGCAAGTAAGATATATGGAAGGTAAATTGCGGTTTACGGTTTATAACGTAAAAAAAAACTACTTACTAAATCTAGTTCAAACCAATTTTCGTTGTTAGTTTTGATGGTAATGTATATCATATATTTTTTTTTTTAGTTTTATAATTATTTTATTATAGAAGTTAGACACATTTTACCACTTTGAGAGCGGCTCTTGCGCAAAGTATTAAGTTTAGAAAAATACATCAATTTTTAAAACCTATCCATAGATACGCCACACGTATGGATTTGATGAAAAAAAAAAAAGAGTTTCAGTTCTAAGTATAGGGACCTCCCAAAAAAATTTTTTTTTCGTAGTTTTGTGTAAAAATCGTAATGCGGTTAACAAAATACATCTATTCACCAAGTTTCAATAGTATAGTTCTTATAGTTTCGGCAAAAAGTGGCTGTGACTTACGGACGGACAGACATGACGAATCTAGAAGGGTACCGTTTTTTGCCATTTGGCTACGGAACCCCAATAAACAGGACAATCTTGTTCAAGTATGAGAATGAATGGATAAAAATGTATTACATGGACAACGCGATAGTGGCGCCGTCATCTAAGCTGAGATTAAAGTCATTGACTTCTGTGTGCCTTGGGTTTGTTTATGTACACTCTGGTCTGGTTATTTGGATTATTCGTCTGAAACTAACCCTAACAACTAAATCAGGCTCACTGCAGGGAGAAATTACAAAATTCGGAAGCAATATCTAAATTTTATGTTAAAAAATAAGGGCTTTTGCAAATTATAAATCCTTTATGTAGGTGTGAGGTCCAACTGCGGGCATTATTTGTGTGCGCAACATCATCATCTAGCTCAGCTATTCTCAAAGTGAGTTCCGCGAAGCTCTTTTGGGGCTCCGCTAGAATTCAGGAAAAAATACAAATAGATCGTTCATCATATTGATCATAGTATAATAAACAAATAAATATTTCACAACATTGATCTAACTCCGAGATAGGTAGCTCAAGCACGTGTGTTACGGATATCAGAACCAACAGCGGAATCACAAATATACACATTTAATACTTGTCTTTTGTAAATACATACATATAATAGGCACACAGAAAACACCAATACAAACAGACATGTTCCTGCACACAAAATTAATGTTTGTACTGTGCGGGGATCGAACCCGCAACCATTGCACCAGAGGCAGCTTACACTACCACTGATCCAAATGGGTCGTCATGTATAATTTATCTTCTTCAAAGTCCATGTCGCTAGTTCGATTGGCAAGTAAATAATTTTGTATCAATTCAATGAGGGTTTACGCGTGTGATAAATCCGCTAGATGGAGTACTTATAGGAGTGAGGTCCATATACAATGTGATTGGTTATTTTTAAACTTGATTTGTCAAAATGTCAATTTGACAAACTAAACAACCAATGCGGTTGATATTGGACTTCAGTCCAACAGTACGCCATCTAGCGGATTTTTCACACGTGAAAACCCTCATTATTATAAACAATCGATTTTTCGCTCGTGAGGCTGTTTGACGAGGATCATTGTAGAGTGCCTCATGAAATCTTGCTCCGTATTTCTGCTATTCGCTCGGCAGTGAGGGAAATCGTCGTGAGGAAACCTATATACTTCGGATAGTTTCTCAATTGTTGTGATAATTATTTTGACCTGTAATATTTATCCTGTTGTCTCGCTCTATCAAAGGGTTGCAAAGGTCAGACTAAAATCGGTTTATTGTATAACGGTATTTGACTATATTTTTTATTTTATTTTTGTAATCAAAAGACTTCTCAATTATAGAAACATAGTTGAAAGAATTACTTGATTCTCATTTAAACTACCTTACATATAACAACTTTAAAATCACATTATTTTGGGCAAACCCAAAACGCTCCATACTAATAGCAACTGGCATGTGAAGTCACACGCAATTTGAATTTTGTATGGTAGCTATATCTAATGTTTCGTTTAATAATAATAATAATAATTTATTTTAATGCACAAGTAAGATAGAAATGACACACAACATTATAAGTAAAGCAAGTAATTCAATTCAATTCAAACGTTTATTGCAATCATGTTGTACATTACAGGTATTGATTGATATATTTAGTTCAAACATGAACCCTGATAGGTTATCGCAATATTGGTATACAATAAATAAATTATAGAATTACATAACACATAAGGATTCGATTACAGAATTGTATAACAATGACAATTATAGTATTATTTATTTTATACAAATTTGATTATGAATTTATTTTCATTTAAAAGACTCCGACAGCGTGTAGAAACTTTTATCAATTAGGAAAGCTTTTAGTTTATTCCTGAACTTTCCAATATTTTTCTCCTTTTGTATTGTGTTCGGAATTTTATTATAAATTTTCACACACATGCCGAAAGGTCCATTTCTTACTAATTCTAATTTGGAATTAGGTGCGGCCAGTTTAGTTCGTGGTCGAAGTATTTGTGCTTTGCAAGAATTCAGCATAAAAAAGCAACAGTTTATGTCAATGGATCTATTTTAATAGTTGGTGTCAATGTATAGGTTTTTTATGTGATAGGTGGCAGACGAGCAGACGGGTCACCTGATGGTAAGGGTTATACAATGGTATAATTATTTTTTAATAATTTCATTACTTGCCCATATGAATCTTTAAATGACCATAAAACCGGCTAGACGTTACATTTTTAATGGATGATTTTCGCTATTCATCATCATCGTCAGCCCATTTAAGTCCCCACTGCTGGGGCACGGGCCTCCCTCAATCACATGAGGGGTAATTGCCATACTCACCACGCTTGGCAGACGGGTTGGCGAGGGTTTAAATATAAAAGCAGAGTTTTCCTTCCCTGGGTGCTGATGATCATGCTAGCAGCTTTACCTTAGTCGCCTTTAACGACACCTCGGTAAGAGTGAGGGTGGCCTATTCTACTCTGCCGGGGACCACACGACCATTTCAATTTTCGCTATTGGTACATATTTATCTATATTTTGATAAAATATTAATATTTTGTAAAATCTTGAGCTTTTTTTTTTATTTGAATGAAATGGGGTGAGCATTGCCCCTCATAGCATTGAATGAAATGGGGTAAGCATTGCCCCTCATAGCATTGAATGAAATGGGGTGAGCATTGCCCCCTCATAGCATTGAATCTCGAGCTTAGGCAAATTCCCTATTACCAACCTTCACTACCAGAAATCGTGGATCATGGTCAATGCCAAAGCGACCTCTTTGGACGCAACCGAGAATCACACCCCGATAATAAGGAGTGTAGCCGCGGACTAATATTAGTTCTATGTTTGTAAATAACTAATCCTAATAAGCTGATTACTCATACTATAGTTAGTCTATAAATATTTCGGGTCTAGAGCAAAACCGTTGCATTCATTAGTAACCGTAGTAATCAAATGAGAAGTGCTTTAATAATGGTACTTCATTCACGAAATAATGAGGAGTATGTATGATTAATTCCACTAATTGGGATATTTCTGAGATTTTTATACTTATGCTATAAGAATCACCGTGATATGGTAAGCTCAATGGTTCAGAACACCCGATAGACCTGGCTACGGCTCTGGTCTGGTCGGCATGCCTGCTGAATACTTATAAGATCATTATTTTTTCTTTTCACTAGTTATAATTATAAAGCTTTTCTTTTTTTTTTGTTTCTTTTGCGTACTACTTTCTAAAATACACATATTGTTGGATTATAATCTAGATTATAACCTTTAATTGTATGTTTAGGATTCGCAATAATTGTAATCTGTAATGTGTATAAAATAAACAAATAAAAGAACGCGCCTCCCATACGTGGTACGAATCCGAGGATGCACCCCTGGATTTTTTGAAATCTATATGCGTATTTCTACCATCAGCTCGACGGTAAGGTACGCATCGTGAGGAAACCTGCACTTTTCAGATAGTTTCTGAAACGTGTAACACTGATTCATTTGGTCTGGTTCTCCTGTTAGTAGGTTGCGGAGGTCAGATTGCTGTCGCTTCGTTGTAATTACCAGACTCCACAAATCCTAAATCATGTTTCAAGCATATCTCGGTCTCCAGAGCGACAGCTTTGGACGAAAGCGGGAATTTCACGCTAGTTGAGGAGGCTGTAAGAATGACGCGTAAGAGTATATAAATCTGTATACAGACTGTTTTAGATGGCTAAGGTGCATGGATGTACACGCCCATGTATGTTCAACAATTTTGTAGTTTTATTTTAAAGAGAATTCCCTACCTCTTCTCTCTTATAACTTTCCAGAAATATAATAGACACGTACCAGTAGGTACGCGACTTTGTTGGACTTTGTTGCTATCTTTTACAAAATAATGCCAGCCATAATTAACCAAACTTAACGATAAAACCGAAAGTTCTTTCTGAACTGCCATTATGAGACTTGGAAATTGAAAAAAAAAATGCTACGGAACTTACTCTATGGACGTTCAATTACAATCAGAGGACCTAATTTAAAGCTACCGTTACGATCCGATCAGAATTTCCCTCTCTTTCACACGCCCTGCGTGTCTCCTTTGTTTGGATGTGACAGGCATATTCTCGTTGGTGTCCAAGTCTTGTAAATGAAACCCAGGTTTTGGTGTGGGTGTAGTATATTATTATGTATTTTAGTATTATTTGTAATTCCTATCTTCGTCTGATATACGTATCACAAGTGCTCAAGGCGATACCTTGTCAAAACTAGGGCCGTCAATCTAGCGTACACAGTAAAACCAACGCTGGTTTATGTTACACTGATAATAGCATAAGAATACCTGTGTTTTAATATGTAACTCGTTTTAATTATAAAGAATCGATTTTTATTTATTATGGCGAATACGAGACCTTTAAACAATAATGAAAAGTATTATGTTTTGTTTAAATGTCACAATAAATTAAAATTGGTTCGACGAGGTAACGCCTATCAGGTCAATGTACGGGGTGATGTGATGTTTTATCGCTCTGGATTCGCTACTCAGTTTAGGTCTAGATGGTAATCTCTCGTAGTCCCAACAAAGAACGTTTAGACAAATATCATCAAAAACTCTATTTGCCAAGGGTAGGATCAGACCCATTACTTTTTGTATTGGGACACTACCAAACACGCCATCGGGTCAGTCACAGTCAGTTTGTTTGTCACCAGGGCTACCGCATGGAGTGCCCGCCCGGCTGCCCGGCGGCCGTGTACGAGCTGATGCGCGGCTGCTGGCAGTGGAGCCCCTCGGAGCGGCCCACCTTCCGCGAGATCCACCACGCCCTCGAGCACATGTTCCAGGACAACTCCATCACTGAGGGTGAGTCCGCTCTACGGACTGGCGGTAGTGCTGCCTGAGAGTGCCTGTCGACATTTACTAAGTTTTGTTTATTGAACTTTCCTTCGACATGAATGAAATGGCTCGACCGGACTAATACCACGGCCTCACAGAATGCGTTAAGCAACGCCTTCGCCTAGTGACTGTAGGAACCGGATGCCCAATCGGAGAGGAAGGGGGATTAAAAGATTGGCTGCGCACTTGTGACTCCACTGGTGCTTCGGGTAGCTATGAGCGGCGGGAAACGCTAACCATCAAGTGATCTGTCTGCTCGTTTGTCACTTGTCAAATGCGCTCTGCCAGAACATGAACACCTGTATTTGGTGAATCTACGAATCTATGTTTTTTTTCGTAGATACACCAAAAATACGTGCTCATTACCATGGACTAGTTATCTCTATCTAGTCTATGTATCTTTTTTTTTATTAGATAGGTGGCATACGAGCAGACGGATCACCTGGAAACACAAGTGAGCTGCCAACCTTTAAACCCCCCTTTGCCCCGGATTAGGCCTCCGGTACCCTCACTCCACGCAGCGAAACACAGCACAGTGCTGCTTCATGCCGGTTTTCTGTAAGGCCGTGTTATCACTCCGGTACGACCCGCTCATTACCATTCATAATGTGTTAGATGTGAACAACCCTTAGAGCGTAAGTGTCCCTACCAAAATATCCGCTAGATGGCGTGCTTGTGAACTGAGGTCCAACTTCAAAATCATTGGCCAATTTATTCATTAATTGACAATTTGACATATGTCGAAAAATACCCAATCAAATTGTAGATGGACCTCAGTCCTATAGCACGCCATCTTGCGGAGTTTTCGCACGCGATAGCCCCCATTACAACAATTAATTAATATTGCAGAAGTGGAGAAGCAGCTGCAAGAGGGCACGGGGTCGGGCACGCCGCAGATGTCGCTGAAGAAGTCGGCGGCGGCGGCGGAGCGCGGCGTGCAGATGCGCCGCCCCACCAACCGCCGCGGCAAGCAGGCGCCCACGCCGCCCAAGCGCACCAGGTACAGTACCCCAAAAATATGGTCTACCAACATACGGTTGAGATTCGTTTGAACCTCATGAAACAACAAGCTCACTTTTCCCTGGCAATAAGATTCCTGGCGAATGCCTGGAAGAGCTACTGCTCTCTTAAATACCTAATAAAAGGCGGTTTCCCGATTTCACTGAAAAGAAAAGTCATTGATATGTGCATCCTTCCCGTCCTCACATATGGTGCTCAAACTTGGTCTCTGACTGATCAGCAGAGGTCCACTCTCGAAGTCGGTCAACGTGCGATGGAGCATAGTCTGCTCGGAGTGAAGTTAACAGACCGCATACGCAACACTACTCTGCGCTCCAGAACTCGATAACTGACGTCTCAAGAAAAGCAGCTCAGCTTAGTCTGGTCATGTCTGCCGCATGTCGCATAATTTTTGGGCGAAAGTCACCACAGAATGGATGCCCGAAAATAAGAAGAGACCACGCGGCAGGCAAAGCTGCTGACTAAGGTAAAGCTGCTGGCATGATCATCAGCACACAGAGAAGGAAAACTCTGCATTTATATCAAAACCCTCGCCAACCCGTCTGCCAAGCGTGGTGAGTATGGCAATTACCCCTCATGTGATTGAGGGAGGCCCGTGCCCCAGCAGTTGGGACTTAAATGGGCTGACGATGATGATGATGATGATGACGCGGCAGGTCGAGAAAACGATGGAGGGACGAATTCGATGCCCACCTAAAGGATTGGACGACTGTGGCTCGTGACCGAAAACGTTGGAAAGAAGGTAGGGAGGCCTTTGCCCTGCAGTGGGCACTACAGGCTAACAATAATAATAATAATAAGTTTGATGGCAATAAGATTCCCTAGTGCGCAGTGTGCGGGGTAGCCCCAACAGAATCCTGACTATGATAGCGGGTAGGCTAGACTGCCACTATATCAATGAGGGTTTTCGCGTGTAAAAAATCCGCTAGATGGCGTACTGTTGGACTGAGGTCCAACATCAACCGCATTTGGTTGTTTAGTTTGTCAAATTGAAATTTTGACAGATCACGTTTAAAAATAACCAATCACATTGTATATGGACCTCACTCCTATAGTACTCAATCTAGCGGATTTTTACACGCGAAAACCCTCATTACTGCTACACAACGTCTGCGAAAGTTGTGCATAAAACTATTTAATTGAATTTAATTTTTATAAACGTGTACTTGTACAATCGATCACTTATACATATACATATACTGTGTTATTGCACATCATATTTACATTTTAAACTGGTTAAATGTTTGGGTTTTAAACTTTTTATATTGTGTGTTTAATCAAGTGAAATCACTCAAATATTTTTGTTTTTATTAACTTTTTCTTAAACTCAACTTTAGTTTTAAGACATTTTGCATGTTATTGTAGGTATAATCCAAGCCCAGCAAGGATAAATCGTGGTCTTAATAAACATTAGATAGGTTTTTGGTACAATTTCAAGGACTTATTGCAATTCGTCCTTGGCCGGCAATAGATGTACAATCGATCACTTTGTTCGGATCGATCCTAACTGTATTATGGTACGAACAGTTCATAAAAGTACCAAGAGAGGTCACTGTGCAAAATTACATCGCACCAGCAAAGCGATTTTCTAACACTACTTATGCTCAATAGTGATGTATTTTAACGGCTTTATAGGACTATTCGGTAAACAATAAACCGTTGTTTGCGAAGTTGGCTTTTATTTGTAGCAAAGCGACCTAGCATTCCTCTCAACTGTGACCTGGGCAACCTAGGGTTTGTACAGTACTTACTACTAATATAGAGCCCTTTATAAGTAACAAATAATGAGTCATGTTACTTGAATAAAATAAATGATTATTTAATAAGATTGTGTCAGTGACTATTGCTCTCTTTGTCATTTATGATTTAACGTCATGTCAAGTGTCAAGTTTAAATTATCGCATATATCTAACCTTCTTGTGCTGACGGAAATACTTGACAGTAAAATTGTCAGTGAGACTATCTTTTTCAGTGGTAATAAGTTTCTCTTCAAAGAGATCGACATGGTTTTAGACTAGTTGAGTAAAATACGATTATCGCATTTAATCCGGTTAAAATAAGTCACCCAATGACGTTAAATTTCAGGCATATCTGATAACAGACAAAACGTCTTAACATAATTGTGCATGTGTTATACTCTGTTAGAAAAGTCAACCGTAGCGATCGTTACTTCTCGCAGAAACTTTTGTCAAAAGTGGTAGACCACTGTCTTGGCTGACTGTACACGCCCATTTACTTCTGTGGGGAAACATTTTTGGGTCAATAGGCTAACGCTTGATCACAATCGCACATGATGGAAAGCGACGATGAGGTTTAGGATGATACGCGTTTTTTTTCTGTGATAGGCGGCAGACGAGCAGACGGATCACCTGGTGGTAAGCTATTGCCGACACCAGTGGAGACACAAGTGCGCTGCTAACCTTTAAATCCCGCGATGTGGCCTGCTGTATCCTTACTCGCGCAGCGAAACACAGTGCTGCTTTACGCCGGTATTCTGTGAGGGCGTAGTGTCACCTATTCATGCCGAAGCGTAGCTAATGGTGTATGGAAATGCCCTACATATTATCGCCTTTATGATGGGATTAGGCTTAATCACCACGCTTGCCAAATTCGGATTGGTGATCACAAACCTATGTTCGAAAAAAATCGAAACATACTTTTCCCTCGACCCGGGAATCCAACTCAGGACCCCGAGATCACAGCCCGATACTGAAACTACTAGAACCAGAGTATTCGTATAATATGACATTTTATTGACCCCATTATATTGTCTAAAAAATCTATTTCTTTATACTCGCACACCTTACAGAAAATACACACACAATTTATTTATTTATTTATATAATGAGTCCTTATTTATATGATACTGTTGTATTGCAGCCTGCTGTCATCATGCAGCTCCTTCCGCGAGTCGCAGTACGCGACGGATGAGCACTCGGCGCAGGACGAGTCGCTCGCGTCGCTCAACGGTGAGTATTCCACCGGGCGGACATAGTTCACTCTGCGCAGAAGATCACCTGTGTAAACGTCAGTGCCACGGGAAAAACATCTCTAGCAGTATTGAAACTGGGACCTATTTTTTCAATCATTGTCCAAAATGGGCTGGCCGCCTGCAGTATTCGGGCTTCTGATACTATTTCAAAGCCTGACGACCATAATGTTTCCTCAAACATTATATAACATACTCAAACGTAGCTATAGCATTTTTTATGACGTAGGTGGCAGACGAACAGACGGATCACCTGATGGTAAGCGATTGCCGCCGCCCATGGACACCCGCAACACCAGTGGAGTCACAAGTGGGCTACCAACCCCCTTCCCGTGTGGTAAAAATCCGCTAGATGGCGTACTGCCTGAATAGTGTTAGTTTTATTTTTCACGTTGGTTTTTAGGCACGTTGACACGTTTCGGATGAAAGGAAGGAGTTGATTGTACGGAATCAGGAAAAAAATATGGCATCAGGATAAGTAGCAATTCGTAAAATTAGTATTCTAACGTAGACTTGGACCTCATGTCTACAGTACGCCATCTAGCGGATTTTAATATGTGATAGTTACATTACAACGTGATATGATCAACATTAGATATGCGCAGAATTACATTTCAAAAAGATAAGAGTGATATGACTCTTTTGACGAAGAGTTATATCACTCTTTTACATCTTTAACTCCCTAGTAACTCCATAACTCTAAAGACTGGAGAATCTCAATGAAACATTGATGCTACACGTTTTACATATTAATAATTTTACACTCTACTCCAATAGAAGTAAGGTTAGTTTTCATAGCGTATATCTAATAATCTCGCTCATTCACTCTTATTGACACGCACGATTCCAATATGTCCAATTCCGCTCTACGTCCTTGTGGACGTAGTCATTCTAAAATCGATTTTCACGTCAGGGAGAAAAAGATGTATAAAGGAACAAAAGGAGTTACGGAGTTAGCGACGCGTCTAATCATTCCTCTCTGATTTCACTCACTCTTTCAAACCAATCTCGCTCACTCACTATATTTTTTAACACGCACAATCGCAATATAGCAATTCACTCTACATCTTCTTATACCACGTCATTTGGGAGTTAAAGATGTATAAAGGAATGTAACTCCCTTTTACGGAGTTTATAAGTGTTTTTCAAGGATGTACAATTGTACATATTTTATCCCAATCATTCCTGAGTTACACATGTCTAGTCAACATAGGCATGATGACATTTTTTTTTCCTTTGATGGGTGTCGTAATATCTATATAAATATAATTATGGGCAGGTCGATGTATTGTGTAAAGCCGTCTAATTTAGAATTTGCAATAGTGCTGCAGCCAAAGAATGGCTCCGTTTAGGATGACATTAGCCCTCTTTTAGACTTGTCCAAAACGCCTTATACAAAACGTGACCTGTGATATCACGTTCTTGTAATTTGTATACTTCGCGCGAAAATTGTGATTGAGTTGAAAATGGTTTCGAATTGAAATTTTCTACAAATTGTAATCTAATGCCATACATTTTGATTTCAATTAAATAATTTAATATATTTATTGACCCACTTAAGAGAAAGCTTGACGAATAACACAAACTTAACGATGTTTTCGACAAAATTTTCAAATCTAATTACAATTATTGTTGTCATCATTTCTATTTGACGTCTGTCCTTGTAATGGTTGATGCTTCGTGGATGGAGTGTGTGTTATATAAGAACCTTTAGAACTGTGCAGGAAGATAAGAGAAAGAGATAAAAATAAATACGACGGAAGAGTTTTGAAACTTTTTTTTTTGCATTATTTTTTATTATTGTTGTGGCACACTTGAATTTTATGAGTTATTTTCAAATTAATTGTGATTGTTATTGTAACTATTATTTCTATTCGAAATTGAAACAGCGCACTTTAAACAGTGTTATTAAAGTGGATTTTGTTTGTTTTATTTAACTACTCAGGAGCACTAACATCTACGTATAAAGAGTACACTTTAGCCTAAAAGAGTAAAGGGTATCTGATTGATTATGGCTATGTCGCTATTGGCATTTACATATATGAAATGGTTCTAACATGTTTGACTGTAGGTATATTTGTAGCGATTCGTCAACACGGATTCTTAAGATTTGTTTTTTTTTTTATATTTCGTCGATTTCAAATGTCAGTGCGAAATGCAGCCGGGCCAAACTCAATCTGATACACCCGAAATATCAACTTTATCTCAAAGCAGAATCTATAACGGATGTTGACCATTCAGGGTCGATCGATCAACGAACGCACATTGACTCACTGCATTAATCCTAAAATGACCAGACTACTCAGAAAAAAAAATGATGCATACCTATTATTATGTATGTACTTAAGACTTTACCTACTTTTTTGTCTCTCAGAACCAAGATAATACAGACGGTTTCCTATGACAGTCACTTCTTTTTGTAGATTTGAGTATTGATGGGGGTCGGACGGTGAAGAATCAGTTGGGAAGTTAGTAAAGCTTAGCGACGTAAACCAGCGAAAAAACCAGTATTAGTAAGCGACCCCCGAAGATTATGTCTCAAAAGCTTGGCTTGCGCCGATGCTATACAAAATTACTGGAGAAATTCGTGCACGAGTCGTGGCCTAGTGGTCCCCAGTGGCTCAATGTGCGATGGACCGACGTGTAATTCGCGTTATACTTCCTTATAATTTACAAAAACTCTCTCGCTTGCGCTATTGGCTTCTATAACTTTATTCAATACGTTTATTCATTTTGTATCATGTGTTGCTTCCGATTTCATTTACATTACGATACTGATGCGAATAAAGCATTATATATGTTTACGTTTTCATTTATAAAATATTTCTGTGTATGTATAAGTAAGATGTGGACTTTTATTTGTATGGAAAGGAACGTCTAATTGTAAGTACTATTTTGATGTATGCATCAGTTTAAACTAGCGTTTTTTGTCTGTTTGTCTGCTCGCGCAGGTGCGTAGCGCTAGGTCGAAACACTTCGTAAGTATACGACCTCGTTCGGGTGCGCCATGCTGCCCATACAAATATATATTATTATACGTTTATTTTGTGAGATCCTTTATGGTTGATTAGATGTTAAAATAATGGAAAATAAAAAATTATTTTTATTTCTATAAAAACTATCAAAATTAAATATCAGCGTATATGTTTGTTCTTTATGACACACGTCATTATGTTGACGTGTTTGACAAATGTACTAATGGCTCCTGAATACAATAACACTTGATTCTATACTCATTCAACAAATGACATAATGTATATTCAAAAGGTTTACGTAAAACCTGTGACTATTGCTAGTGTATAATAATTTAAACCATCCACATCATCGAAAATAAATAAAAAACGAATATATACGCATCATAAATTAAAAAAAATCACACAAATTATCACATTTATATTATATATTTATATGTATATTTTTAGTATGACGTAGCGGCAGTAAACATAGAGAGTCGCGATTCAACTCCGTAAAATTAACTAGGTAAGTTGAAATGGTACTAAAATTGGTAAACTCTTTGATATTCATGTAACTTATTCATTGAATTTTTACTCCAAAGATTTTTTTTGTTTAAATGGTTTCAGCAGTATTCACCGTAATAAATAAAATTAATTTGCCTTACTTAAATATTACACACTGTATATTACAAAGACGGTTTAAAACGTAAAAGTCACGTAAACTGTAATTCAACAATCGTTTTGTAACTAATGAATGGCACACACACGGACATGAACAAGTGAAAACGGTCCGTCCAAGTGATAAGCAAGAATGCCATGTATGTGTTTAAGAATAAATATATTCAATGCTTCTACAGGTTACAAATCATATAACAAGAATAAAAAACACAATTTAAACAAATCAACCACTCAGCATGATGCCGAGGTGCATTTATCTATGTTTCTGCTCGCTGCGTCCCGGCAGTGCTTTGCATATATCTGTTCATTACATAGATGCTGTTTGGATGTAGCTTATGTATTTTTATTTAGCTTATATCGCATTCCTAGATCTAGAGGAAGTCATCTCCAACATCTAGTTTTTAGTTATGCTCATCAATGAATTCAAAATAAATTAGGTACACTACCTAACTGACTCCAAACTTTTTTCATCAACACAGAGTCAACTAAACGATAAAGATATAATATTAGTTAAGCCCAAGGGAACTGTCAAATAAGTAAAATATTTAGTTCTCCATTCCGCCATTTCCTTTTTTTTTTTCGAGATGGACCTGTTTAGGTCTAGGAGTGCGTGCCTTACTGACTTGTAGCAGTTTTGTCTATGTGTGTTATTTGTTACATTACATATTTGTATATGAGTTTGATATTTTGATGGTTTATTCAAATTAATAAATAATTAGAGAGCAGTCATAGTCTTAAATGTTTTCATATTCATTGAAACCAAAAGTTTATGTTCCTGTATTAAATGATTGTAATAGGAAAACAGTAGTTTTTAAATAATTATTTTCTCACAACATGATAATCTGATTTTCATTTTTGACTCTGTCCAATACGACGCAACGTGGAGAAAGGCGCGTGGACTGCCCTCTAGTAGTTTAGTGAAGTTCGTTCGTGTCCATTCAGTATGTTTAAGTGAATTGGACAGTTCTATTTTGACATTAAGACAGACAGGCGAACATTAAAAAAAATAATATGATATAGACAGTGGACTTCGCACTAGGTATAGCCTGTCCTGTGAGGACCATAACCATGATTTCCAATATTGATTTAGGAGGAAATACAATTAAAAAGTTTCTTTAAAAATTTCAAAAGAATGGAAAATTAAAAGTGAGGCTTTATATAACTAAACGATATTTTTAAGAATCGAGAATATTTTCTTTATAAATCTAATGGTCTTTTTATTTGTTTGATTTTTAAATCTTCAGTTCTTGGTCCCTAATGCAATCTATGCGGACATATTTCGCACGAGATATAATCGTTGATTCGATTGTAAGATAGCCGCCATACCGTTTACTGATTTATTGTGATTGTTTGTGTCAATCCCTATGACCTAAAGTTCCTATTGGCGCCTTTTAAATTTTATTGGTAATAACAATTTTAATTTCTTGTTCAATATTTCTCAATTATTTTGAACTAGAAAAATAAAATTGTTATTATTAATTAATCCTAGTTATTTTGGAATGGACAACAAAAAGATTTTTACAACTTAATATTTTTTATGTAGAAAGTTGGATGCATGATACGAAACGTTTGAACTGTCCTATTTACCTTCACATACTAAATGGACTACAACAAATCAATCGCGCGTGGTCGGTGTGATAATGATAATATATGCACACGTGCTACTTGATTGAGTTTTTTATAATAACTGTAAAAGGAGAGACGATTCTTGAAATCCATTCATACCAAAATATTGTAAACATTGATTATATCTGAATAGTTATTGTTCCGTTATTGTTCACTGTAGTCTGTTCGCGTAGAGAAAAGAGTGACTCAAAGTTATTTTCAATGTTCTGTATACAATAATAGAAAATGTTAGTAAACTAATAAATATATTTTCACGATAATGCTCCTGTTTTTCAGAGGGAAAATAAAAATACTGTCGGCACTTTTGATTAAATTGTGATGAACTATTAAATAGTCATCATCAGCAACCCATACTCGTCCACTGCTGGACATAGGTCTCCCCTAATGCACGCCACTGCTCCCGATTTTCGACCACTCTCATCCAGCCCACACCAGCCAGCCTTCGAATGTCATCATCCCATCTTGTCGCAGGGCGTCCTACACTACGCTTACCGAGTCGCGGTCTCCACTCAAGGACTTTACGGCTCCAACGGCTGTCAGTTCTGCGGCTAATATGACCAGCCCACTGCCACTTCAGTTTGCTAATTCGGTGGGCTATGTCGGTGACTCTGGTTCTCTGTCGGATTACATCATTTCTGATGCGGTCCTTCAGAGATACTCCGAGCATAGAGCCCTTTCCATAGCTCTTTGAGCGACTTCGAACCAGTGGACTAGTCCAGCCGTGAGTGTCCACGTCTCGGCTTTTAAATATTAAATAGTATTTATAAATAAATATTGTGTACTTATTGAAAATATTATTATGACCATAACTTAAGGTTGGGTTATGGTTTACAATTTCTACTCCATTTTAAATACTCTTTCACTTTTCAATAGTTGATGGTGGACGAGTTACTCTTTTCGTATGGGGAATGGGCTATAAATAAAAACCCGCGCCGTAGAATACTCGTCATATTATTATTTTACTTTCATATTTTTGTAAAGTATGTTGTATAGTTTATATGTTGTTGTGTATTTGTTGACTTCTGTGTGCGTGTGAATGTATTTAAAGTAATTCCTACGTTAATATTTTTATTTCATATTTTTATTTAATAAAAATATCTTAAAAGTGTAATCGAGAGAATAAACCCCTGAAAGACGTAGTTACCGATTTGTTCCCCTTTACAACCAGTACATTGTAGTTACAATAATAAAAACAAACCTTAAATGGGTAAAACATAGCTTTGTATGTAATTTAATTTAGACAACTTCCCGTTGTGTAGGCAGGTGTAATAGGACAAACATGTTTAATATTACATGAAGTACGTATTTGTAGTTTGTGTTATGTTGTATTTTGTTTCTTCAGATATTGTTTTTAATGTTTAAAAATAACTGTGTGCTTTTTACAGGTTTTGTATTTTATAAATTCTTACAGGATCAGTGAGGGCTAAAAAATACAATAGATGGGGTACTATTGGACTGAGGTCCAACATCAACAGCATTGGTTGTTTAGTTTGTCAAATTGACATTTGGACAGAACACGTTTAAAAATAATCAAACACATTGTATATGGACCTCAGTCCTAGAGTACGCCATCTAGCGCGCGATAGCCCCATTACTAGTGGTATGAACTAAGGTTTCAACTATATTCATTATTTAAACAATAACCTACTGCACTACATAGGTTCATATTGTTTTGATATCCACGTAAGTTGGTTAGAAAAATATCGAAAATTAGTTAATATTCATATTACGGTACGATACACAACATTTTGCTGGGCTCATGTCATTGTTCCGTTGGTATGATTCCTTATATTTAAAAAAAAATATTTTGTTATGATACTATTGTTAAAAATGACAATTAAATGGAATTTACAATGTACCAATATTTCTTCTCCATAACGCGAAGCCCGCTTATCCTATATAATGGTGTATGCGGAGTTCGATTTACATCGTTGCCATTTTTGTACGAAATGTATCAAACTTGTTACAATGTTGTAAAAGTGAGACTTCAAACAGGACTCGAAAATATTTTGTTTCATTTCCACGCTTGAACCCATACCATCTTTCTAGGTTTTTGGGGCTTATAACTTGGTGAATAATGTACCGGTCCTGGAGATGGATGGTTTTGGTTCTTTAACGTCAATTCCCACTTTGTCTTGGCCAGTAAAATGTTGTTCAAACTAGCTGTTCCTGCTTGTAGTAAATCTCCAAAAGTCTATTTTCCTGGTCATAATCGTGGTTGTGTGGTGTCAGGCGGGGCCCGCGGGGGCGGCGGGGCCCGCGAAGCGTCGTCGGAGGGCTCGCTGGCGGAGGCCACGCCCGACACCGACGAGTCGGCCGGCGCCGGCGAGCACCGCCACCGCGCCAAGCGGCGCCACCACGCGCAGCCGCAGCCCCACCACCACCACGCGCCGGCCGAGCCCAAGGTACCGCCGTCTGACGCCGGCGAAAGCCACCACCACGCCAAGCGGCGCCACCATGCGCAATCGCAGCCCCACCACCACCACGCGCCGGCCGAGCCCAAGGTACCGCCGCCTGACGCCGGCGAAAGCCACCACCACGCCAAGCGGCGGCACCACGCGCAGCCGCAGCCCCACCACCACCACGTGCCGGCCGAGCCCAAGGTACCGCCGTCTGACGCCGGCGAAAGCCACCACCACGCCAAGCGGCGCCACCATGCGCAATCGCAGCCCCACCACCACCACGCGCCGGCCGAGCCCAAGGTACCGCCGCCTGACGCCGGCGAAAGCCACCACCACGCCAAGCGGCGGCACCACGCGCAGCCGCAGCCCCACCACCACCACGCGCCGGCCGAGCCCAAGGTACCACCGCCTGACGCCGGCGAAAGCCACCACCACGCCAAGCGGCGGCACCACGCGCAGCCGCAGCCCCACCACCACCACGCGCCGGCCGAGCCCAAGGTACCGCCGTCTGACGCCGGCGAAAGCCACCACCACGCCAAGCGGCGCCACCATGCGCAATCGCAGCCCCACCACCACCACGCGCCGGCCGAGCCCAAGGTACCGCCGCCTGACGCCGGCGAAAGCCACCACCACGCCAAGCGGCGGCACCACGCGCAGCCGCAGCCCCACCACCACCACGCGCCGGCCGAGCCCAAGGTACCGCCGTCTGACGCCGGCGAAAGCCACCACCACGCCAAGCGGCGCCACCATACGCAATCGCAGCCCCACCACCACCACGCGCCGGCCGAGCCCAAGGTACCGCCGCCTGACGCCGGCGAAAGCCACCACCACGCCAAGCGGCGGCACCACGCGCAGCCGCAGCCCCACCACCACCACGCGCCGGCCGAGCCCAAGGTACCACCGCCTGACGCCGGCGAAAGCCACCACCACGCCAAGCGGCGGCACCACGCGCAGCCGCAGCCCCACCACCACCACGCGCCGGCCGAGCCCAAGGTACCGCCGCCTGACGCCGGCGAAAGCCACCACCACGCCAAGCGGCGCCACCATGCGCAATCGCAGCCCCACCACCACCACGCGCCGGCCGAGCCCAAGGTACCGCAGCCAGACGCCACGCCCGACGCCGGCGAGTGCCACCACCACGCACCTGCCGAGCCCAAGGTATTGCAACCAGACGCCACGCAACACCCGCTGACGAACACACACACACACAGCCCACACCCGACGCAGGCCAGCCTAAGGTACTGGAACTAGACTTCAATCACGTACCACAGGAAACATGTGGTAGCGAGGAAGGTCGTGGATTTGGTTGTACAGTCAGCATCAAAATAATCTTAGCAATCAAAACTAGAAAAAATATTTAAGCATTTGAGACTTTTGTCAAATGCTTTTAGCAAGGTGTATTTTAAATTAAAAATATATAATATATATATTTCAAGACACACGGCCCGTATAAAATTTTAGCAACAAACTACTTATAAAACTATGTTAGTTAGCAGAGACAGAACAACATTAACC